>CM061157.1:7703677-8903677 GCA_030710495.1 Labroides dimidiatus
CAAATTTTACCCCCAGTGTAAATCCAAAAAACCTTACCCGACTTGATTAAAATTCCTATCAGGAGTTAAAGTTGGTATCAAAACAAAGTGGGATGAATACTGGGCTCCTATTAGGACTTAAAAAACCAAACAATCATCAGTCACAAGATTCATTTTTCTGTAAGTTAAATGCTGTAACAACTGCCACAGAGTTGGTATCAGAACACTATGCAGCAAAATGAGTCATTGTTTACATTCAAGAGACAAAGATTCACAGTGAGTGGAGGCTACTTTTCATTTTTAAAATAAAGAGTACTCCTTTTGTTTGAAAAACAAGAACAAACAAACAAATAACCTTCCACATACAGTGCAAAATCAGCAAGAATGACATAAACAGAAGGTCCTCACAGGAGCTTCATCGTGAGTGATGTGACTCGCACATCTTGTGGACTGCATCTGCTGAATTCAGGCACCATTGTTGGGTTTTATTTATCGGCTCCAGTCTCGCCATCTCCAATTTTTGTTTAATTATGCTCACTTCTGGCTCCAAAAACCAAACATGATGTCTAAAACTTAACCAAACTTCAAGATTCAAGCAGGACACCAGTGGGTCGTGTCATAGAGGCAACAGCCTTTTGTATTTACTGCACCATGTTTGCTCAACCGTCTGGTCTGTTGAAATAACATAGACAATCTTAAACTTTGTGCATCATTTTTGTAGCTTTTCTGCTCAAAAACGGGTACTGTGTTATTATAGAAGTGATGGGCAAATGATGGTCCATATGTTTACACCACTTCCTGTTGACAGAGTGTGAAAGTGTGACAGCTGGTGACTCTTTAAAGCTCAGAGGGATGAAGAATCAGCAGCTCAGAGAGAAAAGCACAAATCCTTATGGCCTGATTTATCTACCAGAAGCTGATATGCAGATATCTTCCTCCTGGATCTCTCTTCTCTCTCCTCTCTGTTCCAGGATCATTTTACTGCTTGTCTTTTGTTACACTCACATCTGTAACCCTGACTCCGTCTCCTCCTTCAAACTGTTTCGTTAATTAAACAGATTTCCAAACCCTCTCCTCTCGCTTTCTTTTTCCTGTCTCCATTCTACTTCTTATTTTTTACTCTTACCTCAAAAAAGTCAAACTTGCCACTTATCTGAACACAAAGTCAGCTCCAGTTCCACTATACATAGCACACTGAGTGTGCCCTATGATGGGAATGACTGGAGCTTCTCTCTGTGTGAGAGAAGTAGAGAGAAAGTGTGCAGTGGTGACAGACATTTTGTTTGAAACTATGGGATCTTAATCTGTCTGTTTGACAGCTATAGAAAGCCTGCCCCCCCACCCCCACCACCATCCCCAACCCCCATCTGCAATGTGTGTGTGTGTGTCTATATGTGTGTCTGTGTGTGTTTGTTAGGCACTGTCAGGCCTTAAGACCAGCGGAAAGGTCACTCTTTAAATGCCAGCAGCAAGAGCAGTCGGTCAGTCTGTCCCTCTGTCCGTTTGTCTGTTTGTCTTTTTGTGCCCACAGAAATTCTTTCTGCCTGCTTTTCTGTTTCTGTTTTGGAAAGAAAACTACACAGCAGCTTGGAATGATTGAGATAATGAACTTGTTTGCCTGACACAATCAATTGGACACACATACGTGAACCAAAAGCTCATAACATGAAATGAATTTAAATTTCCATCAATACAAACTGTGATTTACAGATTTCTTTTTTAGCTTTACACTGTAGAGACATCACAGTCCAGTCCAGTCCCCCAAATCCTGGTTCCAAGTCAAATCTCTAGTCCCCAGTGTTCAACCATAACTCACCTATCAGGAGAGCCTAAGTAGTGTCCCCATTATGCTTTTCAAAGATTCTCCCTGTCTTCTTGTTCATCATTCTTTCATATACCCAACATGTTGCATTTCCCCTACTTGTATTTTTGTAAAATCTTTAAAAAATAAAGCCACAGTGTGTGACTCTTCTTTAAGCATCCTCGCAAAAACCACTGCTGAACAAGACTGCATGTGAATGTGCATGCAGCTGAAAACACATGCAAACTCTTGCTCCAAATGTAAAGTATTATTAGGGCCTCATACAAATAACTATAATAATACATGTATCAGGCTGGACAACGGACCACTCTGGGTCTGGTATCAGTAAATAAGCTTGAGTCCTTCTCTCCATCTTCCAAGTCAAATGCAGTTCGTGCTCTAGTGCAACTTCAGGTCTACAGAGTGTTTGATTTGTTGACACCACACTTTCAAATCAGCCTCTTTTTGTATAAGTCCCATGGTCCTAGTGAATGATGGGGTCAGTTTTAAAGATTCCACACAATAAAATGTTTTGTTAGAAAACTTTACTTCATTTTGCACAGAACAAAATTTAGCAAAAACATAATAGGTACCACTGTTTTTCACATGGGGTGCCAAAACTGATATAAAGCAACAGTTCTTCACACAAGCTTAAAGATTGCAGGTTTCTGAGCAGGTACTGTTTGTTCCTAGAAATTGAGATTAAATCACAACTTAAAAGGATGACTGCACATCAGGTTTTTTTTTTTTTTTTTTTTTTTTTTTTTTTTTTTTAAAGGAACAGTATATATGGCTAAAATCTTTGGAACTTGTGTTGTTTAGATCGTACACTGAAAAAACAATAGGTTAAAAACTGACCCAGCTGTAGGGTCATCTTAAGCCGCGTTTCCACCAAGAGGTTCAGTTCGGTTCGTCTCAGTACAGCACGCATTTTGTGGCATGTCATCCTTTGACTAAAACCAAGGCAGGTCCCCATATCAAAAACCAATACAGTCCCACTTTTTGGTACCCTTCTGTTAGGATGCCAGACATACTGATCCTACCCCCAGAAGGTGGAGCTAGAAACACTGCAGTCCATTGATTGGTCAAAAGAATCATAACTTCCTGTGCAAAAGTGAGAATAGAGAAAAACACATAACCCTGTTTAAATCTCCAGTCGACTTCATGAAAATAATTACGTTTTTTTTTTTTAAAAAATGGCGTCACGAAACAGCGTTCCATGGTTGTGTTTTTTAGTGGGGTACACTGTGTTGTGCTGCTGTCACACTATTACGTAGCTGATGCAGTTATCGGCATCAGGTTTACACACTGCCTACAAAGAATGGCATGGTTGGTTATGGAAATGATAACAGGATCAGACTTTACTAATTCCACCCGTAACAAACTGCACTGATCCTTACTGAACCGCTTGGTGGAAGTGGGGCTTTAGCACAGGAGCAGTGCTGGTTACCATGACACATATAAATGGACTGAGTCATGCTGTGTTTTTGTATCTAAGGGCAGTTGTTGTGAAGTGTTTTGCCGTCTGTCCCATGTCCTGTGTTCAAGTACTTGTTGTGTGTTTGTGTTTCCATGTTAAGCTCTTGCTCCATGTGTGTCCCTCCTGTTTTTGTTGCCTTCCTTGTTTGATTGTATTCATTAGCTTCACCTGAGTCTTGTCTCACACCTTGTTTACCCTCTTTCTGTTTAGTGTCTTCTTTCTTTACTTCTTTGTCTCATCTTTCACAACATGCCATGTTCCCTTGTACTTTCAGTGTTTTTTCCATGTGGCTTTGTTTTTCCAACTCAGTTTTTTTATTTTTTTGGGGGGGTTGGATTAATTTTAGGATTTTTTGGTTGTCTGTATATGGGTCCCCCCTCTCATTTTTGGATGTATATTCTGTATTTTTCATGTACTGCATTTGGGGGACAATGGGGACTACGTAAACTGGGTCCTGTTGTGATAGGACCATTAATGTAGCGGTGGTTGTGGGGGGTGCAGAAGAAAAACTGTGTAACACTCTTTAAATAAAGGTAGGGGCCCAAGCAGCAAGTGTATGTTTTCACAAGTTTAACGAGACTTCACACTGGTCCTTGTCTCTCCAGTCTGTCTGGCCAGCTGCTGTCTTCTCTCTGCCTCTGTGCCCCCGTCAGGACGCAGAGCTCCGCCTCGGATGCTGCTGCTGTTTATCTGATTACCGCGATACAAGAGCTGCGTCTCCTTAAAGCGACAATCCGGTTTAATTAATCAGACAGCCGGGAGAACAGGAGGAGAGAGAGAGAGAGAGACGAAGAAAGATAAGCAGAGGATAAAGAGAGGAGCAGCATTCTCTTCCATCTCCTTCCTGTTGGTCGTTTCGGCTTTATTTCCCCCTGCATGCCTGCAGAAAACCCTCAGGCTCCCCTCTTTCTCACTCCGCCTCCGCTCTCCATCCTTCTGTACATGATCTGAACGATGCGTCACGCCTGTGCTTCCTGCGCTTGTCCTTCCGCAGACGCGTTGCAATCTCCGTAGCTCACATTCATTACACGAGACCGTGTCGTGAACGCGGCCTCCTCAGTCCTGCTCATCTCTTGGACTCTGCTGCATTCATACCTTCTTAACGTCAATAATTCCGCGGTTTTTGCCTCCTTCCCAGCATGCCCGGCCTTTACATCTCTGCGTCTCTCTCTGCCGCCCATGCGCCCGTACAACCACGGCACCGCATCTGCTGGCCCTCTGCACATGGACTCTGAAATCTGCGTGTAACGCGCGTCATTTTCGCGTCTACGCCCTCGCTCGGCTGCGGATGCGGTGCACCTGGGTGCTCGCTGTCTCCTCGTCCTGGCCCGTCTCTGATCCTCTGGTCCGGGGGGGCTGGTGCCCACAAAGAGGCAGGATGGTGCGGATAGCAAGCGCGTTGGGGCTCGTCATGTTCAGCGTGGCGCTGCTCATCCTGTCGCTCATCAGCTACGTGTCCATCAAGAAGGACTTCCTGCTCAGCACCCCCAGATACGGACCTTATGGTGGATCCAGGCTGTCCATGTTCCACACAGGGTTTCGGTGAGTGCAGGCCGAGCTGCAGAGCTGCAGACATCTGCTGAGTGTGGGTGTGCACTGATCAGCTGGGGCTTTTATTTATAGTCATTCTAGGTGCAGTCTATACATGCTGACAGGATAGAATTCAGAGATGATGCAGAGTTTATGTGCTTTTCTTGACTGTTTATGTTTTGAATGATTCTGTATTCCCTAAACATGATGTTTGACTTTTATTTTGTAGATATCCTGCATTTACTAAAAATTATCATAATCTCCTGAAACATCTTGTCAGAAACTCATGTAGGAGTTGCACTGGCTGACTCAGATGAAGGCCTCTCTGCTGGCTGAGGCCTGACAGCTCTCAGACTGTGATGCTGTGGTTTCATACAGTAATTATCACCCACTTCATTAGCTTAATCACTGCATTGGTATTCATAAGACCAAGATTTCTATGCAACCACAAATCATCTGTGCAGTGGGAATATGGGATCACTCCTGTTAACTTTAGGTCTGAAGCTGCGACTGGTTTAATCTGGGGTAAAAACACTAATGCTAGCATACAGTGATAGTCAGACTGGTCTGATTCCAACTTTGTTTAGCCCTCAGGATGAATCTGACTCAGCGTTTTCAGACAGAAGCTGCTGACAGATATGAATGTGGACTGATGTTAAAGTCATCATAACCTTACACCAAAATAGCACAGCACAATGAAGCAAACTGTTGTCTCATGTCTCTGGTCTTGTTGCTAAGCTAAGTCGGCCAACTACATAAGCTACATGGAGATCTACTTGTACTAATACTAATAATTCAACAACCCCTACCTACCCCAGTTCTACTTCTGCATCCTCATTTACATGTGCACTCTTATATATTCCTAAAAAAAATGGAGCTCTGCCCACAGTTGCCAGTTCACCCATCTCGCATTGTTAAAGGAACAGTGAGGACTTTCTATGTGAAACTAAAACAGTCTCACTTCTGGATATCTGCCTGATCCTAATCCACAACTTAAAATGAGATTATCAGCCCCAATATAGGTTATTTCTAAATGCTATTTCTTAGCTTCCCGATCGGGTGGGACAGGATTGGATTGATTTAAGACAAGTTGAAGTTTCTATGACAACACTATGCCAGCTGATGAAGTATAGCAGTGACAAGAGAGATCTGTGTTCTTCTCTGCTGAAAACTATTTCTGTGATTAATTTAGTGGTGATGGTGGACACTGGAGCTGCACTGTCAGACAGAAGAAGGACAGGAGAGAAGAAGAAAGCTAAACAGGACAGAGATAGAGCACAGACTAAAGGCTAAAACACAGGCTAAACTGTTTGTGATCATGTTCATTCCAACCCACATGCAGCAGTTATTCTGCAGTGATCTGATCAAACTTGAGAGTCTGTCAATAAAATGAAGAGTGAGGTTACATTAGCTCTGATTGGTCGATGAGCAGGACATAAGGATTCACTAATGTTACATGTCAACCTACAGATACGACACACCCAGGGCTGTGAGAGACACTAAAATAGCCAGCTATTAAACCATGGTACAAACTGACAAAGTTCACTTGTTATGTGTCAAACAAAAGTGCTGCATACGTTGTATCTGGTAAAAAGTTGTCTTGAAAAAAGAAAAGTAGTGAGAAAAACAAGATCTGATCTCCATTCAGTTCCAAAACAAACACACACCTTGTTAAGAGTCATGTCATCCCCTCAGTGTGGGCATGATTCCAGCCAAAAGGTGTCGCTGAAATCCCTTTCAAACAGACAGTCTTTGCAGCCCTTTTATTACAACAATGACATGTATAAAACATTTAGCAATGCAACACTGGTTCTCCTTCAGCCTCATGTCTTTACCAGCTAGTTAGGTCCCACTCTTTTGAATTAGCTCAAAGTTTTATGATAATAATGCTATCAGCCCTTTCCTTTACTTAAGGTGAATTTTCAGCCTACTTGGATACTTTGCAAAATTCCCAGGAGTTAAGCGCATGTGTGAATACAGCTGAATGCTGAATACTACTGCCTTTGGCACTACTGTTACAATAATTCCTACTCCTTTGTCTCAGTTTCTCATCTCAGGCAGGGATGACAATAATTGGTCATATTTGTAATTATAAGCCAGCTTTACCCTGAGTAACTGTTTTAGATTAAGAACATGTTGATGTGTTCCCTCAGTCAGTGTATCAAACTAAAGCAATTGTCACATATGTCACTGAATCCAACAGCTGTGAACTGGATTTCCTCATCCACCCACTCTCTTCTCAAGTCAACATTTTAAAATCTCTGAGGTACCTGGAAAAACAGATATTTTCCTGTTTCCTGAAGGTAATCATTTGTCATTAATAAACTGTGGGCTGAGGCCAGATGTTCTCTTTTAATAATATTAGTGCTTTTATAGCTAACTGTGTGAAACACAGCTGGATTTGTAACACAGGAGAACCAGAGAGCAACAACATAGAAACACAGGGGAGAGGTTGGATTACTCTGATCTGTAAACAGAACCATCACAACAGCTGAAAACATCAGCCTCTCGTCCAAAGACTACTAGACATGCAGGAAGTAACAATGCTTCTTAGGCCAAATTTAGTTCTCCATTAAACTCTTGTTAAGTGAGTGTTTACTGATCAATGTGCACAATAAAACATCAACAAAAAATGCAGGTATAAATGCAAAAAATAAATGAATGAATGAATGATTTAGACTGACTTGTTGGGGTGCCCCAGCCTGTCAGTGTGACATGGACACAATAATTCAGCCTGAACCTGAGCTGCTTCAGAAACAAACAGGAGCCTCAATTAAGCTTATCAACCATTTAGGTTTTTATTTTTTGAATCAGACCAGAACAAAAGGGACACTGAGCTAGCTCTGTGTCACATAGTTGTTAACATCCAGTCATAGTAGTTGGCAGTAGCTCCATACAGCCTACAGTCTGCACCCTGCACTTACAGTCCACCAGTAGCTGCTGAGTTCTCGGTGTTCTTACTGTCAAATAATGACTAAATCAAAAATCATTGATTTTCCTGCAGTTTTAAACTTCTCCAATGACATAATTTATGTAATGTCCTCCATTTTTTTCATCACACAATCATTTACCACCTGAACTGGCTCTGTACTGCTTTGTGTAGATCAAACACTGCAGCACTGAACAGGACCTGAACCTGGACTATTAAGTTGAGCAAAAAATGACTTAGGAAGACAAGCCCATCCTTTTAAAAGCTACAGTGTGTCGGAATGGTAACATTTAGTGATTCCTAAAGTGGTCAGATTCTCGGTCAAAATGCTCCCTTTCTCACCCTCACGTTGTTGAAGATATAATCCTCTATTAAAATCATTGTATCAGTGCAAGTCCTCATGTGAACAACAAGTGATTTATTTTTCTTTGCCTTCCAGCCAATATCTTCTGTGTGGCTTCTAACAAAATCAAAATGTTTGTCCGCACTGTACCTCGGTACAAACATGGCGGTGCAAAACTATGGCTTCCTGGAAAGGGACCAGCTCCAAGTCAACCAAAACAAAATATTTGTATATTCAGGCATACTAATGAATGTTACTGTAAATTTCTGTTCACTAAGTTTGTTACGCTAAATGCTACTGAATGTGACAGACTGCACTTTTAAGGACTTCAAAGTGAAATGCTGACAGCCTCATGATCAACCAGTGTGACCTAATCCCCTCAAAACTGATTTTTTTTTTTTTTTTTTTTTGCCCAAACCAGGTCTGACCCTTCAGACATCCGCCCCTCAGTGCCTGTGGTTTATTTCCAAAATGTATCATACCTGACTGAACCTCTTCTAATGAATCAGTTTCCAGTCCTAACAGCATGTCCGCCGGCATGAGGGGAGCGCTCTGACACGACTGAAGAGGTTTGAGTTGAGCCTCTGCAGTTCAGCTTCATGGAAAATCATTCTGTAAATCATTCTGCAGAGCTAAAACAGCCTTGTTCTGATGGAGGTTCTGGAGGCCAGCGAGCCGTCCTTGGCTCTGATTTACTGTGTGAGAGCTGCATTCATTTTCAACCTGCCTGTAATCATTTTCCTCCTCGCCCTGCTGTCACCTCAGGCCAAGGTTGGTCTCAGAGTGAGTTAGATGTGAAGGAGGGAAGCATTTTGAAGAGAAAACACTCTAACAGTGTCCTGCTGGGCTGTTGTGTTGTGGGGTGAGAGATTCTCTTAAGGATCATAGCAGAGGTAGTTTCAGCCGCTTGTGGAAGAAGAAAGCATAAGTCTACCATAACCCTAACCCAGGTTTTCATGGAAGGAGCTGACAGACATCTCTTGTTGGTAATACATTTACTCTCCACAATACCTCATACAACCCCAGAGTTATTATCATGATGTCATAGTGTGTTGGAAATGCACTTAAACTCTGCATGTCAGATCTTGATAAGGTCTACTTCATGTCTTTTTAAGGTCATTGGTGATGGACAGAATGAGAGTAAGTGCATTGTTTTGTTTTTGTTTCACATTCCTCTTTCTGCAGCGAGAGGCCGCCTCGCAAACCCGACCTGAGGTGAATACAAGTGATGACGTTTTAACTACAATTTTTTTTTTTTTTTTCTTTTTGCAAAATTTCCGTATTTTTTTCTGGTATGAGAGTTTGAGCTTCACTTGTTATTTTCTTTTTCTAGCAATAAGCAATAAAACCAAACGGCTTGCTCTGTTGTATCGATCATTTGCTGCTTTTAACCCTTTGTTTCACGTTTGTAGCAGCAGAATATTTGATGGATCTTGCAAAGCCACCAGCAGCCTCTGCTTCAGCTTGTTTATGGCAACCTGGGTCCATGACTCTTTAATTTCCTCTGACACCTTTTGGATAATGAAACCTTGGATTCAGTGGCATGAAAGAACAAATGATAAATACTTGGAGTTTGAAACACATTTCACATCAAATAATGTCACATTATGTCACAATTCCGCCACACATATCCAATGACGACTCTTGGAGTAATCATTGTTTCATCATCATTAAAAAATGTCCTTCTTGATACAAAGTTGAAGCATCAACATATTTGGGAAATTAAAAAAAGGAGAACTGTGCCACCATTGCCCAAATAGTGATTTTTAAAATTTAACCTTAGTTATTATCTTCTGCATGCAAGATAATAATGTGTTTGCATACTGGCTATTGGGATCAGCATGACAAAGCAAGAGAAAACAAAACTAGAGTTTGCATGTCTGACTGCAGCTATGAAGTCTTGATGAAACATTAAATCCATCTTGTAATGTTATCTTGAGTATTTCAAGTATTATTCTAATTGAGTTCAAATCAGTGCTTCTTTCATGCTGATCCGTCGAGCTGCATCTCTCTGACTGAGCCTTACTGATCACAAAATGATGCGGCAACAATAGAAAAAGCTGCTGGAGGTTTGCCTGCTATCCGATTCAGGTCAAACAGTATGAACATACCGCTTTAAGGTTTGCACTGAGCTGGCCGGACTTCCCTGAGGTGGGTTTGGACATTCAGGACAGTTATGAGATATTTGAATGATCATTAATAACATTATGTGATCAGATATCTGTCTGTCTGAACTGTCCTGATGCAGTAAATGCTACTATATTGGTCTGAACCAAGCTGGAAACACATGGACAATACTATTTGACCAGCTGTCTGCCAGAGTCATGACCTGAAACCTTGACATTTTAATGTTTAGTCAAAGGCAGAAAATGATGTTGTTTTGAAACATTGTTGGGTCTTAAACTGCTCCACCAGATTGTCACAGCTATGGATGGATGGGTACCATAGCTGCAACATAATACTTAAGACACTTGAGCCTTGACAAATGAAGTTACTAAAGTTTTTATGATTTGTTTCTGCAAGGCTCACATGGTTGCGCAGAAACATGGAGTGGAAAAAAAAGTGCAGTACATAAAAATGTCAAGGTTTCCCTGCAAAAATGAAGCATATAGGAAAGCTAATAAAAGAGACAGTGCTACATGCTAATCTCCTGGTTAACCCTTATTTTGTTTATTCAGACGCATGATTGGAAGAGTTTAGGCTTCTTGCACTGCAAACGTGTTCATTTTATCAAATAAATCAAATAAAACCTCCTGCTCAATCTTAAAACAAGATCAAATTTACCAACCTGACCATCCGGCACTGTAAAAGTTTTAAAACGATCCTTATATTTTAAAAAAAGTATACAGAACAGAACAAGGTTTGTTTGAAAGAGAAATGTTTCACATGCAGTCACAAACTAGTAATAAAAAAGACTCTTGATGGATAAAATTTCTTTAACATAGCTTTTTTTTTTTTTTTACATAGTACAATTGGTTTATTTATGGGAAGGTGTGTGTGCAAAACAAAATGAGACAAAATTTAAAAATTCTTGATGCTTGAAAATAATTCTTTTTTGGAATAGCTTTCTGTTACCATATGAGGCTTTTTGGAAGTCCTGGACAAGTTGTCTACAATATTAGGAGACCTAAGCAGTCATGTAATCTCACCTTAAGATTCAAGGTATTTCAAATTCAAAAGTGAAAAATTATTTAACAAGAGAAAAAGAAAATTATGAATTTGCAATATGTGGATAAACAGTAAACAAATAATTTTGATCTCAGAGAAACTTTATCCTCAGTTTGGTGCAGATTTTAATATTCCAAAAGTGCTTCAAAAGTTAAATCTTTCCTCCAAATATTTTGAAGTGCAAGTGGATAAAGCTGACCTCTTGTCACAGAGAGACTGAGTTAACCCCTGTTTTTCTATCTCCTCATCCTCATCTGTGTAGCTCCCAGCTGGCGATGAAGTATCTGGATCCAGCTTTCAGCCCTCTCACCAACTCTCTCAGCGAGGACCTACAGAACTCCTCAAAGTGGAGATTCAACAGTTCTGCTTTTATAAAGCTCAAGTAGGTTATGTCACTGTCTTTTTTTTCTTTCCTCTTAATCCTGACAGTTTATCATACTTTTAGGTTTTATAGAGGTAAGTGCTAGAAGCTAAAATGCTCCGTTTTGTTTTCTTCTGCCAAACTAAATCAGTAGTAGGGATGCACCAAAAGAAAATTCTTGGCTGAAACCAAAAACTGAAAATGAAGAAACCAAGGCTGAAAACGAAACACATAAAGAATATTTATGCCAATTATTAGTACCACTGCATAAATTAATATTGATGTTTCAAAGAATAATGCTGCCTTCACAGAGATTCCCTGAGAGCACTTTGAAAAAAGCAGAGATGTCTTTCATAGTTTTTTTGGTGATGATTGTGACATTATTTTTCTGGACTGTGTATCCGCTACACAAAGTGAGCGAAAGCAAAAAAAGTGAGAGAGCAAAGTATCTCTGTTTGCATACCAGAAACTCTCTCTCTCTCTCTCTCTCTCTCTCTCTCTCTCTCTCGCTCTCTCTATCTCTATCTATCTCTCTCTCTCTCTGTATGTGTGTGCGTGTGTGTGTGTGTGTGTGTGTGCGTGCGCACATGCACGTGTTAGTGTGTCCGTGAACACATCAGGGTGGAACTGTGCCGTATGGGATACAGAGAGCAGAGGAGAGCTGTGAACGTGTGATCATCCCGTCATATAAATAACATGAGGCTGTTTAGTCGGTTAAATAAAGAACTGGGTATAGATCTGATCTATAAGAGAGGAATGACCCTCATCTGGTTCAGAGCCACAGGTCCTTTTTTTTGCACTCTGCTCTCCTTCACCTGCGCTCTGTGCACTTCTCTCTCACAAAGTGGGTTCTCTGCATCCATTGCAGCCTGGATTATTTCTTGTGTGAACATCACACGCTTTGCAAATCACTATCTGTGGGTCTTTCTCAGATATACTGAAATACATCAGCTCCTTATCCAAACAAGAGCTTTCAGGCTGTGGTTTTTGCTTGTGTCATAACAACATACTGTTTCAGCCGTGTTATTTTGGTGATAAAAGTCTTTCAGCCAAATAACAAAAATGCACCTTTGGGCCATTTTCGAAATTTCGGTGCATCCCTAATTAGTAGTAGATGATAGTATTTTAGCATGTTGCTTCAACTGATGCAGAGCAGAACTTGAATTTCTTATTTCATTATATTTACATCATCCACAATCAGTAATCTGTATACTAATCCTGTTCAATGCACAATGAGAATTAAATATGTTACATCTGAGTCACTGCCATCATGATTATTGTTTCTGAAGGGCTTACATGCAGAACTGGTATTTATTATGCTTCAAGTTCATCATATCTGTTTTGCATGAGCTGTAAGCCTCTCACAGGATTTTCTTTGGTTCCCTGTTTTCCATTATTACAATTACATTTTGTTGTTGACACTTTGCCAACTGTACAAAGTGCATGCACAGCTATACAGCTGGCTGCTGCAAAACAGGAACCAATGAAATAATGCACTTCAATGTAAGGTGCCCACATCTGAGGTAGGGTTTTAGCTTTTAAATGATTGTCTTTTATGTTAAGAAATGCAGGAAGTGAACATGTTAAAGGAAACACCCATAGTTTTTCCTATGGTTCTGAGGTCCTTGCTAGTCCAAAACTGATCCGTACAGCTGTGTTGACTCCACGGATTAAACAGAAGAATAAAGTTGACTTTATATGGATTAGGGCTGCAACTAATGATTATTTTCATAATCAATTAATCTTTTGATATTTCTCTTGATTAATCGAGTAGTTGTTTGGTCCATAAAATGTCAGAAAATGGTGAAAAATGTCATGACATCATCAAATGTCTTGTTTGCAAACCAAAGATATTCAGGAGTGTCATAGAGAAGCAAAGAAACCAGACAATATTCACATTTATGAAGCTGAAGTTGGAGAATTTGGACCTTTTTTTAAAAATAATTACCTAAACGAATTAATCGATTATCAAAATAGTTGAAGATTAATTTAATAATTGATTAATTATCAATTATTCAATTAATTGTTGCAGCTCTAATATGGATAGGTTCATGGTATTTCGTGGTTATTAAAATGTTATAATGTAGTTTGTCTTTCAGTGGCGAGTGCACACCCTTTAGTGAGAAAATTAGTTAGGATTTGGTTGATATTCTTCATTTACATTATATTTTTGATTTATGATTCATATTTCAAATAAAATTCTGCCGTCACTTTTCATTTCTATTATTCTGAGTTGTTTTGTTTTTGGCTTTTTTGTACTATAATAATTTGATGTTACTTTTTGATCATTCATGTTATCCTCCCCCCAGGTACATCAGTACATTGGGGCCCCTTGCATGCTGACTTTGGTCAACAACCAAAAATGAATGTTTATGGCCCCATAAACTTGTGGAGGCAGGCAGGCCCCAGGCAACTTCTTACTGCATTAAGACGGCTCTAATCTGTACAAATTTTATAGGATGTATATTCTCTGAAATACTGGACCAAATGAGAATGAAAAATATCAAGTAAATCCAAAAACTAATATTCTGACTGACAGGCCTTATGATTTTCTGACTAATGGGCCTTCTGACAGTAAGGTGGGCTCTGATTGGATGGCCGTACTAAGGCTGACTGGTGAGTACTTACAGTTGAGATGCAGATATGAACATAAATGTCCTTGTGTTTTTTTTTTTTTTTTTGTTTGTTTGTTTTTTACAGAGAGGAGATCTCTCAGTACATCGACATCCCTCACAACTTCTCACTAACAAAAAGCTCAGTCCGGATCGGACAGCTGATGCACTACGACTACTCCAGCCACAAGTACGTCTTCTCTATTGGAGAGAACTTTCGCTCACTCCTCCCTGAGGTCTCTCCGATCCTCAACAAACACTACAACAACTGTGCTGTGATCGGGAACAGCGGCATTCTCACTGGCTCGCGCTGTGGCCCCCAGATCGAGAAGTTTGATTTTGTCTTTCGCTGCAACTTTGCACCAACAGAGATTTTTAAGAAGGACGTTGGGCGGCGGACAAACATGACAACCTTTAATCCGAGTATCCTGGAGAAGTACTACAACAATTTACTGACTGTGCAGGACAGGAACAACTTCTTCCTGAGCTTGAAGAGGCTGGATGGGGCCATCCTGTGGATCCCAGCGTTCTTCTTTCACACGTCAGCCACCGTGACAAGGACGCTGGTCGACTTTTTCGTGGAACATCGAGGTCAGCTGAAGGTCCAGCTGGCCTGGCCTGGTAACATTATGCAGTACATCAACAAGTAAGTCTCAACACGACAAAGTAAATAATTCCAGTATTTTCAAAGTGCACCTCTCTCTCTCTCTCTGTATTTATTTATCTCTGTTAAATCTGCTGCTGTGTCTTTGCCCTGCATGTGGTTACTAGCGTGTGGTTGTGTCGGACTGAGCCGTGCTCTAAATGGCAAAAAGAGATTTAAGCTCCAAAGCCGGATTATAAGGAAACAGCTATTTAGTGAAAGGTATGGCACAGAGCTGTAACAGTGTGTGTTGAGGGGGATTTAAGGTTGGTGCTTAGTGTTGTAGCAGCAGAAAAGGCTGCTCGTACAGTAGCCTAATCTTCACCAATCCCATTAAAACTACCTGCTCTGGAAGAATTATCACGTTTAAGCAGCTCAGATGGCTTTCAGCACCTCGAGGACGTAGGAAATGCTTTTGTTGAGGCCAGTCTGGAGAGATCTCCTCTCTTACTCTTCAGAGCAGAGTAGCCAAAAGAAAGAACAAGGAGTTATCAAATCTTGGCTAATATCTCTGTAATTCAAGCTTGCAATTGTGTGGGGTTTTTTTTTTGATAGCTTTATTGAATTACTGAAAGAAACGAGTAGAGCAGCCATGATTTATGATTTGTTTGATTTTAACACAGACATCAAAACAAAAGTGGTTTAATCTGTAGATTATCCTTTTTAATCAGTGGCGTACACTTAGATTTTTTTTTAATTTTGAAGAAATCATTTCAAGATTTGGCATCTTCAGAGCAGACGACCAGATGACTTACTGGATTCAACCATATAGTACAAGAAGGAACTATGGCTTCCAGCTCACTTCTCTTGTTATACAATGATTATGTTAACAAAAATATAAAGGTTGATGGGTAGTAGTTTAAACCGGCCTCCCACCTTCCAATTATTTTTTAAAAATCTATTTATTTATTTATTACTTTTTGCGTTTTCTTCGTCAGATGTTAGGCTGATCTGAGATGGAACATAAGAAAAATAAATAAATAAAAACTAAAAGTCCTGAAGCCATTTCATTGCTTGAACCCTTGCTCTGTAGTTTATGTGCCACAATTTCCATCAGTCACTACAAAGACTTGTTACGCTCTCAAATTTTTGACATACATATATGCTGTATTCATAATTTAGACAAATTTTAAGTTACTCCTAATATAAAATTGTCCTTCTCACTTTATCAACAGCTACTGGAAAACTAAACAGCTTTCCCCGAAGCGTCTAAGCACTGGCATCTTGATGTACACACTGGCGTCCTCCATGTGCAACCAGATCCACCTGTACGGCTTCTGGCCCTTCGGCTGGGACCCCAACACTGGGAAGGAGCTGCCGTACCACTACTACGACAAGAAAGGCACCAAGTTCACCACCAAATGGCAAGAGTCCCACCAGCTGCCTGCTGAGTTCAAACTGCTCTACAAGATGCACATGGAGGGCATGCTGAAGCTCTCCCTCTCACATTGCGCTTAGGACTAAAACTGCAGCAGGTACATCCCTTCTTCAAATCCTCGAAGGCGCTTCAACAGGCAAGACGTGGTTCTGCTGAAAGAGAAATCTGGGCCCAAAAGACGAGTTAAGACAATGGGTTCTTGACCTGTCTTTAGACCCATAATCCTGTGCTTAAGACAAACTGTTTCTACAAATTGGAACACATCAAGAATGTTGAGTCGATTTATTTTCTTTGGCTCAGGATTTTAAAGAAGGAGTCTTCAAGGGTTTGTATTTTGGAAATGATGATAGAAGCAAGAGTGGTACTGTTCTTCTCCAGCAAACATCCAACTTTAAATTATCTCATGGCCATCAGTGGACTTTTAACTCTTGGCACCATAGTTACAGAACAGCAGATTTAAAACCAGTCTTTGTTAAGAGTGACTGTTTGAGTCCTGGCGCAGAGCAAAAAAAAAAAAACCTAGTTCGAGGTTTGCTGCATTCCTTTGCGATGTTATTCAGCAAAGATCAAACAAATCCCATCTCAGGCCGTGACATACAAACTTTTGTTGTCTCAAACAGTTAAACAAGTTTGCTTCTATTTTAAGTTGCATCTTTATCTTTTTAAGATGTGGTCGATGTGAAATGGGCTGTTTGGTTCAGTCAAAGAAAAAGAAGACTTTGTTAAGTTGAAGAATCAGATCATGGTACCAGTTAACGTCATGTTTCCTGACTTGAACCTCCAGCTCTTGGGCAAAGTTCCTGAGTTGTTTGACTCGTTGATCATTTCAGCCTTAAGAAGCTGACTTTACCACTCTGTAAGGCCTGGTTCACACAGGACAACCAGAGCAAAAGTCTGAATGGATAAACAGTGGAGGTTTTTGAAAGCTGACGCACGATGAAGGATATCGCATGAGTCTGTGTGAGATACAAATGTGTATGACAAACATTGGTGTTTGACAAGTGGTGTAGATCAAACAGAAGAGCACGTACCACCGGTACATTTTAAAGACCATCAGGAGACCTTTTCTGAATTCAGAAATCCTTTTTCAAATGAATATTTTTGATTTTAGCATCAAGTTGTCCTTCAAAGTCATGTTGTGTTAACTCAAACTGGAGTTTTTAAGGATCTTACGGCTGAAATACACCGGCTACGTCTGCGTTGCAGCTCCGCTCTGTCCTGTCATGGCACCTGATCAGATAGGTTTCCATTCAAGTCAATGTGTCAACTCACACTGGATCCGTTCTGTTGTGGTCCAGCTGTGTGGCTGATCCGACAGGTTGCAGCTAATCCGCAGCCATCTTATTTTTGCCGGATGCCGGAGCTGTGATGCGTCAATTCAGACTAGAGAAGATCGAGCGGGACAGGAAGTAGTGCACGGAAACTACCTAAAAAAGAGTCTGAGACTTTCAAAATAAATCAGACTGTGTCTAAACCAGATCTTATTTAGCTTTACCAATGTAAAATGACACAATGAAAGAAGACACACCAGGAATCAAAAGCTTTGAGGTTTAACAGCACAACACGAATGAAGAGAGGGGTTTATTAATTGAGAGGAAAGCGCGGGAATTCCGTGGTCTCACGACTCCAGCTGTCTGTCAGTCCTGCAGTTTGTTGGACTGAACACACAGCCGGTGTGAGACAACACGCAGCAGAGCGGAGCTGCAACGCAGACGCAGCCGGTGTATTTGAGGCATTACTCCATCTTTTTTTTTTTTTTTTTTTTGAAGCAACAAACAACCACCAACAAAGACCCTTTCATTTTTTTTAGGCCAAGCAGCACATGTTCCAAGGGCCCTACAATAATTTTATTAATCATTTCTCTGTTGTAGTGGAGAGGTTTAAGACACGGTGTACCATCCATCCATCCATCCATCCATCCATCCATCCATCCATCCATCCATCCATCCATCCATCCATCTAATTTTCCCTCCATAAGTTTTAGGAGGGCCACAGTTTTACCAGCAACAGTCTTATGAGCCGCCATGTTTATGGATGATTGTTGAACTCCCGAGATTTATGCATTCACCACTTCTGACTGTCAAGATTATACATATAGGAATATTTATTTTCTACATAAAGGGATGTGTCAGAGGTATATAAAAAAATTCTTGAAGACAAATTAAAAACTAACTAACCATGAAGCAGTGAAGTTAAAGTTACATATTTTTCACTCAGATTGCACCACGGTGAAGCATCTTCACATGCAGAGCTGCATGATATCAGAGTTTAACAGATTTCTGCTGTTTCTGCTGATTTCTTTCAGCTGTTAATTTGTATCAACTTATGATGGCAGAAGCAGACATACTTTTTAACGTGCTGATTCTATTAAACATCTCTATAGACGTATATTTATCTTAAGTTTTTAGATTTTGAAATTTAGCATAAGTAAGTCTGTTAGCTTTACAAAGCTAACAAAAAAGAGCAACATTTTCATATCATCATCATCATATCTTTGTCAGTATTTGCTGTTCTTTTAACTCTGGTTTGGTCTCCACCAACTCCTGGAGGAAAATGTCTGCCAGATGTTTCACTTCTTTCACCAGCAAGTTGCTAACTGTCTGTATGCCATGTGGTGTGGGGTCAGTGTTGTGTGTTAATTTGAGGTAGTTGGCTTGAATGGGGGTTGAAACAGTGTTTCAGTTCAGCCCTTTACCACGGAAAATACCGGCACAGTTACGATCTGTAAGAGCTTAATGCTGGTTTAGGATGTGCCATGAGGAAGAATGTGAATTTAATGGGTGTAATTTTTGTCAAATACCCATTGGGCTGTTCACTGTTTAGTTTTTAAAACTAACATCGCAGCACAAGTAACAGCTGTTTCAGGCTGGCAGGGCGATGGCTGCATGATTACTGCAGTGTTCGATGGCTCCAAATCTTGCTGTCATTGTACTCACACAGACATTGCAAGCAGTTTGCCAAATAGCTTGCTTAACTAAATCTTAAAAATAGTAATAAAAATACAAAAAACTGTAAATGTGAGGAGGCTCTCCACAGATAAAACAGATTAGGCTTTTAATTTGAAAAGCATTCTGGAAGTACTCTGTATTTCCTGCTTAGGGTGCTTTCTTCACCTGTGGAAATGTTTATATGAGGTCAATAAACTGTTTTGGTTAAGACTGTGTGTACTAGATAAGGGTTAAAATAGGCAAACGTTCTATTCTCAAGTTTTTTTTTGGATTCACCAAAATGAAAACAAAGCTCTCCTGAAGCCATCCCACCGCCAGAGTGAAAACGAGGTAAGGGGTCATATTTAGATACAAGGCTAACAGAAGGGAGACAGTGGGTGCACCATGAATGAAAGTCCATTCCCCACTGTTGTTAGACAAACTAGCTATAAAATATATTTTTTATTAAAAAGAGGGAGCCCTGCTTTATGAATATCACTCCTAATAGAGAGCTGGTCCAGAACCAGAACTATGCAACTTATCAGGAAGATTCACTTTGAGCACGAATGCTGCCATTTCTTTGTAACGCTGTTGGTGTTAGTGTGATGGTATTTTTTTTATTTACCCCCGCTCCCTCTATTATTCTCTGTATTGATATGAAAAAGATGATACATGTTAGAATAGAGCCTTCTTGTCCCATTATCAGTCATCTTAGCGCGGTGTACCGTTCATGTCCTTCAGTTTTTAAAAGCTGCATCTAAAGAGTGTCAACTGAGGCCAAACATTCATTCAAATCATAACACTGATTGCTTTGCTGATCTGGACTGAATTTATTATTTTTAATGGTTTATGTGGTAAAAAAAAAAAAAAGTAATGTGTTATTGCTGACATAATAAATCCTAATCTATAATAATTATCACAAAAATCCAGAATAAGAGGTGCAGGTTGTTGCTGCTGATTGCTTGGATTGGTGGTCTCCAAAAATTGAAAATACAGTTCACAGCTTGTCATACCTCAAATTCAAAACTTTCAGCATCCAGCAGGGAGAATCTATAAGGAGAAGATCTATAGTCTGAAGTCATGGCTCTCAATTTTGCGACTTTTGTTGAGCTGGAAAAAGAAGTGGTGGTAAATGTCTTCCAAATGTGGAGAGAATGCACCGTAAGACCAGTGACTTTGAGAATTTCAGAAAATTGGGCCCTGAGCCCGCCTAAGTTAACCTAAAGCTGACTGTAAATCAAGAGTGATTCTCAATTACAAAATGTATCTTCACTTTTTTGAGAAATTAGTGGAGCAACCCCAAAATGCTGGAGTTGTTTTGAAGAGAGTCTCAAATTCTCACTTGGTAGACCTGTTTACAAAACAACAGAGTAAAACTTTTAATTAACAATAATTTTGCAGCACAAATCGTAGCCCAGTTGTCTTTCCATACACTCATTCTCCATCATGTTAGATTGCATAAAGTGGTATACATGAATGGTTACAATTTAAAGAGCTAAATTTATGATTCTTTTGTCCATCTGTTGTGCTTTAGGAGATTCTGGTTTGGTGTTTGTCATTTTTTTTTATCTCTGTTGTCATTTGTATTTGAATATTTTTCAGATATCAAATGCTAAGTATTAACACCCCCCCCCACCACCACCACCACCACCACCACAGCATATATTTTTTTGTCTACACATCCTCAGAGAAACATTATTATCAATCGCTGACTCAGCATTGAGTGGTAGATGTGGTATTAGCATTATTGTATTATTTATATCATTTATTTAAAGGTCTGTCAAACCAGCAAGCCTTTACAAAAATGTGAATTTCATACATGAAGTTGAAATGCAACTTTAATGAAATATCAGTATGAGCTATCATATTGTATGTGTGCTTTTTTTCCAAATACATTTATTTTTAAGTGTTTATTTTTTCATATATAATCATATTTGCTGCAATTTGCTATTAACATAAAAAATGGGAAGGACAGTGGGACTTTGAATGTCAGCTGTTTCTCTGCCTCTTTTTTTGATCTGTAGTCTGTTACCGTTTGGTTTAATATGGTATACCTTTAACTTGAAATGTGATATTTTCAGGACTTTGACTTAAAGATTGTTGGCTTTTAGGTTTAATAATAATAGTAATATTGTTATTTTTGACATAAGCACATAAAAGGAGCTAATAGTGTGTAATTGTATTATTTCTTCTTTTGTCATTTTTATTCTTAAAATATCAGTAAGTGTGTGGTAAAATATTTGAAGAATGTATTTTTTGCATTTGGAATGAAAATGAAGAACTTTGGCTCCATAAACAACAATAAGCCTTTAGAGATCACTGTATGAGGGGGAATATAAAATAAAAATACATAAATATATCATGCACAATATGCTGTAGAATAACAAATATATTTCATTCATCCAATACTTGAAGGAAAATATACTCTGTATTTATTTAAACATTTAGTCATTAAAACGACGAATGAATCAATTTGACAAAGTGGATCATTTTTCTGTGAAGACTGCTTGTGTTCTTTATCACAATCTTTAATGTTCAGACACACACACACACACACACACACACACACACACACACACACACACACACACACACACACACACACACACACACACACACACACACACACACAGAGTTTCTGGTATGCAAACAGAGAAGATGTCAGCGGCCTGCAGGTCGATACTTTGCTCTCTCGGATTTGAGAGACTTGTGAATTTGCTCAACCTCAGGGGTCAGAGGTCAGGGAGCGTCCCCTGATACTGTGAGATGACTCAGAGGAACAAAAAAAAAAAAATCAGTTGCCAGTGAAGAAAATAAGTGTTTCTCAAATTTTTATTTTAATTTTTTTCCCCCCAAAGTGACAGATTTTATACAGCTGGTAACAAAATGTACGGCACTCAATGAGTCAACCTTTTTAGTCAAGTTAATTAATTTATGTGCAAAAATCACCTTTACTTCTTTACTTTGTGAAATCCTCAACAAACTAATTGCTTAAAATAATTTATTATAAATGCCTGGAACTTGGAAAAAGTTTTATTTGGGCTATCTAATTATTTTAAATAAAAAAGGCACTTTTTTCCATCAACAAAGGTGT
Source organism: Labroides dimidiatus (assembly GCA_030710495.1). Classification (NCBI taxonomy): domain Eukaryota; kingdom Metazoa; phylum Chordata; class Actinopteri; order Labriformes; family Labridae; genus Labroides; species Labroides dimidiatus. Next base: position 7,725,923 of record CM061157.1, read on the forward strand.
GTTCCAGTGTGTGTGTGTGTGTGTGTGTGTCTTCCAACTTATTGTCTCCTGATGAATAGTCATTATTTCTACCTCAGTAGTTGTAAATTGATCCACTGTGATCAGAATGATGACATGTGTATACCAAAATATTCGTAATAAAAAAACAAAGTTTATAAATTAAATAGAAAAATTATTCTTCTGCTTTAATTTTATAAATATTTTATTCATCATGTTGAATTACAAGAGTCGATCTTAAACTGTTTTTTTGTGGTTGTAAATTCACTGAGCAGGAGCCGAATCAACGGTCACAGAGATGTAGGTCAGCGTGTATGTAAATGAGTGAGGTCAGATGGCGTGCGCCGGGGGCCGCTAACCTCTGACCTCTGCCTTTTAGCCTCGTTGCGTCATGGCAGCAGCTGCTAACAAAAGAGAACCTGCAGGAGTCAACAGCTGGATTTAAACAGGCCTCTTTAATCTCAGAGATTGGGGTTCATTTTCATCTGAATGAAGCAATTTGTTAACCTTGATACACAGTGAAGAACGTGGAATAATAGTCTGTAAACAAATCAAAACATTTCAATAAATTTTATTAAATATACCTTTTTTTGTTTTTATCTGAGAGATAATTTTCCATAAAAAATTACCATAGAAAAATAAACGTGCAGATTTTTATTCTAAAAATGAAAAACTTTGTTTACCTAATGAAGCACTAATGTTGGGAACAATGAAACTATTGATTTACACCGGACATAAAATCTCAAGAGAAATAAAGAGGCAACTTTTAATACAAGTAGAAATAAGCTTTACTCAAAAAAACAAGGAACTAATGTTAAAAAAAAACATGTTTCATATATTTTATTGTAAACACAATTCAAGAAGAAACCCTTTGAAACATTGTGAAGATGAGCTGTTTCATTTTTCCGTGTTTATGTAAATAAAAAAAGCTCCAGATATACAAAAAAAGACATTTTTTCATTCTATGTTGACAAATTTTTATTAGTGGTTTATTTATTTTGCTGGGCTGGGATAGGGGGTTAGGTTTATTTATTTATTTATTTTTTAACCAGTCAATGAGAGACAAGAAATGTTGGGTGTAGAGAGTGAGGGAGACTTGCAGCAAGTGTTGAGGCTGGGAGCTGAGCCAGCAAAGGATTATACTGTGGACACTGCATCGACATTTTATTTATTTAGTATGTGTGCACGTATACTGTTAATACACTCCATTGATGATTGTATTGAGAGTTGTATGGATTAAGTTGTTGTGTATTTCATCAGTGTGAATGATATTTTAATTTTAACAAAATAAAAGCACTTGGTCTATAGAAAGCTGAAAAGATAAATTGGTAGATTTAATCTCACACAACAATAAACTTTTTCAGGTAATGAGAAATGATCTCTTTTATAACAAACTGGTAAAACATCAAACTGATAAGTCTCTGTCTTTTGGGCTAAGAAGCCCTCAATGAATCTGATTTGACTCATAAAACAGCTCCACTAATCTGCTGTCGTCTCTGATTCAACCCTGTGGAGCTCTGAAATATTAAAGCACCTCCTCCTCCTTTTCTTCTTCCTCCTCTTTTTCTTCGTCTTCTCTTTGATCACAAGACTGAAACCCTCCATGCAGCTGAATGTGGGCTCTGTCTTCAGGCTGAGAGGAAATCAATAAATCAAATGTTATGATTAAAAGAGCAACATGCCGGAGGACATTAAATAATCATGTAGAAAGAAGGAGGAGGACCCTGCTTTTTAAGTCCTGCAGTTAATTAATGAGGAGTCTGTGCAGTGATTTAGGGTTTTAGATGAATGATTCAACATTATCCAGTATTTCTTTTTTTGGTTATTTATTTTCTTAAAATTAATTCAACATAAAGCAATATTTTTAGGCCTGTTTGAGCAGATGAAATTTATCTTAAGGGCAATAAATTAACATTAGCAGCGCAAAGTTTCCGAGCATTCAGATCCTCCACCTGGGCCAGGATTGAACCGAAGGCCTGCTGCTGCTGCTGCTGATGTTTCTCACACTTTATTAAAAGCAGTGATGAAATATCCATGACCGCAGATTTGTTCTCAGTCTTCACATCTGACAACAAACAAGTTCAAACAATCAACCTAAAGAAGAAGGGTTAAACATCAGGGCCCATGTTGACTCTCTGATGCTCAGATCTACAGATCAAGTCAGAAATGTTTGTGTGATTATTGACTTAAAACTGAAATTTGGCCGCCACAAACTGAGATTTAAGAGCCAAATCAGAAAATCCACCTTTTCCATCATAAAAATATCACAAGAATGTAAAGTTTCTGCCCAAACAGGTAACAAAAATATGTTTATGCTCTTGTTTTAAGCAAGATTAATTGCTTAAACAGGTCGGACAAAAAAAATCAAACAGAGACCTGCAGCTTATCCAGCTTGACACTGCAAGAAACTTCATTAACACCAAAAAAGTCAAAAACATGAAACCAACACTCATATCTTTACACCAGCTGGCTCCCTGTGAGTCAAAGGACGAACTTTAAAATTTTCTTGAATAAGCCCTGAAGGTCTTGGGCTAGAATGTCTCTCAGGTTTTGGTTTTCTTAATTAGTTACTCTATTTTAAACGGGTCATTAAAACATGCTCACACACTGCTGCCTTCCTGTGAGATCAGTCTAATCTTATCAGCTGATTATTTTCTTTTTAGAAGTTTTAGCTGGATGTGAAACAGACTTACGTTAACATTGCTGTTTCTCAATGAGCTACCAGAACATGTGAGCAGATCCACATAAATACTGGAAATTCTTTCTTTTTATTATCTCTTAATATCTAAGCCCTCTGATGGCAATTATTCAACTTCACCTTCAACTTTTTAACAATCACCTTCCACAGGGGGCGCAACAATCAACACAAACTGAAAGTTCCTTATGGGAGCTTTAAAGTCTTACTTTCTTTAGTGAAATATTTTCATTTTTATGTTAAAAACTCTGTGAAGCACTTTGAGTTGAGTTTGAATTTATGAAAATAAACATGCCGTGTCTACAAATCTTTACAGTTTCATTGCCTGAACTTGGCTGCTGAGACACAAACTAACTAACTTACACGGTAATATGAGAATGTGAAGCTGAGAGGAAGCTGAGCTCAGATTCATCACTAATATTGATCTGAATTAACATGAGCTCCTGCTGCCTGTGGCCATGATCTCTTTGGTCTCTGCTAAAAACAAATATATACAAGTGTGTGTGTGTGTGTGTGTGTGTGTGTGTGTGTGTGTGTGTGTGTGTGTGTGTGTGTGTGTGTGTGAAAGAGAGGGAGAGAGAGAAAGAAAGATTAGAAATGAGATGTGTGTATACACACACACACACACACACACATATATATATATATATATATATATATATATATATATATATATATATATATATATATATATATATATATATATATATATATATATATATATATTCCATTGATTTAATATGTATAAAAAAAAATGCTAAAGTTTGACTGTTCGTTTAGGGGTTAAAGAGAGGGAGGACGTTTTTGAGCGGTTAATGAATTTTGTTTTGATGACCCTGAGGTCATCTGCATTATTATTCTCTCTGAGAGAATTCCATTTTTTTGATAATAGCTTAAACTTACAAATACCATTTTTTTCGTCTGATTTTGTGGCAGAACTTTCAAAGCAAATTTAATCCTAAAATACTGAAAACAACAGTATTTGTTCCTGCAGATTTTGCAGAAAAATAACTTAACAGTTAAAAAGACAAGACAGGTGAATAACACACAAGTCTGTGAGAAAACAGAGAAATTTTATGGAATCGCGTAAAACAACAAAACAAATATTCATTTTAGAGGATTATTATAAGGCTAAGTATTATTCGCTGTGTTGCTTCTATGTGTTTGGAAAGAGCCCCAAACTGCTCACTGAAACTGTGGTTGAACAAATAATGGCAGAAGCTTCATCTGCAAAGATGATTAGCGGGCTACTCTGGTCCCAAGACACGGCTGAGGATCAGTGGGACAGTTTTAGTCTGTGTGTTTTCACAGAAAACAGCTTGACTGTCAGGATACTCATGAACTGTTTCTGCACGTTTTAAACTGAATCTAATTTCAGTAGAAAAAGAATCACTTGAATTTACAACTTGTGTGGAGAGAGTGAAATTTCAAGTTCCTCAAAATTACTGTTTTTAATGTGTTTTTGATTTATTTGACATAAATTATAAATATAATCATAAATATATTTTTTTCCTGTTCTGATAAAGATAATTTCAAACATGTGGAACTTGTGGGAAAAAAAAATCTGTTTGTTTTTCTTTTTCTTTTTAAAAATTATGATTTTTTTTTTTTTATTGCTGCCTTGCACCGCATGACCAATTTGTCCAAAATGTTTCACAGTTTTAGTTAAACCTTTTTTTCCCCACAGAAATGGAAATAGTGCATGAAAGGCATCTTGCAGTCTCACCTTTCCACCCATCGATCCAGTGGTAATAAATACTAAAACAGTGCATCACTAGATAACAGATTGCACAGTAATCAAAGATGTTGGAAAACAAAACAAACCAGCTAAGAAACAAACAATCGAACAAACAAACAGAAAAACATCATGTGATGTATAAAATGAAAAAGTATGTTTCTGAATATTTATTTCATCCTTTAATCTATTTTGTCTTTTTCTGCATTGCATGTCTGTGTGTGCTGTAACTGTTATAACTGGTTGTTGTTCATCATCATTTGCCTGTTTTAAAGTTCCTGTTAGTAACTTTTTTGTTTGTGTTAGTTTTGGCGCCTCCTGTGGACACTTTTTAAAGTTGTGTTCTTGTCTAGTATGTCTTCTGACAAAAGCCTCACTTGGAACTGGTCTTACAAATGATTATTAGTTATAAACTCTACAATCTTAACAATGGATGCCTATTTTAAGTTTGTTTGAATATCTGTCTATCAAATTAACTCTGAAAATTAAATAACCATTGAAATTATTCTGACATTTTTTTCTGTCATTTATAGCTTTTTAGAAGATCAGTCAAAAAGACCACAGCTAAAAATAAGCTGGCAGACTGAAAAGTATGGCACATTTACATGAATTTTCTCGAGTGTTGTTATTTATGAAAAACATAAATATCATTTGTCTGTAAACTTCACTTCTTTAACTCTAAAACTATTACAGCATTTGTTAAACAAAACATCCCTTAGCTTATTTTCTTGTCGTCTTTTCTTTCTTAGTAACAGGGTCTGATAATAAATTACCAAGCTAAATTTCTGTTTGGTTGCACCTGACCACACTTCATTGCAAATGTTCAGGTCTACAATAAATAATCTGAATTCATAAAGCAGTGAGATGAAAGGCAGTTAACCGAGTGTTTATTTAAAGTTGGAAACGCAGTGAGAACGGCGTGCGGTCACATTTGAATACAGCGGGTCGGCTCTGCACGCGGCCATTGTGTTCCCATTAGAAGCCGATTTCATGGCCAACAGAACCCCAACAAAAGAGGCAGCAGGTCTAAAAGTTTGAAAAGAGCAGAGGAGGATAAAGGAGGAAGAGAAAGAGCAGGGGAGGAGGGGAAGGGGGAGAGATATGACAAAAAGGGGGAAAAAAATGGAGGAAGACAAGTAGAAAGAAAGAGGACAAAAGACGTGTGCCACACTTTGTTCCGCTTTTTTTCCCTCAAAATACAAAGAATGGCTGCAAAATGCTACTGTTTAATTACTGTATTATTATAATTATTATAACAATTATTATAACAATTATTATAACAATTATTATAACAATTATTATTATTATTATTATTATTATTATTATTATTATTATTATTATTATTATTATTATTATTATCATTATTATTATTATTATTGTTGTTGTTGTTGTTGTTGTTGTTGTTGTTTGTTCGTTTGTTTGTGTGTGTGTGTGTTTACTAAGTAACTTTATAAATCTATATTTAATTTAAACTGATATAAAATATTCATGTATAAATACTGAGGCTAAAAATATCTTAATCTTATTTCAGAAGAATCTCAGCATGCTCAGACTTTAATATCTGTTACACTGCTTTGATCTCTTTTTGCATCTCAAAGTGTAATCACTGTACCTGTTCATCTCTTAATTTTAATATCTATACAGTGCATTTTTTAATCTTCTCATACTTCATGAATCTTTTATGCATTGTCATAATACTTGCATGTCTTTTTGTCTTCAAATTCTTGCACAACACTTTTCTTTTCTCATTCTGTATTTTATGAGCACCTTAGTATTAAACATAAACAGTCCTTCAGAAATGATCTCAGTGTATCTTCCTATCAATCTGCATTTGCACTATTATGTTGACATTGAATGTCCTAAAAAAATTGAAATTTTCTCTCAGATTTACCTCAGAGTATTTATAGAAATCTAAGTCTTCCCTAAAATACTTCATTATTGTTTATATGCAATATAAATATAAATATATTATAATATTAACCAGCCATACCATCTTTAAATACTCTGTATATAATTTTTTTAGCAACATTTTGTGTCTTAACCTGCAAATGATTTTTTTTTGTCATCCAGAACATGAATCTCTAACAATGACTGTGCAGTTTATCTTCACATATTATTGTTTTATCACCACTTTTAATATAACTATATTCTTTTCCATTTGTCCATGGTTTGTGTTTATACTCATTAAATCATTTTCTCTGTGGGGCGTCTCTTGCTCTGTTTTCACAGTTATTGTCTACATTAGTCTGAATAACCTACCCCAGGCTTTGAGTAATACTGTCTCTATCCCCTTCAGACTCTAGAAACACCCTCTGTACATTTAACTACACTTTCATACAAAGCCAGTATTGTACTTCTGTATACTTTTGCATTTATTACACGCTTTGAATACTTTTAAATCTCTGTGTCTATGTTTGACACTAAATATGGCCGCCGTGAAACACCAAAACACAGTGAACAGGACTCACCAACAACCAACCCATGCAGGAAGAGGAGGAGGAGGAAGAGCTGGACAGATGGACCCCCATCCTAAAACTGCTGGGTCATTTAGAGAGAGGATGACACTGGTTATAAAAGGGAGAGAGAGAGAGAGAGAGAGAGAGAGAGAGAGAGAGAGAGAGAGAGAGAGAGAGAGAGAGAGAGAGAGAGAGTCAGCGGGACAGATGCGAGGCAAAGCGGAGCGGTGTTTGTCACTAACGCTATAGATTAGCATGTGGTCTCCAGCACAAAGCTGCAGATCAATACTGCTGCTCTGTGCACAGCAGATGGCCCATGACAGAGAGAGAGAGAGAGAGAGAGAGAGAGAGAGAGAGAGAGAGAGAGAGAGAGAGAGAGAGAGAGAGGGAGAGAGAGAGAGAGAGAGAGAGGTAACATCCTGATAAACCTCTGCAGCTCTGCAGCTTTGTTCACACTTTTCTAGCACAGCTGTCTTCCTGCAGCTCCTCCATGAGCTGTAACTCTTACGCTTGTGACTAGACAACAATCATGCAATGAAATTATGTTGGGGCAAAGTTCTTGAGTTTTAAAACTGAGGCTTTTTTTTTTAAGTGAACTCTTGATCTGGAATAAAACTAAAATAATTAAACTCCTTAAGTAATATTTTAAGGTGCTGTAAAATAATTCTAAAATTCAAGGCCTACATACATCATGGCAGTGGTTGTGTTCTTCAAGGCAGAGCCAGGCCAGTGGGAGGTATTTTAGACTTTCTCAAATCACTGATTACTGATAGCTGTCATATATTTTGTGCATGTCAGAAAACTATAGAATACCTCACATGCAAAACACTTTAAAAAAAAAAAAAAAAGTCAGAGGATACGGAGGAATTTTCAACCACATATTTTTTTTTTTTTGTCAAACTTTAATATGACAGATTCTTAAAATCTTACATATTTACACATTTAAACTGTTCATTAAGATTAAAATAAGATTTAACATGTTTGCAAATAATACATGACATGAAAGATGCTTGATGCTTATTAACAATCAAGAGGACCGTCTTAACTAGACAAAAGAAATAACTTTGACACTAAAATTCCAAAGATGACCAAATAAACCTGACATTAACATACACACAAAATCAGCATTAAGAACATGTGATTAAATAATTTATATAGTTTAAACATAGGACCGACTGATTGTGTAATTGAAATTTAATACCAAATATGGAAAAAAGCTGGACAGGCTCGTGATGATCCTAACAAACAATGCATTGATTTCTTCTTCTATTTCATCTTACACTGTTTAGATAAAAAAAATATCTTCTGAGTGTCTTTTATTAATAATGTCCTAAATGTGACTCTAGATATAGTTATTATTAGAAATACGTCAACACCATATTTGATGGAATGAATGATTTACAGGATCCTTGAGTTTTGAGCACTTTTAATAATAAATCAGCCTGTGAGGCACCTTGAAACTGGTTTTGAAAGGAGCATTGTGAAAGCAGTTATAAATTAAATTATTCTATGTGGTTGTCCATATTCTATGAGGCTGTATATTTTCTACAAATGATTATTTCTCATTGCCAACAAATTAACATATTAAATGTAATATTACTGAGCTCCATGCGCATCCTGCTTGACAAAACACTCAGTGAAGTAACAATGTATGTATTAATCCACTGGTAAAAATAGTCGACCATGAAATTCTTTATTATTTCAAGCATGAAGGTTTGTTTTTTTTTTTAGTCGCTTTTAATTCAGTTAAAAAAAAAACAATATTCTCAAAGAATTTTTCTTTTTTTTTTTCATTTTTTCATTGTGTGTGTGTGTGTGTGTGTGTGTGTGTGTATTGATTTGTTTATACTCTGTCAGTCACATTTCTCAGTATCTGCACAGTTGACCTGTTTTAACACTACAGACAGTCACAGTGACTTTAGAGTAAAAGTGTTGGGAGACTTTTGAGGCCCTCATACCAGGAATGTTGCAAGGAATCCTGGGAGGTGTCGTTCTTTGAAGCTGTTTTTTGACAACTTAATTTTTATTCCTGCTAAAGAAATTATTTTGAAATAGTAAAACAACAGGAAAAAGTCCTCCTGCAGTCAACATTAAATTCTGTGAGAGGGCGGAGCTTCAGTCATGGGCTGGAAATGATGTCAGCATTTTGTTCCCTACGCCATACTGACATCAAACTCTTTCATTTCCTCCTCCACCCCATCTTCCTCCCCTTGCAGCTGCTCCTTTACAGCCCCCTCCAGTTCTCTCCTCCCACTCATTACTTCATTCCTCCTTTTCTCCTCCTTCACCTCTTCCTCTTTCATTTTTAGCAGCATGAGAAAATATTTTTTACATTTTTTCCACCTTCATCCTCTTAATATTCTATTTTATTCTTGCATCTCCTCTCTCCTTCTACTCTTCACTCCTCACTCCCTCACCTTTGCTCTTCATCTCCACCTCCTCTTCATCCTCCTGCAGTAACTCCTCAGTCATCTTTTACTGTGCAGTATCCTCTTCTCTTCTACTTGGTGTCTTATCTTACAAGTCTTTTTTTTCTGTCTCAAATCTTAACAGCTAAACGTTTTAAAAGCGAGGTAGATGGAAAGACAGACAGACAGAAAGAAGCAGACAGACAGCAGACAGGTCTTCCCCCTGCAGACCCCCTGCCTGTCTCTCCGATGGCTGATCAAAAGGAGAAAATGGGTCAGGCTTCTGTTCTTCTGTCCTTAATTACACAACAGTCTTTAAACAAAGCAACATCTGCCCAACTACCCATCCTCCTCCTTCTCTTTCTGTTCATCTCCTCCACCTTTTCGCCTTTTTACAGCCCCTTATCCTCACCCTCATCACGCAGGCCAAGGAAAATTGGAAGTTTCCTCAAGAAAAGGAAATTAATTGGAAATTATAGATAAGGCTGACAGTGTTCCAGGGTTTAAAATAATGTGAAATGTAAGAATCACCCGAAACCGGCCAAAAAGTAAAATGTGTGTACAGGCAGAGAAGCAATTCGGTTTACTTCAAGAGTGTTAAATCCTGACAGATACAGAATTATCTCCGTTTCTGCAAATGTGTGACAAAATATATTTACTCTGATTTCAAACCTGTATTGAGAATGTGCAAATGGCCAGTGGTCTCAGTTTCAGAAGTTGGAACCTGTGGGTCAGAACAAGACAAAGAGAGGACTCTCTCACACAGTGAAAGCAGAGCCACAAGCTGATTTCTGACTTAAGGACTTCTTCCTGTTTGTGCCTGAGAAAAATGGGAGATAGAGTCTGAATAAAGCATGGCTGCATGTTGACATTCATACTGCACATGTACACACTGATCAGCATGAGTTTTGTAACTATCTTTACACTCCAACACAAAAGCTTTGCCTCCAGTTACTTTGATAAAGTTTCTACATTTTCAGATTTGTAGATGCGTCAGAGTCATACTAAACAGAAACAAAAACATTCAGAAAAACAAATAAAGTTATAAAAACTGAAAACGTTGCATGCATCAGTACTCTTGTTTAATGTTTTTTAATGAATACAAAACAAAAAGAATATTTCTTGATTAATTTGTAAAGCTCTGAGTGGAAAGCAACTCCTTTATGTAATGTGTGAATGTGCATTTGCTCCATAGTTTACAAAGGAATGAGTGAATAAAAGTGTTTTTGATTTGATGTGAAACAAAGGCGGATTGTTTCCTCTGTTATCTTAACTGTTGTTTTTTTATGAGAAAAGATAAAAAGCAAGAGGGTGAGAGAGAGAGAGAGAGAGAAAGAGAGAGAGAGAGAGAGAGAGAGTTATTTAGCAGTTGTTTGTCCTTGGGAGTGTAATGAATTGTAAAGTGAACAGGCTACAGGCCATAATGCTCTTTCAGTGCAGCTCCCGCGCTCATCACTCTACCCAGGGACTGTCGATAACGTCCCAACACACACATCGAAACAAACACACGAGTACACACACATTCACAAACTTTAGACACACCTACAGCTGTTAACACCTGACACTCTGAGGTGCACAGCTGCAAACATCTGTTCAGCATTACTTTAAAGACCAAACTGCTATTTAAGCTTCTTTCACATATGAACTCCTGAAAATTTCCAGAAATTTCCAGGAACCTTGAAAAAAAAATGAATTTCCCCCAAGGGGTTAAATACAGTTTGTCTTCCTTTCAACCAAACTTCATTTAACTTGTGGAGTGACGGAACACTCTGCATAAAGTTCAGGTAAAAATTCATACTCAATTGACCCAGAAAAATACCAGGAGGTTTTCTGGAGTTTCATGCATGTGTACAACTCACTTCATTGTGTTTTTTTAATGACTCCACTGGAAACTAGAAGAAGCCAAACAGTAGTGAGAAAATGACCCAACCTCTCCTTTATTATCAGCCTACTGAGTTAACATTTCCTGTTGAGGCTGGGGTCTGAATGGTTTGTTCACTCTTACATTAACTCCACTGTATAGTTTTAATATCAACATTTCAAATATCATGTGTTTCTTTCACTTTGTTGAAGCTGTTAAGATTGTGTTCATGCTGCATTTTGTTGGAAAACCAAACCTCAAGATGAACATGAAACTTTTTAAAGTGGCAGCTCTTCAAGGAAAGAAGGGACAGCTTTCCTGTGAAGTTTGTTTGTGTGTCTGGTGAGCGGTTCTCGTGGTTTAATCATGTGTTAATCATGTGTCATTTCCTGTCACCTTTCTCTATCTGAACGATTAGAGGCAGCAGGTGATGAGATGAGAGCTGAGATGAGATCAAATTTTAATGATCCCTGTGGGCAAATTGGGTCTTTGCAGCAGAAGCAGCAGAGGAGACAAACCAGCATCCTCACTTTGATACAGGACAAATCTCTGATTCAATCATCTTCAGTGTGTCTGTCTCACATATGGGACTGTGCACCATGGGAATTATACTATCACTGCTGGATGCTTTCAGCTGTCATGGCCATTCTGTTAGAGAGTGGTTTCATATCACATTTTTTCACCTCTTTACTCTTTGGCAGAGTTTAAACTTGTCAAAAAAAAGAAAAACATCCCTTGAGTGGTTTGGTGATTGTCCGTGATTTGGTGACTTTTTAAAGCAGTCAATTCCAAATTATTTCTTTCTTTTTTGTATTCATGTTGTCTTTCCCTTTTTTGTTTATATCCATAAGTTATACAGTTTTGTTCGTTTGAAGGAAAACAAAACTAAACAGTATAACTTCCTCATATTAAGTATCTTCAAAACAGCTGATTGGAACAACCTGAACACAGTATCCATCTCATCATTGTTTTGATGCTTTTGGTACGGTATCCCTCAAGGTCAACTGCACAACCATTTCATTTAACAACAATAACATTCTTAAAAAGTCAAAATGTTTGACAACATTCAAAAACATTTTAAGACAAAGCAAAATCAATTAATAAAAGGCATTTAATGTTTTTGTTTTGTCACGATTGTATGTCTGATTAAATGCTTTGTGTCGTGATTTCATCAAGTTATCCAGTGTTTTTTTTTTTTATTTCATTTTTAATTTTTTATGGCATTATTTTTTTAGATATTTTTGATAAACTTAATAACATGGAAAGAGTTAAAGATTTTAGTGTCATGAAATACGCGTTTTCTGAAATTTTTTGTACTGTTTTGTATTTTTTTTTTCTCCAGTGTTATGTTTTGGTGTCCATGTTTTATGAGTTCGTTTAGCTGACCTTCAGGGCCACCATTATTTAATCATATAGTAACACTGCAAAGTACTCAAATTTTTGAGAGTGCTAAAAAAACCAAACCATTAAGTTTGGCTTATGATAGAAAATTAATAATTCCATTAATCATTTAAAAGGAATCAATGTTGTGATCTTTATTTAATCTGTAAGTTTAGACAATCTTTATACAGGAGAGCTAAAGAGCTGTTTTCTTTTCAAGCCAAGACTAATGTGGTTAAATAAGGTAATACATGTAGTATATAGAGGCCCCGATTACATGAAAAGACACATTTATAATAATAATAATAATAATAATAATAATAATAATAATAATAATAATAATAATAATAATAATAATAATAATAATAATAATTGGGTAAAACCATTATCTCTGAGCCTGTTAAAATGTTTTACAGGGAAAATGAACAAAGCCATTTTAGACACTCCAGATTTTGTGCCCTAAATTGGCAATATAATAGCAATACACTCATAATCTGATGTTTCGCTCCCACCCACAGCGTTTTTAGCCGCTTCATTCAACAACATCGCTAATTGGTCAATTAGCCAGAATGCCGCACCCTCCAGATCCATTCACCTTTTCTGATTGGTACGCTGCATTGTCAGTCACGCCGAGAACGCCCCTTTAACCGACTCCGTGTCTCCCCCTCCTCCCCCGCAGCAGGTTGGGTTGAGCGGTCTGCTAGGGGACCATGGACAGCTCCCGTCTGAGGAGCAGAGTAACGCAGGAGGAGGAGAGGGCTGGATATGGGGGAGCCACCGCACAGGCCCGCACGATCGAGATAAGGAAAAAAAAGACACTTTTTATGAGCTCACACCGGGGACAACACACAAAGAGCGCGAGCTGGAGAGGCCTCAGGAGGACCGGGAAACAACCGAGGAAGTGAAGGAAAAGCGGGGATACGGCTACTGACCCATCCCGGAGCATCAGGGGAGAAGCGGCGAGCGAAAGGAGGAGAAGGAGGACAGAAGGAGAGATAATTCCGCTCGACCTCATGGACTGAGAGAACAGATGAATGAAGACTGCCTACACTAACGCCTATCGATGCCTGGCCAAGGACCTGGACGCTTACGCCATGAATACGGACATGACAATGGACGGCATTGGCAGCCTGCATGGCGGGGTGGCGGTGAGCTCCGTGGTCCCAGATGCGGACTTGATGAGCGGCCATAGCCCTCATCACGGCCGTGGGGGCTCCTCTGGGGGCCATGGGGCGGCGGCGGCAGCGGCGGCGGCGGCAGCGTCCACCCTGCGGATACATCAGGACCTGGCCGCCGCCGCTGCGTCCTCCCGCTCGGCTATGGTAACCGGCATGGCTACAATCCTGGACGGCAGTGGGGAGTACCGTCCGGAGCTGTCCCTACCGCTGCACCACGCCATGAGCGTCCCCTGCGACACGTCCTCTCCCGGGATGGGGATGAGCGGCACATACACCACTTTAACCCCGCTCCAGCCGCTGCCCCCCATCTCCACCGTGTCCGAGAAGTTTCACCACCACCACCACCATCACCACCAGCGGCTTTCCGGGAACGTGAGCGGGAGCTTCACCCTGATGCGGGACGAGAGGGGGCTGCCGGGCATGAACAACCTTTACAGCCCCTACCACAAGGACCACATGTCCGGGATGGGTCAGAGTCTGTCCCCGGTACTAGGGAATGGCCTGGGCTCAATACACAACACCCAGCAGGGTCTTCACAACTATGGCACCACGACGCACGGAGGTCACGACAAAATGCTGAACTTCGACGCGCACCACACCGCCTCCATGCTGGCCAGAGGGGACCACCACCAGCACCGAGGCCTCTCCGGCCCCACGGCCGGGATGATGCCACACCTGAACGGTATGCACCACCCCGGGCATCCGGCTGTTTCCTCGGCGGGCCACCACCCCCACTCCCACCCTCACCTTCAGTCCCCATCCCACGGGCCAGTGTTGGCTTCCACCCGGGAACGACCGCCCTCCTCCTCCGGGACGCAGGGGGTGAACAGCTCGGGACAGCTGGAGGAAATCAACACCAAAGAGGTAGCGCAGAGGATCACGGCGGAGCTGAAGAGGTACAGCATCCCCCAGGCCATCTTCGCCCAGAGGGTGCTGTGCCGCTCCCAGGGGACCCTGTCGGACCTCCTGAGGAACCCCAAACCCTGGAGTAAACTTAAGTCAGGCCGGGAGACCTTCAGGAGGATGTGGAAGTGGTTGCAGGAGCCCGAATTTCAGAGGATGTCGGCCCTCAGACTGGCAGGTAAGAGCGGAAAAGAAAACGGCGGTGCTATGAAGCTGTTTGAGTTTTTCTCTGTGCGCTGGAACAAATCTCTACCTCAACACAAGTCAAATTAATTTTGTTTTTAGACCTCGACTGGCTTCGTTTAAGTGTTTCCTCGTGTCTCCACCACGCTGTAGGTGAATGAAATTTATTTGGGATCACTGGTGTTATGATTACCATTATTGATCAATAACAAACAGGGATCGATACCAAATGACAAGGTCACGGGATTTCCCTCCAACAAACAGTCCTCTCGCTGTCTGCACGGAGCTGTAACCTACATTTTATTTTCCTGATTCTGCATGAAGATGTAAACACCATGAACTGGATTCTTACAGGCTTAAAATTAAAAACCACATCGATAAAAATATTAATTTACATAAAGGGAATTAATTTGAAATTATTTCATGCATGTGGATATTCTTCTCTGAAATGTGGGAAATTATTAATCCCTTTGGAATAACGAAGTTTGCTTGATTTTGATTAAATTAAACCCGTATGGTGAAATGTCTTCTTTCAGTATAAATCACTTGAATCATGCTTTTATTTTCATCTCTTCAGCATTGTCGTGTAAATGTTGTTGTATTCTCCTGATGGAGGCGTGTGAAGGCAGACAGAGAGAATCTGGGGAGATTTTGTGTTTGAGGGTGAGGACCCTGAGGTGATCACACAGACTGTGACACAAACATGAAGGTCTGCAGCATCATTGGGTCTGGTGCCCCCTCTAGTGAGGAACCTGCTCTCTGTCCCCACATTCAGTCTTCATAGTCTGAATGGGGGACAGCAGCAGGGACCGGGTCAGGCCGATTTTAGGATCAGGCTGAAAGTGATACATGCTGGTCTTTATTTACAGAAATAAAGAGAGCTGATTGTTGCTGTGAAGTTAATTTTGTCTGTGGCAAGTTTCTTTGAGTTCCAATAGGGTTTTTTGTTTGTTTTTTCTGGCTCTTATCTATGTAAACTTTAATCCTGTGAGCAAAATGTTCCCTGCATGATTGGATTTCACATTATCCTTTAAAAGACACGGCTTTAACATTTACATCTGAGTATTTGTTACCAATTAGTATACAGAAAAAAGCTTTGCATATTGAGATTTTGTCCATTGAAACACATGATTTAATAAAAAATAATCTGCTAATCTAATTCACAGTCACTTCTTTTAGACAAACCGTGTGCAAATCTAAATCTAAACACGTTTGTTTCATGTTTGTTTCTTTTTAAAGAAATTTGCTCTTTGCATAAAGCAGCAACATTACGACGTGAAGCTCAATGAAGAAAACATGAACCCATTTCAGTTTCAGAATAAGAAATACAGTTTAGAGCAGCATTCGTCAGACTTTTTAAGCAATATACAGTGAATGATGAGAAGAGGACGACTACATTTGGAAAAACAACTAAACTAAATGATATACTGAGGAGGCACATGTCTTATAAAGACAGAAGTGTAAAGCTGTTTTTAAAAAAACAGATGAGTTTTAGGAATGTTTTGCCTGAGGATAAAGTTGTTTTTAAAATGGAAAATCTTAAATTAACTCTAGTGAAAAACTCAGCTTTGTGAATGTGTTTTTTTTTTTTTTTTGATAAATAAAAAAAACAATCTAAATCACACTTGGAGCTAAACTTATCTCACTTGGGGAGGCACAAATGTTTTTTCTCAATCTCATAATTTTATTTAGTGATGTATAGAATTGGTGTTCTATAGTTTGTGATCTATTAGTATTGGCTATTTTAGCTCGTTAGCGCTTTTATGATATAGAAATAATTGTTCATTTCTTAAAGTGCTCTCTCAGTAGTTTCACTTTGTTTGAATAAGTTAAACTTATTCAGGAAAATTACCCATTCCATAGTTGACATTTAGATGTTTTTTATAACTTTTTATTTTGCTCTGAAATCTTTAAAAGTGTGACTTGGTTCTCCAAGATAAACATGCAAATATGAAGAAACCAACTCATTTATTTATTTTTTGCTTAAAAAAACAAGTTTGAAAAAATAGATAAAATGTCAGAAATATAAATGACTTGACTAAAAGTCATATTTTACTGTCTTTAAATGAAATAATAACTGTTAAATTGTTACTCTCACTATGACCGTCAAAAGAATATCTGAAATACTTTAATATGCTGTTTCTGTCCCTTAGAATTGTTGTGTATGTTCTTTAGCAACAAGATAACGAGTTTGAGTTTTCAGATGATGTTTTAATGCTCAGTTATGGCATGGAAATCTTCAGTCTTTTGACTGAAAGTCAAACACAAATTTATAAAAGGATTTCTATATTGTTGCTTAAAAGTTCCTCTATGAAAAAACACATCCCAGTCACTGGTCAGTGATTTCCTCTAAATATAGATCATGAGAGCTTTTTCCTGACCCAGTAAAACGTTACAATGTGTTTTCTGTATATGAAGCATCAGAATGATGTGGTAGGTTTAAGTTTGGTAATGCTGATTACTTCAGGCATATTTGATAAATCTGTTATTAAAATTAATCAAGTGTTACCTGCAGTGGGCAAATACTTGCTTTAATAATCCATTTTATTTATCTAAACATATATTGAGGCGTTTGAATTCTTTTTTAAATTAAATCTTTTCCTCTTAAATTCAAACACTCAGCGAGATCCTTTATAAAAATAAACACCTGAGAGGAGTCAGGTTACATGAACAGCTATAATAATTTAGCTGTAATCTTAAATGCGACCCTTCTAATTTCAGAGTAAAGAGAAAAATAAAACTTTATTGAATTTTGAAATATAGCATTACAACAGATGAAAACATTTCCAGAGTTCGGGGACATTGAGGGAAAAAAATAGAGAAAATTGATAACTTACAGGAAGAGTAGGTTAGTAAATAATAAATTTCCATAGAGGTAAACTTTATTCAGTAGAGTCTTAAATTTCTCTCAGAATTCCATAACATAGTGTAATTCATTTTTTTTTTAAATGGTTCTAATTCAGTCAACATCAAAACTTCCAAGTTTTATAAAACTTGTCATAATTAAGTTATCTTTCTTTCAGCACAACTGTAAGAATCAAAATGTTGCATAATTTATAGATATTATAGTTAATAAAAATAATAAGTATTGCTATAATGATATTTGCAGTATATAAATTACATAAGAAATATAGTAACATCAACATTTATTTTCCTTTCATGATGTTAACATGTTTTTTATTGGGAGTTTGTAGAGGTGGTGTCATATTTCATAGCTGTGCTTTTATCTGACTGACTTACAGCAGTGCAGTTTCTGATATTATCATGGCTGCATCCTATCGTAATGCCTTACTGGTAACATCGGTTCAATATCCTCTAAAAATCTGTTTCTGGATTATTGTGATTGTGTTTCATATTAGACAGAAGAAACATTTTAGTTTACATTTGTGATGCATGGATTTTAACTTGCATTTGATTGCAGATATGATTCTTTCTGTGTGGGAGTTCTTTGATGTTCTTTGTTGGTATGAAATGATAAGATTTGAGTAGATTCACAGTAGATGTGAATGAAATAACATGAGTGGAACTTCAGAAAAAGGAGGGAGAGTTTTTTTGATCTCTCCTTGTAAAGTCTGCGTGTAGGTACACACCAGCAGGACTGCACTCATCTGCTTTTCCTATTATTAAAGTGAAAACTTCACTTCTCCATGTTCCTTGAGGATTAATCACTGACTAAGTGCTGTAGTGCCAAAGATACAGAGCAGTAATTTTGCTGTAAGTCATACTTTGATAGTTTCCTATACTGAGGTATAAACACCCCACCCTCTTTCTATCTTTTCTAGTTTACTATTAATTTTAATATTACTTTTTCTAATCATTTAAGATTTCATGGACCTTTCTGCTTAATTGTTTACTTAGTATGTAAAGGAAGTACATTCAAAGGGATCTAGTTTTAATAAAGCAAGTCTGTTAGAAGCTACATCACAGGGAGCTATTTATTTAGTCTCCTAAGAGGTAAGCAGGTTTATAGTGAGGTAAATAATTGTAAGCTTATGTGTATGTGAAGCTAGTTCTGAGTGTAGTAGTAACGTAAATTTATTTCAAGAGTTTGGTTGACTAAAGACTGGCAGACACTAACTTTATTAGACTTGAAAGTGTTTTTTATTTGTACTTTATTCCAACTGTATGAAGTGTTAGCATTGGTGCTAATACCTCACAGAACTAGCGCCTCTAAAAAACAGTTCACAGAAGCACAGAAAAACTGGAAAGCTAATGAGCTGGATTACAGCAATGTTGCCATCAAAATAACTAAATTTGCCTTTGTTATGAAAGAGCAGATAAAGAGAGACAGGAAGTGTGGTGGGAGAAAGGGGAAGTGCATGCTGGGATGTAGAGTTGATCCTCTAAGTGGAGAGACAAGGAGCCCCTGTACATGGGGTGCCTGCTCCACCAGGTGAGCTAAACTACCGCTCTAAACTCTGTACATGTTTGTTCTATCTATGAAGAAGTGGCAAATGGAGAACAAAACATTTTTTGTACATGACATCAAACATTTTTATTCCTGATTTTGTCTGTACTTTTTGCAGTTTGCATGCAACCCTGGATAAATTTCTGCAGGATTTTGCAGTGTTTTTATCTTTTTCGCTGGGCTTCTTTCATTGTTCATACTGTTAGCATTTGATGACGAGGTTTGCAGGAGAGGATGTGAGTAGAGCCTGATAAAACTGGGAGCTTTCTTGCTATTTTAAATGCTGTAGCTAGGCAGTAAGTTAGATTGCAGTGAGCTGGTTCACATGGCAGGTTGTGGCTTTGTTTCTTGTTTAACAAAAATAAGCGGTGCTTTAAGAATTAGCTTGCTAGCTAGCAATCAGATTAGTCCAATGTTTTTGTTTTTTCTGTTAGGCTAATCTTTGGTCAAAGTCGGTGGTTGTAGCTTTAAATAAGGCGTTTTAATAAATACAGTCACATATGATTCTGTTTGATTGATCTTTGAGATTTGTAGGCACTGGGACATTATTTACTTGGTGTTTTTGTCAGAGGAAATCAATGCCGGCTCTTGTGAAGATTCATCTAAGAAGTCATTTTAGGTCTTTATTTATTACTTGCTAAGCTATACTGTTCATTACATTGCTCCCTCTTTTCTCCTCAGTGACTTTAAAATGTATTTAGATACAAAGGGAGCTTCAATTGCTGGATCAACAATGCTGCAAGCAGCCAGTAGAGCTGAGGTCAAAGGTCATAGCTGCAACACTGAGACAATAGATGGAGCAAATATCCCCCTGACCCCGAGATGAGCTGAGAGGATAGAAAGAAGCTGCATGGAGGGGGGAGGATGAAATGAAAGAGCTGGGAGATAGGGCCAGTGCTGGTCTGCTGTTAGATGAGCAGCAGTCATCCTTTTTTTTTTTAATTCACTATAATAAAAATTCAAAGAACCATAACAATTATTCCATGAGTGCTATATAATCTCTTCTTTCTTTTAATTGATATCCTCTCTACTCTCTAAATCTATCTCTCTTCATATGTTTCGTCTACATCTAAATAAAGTGTACAATTAGACCGTTATTACACATATTTGTAGTAACTTCTAGCTTTATCATAGAAGTATGTAAGCAATTTAATTATTTTACTTTCAGAGAGTTTCCCCATAATTTCAACCATAGCACATGGCTCTTTCCTGGGAATCCCCTCAGACTGAACAGCACATTACTGTGAAAATACAGAATAAACAGAAAAAGGTTTCCATTAGTAGTCTTCATCAGCTCAAGTAGAAGTGAGAGGTAGAGCAGGGTGTCATCTGCGTATAAAGAATGACATTAAAACATGAGACATATTAAAAGCCTGATTTGAATTTCTGCGTCAAGTCACAAGTCTGTTTAACGCTGCGCTTACGCAGATGCTTACACTGACTCAGTGGGTGTACAATCTGTTTTCTCAGACATCCCCTTCTTGTCTTCTTTGAAATTATTGCAGCACAATCAACCACAGTTCAACATTTACCAACTTTAATTTCTACACCATATTCGCTGGTTGATTTTGTTTTTTTCCGAAGCAGAAACAGGCATAGTGGAAAACTAGAGGATGTAGTGCTCACCACGGCGTTGCTTTGGCATAGAGTCACTGCAGAATTATAATCCAGTTAGTTGACAAATAGTGGATACAAAACAAGTACTTGTCAGCACTGTTTCTGGGTTTGTTTTGGGTATAATTAATTGTTGATTCAGGGTCAAAGATAAAACATGTTCTTTGAATGTTAGTGGCTCTGAGCAGACATAATGTGCCCTTTAGGGCTCTGCCTTTTCCTATATTTCCTCCTACTGTATGCAGATGACAACATGTTATTTTTGCAGTTGTTCATTAAAATGCATCTTTGTATGTATGCTAAAGTAAAACTGAAGTGTATTTAGGCTGATATGGTATCAGAAAACAGAATATTGCCATACTGATGTGAGTCATGATGTTACACCCCTCATGGTTTATTGTCCGTGGCTTCCCATTGAAAATTTATTCTTCGTCTTCATCCATTTTCTTATCTTTTGCCCTGTTAAATATGCCTTTGCAACAACTTGTACACATCAACAATGTTGTTGCAAAGGCATATTTAACAGGGCTTTAAACAGAAACACAACACATTACAAAAGCAGTACACTGTCACAAAAGCCGAGGTAATTTGTAACGATCTCAGTGTCCATCTGAAGCTTTTTCTCTATGCAGCCTTTTTTTTCTTCCTTTACCTCGTTCTGAATCCTTTTCTTTCTCTCACCATCTCCTCCCAGGACCTGCCTCTCCCTCTCTCACTCCCTCTCCCCCTCTCTGTCTCTCTCTTTCTCTTTTGGGGGAGGTATTATGTGATCGTCCAGGGAATTGAACACAAGAGCCGAGGCAGCAGCGGCACGATGAATTATTGATGGGAATCTCGGCGTGACCCGCCTCGGTCTGCTCACTTCACTTCTTCACCTCGCAGCCGGGTTAACCAGGCAAAATGGAGGGAGAGAGAGAGAGAGAGAGAGACAGAGAGACAGAGAGACAGAGAGGTGGAGAGAGAGAGAGAGGTGGAGTCCATTGTTTGGTTGGAGGATGCTGCCTTGCCTTTGATTCTGGGTGAATTATGGATAAATAAGACTGCAGTGCTCAAATCACAGTTACATTAGATGAGCTGAAAATCTTAAAGAGCAGCAGGAGGATAAACATTTGAGGAATAACCATTAGTTCAGCAGTTTACATGGATAACTTGGTATAATAGCCATCATTCTTGTCAACATGTCCCCGCCCTCAGTTGCTCTTTTTGAAACACCCATTTTTCTTATTGACCCCTGTCTCAAATCGAGGTGCTCCGTCACAATTTACAGACACAATTTCTCAGTCTTTGCTTTAACCTATAAAATGCTGCGATCTTAATACGCCGTGGCAGTTAGCTTGTCGAGCAAACAGACTCGAGAGGTAACTAAGGTGTAGTCCCTTGCTCTCATAAACAAGAAACAAGAGCTCAGGAGAAGCAGAAGAAATTTAACGGCATTTTTCCATTTCATGTCTTTGTTTGTTTGCTTTGTCAATGCAGTTAAGAAGGGGTGTTCATCTTGAACACACTGTTTGTGATGAGCAGACGGAAGACAGACATAGAAATGTATGTTTGTAGCCAAGCAGTGTGTAGTTCAGCAATTTGACAACAGTCTGTTGTTTACATACATACATGACATAAATACTGACTTTAAAGAAATGGTTGTTCTTCATGTTGGTGGTCCTGCTGCTCTTATAGGTCATGAAAAGGCATCAATAATAATAATAATAATAATAATAATAATAATAATAATAATAATAATAATAATGAAGTTAAAATTCCATCTACTTATTACCTGGGTCATCAACCTTTTGGGCTCCATTTTGCAGGATATATATATATATATATATATATATATATATATATATATATATATATATATATATATATATATATATATATATGTATATATATATATATATACACACATATATATACCCCCTAGTTGTAAGTGAAACTAGGGGGTGGTCAGATGCTGCTGGTTGGTGCCTTATCTCAGTCTTAGAAGACATTAGAGGCTGCTCTCAGATCATATCAATAAATGCCCAATACAGCACATGACCCTCATATCATGACACAGCATTTCTTCAGTAGTTGACTCAATCACATTGTGATTCATCACTATTTTTTCCATCATAATATTTGGTACCAGCAATTTAATTATTGTGATGTACAACTCTAAATGGAAATATAATGCTGTATTGGTATTTTAAGCCACAGCTTATTCTGACCACAATAAAAGATGAAAGGATACAATTACTTCATCCTTATGTCAAAGAGTTCATTTCCCGTCATTTGACTTCATTTGTCTGTGTTCCATTTAAAGTAAATCAGGAGAGGATTATGCACTTTGAGCTGCTCAGCTGATTGTCAGTGTGAAGAAAGAACACAGCTACTGATGTATTTTAATAGATATGGGATGACAAAAGAGCCTGACTGCCTAGAGAAATAACAGGCTTTAGATACACAAACAATTATTGTAGGCAGATCAATTTAATCAATGAGTTTGTTTGGGTCTTGTCATGGCTTTTATCGACTGCAAGAATTATATTTTCAATCACAGGGCATGTCCGACAGTGTGCTCAATATAACAGAGCAGAATAAAACCACTTAGAGTCAAACCGAGCTGAAAATCTGAACGACTGGACCTAAATATTTTCCATTTTACGCATCCTGCTGCTGCAGACGCGTTGCATTATTTATGAGCTGGGCTCTGCTTTATGACACAGATTACCAGCAGTTACTCTGTGTGTGTGTGTGTGTGTGTGTCCAGTATGTTTGTTCTAATGGCTTCAGACTGTGGGAATACACTGTAGTTTGTGTCTGTTTTCAGGGTTTCTTTTTCTGACTCTCTGCATATTCACAGGCTGTTATTGATCTGAATTAATGGATTTTAGGCTGCAGAGAGGAGACGTCTGATGTTTGTTTGTGTGTCAGCGTGAGAAGATTTGATAGATCCTGGTGTCTCTTTCCAGTCATGTTGACAGCAGTTTTGCTGACTGAAAAGTGAGAGATGACAAAGTCTGTTTGAAGTGTTTCAGGGGTTTTAACTCCTTCAGTGGCTTCAGCTGGAAGTCTCAGTGCCTTCAGGGTGGATTGTTTTTGGTGGAGATCATATTATTTTGGTCGATATTAAGATCTTGACTATTGAACACTGATACCTTGCCTCAACAAAAACAAAACTAGCCACAGCTTGGCTGAGAGACATGCAGCAGTCACATGGGTTTGTGCAGACAGGTGATGTTGTGAAGGATACATTTCGATAGAAGACAACAGAGACGGTAGAATCATGAGAGGTCAGTATCCTAACAGTAGACAGTTTTACCATCCAGTGTTGAAATATTGTGACTAATAGCCTCTAAAATGAAGAAACATAATAAAATCAATACTTGGCGGGTGATTTTGTGGTGCTCATGAGGTCAGACAGGTTTTTCTTGTTTATTTTTCTCTCTTCTGGCTGCAAAGTGTTCTCCTTCTATGTACTGTCTGCCTGAATACATGGGAAAAAACAGACAAAAGTACACAGCTGTTGAGGAAAAAGGTGTACTGGTTAATACAAGAAGAAAAACAGATCTCGGACCCAAATTAGGATATAATATCTTGATAACAATCCAAATAAAATTAGATTAAAGCCATTCTTCAGTGACATTACTTTAGTCAGAAATTGTTTCGTCTGAAGACTGTTTTACTTTATTACAGCATAGGGTTGAAAAATGGCAAAACAACATCATGGTGGAAGCTTGAGAGAAGTCAACCCAGGCTCCATTGTTGAAAAGACGTCTGATTAGATTATAGCTACAAGAATCAAATCTTTAAAACAGGTCTTTCAAAAATTAAAGGGATTATGTAATCAGAGAAGATCAGGTTATCCAGTGATGTTTTTATCCCGATAAAACCTTCACTTTGTTTGGTTCAAACTTATCTGATCAGGATAACTGTTAACTTAAGTTCAGGATTATCCTGATCCAGCAGAGAGCTGAATTCAGGCTGGATATAGAAACAAAAGACACAACAGAAAAAAGTTCTACATCAGCCAAACAAAGCAGATGTTCATATTTTTGTCATTTTTGCAGTTCAGATTGTTCTGGTCCAGATGGAGGCTTTTGAAAAATCAGATACAGCCTCAACAGAACGGAAAATACGACAAGCTTTCCAAACAAGCCATGACACAAAATTCTCACTAGACTTGAATTTTCTTGTCTATCCCGTGTTAAACTCATGCAGCTGTAAATTCTCAGGCACGCTAACAGTTGTTATTATGCCTGAATAATGTTTGCAGGTGATTGTTGCCTCTGACTGTGTAATAATTCATCTTTTTTTTTATATCAAATCTGTGAACTCCAAACATGAGCCGGGTGTGTTTCGACTCTACAACCTTCACTGTAGCCCCCAATAAGAAAATCAGAGGAATAGTGTAGTGATTTTTTGTTAAGACTGTCCACAATAATTACGGTGCCCCGCTGCTGTTGGAGCGGTAGAAGTGTTTGCCGGGGCACACTGAGCCACTTGGGTTCAGAGGAGAAAATGGTCCTGTCGCCGCTTTATTACAGCGGTCAAATCAAAGGTGACACCTGGACTGTGAGCTCATCGAGTGGAGAGCAGCAGGAGTACACACCAACAGGATCATTCAGAGCTGCACAACACAGCGCAGTGAAAGGAGCGTATCTGATTTTTCAAATACTTTACCAAATGCAAAATGAAATCTGTGCATTAATGGTAATATCTCACCACTGGACTATCAACATGGACCTGAGTTTCTAGAATTACACACTACACTTTCCATCGGTCCTGTTGTTTGGAGGCCTACCCCTGCTCCAAGAGGGTAAACATGCCAGAAGTGATTTCTCTCAGTCACTCTTTCTTCTTCTACCTCCAACTACAGCGGACTCCCTGAATGCTAACGCTGTTTGTCTTCTAATGTGGAGAACAGCATCAAGACTTTACACCGCACAAAAATCACTTATGGTCATAAATAAATCTGCTGTTGAGAGTAGTCTCAAAAATATACATTATCTACCTGTGTTCAGCTAATATTAGCTAAAGCTTCCCATTTGTCTGGGGAAATGTATGAAAGACACTCATCTAACCAACCTTTTTTTTTTATTTGTAATCAACTATGGTGATATTCTTTATCTGCATGCTCAGACTCAGTATATCACACTGCATTGTGATAAGTCTCTGCTTTAGGTTTGTGAAAGTGTGTCTTTTTTCCTTGCGTAGAACAGACCATGGGTGGATCTTTTAAATGAGAGACACTCTACATGATCTGCCTTTTAATACTCAGTCCAACCCCAAAACTCATGCAAACACTGGTACGGTTAGCATTACAAGCTACTAACACACCACATTTTCTCCTGCCTGTCGTTTAAAGCAGTGCTACTGGTCGTTGTTGACAATGTTCCTGTTATTTAAAAGTACTGTTTGCAAGAGGTGTTTGGTGTAATGCTGTCACAACAGACGGGCAATCTGTCGTAAAAGTTTGACCAGTCTTCAAAGCCTGCGAGCGTCAGATTCATCAGAAAGCTTCTGTTACCGGACAATTTCAAACATCAGAGTGCGCTCAGACAAAATGAAAACATGTATCCAGGTAAACAAAGCATCACACATAGAAACAAGGCACATTTTCATTAGTAGCTTCAGCCAAGTTCCCAGCCTTTGCATGATGCATCTAAACCAGCTGTTTTGTCTTTCTATGGTTTATTTACAATTACTTACAAAAATCACAGATCTACTAAACCCTTTCTATTCTCTGGGGATGCGTGTCAGAGAGGCTTATTTCGTACACAACACAGTGTGTTCAGATTTGTTCAGTGATACAGTTTTTATTTGCTCTCCATGTTAAATTTCCAGTTTAATCAATATTTGTAACTTGTACGATTCAGAGCAGAGGTGAGCTGAGAGGCTGGATTTAAGAGGAAAGGCTGATTATTTGTCAACAATATATCTCCAACATTACACGGTGGTAATTCAGTGATGTTTATATGAGGCAGATAAAGCACCTTTAAATAGAGTGAGCCTGCTGAGCGCTCATCACCAAATCCCATTAATTCTTCTCTGTCACTGTTGGTTTGTTTCTCTGCTTTTATGTCTCCTTTCTTTTGAATTCTCTCGCTCTTTCTATCTTCTCCCGTTTTCTGCCTCTCCGTGTCCTTCTCTCCCTCCCTCCCTGGGGTTCATTAGTATTGGTGTCACAGAGCGGCTGAAATAACTCTGTCCGGAGGCGTAATGAACGGCGACAGGCAGGACGAACCTGTCAGGCAGCGACAAGGTTTATAGTCAGAGACAAAGAGTTAAAAAAGGGATGAAACAGACGGTCTGGTTTGACCTTGTGTTCGACAGAAATCCTCTAAAACAAATGTCTGAATACGATTTAATTTTTCTTTGATGATTATGATAAGTTATACTTTGATCATCATCAGTATGAAGTTAACTCTAAATGAATGAAAATATTTAAGTTGATGATTTTAAACCATAAATAAAATGAGAAATATCCTGGCTTAACGCAAACACACTCTCCTTTTACTAACATTGGTGACAGTTTGATTGATCGCAAACATCAACAATAATAGTTGATCTAATTGAACATCAAATTAAATTTTTTTCTATTCTAAAACATCTGGACAACTGAAGAACAAACACAATTTAATTTTCATAACTGTTGTTGTTATTTTCAGTGAACACAAAAAATACTACATTGACTACAATAACTATCAATACCACCAATAAGGAAACAAAACTGATTTAATTTGTAGCACATCCATGAAACATAAAAACTGAAAAAAAAAAAAACCCTTTACAAGAAGAAGGGCAATAAATTATCTTACCCTCTTATTTTGAATTGGATAGAAAACCATAAAAACAAAGTTATTGAAAGGAAAACCTCATTGATAAGACACTACAATTCAAAGGCAAAACGTCAAAGAAGACACAGAGCATATATTTAGATAAATTATTTTTAGGCTTTATTTAATGAAAACCTCTGGCAGTAAAAAATGGACTCAGTGCTGGGATGCAAAAACTGCAGTTCCTTGCGTGTCCTGTTGAGGTTAGTTGTAGATGCACTGGAATCCAGAGAAAACCGTTGTTTTATTTTATTTTATTTTATTTTTAAAGCTTGGTTTATCTGCTTTCTTTTTAATTACTCTAAAGTTTTGAAAACATTAAGGTTATGTTTACACAAGTGAGGGCATGGCTGGCTTGACTGGCAGGTGGGCAAATTGTAGCTGTTATTGAGGAGGCTAAAAGCTCGGCTCAACTCCACCTCTTTGTCTCATGCCAGGTTGACCAAAAGTTCGGTTCAGTTGACATTTCAGATATGCTGACTGCAGACAACAGGCTTCTGAAACAAAGGGGTGAAGTCACAGAATGTGTTATACAGTCTATGATGTAACCCTTTGATGCACATCAGCCTCCTCGGTGGACATTAATAAGTCATCCCATGAACTGCCACCCACTGATCAGTTGCTGTAAGTATACCACATACAGTATTACAGTAAACAAAACCAAGGTGCCTGACAGAGGGTCAGAAATGACACATACCTCTGGAAAATCTTTCAGACTGTTCATTTAAAAAAAAAAAAAAATCCCATTTTTCCCATTTTCATTATTACTTGTGTTGAATGTCCTGCACTGGATACATTTCAGTTTTAACCAATAATGAGATTTTAGTGATTTAAAATTACACAACATTGATTTTTTTTCCCATGTTAATAATCTGAGATAGTTTTTTGAACTATAACTTACAGGTTTATTTGATCAAAGCAATATTTGTACAGAGTTTTGTTTTAGTTCCCATCGGTGTGTTTCTATTGGTAGAGCTGGCAGTCCAACAGAAAGTCAAATTCAGCGACTCAAGTTGTCTACACCAAAATCTACACTTCTTTAACCTGCTCAGAAAGTAAGAATATTCACAAAAAATCCTCAGATCCTTAGGAAAATTCTGTATAAGTGAAAATGTAAAACTAAAAATAATGCTGTTATTTATTTATTCATTAATTAAAGGGTTAAAATAACATAGATCCACAGACTGCGCACCAAACCCCAAGAAGTTTTCTCTTTTTCACATGATCTGTGAAAAGTCAGTCTGCTGGTTCAGCTGGTAGCTGTTTATGTAAATATGCTGATGTGTATCTATCACCGATCAATACTGTGATGGACACACACACACACACACACACACACACACACACACACACACACACACACACACACACACACACACACACACAAACACACACACACACACAGAGGGAAGTGGATGCGCATTGTTTGTTGTCCTCTCTGCTACTGTCTCTGTTTGTGTTGTTGTTTTGTCTTAGTTTGGTTTCTGTCTCTGTCTGCCAGTGTTTGAAAGGTGTGTATGCGTGTGTTTGAGTGTGTGTGTGTTAGTGTGTGTGAAGCAGCAGTTTTGGGCTCGGCCGTGCGTGTGGATGGATGATGTGGATCGATGGCTGTAATCCCGAGCAGATTAAAAGAGCATTAATACTGGCAACGATAACGTAAACGGTGCGGACCCAGATCTCCATTGATCTGCAGGAACCTGATCCAGACCAGTTCCTGGAAGTGAGGTGGGAGGAGGGGAGAGTACACAGAAAGAGAGAGAGGACAGGAGAGAGAGGGCATTATACAACAGAAAAACAAGCTGTATCTGAGGTAATAATGAGAACATAATCTCTATAAGGATCAATTTTTAGATGCAAATGAATAACAGTCATAAAAAAGTATCTGTGCATCCATTAAAGGATGCTAAGTCCTTTAATGAATACACAATACACACAAGTTCAATATCCTAACACTTACACAACAACAGTCAGAGGGATTTTCTCACATCGTATTGAGTCTAATATATCTTGAAGATAAATGTTTCCCATTAAAGCAACAAACTCCTCAGAGCATGGTGAGAAAACTGAGCTCCATGTTAATGCCTGGAGAATGCCTACATGTACCAGGATGCATTGCATGCAATAAGTCATAAGTCAACCTCTCTCTGGTTTCTTACTTCAGCAGTGTACACTGTGTTGAAAAAAAAAAAAAAAACTAACCCATAATTTCCTTGAAACAATTCAAAATGTCAGTAACCTTCTCCACACATATTATGGGATGGAGTTTTCTTTGTTTGTAAAGCTCTGTTGTAGCTAATTTGCTGAAGGAGTGACTCAAGATCCACAAACCGGATTGTGCATGGGTAGTTCATGTTCTGCTCACCCTGTCAGAGCCACGATTAGCATAACCACCTGTTCAACAATTCACTTCACATTAACAGAATCACTTCATGATGTGAATCAGAATCATTGAATCAGTGTCAACAGGCAGAAGGTAACTGTGCCAGACTCCTTTATGTCGATTGATTTGATGTGAAGTGCAGGATCAGGTTGTACTGGCATCGCTTTTGCTGCTCAGAATCAACAACTTTTGTTAGTGTTGTTTTAAATTAAGACTTTGTCAGTAAGAGGAATAAGCAGAGTAATTTACTCTTGTCCTGGTCCAGCTTTAGTTTGAAGCGGGGCTTTCCTTGCAGTTGTTTTTTTGTCTAAAAAAAGAAATTAGATTCATTATTTGATTAAAACGTTGCACACTTGATTATGCAAATGCTTTTTACCTGACACGTCACACTCTTTGCTTTTGTTTTGATATGTTTTACGCAGAATTTGGGGGTTTTGTTGTCTCTTATGAATCCACAGTTGTTCCATTTAGCAAAAGTGCTGCTCAGGTTTAGCACAAGGCCTGTTTTTTTACCCACATTTGTCTCCCCTTCGTATCCTTCCATGTATTTGGTTTTACAGTGTACAGGCATTGAACGTGAACACGTTTTCTTTTATTTAAATCTTTTGCTGTGTTTTCACTGGATGCGAAAACAGGCGTATTGAAGACATTAGAAAATGTCATGATTGGACAGCCTAACAGGAAACGCCTTAATTCATAACTTCTCTACAATTGTTGTTCTCTTGTGTGCACACAAACAATACAAGGCACACAAGAAGAAACACACACTGTTTACCATTCAGATTAGCTTTTTAAACCTCTGGTATTATGATCATATTCAGACTTCAGACAAATGATGCTGCACTAAGATAGTAAATGTGCATAAGCTGGCTTTGATGACCAACAAGCATCTATTTTCAGATTTCGTCCTTTTCAAAGTCTTCCTCTTTCTATGCAGGTTTCCCTCCTGTGTGTTATCACTGCTGCGTGTTTTCTTTTCTTTTTGTTTAATTCTATTATAATCAAATTGATGTAGATGCACGGCTTGTGTGTGTGTCCTCTGTTTGCACACTTTTCTCTCTTTTTGAGCTTTAAGGGCCACCACACCATGGTTTATTGACATGAAGGACTGTGGTTTTGAAAGTGTATAGATCTGTCTCTGCCTTGTGACCTACAGTCACACCTGAATTTTTTTTTTCTTTTCTCTTCTCCTCGGCAAATTTTTATCTCACCTCTGCAGTTTCTTCTGTTGACCTTTTGTCCCGTCACTTGTACTGTTTGTGCTGATTAAGCCCAAACCAAACAAAACGTTCAGTTTGAGGGTCAAATGTTGGTATTTTCCCTCCTGCAGATTTGCTGCCAAAAAGCATTGAAAGCAAACAGTTTGATGAGTGTCAGACCGACAGATTTGAGGGGATTTTCTTTCATTTGATTGTGCCGCATAAAAGGATCAATCAAGCTGAATCTGTCTGTAACTGGATTATGTTTTGTATTGGATGGATGGGATCTAATTGTAGATATAATGGCCTTAGATTGGACAGGTTTAGCAGAACAAAGAGGGGACACATTTCAGAGAAAAAACAAAAAACAAAGACAGATTGATTGCAGATTGTTGATAAATTTAAATAAGGAAAATAAAAATTGCTACAAGTTTTACAGTTTATTGGAAAAAAGGGGATAAAAGAGAAAAGTACACAATCCAGCCTAAAGTAAGTGGACCCTGTCTTCTCTCTGTCTCGTCAGTCGTTTATCTCTGAGCTGCTTTTCATCTCTCGCAGCAGGAAATCTGATCAACTCGTATCGCTTGCCGCTGATCGTTCGGAGACAAACACGGCGGTGAGCGGTTTGCCAGGATGTCCGTTTATAGCTGCCCAACCTCCTTTTGATCAATCACAGATTACAATACAATCTATTGATCAGAGAATATTATCTGCTCTGCTGTGTTTGCTCTCCGCTGGAGCAATGAGACTGAGCGGCTGAGAGGCTGCCAAAAAAACAAAACTGATAAGAAAAGGTACTGAGAGGCTGGTTAACTCATCATCTATTAGTCCATCTGTGTGTGTGTGTGTGTGTGTGTGTGTGTGTGTGTGTGTGTGTGTGTGTGTGTGTGTGTGTGTCTGTGTGTGTGTGTAGCTTCCCTCTGACTTAACATTACTGTCAACATTCAGAAGTTCAAAGGTTATTAAATGTTACCCCTGAACTTCTTTTTACACTTCTACCTCGAACATAAAACTTTTATCGACTTTTTTGGATGTTTCATCCATTGTGTACTCTCAAACTTCCTTATTCTAAAATAAATGAATAAATAAAAAGTGTTTGTGTTGTTGTAAATGGGCATAATGTCAAAGTTGTTTTATGAAAATCACTTTCCAAAAACAGCAGTATCTAACACTGCTTCTCCTCTTGTTTCTGTAATAACTCTGCAGAGATGGTTTGGTTTGGTTTTTTGAAGGCCTTTACTCGAGTTGTTTAATTCTGGATAATTTATTTTTGCAAAAGAAAAAATATTCAAACACTTCCTCTGCTCTTGGATTTGACTTCTACTAAGGAAGATGCAGTAATTGTTCCTGATATTATCCTCACAATCTCTCCTCATATTTGGTTTTACCATGAAGATTATCAGAACAAAACCCACAAAAAAGTAGCTATTCCTTTATGTGTATGCTAATACTAATATATATAATAATATCCCATATATACATTTAGCTAATTTTTTTTCCATCAATTTCTTATTTACACCCAGACAATGATGAAAATTATCCAAAATCAGTCAGCTTGACTACCTGTTTTTTGAAAATGCATGTGAAACTGAGTTATTCCATCCCAGTGGTTCATCAGATCTGAATCAATCAGCAGTTTAAGTGTCTAAATCTGTACATTTTTTTTTATCAGCACCACAGTGACAAAAATCTTTGTGGGGGAAATGTGTGAGCTTTTTTTCACATCATTCTTATTTAGGTTCAGTTGTATCTATAACCCAGTGGCTGCTCACAGTACCTCCACACCTGTAACACACATCTTGTTTAATGTAAACCCACATGAAGACATTTGCCCTGGGCTTTATGACTCACACCCTGCTTAAAGTTCAAATAACAGCTGATGTAAGTTTTGGCGTCACTGTTGTTCTTTGGTGTCAGGATATGAATGTTAACGCCTTAAGAAACAGTACAGCTCAATAAAACGCAAGTAAACACTGAAGAGAAGGCAGATAAAGAGGTGGATGACATCAAACTCCTCTGAGGCTATTTCCCCATCAGCTCGATGACATCACTGGGCCCACGGAGGCTGTGATTGGTCAGCCATTTTCTCCTGGTAAACAACTAGTGATACATTACAGCGTGTGCATTAGTGTGTGTGTGTGTGTGTGTGAGAGAGAGAGAGAGAGAGAGACCTTTGTGCAGTGATGTCACCGCTGACCGTGTGGACATAGAGATCATACACTGATAAACCATCTCTCTTTCTCTCCATCTCTCTCTCTCTTTTCTCTCTCTCTTTGCAGACACACACATTGATTCAGAGATTACTCACTCCTGTCTCTCTTTCCTCCTCTGTTCTTTGGTACAGTCAAAGAACCTTTTTTTTTTTTTTTTTTTTTTTTTTTTTTTTTTGTTACATTGAGTACAATGACGATAAATCAAGGCAAAAATCCTCATTCTCTGTGTTAAAATCAGCCTTCAGTCCCTTTGTTTTAGCAATAATTATCACGGTCCATGGTCTCAGTTACATCCTATAGTGAGACAATAAAGTGAGTGTAATTTGTTTATCAATGTGCCCCCTTCCTTCAGAGTCCATTAGTTTAAACACGTTGTAAGGTTTTCAAATCTATAAACAGGGATGTTCTTAGTGTACGAGTTAATAACTCATTTAAATTGATGTAAACACTAAATTTTCAGCCTTCACCAATAACTTCCCAAATAGTGAACACTTAATCAGCAGTGGGTTAATTAAGCTGTATTTCCAGCATGATTGTTATAAGATAAGGAACATTTCTTGGTATTTCCAATATCTACAGCAGGTAACGGTACCAAAATAACTGCTCCATTCTGTGCTACTATTTATGGATCCATTCCTAAATGTGTAGCTTGTTACTCTGCAATACAAGGAAGAGATCATTGTTGATTTTATTTCACTGAACCTGAGACTCATGGCTGTATTCATTAAAGGATTGTAAGATGGTTAGATGTGTGCAAATGAGCTAAAAATTGATTTGTATTTAAATGAGCTATTATGCATTCATATCAGGGGAAACAGGTCTTTCCTTTAGCACTTAGCCTCATGGAAAATAACACCTAAAACTGGTGCTTACGGACCTGTTCAGTTACAGTGAAACTCTTACCTCCAGCTGTGAGCTGGTGTTTAGGCCCTCCATCTCCAGAAGGCCTAAAAATAACATATCTGTACATAAAGTCTTATAACATTACTTTGACATCATCTTTCATATCAGTCTGAAACCATCTAAGCCCCCCTGCTTCAGTTTTCTTGTACGCTTTTATTCATATCAGGTAATGCTTTTAGGTGTAATACTGGTTGTACTGTTAGCATTAAAAGTCAAGAGACAAAGAACTGACCATTACCATGTGTGTCTCCCTCAAAGACTGTAGCTTTCACCTTTATTTGTGAGTTAGATGCCCGTTAGCATCTAGAGCCGCCACAGCTCCATCAGCTGGTCTGTATTGCACAGACTCCACGGTGCCAACAACACAACATGTCAGCGCTCATTGAATGCGGTGTTTTGGCTTCACTTTTGTACAGCAAAAGGAGATGGAGTCACGTTGTCCATCTTTATATACAGTCAATCGTCAAGACGAGACAAATGGAACAAAATGATCAGCATAAAAATAAGCATGAGTGCTTCTGGATGTCCCAGCTGATGAATTGTTAAAGGATAAATATTCTCACAGATTCATTCATTCATGCTCTCAGCGAAGAGCAGAGACAGAGGGAGTCTTCAGTCTGTTGTTCCATTTCCGGTTATCATCTGAAAACAGAAGACGGAAAGCACCGTGGTGCATTAAGCATGGCTACACACACACACACACACACACACTCAGAGACACACACACACTTATGGTTAAGTGCTGATTGCAGCAGTGCTGTGTGGTGCTGTATACATCCTCGTGTTTGTGAATTTGTGAGTTAAGACACCATTAATTAAGCGTGTTTGCCATGCTAAGTGTTTATTTTACACCATATTTTCTTCAGAGCAGATTCTGCATACTTGATTGGTTGATTTTTCTTTTTTTATACATTGAGGAATAAGGTTGCATATTTTAACTAACTGACCTGTTTTTTATGGCCTCAGATTTGTGGATGAAGAAAGAAGTAAAACTTGGAATGATCAATAAAACTCGTACGAGGCATTTTTGGATATTTTGCTTGAAAGTACAGCTGAGCAGAAACAGGGAGTGTAGGGAGGGCAAAGCAGAAGCACCTAAAGTTTCCTTTATTGCAAAATGGCCCATACACCCTGCTCATCCTGCCCTAACAGAGACTGTCTTATAGGTTGACAGACTCGCTGAGAAGAAGAGGTTGATTTTTGGTCGTGCTGTGAATGGTATCACCAAAGTAAAAAGTCGTGGCTGCAGCAACACTCACTAAACGGTGGAGTTTAAAGCCTGCAGCAGAACTAACAGATGGTTGTGATTGCTGTGTTGTCTCACTTGTAGGGAAAAGTCACCTCTGACATTACACTGACATCACGCACATTAAGAATGTCACCACGAATTTACGATTCAATCAAAACATGTCTTAACCCTGCCGACTCATGACGGAGTGTTGAAGCCTTCAAATGTGGCGCCACACACAAGCAGTGAAGTGTATGTTGAAGGGCGACTTTACTACTTACCCTGCACTTATATGCCCTCTGTGTAATGGATACCAAGGCTTAAGTGGTAATGGTGCAATAAAAAAAAGATACAGGGAGAGACGGAAGAGGGGAGACGTGAAGAAAGGAGAGAGAGTGAGAGACAGAAAGGTAGGAGGGGCAGGAAGATGAAGGAGAGGAAGGAGACAAGACAGAGGCAAGGAGACAGGGTTAGAGAGGAGGAGAACGAAGGAGGAACCACAGAGAGAGAAAAGTGAGACAAAAATCAGGGGAGGAAAGCAAAAATTAGGAAGCTACAAAAGGCAGGTGAGACAAAAACGAACAAAGGATAAGATGACAAAGATAAATGATGCAGGAGAAAGATGAGGGAGGACTGAGAGGAAGAGAAAGAAAGAGGAATCAGTGATTGAAGACAAAAGAAAAAGCAAGACAGCAATAAAATATCTCACAAAGCAAGTATTGAGACGGAGAGACATGAGGAATAGTAACTAGAGAAAGAGCTCTTCAGCTGATTGCAGCCTTTTGTGCTATAAATCTTTTTTTTCTCACAGAATGAAGCCTGTCTGTCTCGCTCTGTCGACTCCTGACAGAAATAAACGGCTCTATATTCAGCTTTATTGATCCCCAAACTCTCAGCTCCCGCCCGTCTTTTAATCTCTCCCTGTGTTGTGTTGTGTCTGTACCTCTAAATATCCACCATTTCATCTTAGTCTCCCTCTTTTACCTCCGTCTGTGTCTGGCTCGGCAGAGGTCTGTGAAAAGCCTGAGAGTGGAAAATATTCAATAAAGGAAAAACCCTTCTCGGCACAGAATGCACGGATGCCTGTACATGAGCAGCTACGTTCTATCAGTCTGAAGGATCAATGCAGAGAAGATCAGTTAAATGTGAGAAGCAGTGTGTTCACTCCTCGCTTTAGCCGAGTGTGTTTTGGCATTTTATGTTCTTTATAAACTGGGATGATTTTAATGCTACTTGTGTAAAAAGAGCTTCTGTACTCGTGACTTTATTTTGTTTGGAACAATTCAAGTTCAGTCCTCACTGTTTGCAGAATCTATCTTAGGGAGATCAGGATTATCAGCAGCACTCTGCAGGTTCCATGTGTCACATCAGTCAAACTGTACCGTGTGTTCAAAATGTGTGTCTAAATTAGAATACCTTCCGCCTCCAGGTTTTATGAATAGTTTCATTAAGGTTTCATAGTGCCTGATGGAGGGCTTTTATTCTTGTACACATTACTTTGTGGAGGATGGTGTCCATCAGCAACAGGACACGAGCATGACACAGTGGAGACTGAGGCTGTCACGGTGAAGCTGCCAGGCTGTGATCTATCTCTGTGGTGAGGATGAAAACAGTCTCTAATGACTCTGCTGAGCTCTTCTTTCTCCTCTCTCTCTCTCTCCCCACCCCTCTCTTTCTGTCTGTAAAATGAAACCAGAGCCTGCTGGCTCACCCACTTCCTCATTTGAAACTTTTTCATTTAATAAACTGCATGAATAAAATGCAAGATGCAAATGACAGAAGCTCCAACAACCATGATGTTTACAGTTAAAGATAAATGTGTTGACCAACTCGCGTGTGCAATGTGTGCAATTTGGTTACTACCACCAAGCACAGAGACTCCACATGAAGCCATATTTAATCTACATAGAACCGCACAGTGTTCATTTTTGTACTTACCTGCGACAAGTGTGCTGTTGGTACAAGTTCTCTCACTGCCTCCACGCAGCTCTCATATTCATGTTTTTTCCAGTGCATGTCAGTGACAGACAACCAGCTTTTAACGCCTGCTGTTTCCGTCTCCTCTCACTGTAAATAGCTCTGTCTATTGCTGCACAGATTTGAACACTTGGTGCAACCTTGGTATTGATTTCCGGTCACTTAATTGAATGAGAGAGAAGAGAAGAAAATGTTTTGACTCAAATGAAATGACTGTTTTTATCAGGAATTAAGACGAGACTTAAACTGGAAAATTAACCAACTAATAATCATTTCTTCTTGACTTCTCATTTCTCATCTCAGTCTCTATCTTGTCTTTGCTCTTCCACTTCATTCTCTTTTTTCTTTATTCCTCTCAATACCACCCCCCCCCACACACACACAGACACACTCAGACACACACACACACACTCAGTCCTGTATGTCCTCTGTTTCTCTGCGTTCACTAGGAATAGCTGCTTCAATAAAACATCACCTTGATGTTTCTATCGACGTAAAGCTGCCCTTGACTCTTAAAACCTCTGTTTAATACATTGATGTGTTTTCTGTAAGTGTTACCAGCTCTAAGGAGCCAGCACTCAGCTCAGCTCAGACCCATTCTGGTGAATAGAGAAAGGGCTTTAAGGTGGAGTGATGACTCTTAGCAGCCGTATTGGAGACTTGACCTCTGGGTCAGCTGTCGGCGTCAACAGCTGGCTGTGATCTGTTACTTTTAGCTGTGCGCATGTTATTTGCTCTTGAAGCTGTTTTAGATAACCAACACTGATGTAGTTGAACCATAGTTAGTTAGACATAATACTGTGTATGGATGTAGTCTGTGTGACGTCACTATTCTGTTTCTGATTCAGGGACTTTGAAGCCTGTCTTCAGCAGGTGCCATATTGAAAGAGCTGAACTCATCCTAGTTTTTCTGAGTTAGTACTGAGTTAGTATCCACCTGTTAGTCAATCAGTCATGCTCTATTTGGTTGAAACTTTCAAAAATTAATAGTTGTGAAAAATCCACCCCATGACCAGTGTTGATGGAGGAATAAAGTACTCAACCAAAACCAGTTTTCGAACCAGGCTGTAAACATATTTTTGTAAACAAGTCAGAGTGTGCATGTGGTCTCCAGTGTTTCTGCAGCCAGCATCAAGTAGATGCTCTTTGAACTGCAGTTTTTAACCAAGGGGCAACATCTGGTAGAGAAATATGAAGCCTACGTGGAAGTGCTAAAAGTTGCTGTTCATTGAGAATCCACCAAAGGCTGGCTGCAGAAAGACCAGAAGTCACATACACACTGAGCCACAAACAAATTGGACTTTTAAGGCATTAAAAAGCATATTTACAGCCTGGTTTCGAAAAACAGCTTGGGTCTGAAACCCTAATTCTTCTATCAGCACATACTGTATGGTGACTGAATTTTTCTGTTACTCAGCGGTTTAGAAGATATTAGGATTACGGGTTTGTCCAATCAGAGGTTGAGCTCAGCTCATGTGACTGATGGGCGCCCTATAGCTGTTAGAAAGGAAGCCAAAAGCCTGTGCCATATCCAAGATGGCCCTGTCTAATGATTGGCTTCATTTGACTGTATCAGGAACAGACGGGTGACGTCGCAGAGACTATGTCCATATTTTGTACAGTCTGTGTTTTTAACACTTCTACATAGGCTTCATATTTAGGACTGGAGGTTGAGGTTCTCATTATGTGTTGGACCACATAATGAGCTCCGTACTTCCTAGATGCTTTCTAAGTTGCATAGATTTTGCAAGTTCTGCCACTCTTTTTTCCCCCTTTTTTCTTTTTAATGTAGAGATCTGAGAACCAGAAGCTCAGGTTGTAATTTGAACCCTATTTGCAACACAAACAGTCCATGATGATTTGATTGTTTTGAAAGAATGCAAACTCCATCTAGAAAAAAAACAACCTTATGTTCAGCCTATGGAAGAGGATAAGCACCACTGAAAAGAATTATAAAGTCCAAATTTTTATTATTATTATTATTATTATTTTTTTTTTTATTATTATTATTATTATTATTATTATTATTATTATTATTATTATTATTATTATTATTATTATTATTATTATTATAAAATTGTCAGAATTCAGAGTTCAGAGAATAATAATAATAAAATATTGGACTTTTTTTTGCAGTGGCCCTAATCTTCTTCTGTATCAGCCAGACCTTCCTCAGTCAGAAATTTAAACCGCTGTGAATCTGATCAGACGTTTCTATTCATCTCACAACACAACTGACTGATTTCTCTCTGTTCCTGATCTTTGCCTGTAATCTTTCAAAAATCATGGCCACTTATTTCTAATGGACTAAGAGAGGCGACATCTTCCACCGGATTCTCATCCTGACTAACATGCAGATTTCTTTGACTGGCATAACGCTGAATCATTGTTGGTTCAGGGATGCATAATGCTTGCTGTCGTTC
The DNA here is from genome assembly GCA_030710495.1 of Labroides dimidiatus. Lineage (NCBI taxonomy): Eukaryota > Metazoa > Chordata > Actinopteri > Labriformes > Labridae > Labroides > Labroides dimidiatus. Next base: position 7,765,882 of record CM061157.1, read on the forward strand.
CACTTCCTCTGCTCCTCACACAGAATGATTTGGTGCATAAATCTGTAACTATCTGAGGCGAGATTGTACTGCTTCTTACACCAAGAAGCCTGCTGGCTGATTGACATTCTTGTACAGATATCTGTTGCTGGGATAGTGTTGTCTATTTTTGTAAAGACAACAACAATGGAGGTTAGATAGTGATTCTTATTTATGATTTTGTCTAACAGTCTCTCAAGTGAAAACATAATGCTCACTCTTGCTGTGAATTTAAACTGGTGGGAACAGGACTGGCTGTGACAAAGCTGACTCACATGTAGAAAAAAAACACAGAGGATGTTCTCTGTGTATTCTGCTGATCCTGTTTGCAGTTAGAGACACGTTCAGCAACACCCTGATGTCTGTGAGAGAGCGAGAGAGCTGATGAAAGACAGAGGAACCCTGCTTTATTGATCCTATTGATTCACCTCATACCTTTAAAGGAAAGCCACCCCTCCCCCTACCTTCCTCTCACCCCTCCCCAAACCGGTAAACCCCCTTTGAATAATATAATTGCGTGTTTGATCCTGACTGTAACCTGGACCAGAGGAAAAACACCTGATTGAATCACTCAAGCGTGCTCTTTTCTTCACTGACGGCAGACTATTTGTGTGTGTGTGTGTGTGTGTGTGTGTGTGTGTGTGTTGGGGGGGGGGGTTACTTTTGATTGTTCCCTTTTACACATAAATGTCTGCACTTTTAGGCTGAACTGCTTTTCATGGAGCTGTAGTAGAAAGCGTTCAGGCAGAGGCAGGAGGGAAGGTGAACATTTCATACCTGTGTACATGGTTGAAAATAACATTTCAAACACTGCTTTATTGACCTTTTTGACACATTTGACCTTTCCACATCAGAACAGTCTGACTTTTCTCCCTCTTGAAAAAAATAGTCTCTATACCAAACCCCCAATATTCAGACTGATACTGTCTCCCAACATTTTAATCCATATTTAAAATCTATGTTCCTTTTTTAAATTCCTGCTCATATGAATAGGAGAAAGCATTTGTACTCTTAATTTCCATGGTGACAATGCTCATCATCACCTTTTCCCGCTAGTCAAGGGCAGAAAATGCCTTTAAACCTCTTTGTGATTTGATCTAGTATAAACCAAGTGACAAGCCAGATCTCAAACCCTTTTCTCCCTTACTTTGTTGTTTCCTTGATGTATTTACATTTTTCTAACTACTATCACCTATGTTGTCTTGAGGCTGGCGACACCTTAGGGAGACTAACCAGTTCCCATCCCCCATCACATCAACAAACCACAATTGAATAGACAAAAGTATGTAGGGAACGTAGCCTGTATAAAATATGGACGTAGTCTCTGCGACGTCACCTGTCTGTTCCTGATACAGTCAAATGAAGCCGATTGGTTATCAGGCTTTGAACTTCCTTTTTAACAGCTATAAGGCGCCTATCAGTCATATGAGCTCAGCCTCTGATTGGACAAAATCGTAGTCCTAATATCTTCTAAACTGCTGAGAATAAGAAAAAAAATCATCCCCTGTACAGTGTGTGCTGATAGTGAAATTGATGTTTCAGACCCAAGCCGTTTTTTGAACCAGGCTGTAAATATGCTTTTTAATGCCAGGATTCTTGATGAACAGCAACTTTTGGCACTTCCGCATTGGCTTCATTTTTCTCTGCTGGATGTTGCCCTTTGGTAGGGAAATGGTAGAATGGGGACAGTGAAGGCAAAGATAGCAAAGAGAAAAGTTGTCTCAAAGTTCATCCAGATCCACAGACTTACGTTTGCTGTTTCAAAACTCCTTACTGTCTTCTACAAACTCTGTTTATGAAGTCTCTTGATTAAACAGCTGATCGTGGTATGAATCCTCTACATCAAACTCTAACTTTTTATCCTTGATGTCCAGCTTCTGCTTCTGACTTTTCTTATCTAAGCCTTTTTTTTTCAGTGCCTGCTTCACCGAGTTCTCTCAGGGCACCATCAAATCCATCAAAATCAAAGCTTAAAAACAGATTTGACACGTTATTACATTCTGATAGAGCTCTGGAAAAGTGGAGTGTTAATGCATGTAGAAGAAAGTAAATTTGTATGAGCAGGACGGTATTGTTGAAAATCTCAAATAGTTATCAGACCTAGACAGTTTTTTGTCTGCCAAAGATCATCCAGTACATAGAGGGGTTCAACGTCCAAGAACATCAAGTTTAGACTTTGAATTGACTGTGACAGCAGGCCATATCTACATATATGCAAAAACATGTTCCTACCTCCTCTAAAACAGCGATCCAGGGAGACAGACAAAAGCATGTTAAATGGGTGCAGATATGATAATAGTATTGTAAATGTAACTACAGGGTTAATTGAATCTGCCCATTTAATTTCCAAATCAAAGACCAGCCAGCTTCTGGTACCATCATTACAAATATTTGAATCTACTTGCGTCATTCGTTCAGCGTTTAATATATCATTTTTATGTGTGGACACACACACACACACACACACACACACACACACACACACACACACACACACACACACACACACACACACATGGACTGACACGGATTATACTTTCAAAACCCAGCAGTGTGTGTTTGTGGCTCAATACTTTACATATTTACAGATCAATAGTGCCACCTGTCAGTGACTGACTGCATTACAGCCACACAGCCTGACTCCTCAGAGCTCAGAGGATGAAGATTAATCCTTTACAACATTTTATTTAATTACCAAGAGAACAAAAGACAAGGAATCCACACTTTTCTACTGGAACACACAACAGGGACATTTATGTTTGAGTCATTTAGTCAAAGAATGACAAAACACACGGCTTCAATAGCTCAGAGGAGACTCGATCATCTATCATGAAACAAAGAGATGGAGCAGGGGAGACACAACAAGCTGTGAGGAGAAAAAAAATGTGTGTGTGTGTGTGTGTGTGGGGGGGGGGGGGGGTACTCCCCCCTTACATAATAGTTTTGTGCCTGGACTGAGTCGTTAACCTGATTCGTACTGAACAGCCGTTCACTGCATACTTAATTCAGAGAGGTAATCAAAACAAACACACCCCAGCTGCCCCCTACTTCTTATTGACTGACTTGAAAGCGCACGCATTGGAGGGTGTGCTGTCACTACTTTTGTTATTGTTACTTCTTTTAAATTAAATAAAAAATGTGAATGAATCCACATTATAAATGGCCCACATGTCTGAGGAGAGATCTTTTCATTTTTTGTTCTACTTTGAGAATTTTGAGAGTTAAGATGGCTGGAAATGAAAGAGGGAAATAAGGAAAAATATGTCACAAAGGTTTGAGAACAAGGTGCAAACCAAGGACAGGGTGCTTCATGGGAGAAAGCTTTGCTTCTCAGTCTGAAGGATTAAACTATCCATATATTTATGATCAGAGTAGTATTTAGTCCACTTCGTATTCAAATCACTCAAGAAATATTAAATGGATAATGATTCACTTACTCTTTATAGGACTGTGTCCTTTGTCTTGTCCTCATTGATAAAGCTTGGCAGTGAAAGGTGGAATAACTCACACAGACACACAGTACAGAGAGAGAGAGAGAGAGAGAGAGAGAGAGAGAGAGAGAGAGAGCATGTAAACAAATGTTGTACAGGTCAACAAGGCACCCTGTTTGTTCCAGACTGAAAATCCTCCTCCAGTGTAAATCTGCTAAAAAAGTGGAAACACTAACACATTTCTTTTCTGCCTCTTTCTTCCACCATTTTCTCTCAGCATGCAAACGGAAGGAGCAGGACGGGGGAAAGGACCGCAACAACACGCCAAAGAAGTCGCGGCTGGTTTTCACCGACCTGCAGCGGCGCACCCTGCTGGCCATCTTCAAGGAGAACAAGCGACCGTCGAAGGAGATGCAGCTCACCATCTCGCAGCAGCTTGGCCTTGAACTCACCACCGTCAGCAACTTCTTCATGAACGCCCGCCGCCGGAGCCTCGACAAATGGACAGATGATGGAGTCAGCCCCGGTGGCCAATCTTCGGCGTCCAGCACTTGTACCAAAGCGTGATAATAGATGGGAGAGGACGGGGGAATGACAGGGAGGGGAGGGGGCTCGGGCGGGGATCCAGGGAGGGATGGAGGGGTTGAGGGGTGGGTCGAGGTTTTGTCCGGTCGAAGCGACAAGGAAAACCAAACTTTTTACATTTTTTCTTTGTCTGTTTGTTTTTATCGAGGGTGAAAAACTGAGAGAGGGGCTGCTCACTGCGACGACTTGTTTGTAGCCTCACCGCCTTTTGCAAATCCATCATACATCCATAAAGAAGCCAAAGGGTAAAGTCATCAATCCCAGAAACCACAGGAGTAAACAAAAACTTTCTCTGCAGACACACTAGCCCAAATACCAAAGACTAGAAGACAAAGTGTGTTTTCTATTATGCAATATAAGCTAGGAACCAACCGAGCAACCAACCAAACAAGAATCCACTGAAATATTATGACTGCAGGACATTAAAAAGCCTTGAGATAAAAAGACATAAAGAAGGAAACTTTCATGGTATTTTAACCATCAGTCGCCAAAGATGGCAATGGCACAACTATTCGGGGAATTTGAAGGTCAAATTTTGGAAAGTCTACAGTTGAATTTAAGGCACTGATGTGGCTGAACTTGGCTGTGCAGTCTCTGATTTCATTTGGAAGGTTCACAAAATTTTTGGAGAAAACAAAAGTCTGGTTCCTCCAAAACAAAAATCCAAGACTTGGCTTCCAAGTTCTTCCACATCGATTTTAAAATGAAAATGTGTACCTGAAGTTTGCTGCTGGAATATACAGTCTATGTTTCAGTTAGTTGATTAATTTGTTATAACCAAACCTAAGTGATAACATTCTGTCAAACTTAATGATTTGACTTTTAAAGACCAGAAAGGATTCTTAAACTTGGGAAAATATGCAAGCACAAACACACAGACACATCGACATTTTCCAAGGCACATGCAGCTTTCCTCATAATTTGAGCCAACACACAGAGTCTCGAGCTTTCCCTGCAAACAGAGCGGTGTATGAGTCTGTTATATATGAATATATACAACATATGTGAGCACAATCTTGAAGCACATTTTCTTTGCAATAGAACCGGGGCTCCTTGCCAAGCCGAGTGGACTTCACATCTTAGAAAAACTCAGGATACCATTTTTCTAAGCGGTGGCTGAGATCCATTCAGCATCTGTTTTTACACACACACTGAAGTATGAATGAACACACACACGCGTTGTAGACAAGATAATACATCTGCTTTACATACACAAACACACTCGAGAAGAGAGAAAGAGTCACTTACTGAAGGATTCCCCAAAGTCCGCCCTGAGCAAAAAAATTTCAGCCGAACCAAAGTTGAGCTCCAAGTCGACCCTGGCTTCATCCACACATACATTGATTTTTATTTTAAGGTAACTCATACATCAAGGTAGCAGCTTCCATTGAGCATCTATGCTTTAGCACAATCCTTGTTCTGAGTCAGTAAATTAACAATAGTTTGAAAACTGGTGCTGTGTGACGATGGGCTGACAAACTGTGATTTTCAAAAATTTGAGCCAAATCTTACAAACATGCATCACTAGAGAGCAAAATACAATGCCAGTATGACAGCTCAGTTTGCTTATCATTCTACCTTAAAAAGACAAAAGTTTACACCTGTTAAAAGCCTTCGGAAAGCATTATCTTTAAAAACTAACCAAATCTTGCAACACTCGTATTCAGAGTTTGTGCTTAAATTCACGACAGTGACATCATTCTTGGTTGCACAGAACGTTACAAAAATATGTTTTCAGGTGTAAATCCATCTACAGAGCACAGATGCTTTATGGAAGCCTCCAGCTGCCAGCAAAGATATCCCAAAAAACCACAACCCAGAAAATTGTATCTACCACATTGAGTGGAAGACACAACAGCAGAACCAGTCAACCGTCTGAACCCTCGGAGGTCGAACTGTCCGGGCGAATCAGGGCCTTTGTAATAGTTTAAGAGGACAATCTAAAGACGATGCCTGGCAGGTCCGTCTCTTTCAGAGGGTCAGCGGGCTGGAAAACAATAAGACAGGGACACACGCTGCAAACAAATCATTACAGTCAGACGGAATATTCAGGAAGGAATCCACCGTTCAGAATGACTGAAGACAAAGCTTGATATCATTTCTTTGCAGCGTTGGAGAGTTGGATGCTTGGTAGAAGCCAGTGAGGATAGACAGATGGACTCTTTCTGTCTCTCTGCCTATCTTTGTAACTTAACAAAGTTCATCAAGCATCCTTCGCTGCCAAATCCCACTACACCCATCAGTTTAAGTTTCATACACTCACACTGTACAGCCTGATGTAAATACTAAGAAAACCTCAACCACCACCACCTCCTTCTCCGTCTTAATAGGCTTCACCTTCCGCAATCACCTCATCAATCATCTTTCACTCAAGCTATTGAACCAAAAAAAGAAACAAAACCAAAGGAAAGGCGTCAGTCAGCAGCCCCTGCTCCTTAGAAACCCCAGGCTGTGTCCCGGCCTGGTCAGAGGCAAGCCAAAGGCTTTAAGAACGATTTAAAATAAGAAATGGACACTTGAGACTTTTTCTATTTATTGACAAATCGAAACCAAAGAAAACCTTTTTCTGCACCTAACTGTTCCAACAAACAGAAAAAAACTAACTGAAGATGGAAGAGAATTATTACCAAAAAGAAAAAAAAAAACAAAAAAAATAAAAAAAAGAGTGGTGACGACGTCGAGGATTGAGGATGACGTCATCGACGAGGAGATGGAGGGAGAATAGAAAGACGGATGACATCATGGGAGCGGTGAAGAAGTAGCTTTATTCTGCCTGATGTTGCATCAGGCCATCTTTAAGGGAAGCAAGTTTGGGACTGAAAAGGGTTAAACCACAGCGGGAAGGAGGGAAGGAACCAACAGAGGATGCCGTCGCCCATTTTCTTCCCTCCGGCCCCAAAATAAGGCAGAACATTAATGTGTCTCTCACGGTTGAAGAGTGTCTTTAACGTGTGCCTATGCAGTTTTTCAAAGTAAAAATGGTTAAAAGAACAACAGAAACCTCATCAGCTAACAAACCAAAGATTCACCGTTAACTCCAGTAGCAGTTCTCCTCCCCCCTAAAGGCTAAATTCTGCTTTCACAATCCATTATTCTACACTTGGTTCTAGAAACTTTAGCATGTTGGCTAATCAAATTTCAATTTTTAGATTTGTGGTATTTGTTTCTTCCTTCCACACTTATCAAAGGTGACAGACAACCCTGACTCTTACCATTTAGGATAGCCTTCATTTCACATGAAGTTCACTGAAAACTACCTTGAATTTTTCACAGCAAGCAGATTTATCTTGTATTTATTTGCTAACTGACTTTTGCTATTTGGTTTTTTGGCGTTCCTCCAGCATGGCAGGCATCATAATTGTAAGTTTATCACTCACGCAATTATTATCCAATTTTTAAAAATTTAAAAGGGAATGAAAACTCTAAGATTGCTGCTGTAGCTGTGCTTTTTTTATTCTTGTTATTATTTTTGCCATTTGTCGTCTTTCCTGCCATAAGTCATGCCCTGCTCCACAGGACAAAGTCTACCTCCAACAATCTCCAGCAGTACTAGCAAAGGCTGCCAGACAACAGCGCAGGGATGGTTTATTTTCTGTTTTACAAATCCAAGCTGGAAGCAGCTTTGTGTGTTAGCGCCAAGAAATGCCAAATGCTTCCATTTTCCATTTTTTCTTCCGCCCACTTTTGGGATTTAAACAAGCCTCTCATAACTATTTTACTGGCTGTAGTCTGGTGCACTTACTACTGCGGAGATAGTGACAAAGAAATGCTATGTGAAACGTACAGTGCATACCAAAGATTTTTTTGCTGTACAAACAGTAGCACACTGACACCTGTTCCTTTAGTCATACCCCTTTCAACCCATTTTACTTTGCGCCAGTTACAGTGTTGTCAAACCCACGGACTCTACGTTGTGTTTAAAGGCAGTATTTCATGAGAGTGGCCAAACAGACAGAAGTTTGTTGAGATATGTTCAAAATAAACCCCTGTTGACCAAATCTGAGACAGAAAAAAACATCAGTTACGGTACATTTCTAAACTTTATTTAGCAGTACGAAGCCAAATGATGATTGGATTGACAATGTCTGGATGAAAATCTGAAAAGCTAGATATTTAGCTAACTAAAATGCCCTGCTAGCTTTGGTCAAAGAAGAATGTTTCAGAAATATCTGTCATTACTTCAGTTTTTATTGCCCTGCTGGAAGAAAAGCCTCACAGTGACAGTGATGGTAAATGTCTGTAGCTAACAAACCAATGTTAGCTTGTTCTTTTGGGGGGGAGGAACCACACTGCTGCTACATTTATACAACAACAATAAATGAAACGAAACCAAAAATGCTACACCTGCTGAGAGAAACTGCTAAATATCGGTCAAATAGCTTTATCCTGAGTTCTCTCTCTCTCTCTCTTTTCTGTATGTAAAGCTTCTAGTCCAAAGAAATCTTCCGCCCACCTGACCCTCCCATCCTACTGACCATGCCCAATGGAGGGGCATGGTTCTGGTTCAGGGGGGTGGCGGCCATTATCCATTCCCACTTGCAGTTCTGTCTGGATGTAACACAGGCTAAACCTGCTGAACCAAAAAAGAAATATGGGTACAAAACCAAAAAACTGTCCCAAAGAGGTTTTCATTGCTTGTTTGTTTTTAAGTTCTTAAAATTATTTGCCAATACTTATGTCTACTATTACTACTATGTTCCTACTAGGTTTTTTGCAATATGTGATTTTTTTTTTTTAATTTAATGTGATTTATGTTTTCTTTTAATCTGTGAATTAATTTAAGCGAACAAATTTTGTTGCCAAATCTCCCACTGAACCCTTTTACCCCTGATGATGATTAGCTTTGCCAAAGTTTACATTGTTTGTTCCCTTTTCTTTTGTTCAATGCTGTATTTATTTATGAGGTGTTTTAGAACACACTAGTTTTGTACTCAATAATAATTTAATGTTATTTAATTAGATGTAATTGTTTTTGATGAATATTTATGAGTATTTAAGAATGTTAGTTGCATCAAAGATGCAGTGCTTATGCCAGGCCTGTTAATTTATTCTTAGTTAGCTTTACTTTAAAAAGCAAATGAACTGTTGTTTTATGAATGTTTAGATTTAATGACAGAACAAAGTAGGAATGAGAGATTAGACTACTAGTACTTCTGAATGTCAACACTTACTCTCACTCTTTAGCCAATCTAGTTTTTGTCCTGGTTAAAAAAAAAAAAGATTTCTTTTTCAAAAATGAAAACAATCTCTTTGACAAAAATAGCTGACCAAATGATGAGCACTGCATCTGAGTTTCTTTTTTTCCCTCGTGGTTTTATGGCAGATTTATTGGTTGCTTTGTCATTAATTTGTTTGCACCCCACTCACCATTGTTGAACAAGCAATGCATTTCAGACAGATGTTCAAGTGACACTAGATCAGGTGATGTAAGGGCCACACGTTGATAAAAACCGACTCACCAAAGATAACTGGAATCCTTGAGAGGCCAATAAACAGAGTGTGTTTACATCCACGCAGCTTCTACCCTGGTTAAGGTCTTATTCATACATTCAATTTGTGAAAGTATGAACAATTTATTCATGTTTCAAGAAACTACCTTGAAATCAGATGTTATATGTATATCCAGACACATTCACTTGTACATGTGTAGCTATCTTAAGCTGATAACACGTTTAGTTTTTTTGCAAAGAGTTAAAAAAGAATCAGTTATAAAAAACAGAACATTTATGGATCATAAATGTCTCCAGAAATATGGGTAGTGTGCTTCCTTGTGTCTGAGTAGAAACAAGCATTAACACAGCTTTAGCATTTCACTGCCTTGTTATAATGGCTTAAAACAAACTGCAGTTTGGCAACCAACTGGTTTTTCAGCCAAAGCAGATAAGTTTAGGTAGACTTAGGGGGAAACACAGCTCCATGTGCTGCACAAACATGTTGAATTAATTTACTTTATCAAATAAACCCACTCTTAAGAAGGCTAGGAAAGCTTTTGAGGAACAAAATCAAGCACAGCACTGTTTCTGGTGTAGTGTTACAAAGACAATATACCCACTTCCAACTTTTTAATGTGTTGGCATAAGAGCTTATCCAGGTAGATAGAAACAGGAGGGGGTGTGTACACACACCAATGCTACAGTACAACTCCAGCTGTGTGTTCATGACTGCGTGAATGCAAACACACCAATTTGTTTCACTCATTAGGAAGGAAAACTGAGGAGTCCCTTAAAGCTAGCTGCTTCCAAGACTGACTTTGTGTGTATGTAAAAAGAAGAACTTTCTATTTCAATAGTGAGAACCAGAGAGGCTACCTCACTGACTTTCCATTTGTCCTTTTAATCGTGTTGATGAAACCAAAGAAACCAAAGATTTTTGTCCTCTTTAGTACGGTCTGCGCTCAGCTCCATGCTTTTGCCCTCACTCTTCTCTTCTTAAGGATAATGACACATTCAGTCCACCTCTTTATTTCTTCTTTTCTGTCTTTTTCTTTTCTCTTACTCCTCCTCATTCTCCTCCCTTCTCTTGGCCTTGCATTGTCTATTTTCCTGAAAATGAATAAGTGTAGAATTGGCACACTCACTGCAATTCAATGAAATGTAATTTAACAGCTGTCCAGATTTAAACCCAAATAATGACCATTTTCCCCCAAAATGTCATCAAGTAGTCTTGGTGCAAACCACTGGTGAAGAACAAAACTTGAAGTTTAAAGCCTCAGTATGCTTTAAACAAATCAGGCAGCACAACCAAATCAATAAAAAGTCTTTGTGTCTGATCTTTGCATCCAAAAACTGGCAATGGCAGTTAATTCTTTTAACTCCCTCTATTTCTGTGGAAACATTCTAACACTTTAAAGCACATTGTCTGAAACATAATGAGGCTTTAATATCCAAGAACAAAAAATATATATAACTTAACAGATGCAGATTTCCAAAGCCTTAGGACAAAGAAAGAATAGTCCATTTTATACCTCGGAGAAGAAGATGAAATGTAGTCCTCCTCTTTCCACTACTTTAAAGCAAGCCTTCTTTGGACAAATTTTATGTCCAACAACATTCTCCGCTGTTCCTAGTACCTGGTGACTACATGGCTGGTTGTCACCAATTTAGTTCTGCATGGCAACAGCTCTGATATAACATTGCTATGAGCCGCAAAGCTCTCAATTGAAGTTGAGCTGTAGAAAGCTTTAGGAACTGCCCATCGCAGCCGCAATTATCAGTTAAGTCTAATCTTCAAATCTTCACTGGATGGAGTTTAATCGTTAATGTTGTTTGTCCCCTGTGAGAAATTGATGCTTAAAGAAAACACATTTGATTAAATGAGGAAATGAGAAACGAATCTCAAACTCCCGAAGCTCACAGCCTGTGTTCAGGCAGAACCTACCTGTGAGGATTAGCGAGGCCAGGTGATGCTGTAGATGAACCCATAAAGCCCCTTTTGGTTAGTGGTTGGTGCAGTGTTTGGGTCAATTAGTCCAAGACTTTCATAATTGACCTTTGATAAGTAAATATAACTTTATATACCACAATATCATATGGACAAAAAGTAGAAAAAAAGACCCAAAAAGGATACATTAACAAATACCTCAAGGCACCTCAAAAAATGTTACCACTAATTGCAAATGATTAAAATAAGGCCTTTTAAGAACCAGGAGACAGACCTTCACAGGGAGTCTACTAGGTACCTTGAAGTAATACCAAACAGACTCTACAATCTGGACTAATGAGACAGCAAAGCAACAAAACAAGGTATCAGGTACTCCAAAATGGCCACAACTGCAGCTTCGACCTTATGCTGATGACACTTGAATCAATGTTTGGAGTTTTAAGTATACTAATGAAACCATTATGTAAAACAACCAACTGTTAGATATTTAATTGACCAGCATGGAGAATAAAGGCCAGGGAGTCTCAACAAATACCAAAAACCCATTTTAGTTTTTAAAATTTCAGTGTTCATGACACCATGTTTTGATTGAGCTTATAAATATAGTTTTTTGTATACATCATGAAATTCACAATATATAAGTGGGATTTGATTTCTGGCTGTGCCATTTGGCGTTCCTTCCAACAAGCATTTGGCTTAAGAATCAACCAGGAAAGCCAAATGGCAACAAATCCTTCACTTGTTCTGGTTTGAGGTAGTTTCCAGACTATTACTGTTGCACTTTGCATTTCCAAACTGGGGCACTCCAATAACAAAGACGTAAAGAGCGCTTTAGTTGCAAAGTATGAGATAACCTTGGATGAGTGCCTTGCTTGAACCAAAGCGAAGTCTTAACCTCTCTGTTGTGCTGTAAATTTTGTATTCTTGTAAAATGAGTACCTCAGTGCTGCTAATGCCAAGCGCTTGAGTTTCCTCCCTGTTCTCTGGTAATTTGCAATGCAATCAATGCAAAAAAATCCAGATTTAATACCAAAGGCTGCCTGTTCTGTTCTTCTCTCCTTTTTTTTTTTTTTTACTTCATCTTTTTTTCTCTCATTCATCTGAGCTTAATTTCCATTCAAAAAAGTTTTTTTAACAGCTTCTTGTGGCTCAGATCTCATCATTTCCTCATAGCTGTGCAAAGGAGATCAAGTCAAATCAGATTTTCCTTGTGTTTCTGCACAGTTATGAATGAATGAAACTGTATCTGCATCATCCGTCAAGGTGTAAAATACCAGAAATTCAGCATCTATCTCTTGGAGATAATTTCACATTTGTTTCAGGCTGGTTGATGCAGCAGATGAGCTGAGAGAGTGTTTACTTTATTGTTTTTGCTGTGTTTGGAAAAGCAGCCAAAAAAAAAAAAATCTCTAAAATTGTTCCAGTTTTAAACATTTATGATGAAATTCAGCTCATTCTCTTTCTGTCCTCTTCTTTCTCTTTCCTCAAATGGTCGAAAAGCTTTAAATGAAGGAAACATGGAGACAAAGTTGTGTGAGAGTTGTGCGCAGACTGTGCTCTCTTTACCAAACTGTTGCAGATATACCTCATAGACACTAGTTGTTAGGATAATGTTATAATAGCGTATGTCATAAATTATTCACTTGCTCTTTTTTCCTTTTTTATTTTGGTGACTGTAACTTTAAAAACAAAACAAATGTGGGGAAAAAGCTTTACACATTTTTAAGTTGTGATTTTTTTTGTAATCGTTAAAAAGGTGCGCTGAAACCAAAAATGAGAACTGCTTGTCTTCTTCTATGCTCTCTTTCTTGCTGATGTGTTCCATCTCAGTCCAATTTGCAGAGGACTGAAGAATTTATGTTTCAAAGTTTATTTTTTTCTGGCTTTTTTTTTATCGGGGTCGTTGTTCCCTGGATGTGGATATTATTGAGTTTGAGAAAACTGTTGGAACAATGCCAGAATTTTACTTGGTTTTAACCCAAAATGATTCTAAATGTCATTGATTTTATTTCGAATCCAGCCACAGTTCAGTTTAATTTCATGCATCATTTTGAACTTTTTGGTGTCCTGTGTTATAATGCTAGCATCACAGTTACATCATCCATGCAGCAGTGCTATTGCCCAGATTTTATGCATGAATATATTTACAATTAGCTAGCTGTGTAATGCATTGTGATTCTTATTAACCTTATTCTCATCATACTTTCCAGCTATTTCAGTCTCTTTACGCTTTGCATTACATCTCACATTAGTCTGACCATTGACCTGCTGATATAGACCATGCAAATCTGTTTCCATTGAATTTAAAGGACAACTGATAGGATTTTAATGAGCAGCCAGAGAAATACAAGATGTTCCAAACTTTTAGACAAAGGGATGTAACATGGATAGAAAAGGAGAACGGCCAGTAAACATGGATTTTAGATGCAGTGCACCCACCTGATGCCAATTGTGTTTTGACAGTCTTGGTGGCAACACCAACACCAAACTTTTGGTGCAAAGTTGGCAGCCACTAAAATACAAACACTGGAGTAACTTAAAGGTTTATGATATTGGGTAAGATTTGTTTACCAATCTGTGTTATAAACCAGGGTTTACTGAACAGAAAAAAAGTCATAGTTAAACATGCATAAATGAGAGAGGGTGAGCAACAGAACAAATGTGCAAACAAACAAACTGAAAAGAAATTTGGATGGGATTATATTTACACGCAGCTGGAGAATACACTATTTTTGTGATTGGTGAAATCAAGCTGTAAAAAAAATCCTAAAGAATCATTTATTTGAGCAAGTTAACAGGACTCACAGGAAACATTACAATTATGCTTAAAGTACATGAAAGGAAGGTGCATTTAAAATCAACTCCAAGCTCAACAAAATTTCACAGAGTTCCCAAAGTGTTCTGAATCAGTGTTAAAGGTTATGCAGTGTTTTGAAAAGTCAACAAAAGGTACATTTGGAGCACTTCCAAGTTTTTTTTATCTTCCATAAATAACTGATGTATCCAGCATCAGACAACATATGCACTTTCCCTCTGGTATAGTCTATTTCCGACAGTGAAAACGTGCTTAAGAGTTACATAGCTTTGCTTTTTTATGAATGGTGGTCAAGTTATGAGTTTACATATTCAGTCGTTTTATACCAAAGGTTAATGTGCTTTGAAATTTACCCGTGTGAATGCTTTGAAGCAACCCAATCACATTCAGTCATTATGTTTCTGTAATAGAAAAGTTAGTCATTCAAATTTATTTAAGGAACATCATCTAATTTAACTCACAGTGCTTATTGACTCTATCGGTGTAAGTTAGGTCTGCTTACTTGGTAGCAATTAATACTCCAGGACGATGAAGAATGAATAAAGTCTGGTAAAAACAGTATTTTTAAAGTTTTTGATTCAAATAAGTTGTTTTTGTTTCATTGTTAAAGACTCCAAGGGCTTCATATGAAACAAACATCTTATTACCTTTATATAAACTCATTTAAGTTTGTTTTCAGAACAAAGTGAGGTTAAAGGCTGAACAGCAAGGGGTCAAAGGTCAGAATCACTTTTGGTCCATTTTTTAGTTGTAGTGGGACTCTAAAGGCGTCACAACAGGTGAAACATGTGAACTGTATGGGATCACACGTTCAAGCATTTTCCTCCCAAACCATAAAGTTTGACCAGAGTATCCAGTCACACATCAACCCACCAAAACTTCACCCAACCCAAATCATTTTTTTTAATTTCCTTTTTGTTTTCCCTTTTTCTTTTTTTAATTTATTTTTTCTCATAGTTGTCATTACAGTTACCAAAAATCAAATGATGCATTTTTATTTTCTACATTTGGTTGTACCAGAAAAAAAGAGAAGTGACTGAAAACTTGTGGTGTGGAATAAAAACGATGATCAAACATGAAGGAGATATTTGAAGAATTAATGTTGTTCCACTCAATGTATAAAAGAAGAAAAAAAAATCAATAAAGAAATCACAATGGTCTGATCCATGTACAACTTCTACTCCTGTTTCTCTTTATTCAGCTTGTTAAAGTGAAACCACAGCAGACACAACTAGACATGTAAGTAAAAGTATCTCATGTGACTTTAGACACGCTAGTGGCAAATGTTGAGCATATCCTTCATGTGTTGTCTTGCAGTGGTTTAGATGAAGTTAACATCTTATGTTGGTGGTTTAAAAAAACAACAACTTATGATTTAAGAGAAAAATGTAATAATCTATTGATCTGTCTTTGTTTTAGTCTGTAGAAGGGAACGGTTATTGAGACAGTATCCTGTCAGTTTTTTATATTTTCTAAAACAACCTGATGATCATACATAACCCTGCTTGTTACCAACTAAAGAAACGAACGAGCTGACACCAAGAGGCAACCTCCGGTCTGAAAATATGAGGCAATGCGGAAGTGCTAAAGTCTGCTGTTCCTTGAGTGTCCGCTTGAGGCTGGCTCCGGAAGTACCGGAAGTCACAAACACACCAAACCAAAAAAAGCCGTTTTCACGGCCAAAATAACCATATTTACAGCCTGGAACAAAGAACGTCTCCTGTCTGAATCGCTAATTTTGCTAACGGCATGCACTGTACGGGGGGTGAATTCTTTTCTAACTCAGCAGATTCAACAATAATAAGATCGTCAGTTCATCCAATCAGAGTCACAGCTCAGATCACATGACTGTGGAGTGTCCTATGGTTGTTACTGTGGAGACTCACAGCTCGCCTCATTTCCAATATGGCCGCGCTTCAAAAGTCTGTTTTAGAAACAAACGGATGAAGTCGCGGAGACTACATCCATTAATTATACAGTCTATGGTTGACACTTGATCTGCGGATGGTTTTATTCATTTAAATAGGATTTTCTTTGCAGCTCCTTCTCCATGGTAATGGTATTTTATTGGCCTATATGCAGGAAAAAATAACATTGAACTTCACATTTGGCATTTTTAAGCCCTAACTCAGCAAAAGCTCATAGTAATTTTTTTTTTTTATTTGGTTGACAACTTTTTTTACTGAGCTCATTGAGTATTTTTGTTCATTTCTGTGCTGTTTTTTCATCTCTACTCAGCCATTAACAATGAATCTAAAGCGTTGTGCTCTGCAAATAAACTAAGGGCAATATTCAAAATAAACTTCAAATCAACTGATTCTGTCAAGAAAAAAACACCAACCAAACAAACAAACAAAAAACAACTCTACTTTGCCACTGTGTCAACAGAAAGAGGTAAAATCAAGAACTTTATTAATGTGCAGAGCCTATTTCTATAGATTGATTTGATGGTTGATGACCATCGTTGGGTTTAGAAAACAGAATTTGTGAATCAAAGTAAAAAGCAAGGTGATTGGTAAAAAGCAATGTAACAATCGCTGATAATAATATAAAATTACAGTTTGAATTTTATTTTCTTTCTTGATTATTCAGCTATTTTTTCCCCCTCAAATTTAGAGAAAGACAAAAACCTCCAATCGGCTGCTCAAAATGCTTTTTTCCCCCCTTAAGCTCTAATGTCCAGTCTATGAGTTTCTTTCATACCAGACTGTAACTTATAGAGGTTGAAACAGTTAGAGCGTCACACATTTATTACCTAGAATGGCCCAAAAAGGGAAATTTATATTTATTGTAAGTGTCTTAGTTCATCTAAAAACTTTTTCATGCAGAGATGTTCAAAGTTTTAAGAGTCAATATCACTTCATCATTTTCCCTCTCTTATTTCTCCCCCTCTTTTACCTCCTCTGTCCATCCGTATGTATCGCTCTCTGTCTGGCTTTAATGACTCTATCCCCTCCTCCTTCTCTTTCTACATCTCTCATCTCTCTCTTTTCTTTTCTTTTCTCTCTGCCACTCTTCTTCTCTGTTTTCTGTCGGTCCAATCATCCCAGCATCCATCTCCTCTCATCAATCCACCTCCTCACTTTTCCTCCTCCTCCTCCTCTCCTGTTTTAATCACTCCATCTCATCCTCCTACTCCTCTTCCTCCCTCTGTTGCCAGGGAAACTGCAGTCCATTCTGCGGTTGTTAATCTGGTGACATTGTCTTTCTATTACCTGCAGGTCAGATGCCTGATAAGGAGGACAAAGGGTGGAAAACCAGAGAGCGAGTCACTCTAAATGTTTGTAAAATGTTTGTTTTTATAAACACAAGTGACGGAGCAGCCTGTAGGGGGACATGTTCACTCTGTAAACTGTTATTCTAACAGAGAACTTTAAATCAGCTCTTTTTCTTTATTTATGATGGTTATTTGGGCGCTCTCTCTGACAGGACCAGGGTCAACCATGAGGCCTTTCTGGAAACCATTGTTGTGCATTTGATTTGTCTTTAGCATTAGATTAGTCCTTTGTATCACTTCACAGAGACTTAAATGATCCAAAAGTCACCTGAGTCCTTAGCTAAAGGAACTGGAGCAGCAAAAGAAAAAAAAGAAAGAAAACACTGATTTAACTCACTTTAATCATAACTTTGTCAAGGAAACGTTAACAAAAATAGAGGAATAGGTATCATGTTAACAAACAGCACAACCTGCAGACACGCTCATACAGAGCTGCTTTGTCCTGCAGACTCATTCACTGAGACTCTGTTTTGTCAGGAACTTTATTTTTCTCTTCTTTCCACTTATACAGTCAACCATTCAAAGACAGCAGAGAGTTTTACAGAGTGTGTTATTGTGTTATAGAAGGAGGAGAGGCAGAGCATGGTCCGGCCTGCATGGTTGTGATGGAGCTTGAATGAGGTCCCAGGGAATGCAGGACATAATGCATCAAATGGTGTCACGATGTGATGGATGAAGAGGACATTGCCCTTGAATTTTTAAAATAGAAAAATAAGACTTGGCCCCATAGTTAGCCTCATCAGAGAGAAACTTTCCATCACTTCTGAGGATGCTGGAGACAGCTTGAACACAACTCATCATTATTTATTTATTTATTTATTTATTTATTTATTTATTTATTTATTTATTGTTTGTTTGTTTGTTTGTTTGTTTGTTTGTTTGTTTGTTATAGTGAATGTATTTAAGTATCTGTCTCTTTGTTTCTACTTACATTGTCTATTAATGTCTATGTTACATTAGCCGTCAATGGTCAACCTTGGGATACTGGGAGGGTTGGGTTAGGTGTTCTTTATCCCATTGTTTTTTTGTTTGTTTGTTTGTTTGTTTGTTTGTTCTTTTCTTTCTTTTAAACATGGATATTTATGTTTCCATGTGCAGACTATTTGATTAATTCCTAGATGACACCTTGTTGCACCATGTCGTACTGTCTGCAAAAAATTAATAAAAAGATTTTGGGAAAGAAAAAAGAAAATTAGGGCAAAAGCTGCCTGACTGAGGTCAAATAACTTATTTCAGTAAACAACAGCAACACCAAAAAAATAAAGAGGCTTTTGTTATCATCAGCAGCATTACTTCCCGGAAATATTTCACTGAAGAGTTAGTGTTCTGTCTTTTCGGTACCAGCAGACTAATGTAGTTGGACAGGGACGAGTTTCAAACACTTTAATTTCTTCCTTTTTGCCCTTCTGAGTTTGATTTAAAGAGCAGCAGATCCTCCTCTGTGCCTCTGTTCTACATTTTCCTTCACTTTATTTTTTAGGATCTGTTCACTCACAGTTTGTCCACTCTTTAGTTTCCTTCATTTAACTCTTATTCCTCCTTCATCAGCTCACCACGCTAATCCTTCTCTCGCAAGTTTATATATTTACGCTCTTTCCTCTCTGTTCATTGTTGGCCTCCTTTTCTTGGATCACCTTTTACCTTCTTTTTCCGCCTTTTATTCTCCAGTTGTTCCCCTCAAATTTCCCTTTGACACCCCCCCCCCCCTCTCTCTCTCTCCCTCTCTCTCTCTCTCTCTCTCCCTCTCTCTCTCTCTCTCTCTCCCTCCCTCTCTCTCTCTCTCTGCAGAAATCAATGGTTGTTCTCTCAATAGGAGGTCACAGGGTTGCAGGTGCTGGCGTCCCAGCTTTTCAATTACCAGCAGCCTGCAGTCACCATAACACACACTCACTCACACTTTTCGTCCTGAACAGTCCTGATGGGCGACGTCGATGTGAGAACAGAGGAGAGATTTAAAAACTGAAACAGGGCAGTTTGGAGCCCGTAAAAGAGAGACAATGAGGAGTAAGGGGTAAAACATTGGGCGGAATGAGAGGAGGATTTTTAGCACATTAGGAAGAAAGAGGATGAAGAGATGAGAGGAGGAGGAGTAGCTCAGGCTCGGGGAGGAGAAGGTGAGGCCTCAGTGGATATTTCTCTTAGACTGATTCCAAAACTAGAAATCTATATGACAAAATAAAATAAAATAAACAAATAGATCCTCTGGAAGTCTGCGGGGGATCTTTTAGGACAAGATGGGCTGAAGGTTTCTACAGTCCTGAGCTCTGAGTCCGGTTATGTGAGTCTTCCTGTTGGTTCAATGTCCCAATGCCTGGAAGGTTTTCTATTGCTGCATGAGTAAATGCGAACAGCATCATTTTTTTGATCTACTCTCATTTTTTTCTGCCTGTCCCTGGCAATTTTCTTGTGAAGTCCAGGTGAGCCGGTGTGAAACAGCTGCAGGAAATATGCAGGAAAATTCACCCCCAGCAATACCATGCAACTAGAAAAGGGACGTCGAAAAAAATGAGCAAAAGCAAAGAAGAGGAATCGGGTTGAAAACAAGAACAGCAAAGATGAGCAGGGAGCCTTAAAGAGACAGCAGCTAAAACAAAGTGTTTAGCTGTTTTAACAAAGTGTGAAATTTGGTCAGTTTGAGGCCCCAAAATATTTTTGTTAGAAATAAAGATTACAAACTAAAATATCATCCTTGAATTTATTGTGAGGAAGTCTTGAACCCGCCCTTTGGGTTTGAGTCTTATTTTTTTCATAGCATTCCATTAGCCTGAACCTGCTCCATGCATTCCAATACTCTGACAGTACAAATAAAACAAAACAAAACAAAACAAAAAAACATAATGGAGAAATAAAGGATGCAGGTTTTGCAGATGTGGGGTTACCATCAAGTGAAAGCAGGAATTACTCTGAGGTGTTTTCATCACAACCACTCAAAACTTGAATTGTTAAGACTTCAAATTTGAGACTTGATGCATGGAACTGTTGAAATACTTGAGTGTGGGATGATTTTATAAACATATGATGGAGAAAAGGATTAAATACGGATAATGAGGAGACGAAAAGGAGAGAAATTAAGAGGAACCTGAAGGTGAGGAGAGAAGGAAAGAAGAGCAGAAGCAAGAGATGAAGGGAGAAAAGGAGGTCAGGGAGGTGGACAAGACAAAAGAGAAGGTAAGGAGAAAATGAAATGAAAGGAGAGATTGTAGCTGGCTCAGATGCAGGGAGGGGGAGAGAGAGGGGGGAGGAGGCGCCCAGCCCGGCGCCCTCAGGGGTTATTGGGTCGTGGACAGCCAATCTCTCTCAGCTTAATCAACAGCAGCAGAGGTGATTGCAACACCGCAGGGGACTGCTGGGAAAAAAGATGGAGGGAAAGGGGCGGGAGAAGTGTAGAAGAGGGAGAACGAGATAGGAATGAATGGGAAGGTTGGAGAGGAGGGGGGAGGAGGTGGAAGATGAGGAGAAGATTGGAAAAGGAGGAAAAATGGGGGTGAGGATGGAGAGAGGAGGGAAGGCCGCAGATTGGAAAGATAAGAGGAAGAGAAAGGTGAGGAGGGGAGAGAAAGATGGAGAGAGGAAAGGAAGAGAGGGGAAAATTAGGTGACAAACGAAGGAGAAAAGGTCTGGAGGAATTAAGGAGAAAGATGTGGAGAGGGGAGAAAAGGTGAGGGAGAGTAAAGAGAAAAGGGAGCACTAAAGTGATGACAATTTATTTTGAAGGGACGTGAATGTGAGGAGCAAAGCGCTGCTGAGATCCCCTCCTGAAAAATCACAAACATCAACAGGAGCGGCTCCAGATGAAAAGTCAGAGTATCACAGTCAGCTGGATTTATGGGAGAAATGTGTGTTTACATTTTTGTACCAATCAATGCTGTGGCAATACTTCACTGAGTGTGTGTTAAAGTTGACCTGCTGAAGGAGCAGAATCAGGGGAAAAACTTTAAGAATCTGCTGTAAGAATCCAAGCTCAAGTAAGCATTAACCAGGCTGTTACCTTCAGTAATTATCTAAGTAAGGATAGGACAGGAATCTGGGAGAGAGAGTGAGGACAGGTTGCAATCAAGACCAGGTCAGGCCATCTGTTTGAGGGCTACAGCCTTTACATGAGGCGCACAACTCAACCACAAGACCAAACAGACACCAACTTCATTTCTTGTCTTGCTGCAAGTTGTTTCAGCCATAACTTTGGCGTTTTGGTTTTTAAGCGGTTTTGTATAGTAAATATGCTACACATGGAGTTCTGCTCTCAAACCACTTTCATGTACTATAGATCCCACTTCAGCATCATACTGGTGTATCCATGTGTTGTTTCATTTTATTGGTTTTGGGGTTGTTTTTTTTTGGCTTTACTAAACTGCAAGAGCACACTGTGGGAATAAACATACTCAGGCATGCACGCACCTCCGTTTCACCATCATGCATCTGTGGCATTCGTACCGAGGGCAAAACATTACAGAGTAATAGCAAACATTACGCTTTGAGCTAGCATTATGTTAAGCTAATTTCACTTTAAATGGGAAGATCATTTTGAATATGGACATCACGCAGTATTAAAGAGGACTTGTTAGAGACTATGAGCTCATATGATTTATGTGTGTTGAGGTACTAAAGTGAGTGAAAGGCTGTGACGAGTGGTGTCGCCCCCTGTTGGATATGAGAAACAATGCAAGATGTCTTGGTTCCATGAAACCAACATGCTTCTTTGTCCACTTCTTACTCGCAGGTGAAGGTTTAGTAGATCTTTTTTTTTACACAAAAAAAACAAGATTAGATTAGACTAGCATTACCTGAATTTGAGGAATGTGTATTGGATCAAAGAATTACATACCGTAACTTAATTACCTCAGATAGCATTGGATGGAGCAGGTGTACAAGAAGAAGATTTGGAAAAAAAAGGAATCACAGATACTTCCGATTCAGAATTTGCAAATAGTTGAATTTAATTTTATTTTGAAGGAAGACTGGTAGTAATGTACTTACACTGTAAATACTGTGACTCTCAAAATAAAAAAACGAGGTCAAACAGTGGAGATAGATGGTATGTGTGGTCAAAGAACATAAATAAATAAATCCAACGAAAAATTAAAGTATGCTCAGGCTGAAACAAAGCAACACTGTTCTATGTACAAACTGTGTGCAATTCATCATCACACACACACATGCACACACTCACACAGCAGAACTCTTGAATCTGTAAAAAACTGACACACAGAGGATATTTTAAATAAATTAGTACATGTTTGTGAAAGAAACGCCACCCAGCCCAGACATGAACATTTCTGCTGCTGTGAGCTAAACACCCAGCCATCTCTGCACTTATTTTCTGGTGATCGCTGATGATTAAAGGGAATGTTTTATTCTGGGAGAATTTCTTTTCTGTCATATTTCTTGAGTAGACTCAAACGACTGGATGAAGTCTTCGAGACATCAACTGCTGTTTTTAGATTGTTGTTCTGAGGCTTTACACTCAGCATTTTATCATCATCAGCCCGAAGGGATCACATCTTGGTAGTTGGGTACGACGGAAGAAAAGCAACCAAAACATTCCCAACATGTTAAATAACTTAAAAGCTTGCAATCTAAGTCAGCCTAAACTTTTCAGTATTTTTTATCAATGAATTGCGTATAAATAAGCAGAAATTTGGACACAGCAAGAAGCTCGCAAGTCAGCCGTATGTGAAGGTAACTTGCTGTCAGTGGATGAGCTTCTTCCTCTGTGGCTATTTAGAAACAAGACATCTCAGTCATGAGCTTTCTTGGTGGGATTTGAACATGTACAGAGAGCTCTGGATGTATGGCTCAGATCACAACAGGAACGTGTAAATTCAGATTTCTGGGAGGATTTTTTCCTTTCAGCACTGGAAAATAACAAAAACACATACAAGTCCAGTTTCTCTTGTCAGCAAGTGTAAAAGGCACATTGTTAAAGTATAACAGACCATAAAAGTTGAAAGGGAGCAGAGTCAGAGGATCCAAGGTCAAGTTAGTACCCATAAAAAGGATATTTACACATTGATGTTGGGTTTGCTTGAATGAGACTCCCCAACAGTTTGGATCAAACCCGTCACTCTTGCACATTTTTCCAGTGGTGTAGCACCTGACTGTGAAACTAAAGAAGAGTTCTTAAATAACTGATTCAAAAAGGGCTTTCACATTTAGTTACTGCCACGTCATTAGGAAGGTGGAGGTGTACGAAAAAGCAAACTGCATTTCGGTTTAAGCAGGCAGAAGAAACAAAATTCATGGCTACACCAGCATGAGCGGAGTGTGAAACATCTGTGCTACTTTCCTATTTGACGTAAAATAAAACCCAACTGATGGCTGTAAGGGGACAATACCAGCATCATTACACACTAACAGTGACATCCTCTGACAAAAACATGAATATAATGTTAAAGGACTGAATAGCATGAACAAAATATGAAATCTTAATGCTCACCCATGAAACAGAAAAAACCTTGGCTAACTGCTCAACTCTCTTTTTTATTAATTGGCGAATGTTTCAGCAGAGATAAAACAGAGAGGAGTATAAAAAAATAATTTGAGTGAATTTATACATTAACAAAATATTTCAACCTTCCTAGCTTGTAAACTATTCAAGGATACCCCCCCACACACACACACTTTTTCTTTCTTAGCTGGACTACAGCAGTGGTTTCATTGTACAATACAGACCTTCTTTGAGCTCAGGACAGCACTAGCATAGAACAGATGCAGGATTCAAGCAATCAATGACACTTTCACCAAATCTTCACATCGAGAAACAGTGAGTTAAATCAATAAAACTCCATAAGTAGCCTTGCGTTTTCCATTGGTTTCCCATTTTCGCCAACAAGCTATGAAGCAGCAGCATTTTAAGAAGCACTAACCTCACCCATATCACATTGCAGGGATCGCAGCAGGGTGGGCGGAGTCAATGGTATGAAGAACCATGTGAGAAAACTGTCGGGGCGGAGCTGCCAAGCAGCCAGACCTGTAAGATCACTGTTAGAGTAGCTGACTGCCGTTCAGCTAGCGCCACAAAGAGAAAAAAACAGGGTCTCTGATGGGGTTCTGCAGGGGTTTGGTGAATGGAATGTAAGCAAAGCAGCCATGATTAAAAAATATTAGTGGCTTTTTTTTTGTTACTGTTGACTGTTTCTGCAGAGTGTCAGTTCAGAGGCTTTGACCAAAAGTTTCTGCTAATGCTAACCATAGCAATCGTTTTAATGTGCTGGGTGGGATACTTTAAGTATTGTTCAGTTACTTTCAAATATTTGTAATTTTTAGATTTACATTTAAAGACAGGTCAAATATGTTTTGTTGTATAAATTTTGAGGAAAGAATAGAAAATTCTAACAAATAAAAGACTCTTTATTTTTCTCAAGATGGAAGTTGTGTTTCGACCAAAAGAGAAGCACATTTTTGCCACTTGGTGGAAGCCAGGTAGAGCTTCCACTCAAGCTAACCAGTGACAACTTTAAGGGTCTGTTAGCTTGCACAAGTTTTAGGATGATCATTTGCTTTCTGTTTTAGAAACAATGGCACCTATTGTTACTGTAAAATAATCCCAAAATGAGACAGTTATACTTAGAATAAACGCCAATTTGTTGCCTGAAATAATTCTGAAATAACCATGCAAAGACGCACGTCTGTGAAAATGTTGGCTACATTTCTCTGAAGGGAGTTGGGAGTTGACTATGTCTTGGGCATTTCAGGTTTTTGTCTTCTACTTTTGATCCCCACACACTTCATTAAGCCTTTTCAACTGGGTCTCAGAAGATGTTTAACAGAATGCAGATCTGTGAGTTTGAGAGTCACAGAAGTCTCCATGCAGCTGCAGAAAGCGTTTGGCCGGCTCTTTGTGTTCGGATGAAATGAAAGTCTATCTTGAAAAACTGTGCACATACACGTGTGTCAGTCCTCTGTTTTCCGAAGAAGGCCTTAAGTTTGTGTGTTTCTATGAGAGAGTCTGGTTGGCAAAGAAAGCCTTGGTCTCTCCACAGGTGGGGTTGGTGCAGAGCGGACAGCGGAGGGTCAGCTGACGGGAACACGGCTGATTGGACTTCAAGTGAGACTGGACCAGGTCTGCTAGAGCCTGAACAGTAAGAGAGAAACAAATGTATTCAGCAATAAAACAGAGATGATGACTTATACTGTAAACTTTACTGTGACTTTCACAGTGAGTCTGAAACGTTACGTTCTTCATTCAAGGACTCAAACTCCACTGCGTCACCCAACAGGAGAGAGATCACACGGTGGGGACGTATATGTCTGAGCTACTCTGGAAAATTTCAGGGATGCACGTATGAAAGTTTTACCATGTTAAGTTTTAAACCAATGTTTGGTCGTGGACATATTTTCAAAGTGATACTGATGGTTAGGTTCCAAATATCTGCACAAAGTGATGCGTTTCATTATCTACTTTTAATTCTTCACCCTACAAACAAAACTCCAGTGTCTTATTTGAGTTCATTTTTTTTATCTGGTGAGTTCTACTTAAAGACAGAACAATGTAAATACTTAATAATTACATCATGGCTGCACAAATTTAGCATTTTGGCTTCAACAACATTTCTGCTTTATAAACGGACATGTTGTAACCCTTAAAGCAATGCAATACATCAAAAAAAGTAAATTACATATTTCAAGGCAAGGATGTGTTAATGATGGTGAAATTAATTGTTGAACACATCAGGCCTGCAGGTTAAATCAGAATGAGTATTTTTTTTCCTGTAACTTACAGACTGATGCAGCTCAGTGAGAAACTAAAACTACACCGAGGAAACCATCCTTCAGTAACTACCAACTAATCATCCTCTGGATATTGATTTGTACACACACACACACATACACACACAAAGCTCTCAGAGACTTGGCGAGGGGTCTCCGAGCGCGGCGGTTTGACCAGCCAGCCAGCCGGGCTGTTCAGTTCTACTGTAGTCAGCTCTAAAGGTTCCCATTGATCTGCCCCCTTCCTTTAATAAACCCTACACACACACACACACACACACACACACACATATACACACATACACACACAGCTGTTACAGCTGGAGGAGCTGCCTGATGTATGAAAGGTTGCAGGGCTGAGGATGAAATGGTGAGATGGGAAAAGGAGGGATGGAAGTATGAAAGGACACAAGGGAGAGACAGAGGTAAGGAAACACGGATGGGTCTGTTTGTCGATCTTCTGTTGTGATGACTTAATGTTGACTTACTGCTCTTCTTTGAAACTACTCCTTTACAAACTCCTTTACCCTCTTACTATCACTAACAAATTTCACTGAGTTTGCTTTTTTAGGAGTCTGTGCGCCCAAAACCGAGTAAACTGGACTGTTCAGAGTTTGGGAAGCAGTTCACCTCTCATACAAGAGATCAGTCATCTCTACATTAGTAGAGATGACAAAGATGAGTTTGTGTGTGTGTGTGTGTGTGTGTGTATAGCTTACCTTCATGAAGAGAGGGTTTCCATTCAGTGACTCTGCTCTTCTCAGGTTCTCAGCTCCACACTGAAAAGAGGAGTGAAGACAGAAACAGTCTCACATTTTAACCTTTCCAAAGCAGCTGTGTAAACTAACATAGTGAGTAGAAATGTTCACGTTAAGTCAACAACTAAACATCCAAGTTAACCAGGTTTGCCACCTGCGACTAGCTCTGGTTGGTGATGTTTACTTTTCTTTGTAACCAATCACAGAGGACAGGTTGCATTTCATAGAGCTGTGCAGCTCAGCATATTTTGATTTACAAAACTGATATTAAGCTAAATGTAAGCTGTGTAACCAGCACAGGCTAAGATCTCTAATGGTTAAAATGAGTCTAAAGAGTCCAAAATTTGTCATGAGTCTCTCAGCTGACGAGATTAAAGTTTGTTTTTTTTTCGTTTTTGTTTTAAATGTCTGAGAAACTAGTTTTATGAAAGCACGTTTTGAATGTGAGCACTAAAGAGAAGCATGGGTATGTTGTTTTTGAGAGCTTTAACAAAACTTCAGGGACAGGAGTATAATGGAGTTATAGACTATGAAACTGAGGAAAGGTTTGAAAACAGAAAAATAAATAAATAAAAGAAGTAACACTAAGTGAGAGCATTTTAAAGGTAGGACATATTTGAGCAGGGTAGTTAGTGTCATAGGTAATTATAAATAATATTTGAGGTTTGTGTGTGGGGGTGTTTGAGTGTGTGTGTGTGTGTGTGTCGTTGTGGCACCAGTCACATTGATTGGTGGTCACCACACCGGTGCCTTCACACACACAGAGGCTTCCTTACCTCCTCCCCCAGCACCTGTCCGTACTCGATGTCCAGCTCGTGTAAAGTCTCTATGTGGTCAGAGGTGAAGGCAATGGGTACCAGCAGGATATTCTTCTTCCCCCGTTCACATAGACCTTTGATAACATCGTCTGTCTGCGGACCGAGCCAAGGCATGGGACCCACCTGGACAACCAAAGACAACATATGACCACAGTTAACGTAAGTCCAGTGAGGTGAATCAAACAGAGCAGTTTGTTAAACCTGTCAAACGCTTTGATAACAAACACAAACCCTGAAACAAACAAAACACAAACCTTATTAATAATAAAAAATAATCCACTTTGTATGTTCACACACATCAGATTCATTCTTTCAGAAACAGTCATCTTTGATGGTAAACAGCTGACTGGCTGCAGGATTAATTCATGTGATGTCTGCATTTTCTGAGTCTTTAACCTGAGGACGAAAAGCTTTGGGCTTTTGAGCTCAACATTAGACGGACGAGTAGCTCCATCTAGTGGTGACATCAGGTAAAGCAGCGAAGACTTACATTTTGAAACTGGAAACGGTGGTGTAAAACAAACTATGACAAAGAGATTTCCTGCTGCAGTAATGTCAATGAGGGGAGCCTCTTCAGAGGAGAGAACAGTAAACAAACTAATGAGGAATTACAAATAAAATTGAAAATAATTGAAAAAAAAGGAAATGAAATCTCACATAAAAGCTTCCAGGACTAACAGGGATTTTGCATCTATGGTCCTTTTATTGCCTTGTGTCACTTCAGCCACTGTCTTCCCTTATTCATATCTTCACTAAGCATGCTGTTAGATGAATTATTCTAAGTCAAACAAACTCACGCTGAGATGGTAGCGGTGATATAACTGTAAGGTGGTGGCGTTGTGATCACCGTTATATTTTCTAAGATTTTAACATCATTAATAAAAACCTGCAGCATGAATAAGACACATCAGACAGCCACTAGTTAGTACACTGGTGTATCTCTAACACTGAAGTGACATTTCAAAGACTGTACTTTGTTTGTGTGTTCTGTGCTGCCATGTGTGTACTCACCCGGGACTGCCACACCAGTCTGTAGGGATTACAGTGTCCCAGTCTTTCCATGACTCTCTGAACTGTGGCTCCAACTTCCTGAGGATACGGGTCTCCTCTGTTTACAACCTGCACACAGTAAACCACAGAAGCACTCTTAGTGGCATCACTTCACTGTTGCAATAGCATGTAGCATGTTTCAATGTAGCAGTACGGCTAGAAGACGAGAGGAATGAAAAAAAGATGCAGTGACAGCAGCTGACAGTTTTTATAAGAGTAGCATTAGCATTGCAGCTAATGCCGACTGCAATTAAACACGTTTCAATCCATATAGTCTCCCTCTCTCATTCTTTACATATGACTGATCACTGTAGCTCTCCACCTGAGTGCCTTATGATTTTTTAATTTTCATTCTGACGCACAGGACACATCAATGGGTGGGCCGCATGCGTGAAAGCTACTGGAGGAAGTTTTTACCCTGAATAAACCAAACTTCTTTTACTTGGTTCAAAACGCTGCTGCATGACTTTTAACTGATACTGGTAAAAGAGAGCACATCATCCCTGCACTGGCTTCACTCCACCAGCTGCCTGTGCATTTTAGAGTTGACTTTAAAATTCTTATGTTTGTTTTTAAATGTTTTAAATGGTCTCGCCCTGCCTTACCTCTCTGAGCTTCTTCACCCCTTCTCACCTTCTCAGTCCTTCAGATCAGCAGACAGGTGCTCCTGCAGGTACCGAGATCCAGGAGGAAGCTCAGAGGGGACAGGCCTTCTCGAGTGCTGCACATTAGAGAGGCCCCTTCACTGTACACTTTTAAAACTCCTTAAAAGAACCATTTGAATCATTGGCTTTTGATCTTGGCGAGACTTAGTTCTTTTGCCTGATCTTATTTGGTTTTAATATTTTCTTTTATGTGTGTCCGTTTTCTCTCATCTGTTGTTATCATTTTTATTTAGCCCTCTGTACAGCTCTTTGTTTTCAGCTGTGGTTGTTTTAAAGTGCTTCTTTTCTGCCCGACTCAGGGTAAATCAGTGTAAGAACAAAACAGGAAGTATTTCAGGAAGTATCATGTGATCGGTGCAAAACCAGAGGAGTGGCAGGAAACGGGATGAAAAAAAAAACAAGGTTGAAACCGAAGGTGTCTGCACATCCATCCATTTCCACATCGCATTGATATAAACGCTATAATAATCACTATAATAATCACTCTATGAGTGTATCTGACATCATGATGTTAAGTTTACACTCTGGCTTTCACAGCATGCTTTTCACGTCACGTCCAGCCTCCTGAGACTCATCCTCTGGCCCCTTGAGGGCGATCAGGTATTAAGAAGTCTACCCAGGAGAGATGGCTCATCTCACACTTCATGATACTTACTGCCATGGGGAGCGAGTGCGCAGAGAACAGAATGACCACGTCGTCTCTCTTGTCTTCTGGAAACTTCAGCAGCTCATTACTAACATGTTCTGCAAAACACTGCACACACACAAATTTTGTTATATATCGAAAAGTTTGTTATTTTCTGTTTTGCCTCCAAACGTTGCAATGTGACTGGAGTTTTCCCCGGTTAACCTGTGCCCTCTGCCATGGAGACAACCTGCTGGGACCTAAAAATACAGTCATGCTTCTTGGTTGCTATAATAACTAACCATGGCAACTTTGAGCTCATTAGTTGCTATGACAACTTCTGGCCCCCTTCAATTTATTTGACAAATTTTGTTTTTGTTCCCTGTGAGAGGAAAAAGAAAGATGAGTGTGTGCGCGTGCGTGTGTGTGTGTGTGTGTGTGTGTGTGTGTGTGTGTGTGTGTGTGTATCTAACCTCCACCAGCAGAGGGTGTGTGGGCCAACGGTCGATGACACTCCAGTTCATTTTCGGCCTCTCCCCTTTGTTGCTGTAGTAACGGTAGATGGCGTTGAGACTGCTCCCTGAGTGGACACAATGATTAAACATGCTCATATGACAAACATATTTGATAAACAGCTGTAATGCTCTGCTGAGAGGAACTTTTTTTATGATACCAGTTTTTTTTTATGAAATGCTGCGTGTTACCGCCAAACTCTGTGAAAGCTTGGGCATCTCCAAAAACAGCTGGACAGACAGAATTACTGTTTTTACTCTCTAGATATGCTTTATTCATCATTATTCATTTTTAAGGCTTGTAATGGACCTGTTGACTTCAACTGTTACAGTGATGATCATCAACCCTTCTCTGCAAGGTTGAAGCAAAGGTTTTGCTCAGTCCATTTGTCTCTATCCATCTCTCTCTCTCTCTCTCTCTGTCTATTATTTTGTCTTGGCCCATCACAGTCACAGCAGTGAGCAGCAGTTTCTGCTTGAAAAGGAGATTTTTTTCCCCTCATTCATTGTTAAATTCTGCCTAATTGGGTCTCTACAAGTAGAATAACAAGTAAGTTTAGTTAACAGAGCATTGTTTTTTTGACTCATTTAAATACTTTCAAACTTTTAGTAAAAAAAAAAAGTTTGCAGATTCAGACTTCTTTGCTGATTTTTTTTCTATTTTTAGACTAAAATTATGTGAAAAATTCAAGGTAGAAAAGAGTAAGGCTATTTCCATCCATCCATCCGTTTGTCTTCTATAGTGCTTCTCCTGTTCAGGGTCGCAGGTGTCTGGAGCCTATCCCAGCTGTCTTAGGGTGAGTGGCAGGGTACACCCTGGACTGGTCTCCAGCCAATCACAGGGCTGACACACAGAGACAGACAACCTTTCACGCACACACTCACACCTACAGACAATTTAGAATCACCAGTTAACCTGATGAGCATGTTTTTGGACTGTGGGAGGAAGCTGGAGTACCCAAAGAGAACCCACACGTGCACGGGGAGAACATGAAATTTTTCCCAAACTACAAGAAAACCAAAACCAAACATCCTCAAGCACTCCAGAATTGTTCTTTGCTTCCAGTTTTCAAGAATATGGATGAGTTTTATTTACTGGTAACACTTATCTACCAGCAGGCATCTGAAAAAAAAAAAGCCTAAATTAGGCTTTGTTTGGAGTAATCTGGTGTCTGTGTGCATGCGACGAGCATTTATCTGAACAAAACAGGCGCAAAAGCACTCTGGGTGTGGCAACATCAACGGCTTCCAGAGAATTTGTTTTAACTCAAGTTTTCTACTTCAGTTCTGGAGCCCAGATGGCGCTAGTGGTCCAAGTCACGCTCCACATGACGAAAAGCCCCTGAGCAGGCAGGACGGGCTGGTCTGTGGTGACTTTCCCGCATGTCACTCCTCACTCCCACCTTGTTTGCTGCTCTATCAACTGTCCTGTCCTCTCTCAATAAAGGCATTAAAAAGCCTGAAAGAATAACTTTAAAAAAGTTCTCTACTTTAGTTCTACCTCTGTTTTATCTTTGAAAAGCTTTAATTACCTCTACAGCCTGAGGGGAGTAAGTATACCTGCTGTGAAGGAGCTACACTTTGGAAATGTGTTTCTGAGATGGTTACCTGTGGTGGAGCAGCTGTACTGAGGATACTGTGTGAAGGCCACAGCTCTCTCCACTCCATCTTTCTCCATCTCCTCAATAGCTTCCTCTGTCAGTGGGTGAACATACCGGAAACCGATGTAGAACTTGTGAGGGGCTGAAGAGAGACGCAAATGAGAACAACAACTGAGAAATAAGAACCACAAGAAATGAACAGTACAATTAAAGCTGATGTTCCTCGAGTCATCTGAATCAGATTAACAGGTACAGATGTGATCAGTTTTCAGACAGCAGCGCACTGTGTGGGCTGTTATCAGTGAGGCGTGTGCAGAGACACTCCTCTACTGCGTCTCTATCTCTGCTTCACACACACATTTCTCTGCTAACAAAAGATCTGCACAGCAGGAGGCTCAGCAGCTCTGTGGAGCAGCACTGAGTGCTCAGAATGACAGGGTGACCCTCCATGCCTGTCTGAGCGGATGCTCACTGGGGCAGACTCACCTGTGTCAGGACACATTTCATCCAGCAGCTTCACCATGCCCTCCCCCTGCATGGACGTCCAGTGTTTAATGGGCGAGCCTCCTCCGATCTTACTGTACTGCTCCTGGATCTTTGGTGTGCGCCGTTTGGCGATGAACGGGCCGAGCTTACTGCAAACAAAGGAAGAGTCTGTTAACTCCTCAGTCTGTTACAGCAGGTCTGAAATAACACACAGGAAACTGCAGATGGAACAGAATGATGAGATATCAATGAAAATAATTCATTTTCAAAAATTTCATCAAAGTCAAATTTTTCATTTAATGAAATCTGTACGAGATACTGTCTGTCACATGATGATACAATACAGATCAGCCTGCTTCACAGTCCTGCAGCTGTGTGTGCACACCAGGATGAAATACAACTTATCCTGTCTGTGAATCCTGTCTGTATTATTCTTATTCGACTCAATCCAACAGTCGCTGAAACATTTTACTTTTCAGCTACAACCACTCTTCACCTTTTTGGCCGTACAGCCTGTAACTTTTATCGCCTTGAGGCCCAGTATCAACACTTGAGACGGACACTGATCCACTTTGAAAACACTGACATCAAACTCTGGTTTATTATTGTGAACGAAGCCTAACAAAGAAAAAATCTGTCACACCAATACAACTGCTTCTTACAGGAACAGAAATTTAAAAAATATTTGCTTGCCTTTAATTTCCCTTTTAAAGGTAATATACTCCAAAGGCAGTTGTTGAGGATGGGTTTTTGTTTTCAACTCACTCTCCAGGTGAACTGCTCTTTATTCTCAGCTGTACCAAAGCCTTTGATGTCTGGCCTTGATGAAAAAAAGAAAATCATTCTTCCATTTAAGGACTCAAAAGCTCAAAAGCCTGGCAACAGCTGCTTCACGAGGACGATGGACATGAGATGAGGAACTGAAGTGCTCGTTCCTTTTCAGCTACAACAAAAGACTTTTTATCTATCACTCGTGGTTATTAGGAAACCAATGAGAGGTTTGACAAGAAGAGGTGACACAACTACCTCTTCTCTTAGTTTCTAAGCTTTGTGTTGGTTTTTTTGTGTGTCTCTGTGTCTAATTCAAAAGATTAAAATGACAAATAGCACCCCTAAAATATCCTTCCACAACAACTAAAAGAATAATCATCGAGACATGTACCCAACCAGATTTTGAACAGAGTTTTTCTATTCTGACTTTTTATGCCTTTAACCTACAACTGGACAATATATCGATATAATCTATTTGTTCAAATTATTTTCTGTAGAATATTTAAAAAATTATAAATCATGATTTTTTTTCTTGCCTTATTCCAACTGTAAGTTGTTGCAATGATTGAAAAAATGTACAGTTTTCATGATAGGCCTTGTCTGGTTTTACACAGGGACTTTTAAAAGCTTGTGTTTGTTTTTCAAATGAGGTTAAATATTGGGGGGGGGGGGGTAGAGGGAAAAAAATCAATCAAAATCCTAAATTGGGTGTTGTGGGAAAGAAATCTGGGATTTTATTTTTAGGCCATATTGCCCAACCCTGACTTCTGGTAATTTCAGTCTATTTTTCTTCTCACCTGCAGCTGCACTGATTGCTTAAGAAATATAATGCACATCAAAAGCAGCTACAGCAGATGCTTCATTTCAGTACAGCAGTTAGCATCACATTTACTGCTGCATCATCCCAGCTAAAAGTAAAAACCTGTCCTACCCAAGAGGTTTATACATTTTTTGGTCATACATGCTTAATTTTGAAAAAAATATATTACTTTGAATCTCTATTAAAGGATTAAAAGATATTCTTTCATCCTTTAATTCTTCACCTCGTAGTATCCACGGCTGAAGAAGTAGGGGGAAAAATCAATTAAAATCATAAATTGAGTGTTGTGGGGGAAAAAAATCAGGGATTTTATCATTTTAAAGCCATATCGCCCAGCGCTACTTTAATCAGAGAGAACAGAACAGTGGATGGAGAAGGAAACAGGGTAAGAGTTGGGAGGGACATGCAGGAAAGAAGCTGCAGGCCTGATTCAAACCTGGGTCACCCACTCGAGGCTGAACCTCATGGGGCCTGACCTAAAACACAAGGCCTTATCTGTGCCCCCATTCTGCAGGTATTAATAAACATCTACATTTCTAAGTATAGTAGCTCAATAATAGTTCAATTTAAACAAACTCCTCTACTTAAGCACATATCAGAGAGTGATTAGCAGTAGGTTCCTGCTTTTCAAAACAAATTTCGGATAATTATGATAAATCCTGCTGTAGAAAATGCATTTTTAATATCTTTATTTGTCACATAAAAAGGGGGCTTTGTTCTTTACACAGGTGTGACCAACTTACCAGAATAAAATGCAGAGAGAGTTTTTACATGTTAAAGTATTTAACCCAGCAAATGGAACTCAAATATGTAAGTAGCTGATTCACTGTGCAAAGCATGCTGGGAACATAGCAAAGCAAACTAGACAGGTGGCGTCACTTTTACCCTCATCAGGTTGTAATCCTGAATTTAAAGAAAGCAGTCATATCGTATTCAGTAAACACAGCTTTTGGAGTGATGACTGGTGTGAAAAGATTTCTCAATTAATGAAAAGTGACCAGCAAGTGAGACTCAGAGAGTGAGTCTGGGCAGCTGGCAGGGAGGTGATAACAGGTGGAGCTACAAAGGGTAACACATTTGAAACCTGCATGTTGCTGAATGCAATGGAAGCCTAACAGCAGGGACACAGTGTTAACCTTCTTTTCCTCTCTGCACCCTCTGAAAACAAAACATGTCATACACATTGAAGGTATGTTAAATCTGTGTGTGTGTGTGTGTGTGTGTGTGTGTGTGTATGTGTGTTCTTTTTGCATACTTCTGCACAGGAAGTTTCATCAGGTCTGTGTCCATAAAAAGCCGCAGCAGAAAGTCGTGAACATCTTCTAGTTTCTCTGGTCCTCCCATGTTCAGCATCAAGATGCCCGTCTTTGGTTTCCTGTGGGCACAAAAAAAAAAAAACCCAACATAATCAGTCATTCAAATCAAACATCAACTGAACTTTTTCGAGCTGATTATAAATCATCTTCCACTTTATTCAACTCCTCTTAATGTCTTTCAGCCTGAGCAGCCAGTGTAGAGGTACCGTCCTCCTGAGTCAGGCTGTGCCGTGCTGACTCTAAATCCAGCACCTGTCAGCTTCTTTAATGTTATGCTTCGGCAACAATGTTTTTCCATTCATGCCAATAAAGCTTTCTTGAATCTTGAATCTTGTTACAGTGGCATTTTAGATAAGCTCCTGAAAGGTTTGCTTTTTTTAACTGTATTTTTCTTACAAAGTACAGAAAAGTCAGATTAAAGTCAGAATAAAGTCAAGAGAGAAAAATTATAATTTAAGGGGGTTTGGGGTCTTTCAAATGGGTAAGGTGAGAACTAATGTTAAATACAGATGCATTTCATTTTTGGGAGTTCAATTATGGAATGGACTTAGTGATGACTTGAAATTGTGTAGATCACTGTTGACATTGAAAGGTAAAATAATAAAGGATTACAGTGTAAGATGAGTTAGATGTGAAAGGGCTAAGAAGCATAATTTAGTGTCAAACTTGTGTTCTTTTCTTTTTTTTTCTTCTTTGTATTACTAATATTCCAGGTTATTTAATGGATTGTATAGGATAGGCAAAATAAGCCTCAGCTTCAGCCTATTCCTTTTTCAGTTACAGAATTTGTCAGATTTCTTTTTCTTTTTTGTTGTTGTGAGAAAACCTTCAGTGGGGGCACGTATATGCATATGTGTTCAAATACGTATGTTTCTGTACTGCAGCCTGTAACTAAAAATAAAATATTTATATTCATGTTAATTCAAATGTTTAAAGTTGTAGCCTTATTACGGTAAAATTTAAGTCGAAGAATTAACCCCTTGAACCCTAATGTCCCCCAATTGGGGGACTTTGATGTCACTTGGCAGACAGCATGAAATAATGCACCAATATTGAAAGAATATAGTGCACATCAAATTAAACACCAGAACCCCAGCTACATGACTTTATAAACCTTTTTTATTTACATGACACAAACACAACTCAAAGAACAACTAAATGAATGAATCACAACATTTTAAACTCCGTACAGCTCCACTGTGTCAACCCAATCGCCACATCTCTGACTCCACTGCTACATCACATGTGGAAAAAAAGATCAACACATCAAATGAAAGCAGACACTCCATTGATTCCAATGTTATAAGCCAAAGCGCTCTACAGCAAAGTATCAGAGAGATAGAGGTCAAAGAATCAAACACAAATGCCAAACTGTGACAAAAGAGACCTCACCGGGACTCTTTGCTCTAAAAACTCTCTTATTTAGCTCTCCAGAGAGAATGTCCATTCGTTGTTCTATGGTCTGATAAAGGGTTAAGGCTGGAGCTGCATCAGTTTCAAAGAGAGATATTTATGCAATAAATCCCACGTGTTTTTCACCAAACACCGAAATTATGGATTTGCAAATTTTGAGCAGAGACCTGAAAAATCCACACAGGGTTCAAACGATTAAGCAGGAGCAGCTTCTCAGTTGTGCCATGCAGTGAAGGGCATCCTGTGAACCTGAAGCATTAGTATATCCTTGTGATTGGTCTGTGAAGCTATTGACCCAACCACAAAAATGTTAGCTTGTTTGGCCTGCTAGCCAGCTTCTGCACCACCAGCTGATATTAGCTTTTGAGCAAGTTGTGAAGGAGTTTGTGGTGTTTTTAGACTTCTACCATTGACTTAACTGTGCTCATAATCAGGTTATGATGACAGCTCTGGTTTCTGCTTCTTTACACTCATTACGAGCCTTTGATGCTCCTGGGGAATCTGCAGTCTCATTCAAAATGACTGTTTGGCAGCCATCTTGAAAGGACTGATAAGAGCCAAAAAGATGTGAGAACAGAGTTGAGAAGGATCGTTTATGCAAAGAGATCAACAGAAAGCCGGGGTCTCCTACTGACTGCTGGCAAAGACAGACTGCTGGGAGAGTTCCAGGAACATTTCAAATGAAAGGCACGAGGGTGAACTCAGGACATATCAGCTGCTACACTCACTGTTACTGAAACCCTGTCAATAACACATTCACCAAAAAGTGTTCACCTGAAAGGTTGGGCAGTTTAATAATAGAGAGGGTGCATTTCAGTTAAAAGAATGCAAATTCTGGTATTTCAACTGGAAACTGTCATCATTTATACACAGCCCGGTAGTAATCGATTATTTCAAAACAGGCAAAAGAAAGATTGTTCAGTCTAACAGTAGAAGACAACTTTTAAAGCTGCTCATTGCAAACTAACACATTGAAATGTCTAGTTTTAGTGAGATGATAACTCTTAGAAGTTAAACAGACTATTCTCTTTATGGTTTCCATGTCAGAGATGCCAATAAACTATACAGTCAACTGTAAGAGAAAATTTAATGAGATGTCTTGTTTAGACAGGTCTTACACAAATCAAAAAAGAGAGATACGGTGTACCACTTTGTTCACAGGGTGTGTGGGAATTAATTTTTTGAGCATTAGAAGCTGGAACCAAATACTTTATGGCAAAGAAATTGATTTAAAGGAAGACTTATTTTGAAGATGTTTTGTAATCGGGGAGGGGCACACAGATCATTCACTTAAACTTTCATACAGGGAACCCTCAGACTGTGTTTTGGTGAGGAGCACATGAAGTTAACAGATCTGACCGGATCCCACAATGCCCTTTAAGTTGCTCCTTGAGAAGGATCTGAGGCCAACAACAGCAGATAAACTGTCACTAACAGCTGCTGACCGTTTCCCCAACACCACTCAGCCAGGTCTGTTTTCCTGCTGTCAGGGTATCAGTACTTTGTGCTGATCTACATCCAACCAATTAAAAGAAATTACAAAGATTAAAAATAAATTAAGTGCTGTGTTATGTATGCATCACCTGTTCTCCTGTGTGTCTGGAGTCTGGGCTAAAGCAGCTGCAGTTGAGTGTCTCCTCAAACTTAGACTGATGCTGCTCCTGGCAACTAAAAGAGAAGAGGAAAGGACAGGTTATCGATAAATCTGTTATTCTCACACATTCTTTACAATAATTAATCACTTCTTCTATAAGTGTAAAGAGAAATTTTAAAAATCCTTGCAACATCGAATTATGTTGGTTTTAAATTTATTTAACACAAGTTTAATAAACAGAGACACAACTAAAAATTGTATAAACAACATC
This sequence comes from Labroides dimidiatus, assembly GCA_030710495.1. NCBI lineage: Eukaryota > Metazoa > Chordata > Actinopteri > Labriformes > Labridae > Labroides > Labroides dimidiatus. The sequence goes on from CM061157.1 coordinate 7,804,794, forward strand.
AAGGAAGGGCTCAAAAACTATCGAATAAAGTGTTGTGCAATTTTGTCCACCTTTATGTTTACTCATCCAGTCAAAATGTAACAAAGTTAATGCTTCAGTTTGACACAAAATATCTGGAAGTTACTATTTGTAATGTCCAATCAGCTTGGCTATCCCTTTATTTATTTAAATTCTATTTTAAGTTTTTCCAAGTTGGGTTGTTTTTGGACTACTTTACTTCAATTCTGTTTTTTTAATTTCCTCAATGCAGAAATATTTTTAGGACAAATCAGGAGTAAAATCTTGACTGGAAACGTTTTTTATTCATAAAACCAACCCTGGAATTTAGTTCTGTGACAATGAGGTGTGTTCTACAATAACCTCTTTCATGGGGTCATGCAGTCACCTTAAATGCACTGATATACGCCCCCTAGGGATCAAATACGGGTTCAGAATAACAGAGATATCCATTACACTTAAGAGAACACTCAGACAATATTTTCAGTAGAGTTATGCCACAGTTAATGTAGTTTAACATAATTGTTAATGTCACATTCACTTGTGTAACCTGGACTGCAGTACCTCGGAGCGCCGCTAGGACGTCTTAGGTGATTACACAAGTTAACAACATTGGAATTGTGTAACTCAATGACAATGCTAAGTTCTGTCTAACTCGCGGTGGAAACATGGGTCACAGACAGTAAACGATATGTATTGAATCAACCGATCCTCTGGCAGTTACTTAAAGCAGCATAAATCCGAAATAAGTCTTTTATGTAACAATATCATCTAACAGTAACAAACTGTGATGTTGGGCTGTGTCAAATCACCGGTATTCATCCGTCAGCTCTTTCCGGAACATCCGCTGCTTATTCACAAAATAAAACGCATCCAAATATTTCATCTCCGCAAGTTTGATGGATTAGAATAATCCAAGTGTAAAAGCATTTGCACCGGACAAATCACTGTTGTTGTTCCAGCACGCATTACATGGAGTGATGTTCGCAGAGTTAGAAATGACATCTTGAAGAACGGAACGCCGGACCACCGATTTTATTCTGAAAGTCTACACAGGTGAGAATAACGCTCTCATTCTGCTAACTTAACGATTCTTTACGAAATACAATCAATGTCAGCACGTTGAGTTCTCGTTAACGTTACACAAAGTAACAGCGAAACAAATCTCAGATCCCCAGGTTGTTAGCCAAACACTGCGGTCCAGTCGTAAATATAAAAACTGAAGCCCGTTCGTAAATGCACAGTTCTGAACAGGCTTAGTTAGCTGCTCAGTTACACTCACATTGAATCAAGCGACCGGCGCTACCAAGGACAGCCATCATAGTATTTTCCTCTTCTCACTGCCGATGAAAAGTCAATCTATCAACTGAAACTGGGGCTGGAGGCTTCAGCTTACAACAGCTGAATCCACGAGTATTTCCCCTCCGCAAGTGTCTCTCTAGCTAATGCAATGTGGCTGATAGATTCCTTCAGCTACCACCGGCTGCTGTCTGGACAGACTACTTACTGTCAAGTAAAACAATGACCACATTAGCATTTCTGGTTTGAAATTTCAAAATAAAACAGTAGTGGTGTGGACTTGGAAAAATGTTATATATATATATATATATATATATATATATATATATATATATATATATATATATATATATATATATATATATATATATCACGCGAACAACAACATATAGCAGTAACTAATGAGTAACTGAGTAACTGCAAGAAAACCGCATAATATACCTTGAAATATCTGATAATTGAAAAGAACCAAATGCCTATGAAGCACAGGACTTATGAAAGGGAGCAGTACTTTTTTTGTTCAACTACTATTATAAATCGGTTAATATATATTAGAATGTACCTTAAGTTAAGAAAACCTAAAAAATATTTTGTGGATCATATTAAACATTTTAAACAATTTTGTACATAAACTGGCCCTGACCTACTCTTATTTTATCATCTTTTTTTGACGTTTTCCGGTCTAAAAGCTCTTACTCTTGGGTTCTTGACGTAAAGCTCTTCTATGCATATTACGTCACACGTACGTTGTTGTGAATTTTCAGAAATCCCCGCCCACTGCTGATCACGCCCACTCCAAAGACCCACCTACTTTATGTGTAGTCTGTATTAGGGTGTTTGCTATGACAGTGTATTCAGTCAGTAAACAGAGATCATATAAATGGATAAAAAAACTAGCTTCCTGGAGGGCTAATAAAATAGAGACAATAAAACTGCAAACATTAATTTCTACTGTTGAACTTTTGTGCCAAACCTAAGCCTCGAGGTGCAACTCTAATATGAAAAAAGTGTCCATTATAGCTAAGTTATAGCTAGGATAATAGGTATAAAAAATATAATACACTGTTTTTATCAAATAATAATAATAATAATAATAATAATAATAATAATAATAATAATAATAATAATAATAATAATACATTTTATTTGTATAGCGCTTTTCACGGTACTCAAAGACGCTTTACAGATTATCAAACCTAAATAAAAGACACTCTAATAAAAAACACAATAATAATAATAAAACACAAAATAATTAATTTTTACTGTTATTACCATTCTAAGAGTTTGTAAAAAAAAGAGAACAATACATTCATGTAAAGCTGTCTTTTTTTTTTTATCACTCATCCTTTTCCTTGAAACTAGTTTTTCCAGTCCTATGAATTAAAGCAACACTTTCTTCCTCTTCGTAACAACACAAAAGAATGAGGCTATGAACTGAGGAAGAATCGGGAACTGTTTTAAAATTACAGGATTATTTAAGAAAGCATTTTGCAGGGGTGACAATTACAACATAAACAAACAATTAATAAAAAGGAAGTTTAAAATTACGTAACATAAAATAATTCAAACAAATCTAGAGACCGTCACAGTAATGACCTCTTGAATTGTCTTTTAAATGACGTTAATGTAGATGCTAAGAGGAAATTTGTTCCAAAGAGACGGTCCTTTGTATTTTAATGTGCGTTTGTTTAGAGATGTCTGACAGAAAGGAAGGTGTCACCAGCCAATTACAGGACTTCCTTGTTAATGAATCTCCTTTTTGCTTTATTTCTGTCTTTAACTCATTTTTGTAATATCTGTTAATTTCCTTATTATCAAATCCATTAAAAAGAAATAAAAGTATATGACTCCTCCTCAAGTAAGATGAACCTAAATCCAACTGATTCTTCCACATGCTGGCTAAAAGATTTTAAACCCAATGTTCTGTCTCTTTGATAAATAAGCTCCAAAATTTTCACTGGTATGTACATTTTTTTTTTTTTAGAAAACCAAGTATGGGATGGAAAAAGATTCTGTATCTTTCTTATTTGTATTTTTTCTGCCCATTTTTGTTCAGTTCTACTTGAGCAGTCAAGAAACTACAGATTCATTTTGACACTTTTGTCACTTTTATATATATATATATATATATATATATATATATATATATATATATATATATATATATATATATATATATATATATATATATATATATCTATATATAGCGTCCCAATTACAACTGGCACCACTGTTGCCCTCACACTGCACATCTTCTGTAGCTCTTCCTTCAGCCTTTGGTATTTCTCCAGCTTCTTGTGTTCCTTCTTCCTGATGTTGCTATCGCTCGGTATTGCTACATCTATCACTACCGCTGCCTTCTGATGCTTTTCGACCAGCACTGTGTCAGTCTGATTAGCAAGCACCATCTTGTCAGTCTGGATCTGGAAGTCCCACAGGACCTTGGCTCGCTTGTTCTCCACCACCTTAGGAGGTGTCTGCCATCTTGACCCTGGGACCTCCAGTCCATACTCGGCACAGATGTTCCTGTACACTATGCCAGCTACCTGGTTATGCTGCTCCATGTACATGTACACCCCTCTGTGATGTGCTGTACTGTCTCAGGGGCTTCTCTGCATCTAGGGTCTTGCCTGGTGTGGTAGATCCCAGCCTCTACTGATCTTGTGTTGAGGTTCTGTTGTTGTGCAGCCACGATTAGCGCCTCTGTGCTGTCTTTCAGTCCAGCCTTTTCCAGCCATTGGTATGTCTTCCTGATGTCAGCCCCTCCAGGTTACTGGGCTTCTGATGCCTGAGGCATTCACTTAGCAGGTCATAAGTGGGAGCCATCTTCCTGATGTACTCGAGGCCAGCTGTCTCTTCCTGGATCGTGGCTCCGACACTCACTAGTCCTTGGCCTCCCTCCTTCCGCTTAGTGTACAGGCCTGTAGCTTGATGGTGTTGCTCCCTTCTGGGGGTCCTTCATGATGAGGACTGTCTGGCCTTGGGTGAGCCACACTGGGTGGGTCCCTGATACCAACAGCTGGTTCATTTGTGCTGTTGGTTGCTCAAGAAGAGCAGATAACTTCTTCGGCCAGTATGTGTGAACCATGTCAGGCCCTGATGCTGTCCAGTTCATCATTCTTGACACTTTGTTGGATGTCTGCTGTTAATCTGTCTCTCTGTATATATATATATATATATATATATATATATATATATATATATATATATATATATATATATATATATATATATATATATATATAATTTTTTTTTTCCTTAGCAGGGCTGTCTATATCTTTTGTATAAAACATACACAGTGCTATTGTAAGTGGTAGAATTAGTAATATATTTTCAGATGACAGATGCCATGAAGAAAACCGTCATACAACTGTGTGTTTGATTCAGGTTTTATTTAAGTGCAGTTTATTGAGTAGACGAGTATTTTCACATAAAGAGGCAGAACACAAAAACATGATTTCTCAACCACCACAGACAGAAAGGTGGTTCTTTGTTTCTTACCTCCGCTGACACCTCTGGATGCTTACAGAAAGAAATCAAAATGCTGAAAACCGTTTGTGTGTGTGTGTGTGTGTGTGTGTGTGTGTGTGTGTGTGTGTGTGTGTGTGTGTAATTGTGTGGCAGCACTGCAGTTGTCATGATTCAGATGTTCAGGGTCTTTACTTTTAATGCTTGTAGGCTTTTTGTGGATATCACAGGAATACAATTTTTTTAAAACCAACACAGATCTGTTGAACAGACCTTCACCCACCAAAGAAAGTAAACCTTATCTTGTTATAACTTCTGCATCTTTTCTTTCTCAGTGGCAGGTACTGCATAAGTCTAAGATGTAAGACATGCTTCAGGTGATCTAAATTAATCGATTCACTGAGTTTTTTCTTTACCTACTGACAGTTTTTGTACAATTGGATGTGACTTTTTTTTACTGTTTGCAGCTTTCAATTTTTCCTAACTCCTTAATTTTTTTTAATGAACAAACTGTTTTAGAAAATAGATTTTAAGTGGAACAAGCTTTTACTAAGTAGCAATTAAGACCTCATTTGCAACATTTTGGCTTTTTTTTTTTTAATCCGGACGTGCAGACAGTGTACGATCACTGGAAACTACTACTTACTGCTGTTTATTACTCATTAAACAATCAGCTAAGAGCACTAGCAGAGGCAGAATATGAGCTATTTTCAGGTTTCAGTACAAAAAAAGGGCAGATGTGACATTTGCAGGTGAGATCTGACGATCTCTGCAAGAGACTCGAAGTTGAGCTGAGGAAGTGAACACAAAACAGCTGAGAGCAAGACACCGATTTTTTGGACCGGATATGCTGACACAGAGTGCTGCCACATGCCAGGTCCAGATGTATGATGTATGAATGTGTGTATGTTTCTTTTGCATGTACAGTTGCGTGTATGAATGTGTGTGTGTGTTCATGGTCGGCAGCGCTGGATGAATCGAGGGTACAGGCAAACGTCTCGGATGTGATGTCTGTTCAGAAGCCAGGTGAGGAAACGCTCTAGACCCAGACCATAACCACCGTGAGGACATGTGCCATATTTCCTCTGAAACACAAACACACAACAGCATGTTAGTGCACACATCCCATCCGAAGATCAGAGCCACAAAAACAAAAACAGAATGAACATGAGAAATGGAAGCAGCCATTTACACTTTGACCATGTTAGTGTTGCAGCTATTACATTATTGTCAACGCTTACAATTAAGTATTAACCTCTGTAGTAAATTCAATAGAAAAAAAGTCAGGATATGAAGAATGAATCATTTATAACCAAAAGCCTAAAAAAAAAAAAAAGTAAAAACTTTGTTACCTGGTCAGTGTACCAGTAGTAAGGGGTTGGGTCAATTCCCTCTCTCTTGTATCCATCAAGCAGCTCTTCAGCATCCGAGACACGCATCGAGCCTCCAACAATCTCTCCAACATTTGGCATCAACAGGTCAACCTGACGCACACACACAAGGGAAGATGTCATGGCAGAGAGAGTCATCAGGGTTCCCTAAATTGACCATTTTTGGCGCTTTTAATTTTAAAAAGTTAGTGTGGCTTTGGTGTTCACGTAACTGTGAAAAGAATTGTGATGATTGAATATTTGGGGTGTAAACAAATGATATTAATGAATGGAAAAAGTGTCATGTGGCAAAGTTCAGACTGGTTAAGTCTGATCTCTGAGGTTCGTACCGACTCAGTGAGGCGTCTGTCGTCAGCGGAGCGCTTCATGTAGAAGGATTTGATCTCAGCTGGGAAGCGACAGAGCAGGATGGTCTCGTTGATGGTATCGGTCATCAGCCTCTCGGGAGCCTCCGGGATATCCTGAGATTAAGACAGAACGGAAAAATTAATATCCAGCCGGCTTTTTGAGTTCTGGGGCAAAAGAAAAACAAGATGTTTTCAGGGTAAGACACTGGAGGAAAAAGTTGCAGTGTTGGAAATACAGGATATCTAAAAATTTAATATATCGCAGCCTATCCTCTTACTCAACCATTTTGGAGAACAAAGTCATACAGAGAAACTCCCCGTTTAACAGCAGCACTAGACAAAAACAGGGATTTTAGCCTGAACTAACAACTTTTTTTAGTCATAGTCTGGTGGTTTGAAGAGACGGTTTTAACGGCTGTTTCTCCTCAACATCCAGCAGAATTACTGGAAAGAGTTTATCAAGTGACTGCTAACAACGCTGGGATTAACAATGTGAGCTCTGCTGACAGCGACTCTTTGGAAAAAAAGTAGTGTGTGTGTGTGTGTGATGTTCAGATGTGTTTAGTGGTCACCTCTCCAAACTCATAGTAGGTGCCATCATCCTTTTTGATATCGTGCTCTTTGAGCCACTCGATGGCGTCAGCGTAGTCCATCCTCCTAAAGGGCCTCTTGGGTGGCTTGAAGTTCTAGAGAGACAAAAAAAACAACATGATAAAAATTTATCACAATTTTCATCTTCCTGTAAAATGAAAATGATTGACTTCATTTGCTTATGTGGATCCTGGGATTACAAACAGGGTCTCTGCAGGTTTAAACAAGTCAAATTTAAGACTTTTGACCAAAATGAATACAAGTTAAGACCCATCTCACATCCATACTGACACAAAACTACAAGACGTGAAGAAAAATCAGAGCAAGGCACAGAATTACTTATAAAGCATTTAAATTAATTCACAGACTGTAGGCTGTAACACACCGTGGCCCGTACAGCACACCAGCTGTTTTGTACTTTTGCGTCATAGAACCCCTTAAAAAATCTTAACATTTAAAAGCCAGACTGAAGTTCATGAATTTTTTTTAAAGTAACGTAAATTAATTTTTTAAGACCTTTCAATATTGTATTTAAGACATTTTATAAAAATTTTAGGGGGCTTTTAGACATTTTAGGGTTTTAAATTCAAATTATTGGATTTTAGACATTTAAAGACTTTTTAAATGTGATGACTTTTTTTAAACAGTTACACCATCAACATAACATTTGATGGAGATTGAAGTGGTGTTTAAAAGAATGAAATCTGTGCTATTACAGCACAGCTTCACAAAAACGGGACGTACGGGGTTGATGTCGTAGAGCAGCTGAGCAGCGGGGGATTTGAGCACCCGATCCACTACGTCACACACCAGATCCTCCAGTTTGTTCAGCAGGTCCTCGAAAGACACGAAAGGACTCTCCGCCTCGATGTGAGTGTACCTGAACATGGAAACGTATTCATCATACATGAATACATTAACCAGATTAGTTTTGCTGTGACTTTGTTACTAATGCCTTGATAAATAAGGCGGATAAGTCACTTTTCCTTACTGTTTGTTTTAAATAGTGATCCAAAATAATCACTGATTAGCTCCATGAACAAGAATGAAAATTCTTAAACCATCACAAGCTGAAGCTGAATGATAAAAACTGAGGATATTTTTTTCATGAGTAAACAAATAAATGGCTTTCTCACTCAGAAAGATGTCTGCGGGTGCGAGACTGCTCAGCTCTGTATGACTGGGCGATACAGAAGGTGTCCCCCAGAGCAGGTATGCAGGTCTCCAGGTAGAGCTGGGAGGACTGCGTCAGGTACGCCTGCTCACCAAAGTAGTTGAGGTTAAACAGCGTGGCGCCGCCCTCCACCTGAGTCTGCACCATGGTCGGAGGAGTGATCTGATACAAGAGGAAAGAGCAAAATGGGTTAAAGAGCTCATAATGTGTCCGTTTCTTTTTCATTTTAAGTCACATGATGCGTCCTTCACTCACAGAAAAACTGCAGTTTCAGGGTTGTCAAGCAAAACCAGAGGGGATTAATTTCCATTGTAGTCACCTTTGAAATTACCAGAAGCAGATCCAGCAGTACTTCTGGTAGGGCTGAGCAATGTATCGATTAAATTGATTAATTCAAATTATTTTCTGCAAAAGATCTAACAAATTAAGATTTTTTTTCTTGTCTTAGCCCAGTTGTAAGTTGTTGCAATGTTTGAAAAAAAAATTCAGTTTTCATGATGGTGGGCCCTGTCAGGTTTAACACAAGGACTTTTAAAGGCTTGTGTTTGTTTTTTAAATGAGACTAAATATCAATCAGAGAGTTTCATGTTAGTTTACTGTGAAAATATTTTGACAACATAGAGGCAAATCTTGATGCATGTAATTTTTGTATCACTGGGAGTGGGTTGCTTTTTGTTTTGAGAGGGAAAAAAATCAATTAAAATCACTTTATACATTTTTTGGTCATACATGTTTAATTTTGAAAAAAATATTAGTTTGAACCTATGACTTTAATCCTTTAATTCTTCACCTCGTAGTATCCACGGCTGAAGAAGTGGTCCCTGAAGCACTGTGTGACAGTGGATCTCACTCGGAGGATCTTGGAGACGTTCTCTCCTCTGATCAGCATGTGTCTGTTGTTCAGCTGGATGTCCACGTCAGACTCTTCATTCAGCAAGTTGTCTGCGCCGCCTGCTGGAGCTAAACCAATCAGCTCCCAGTAGTCACAATGCAGCTCGTGGCCTCCAGGTGCCTTTGAGATGAAGACAAGAACTCACTGAAGATCTACATGTTTTAATACTCTGATCGTACTGCAGTGTTACTCTGTGCCTCCTTCAGAATGTCTTTCTAACTACCACTTTTAGAATACAAAGATTTTATAGCAGGTAAGTGCTGTGGGACAAAAAGAGAAGTATGCATCTCTGCTGCCACACTGACTGTCATGACCTGAGCTTTGACTGCATCTGTTCAAGAGCAGCTAAGAGGAACCCCATTTCAGGAAATTCATCATATGACAGAACCAAACAAAGGCACAAGAGAATTAAGAGAGGAGAGGAAAGTTCACCGAGATACATCGAACACAGCGGCTCTTTGTAGCAAGGAATCTGCAGCCAGTAACAAGCATGTTTCCTGTGAGTTTGTGGCTGTTTTTAAATTAAATCTACCATGCTACTAGCTCTTTAGGTTTAAAGTTATCTAGTGTTCAGTGTCTCACAGTGTTTTTTACAGATTGAATTTTTTTTTCTACAAGTCTCTAGAGAACAAAGATCTACACACTTTGACATAATTATAGAGACCAAAGTGGAACATATCAGTACTGGAAAAAAAAGAAATCTAAGTCCCATCTTTGTAATCTGTAGAAACTGTTGAGTTAAGTGTTAAACAAACTGTTCACAGACAGTGTAAACAGTGAGCACATTACCACATAACATGTAAAAGTGCTGTTTGATCTCCTGTGTGACTTGATTTCTTCCAGTAACCTGTTTTCTTTTCTGCATGTTTACCTACTGCATGACTAAAATGTTGTTCAGCAGGTGTGTTTACCTGTTTCCCCTCAGGAACTGGAGTGACAGTGCCGTAAAGAGCTACAGTGCTCTCTGTGGACAACACCAAGCCGTTGTAGCACTGGCACTGAAGAAATGAATAAGAAAAGAAGTCAGACTTGGGTAGCATTCAAGAGAAGAACACAGTTCAAACAATCTTTCCATGCTGATCACTTTTAAGCCCATCAGTCTGAGCAAGAGGTTTTGAGCCTGTTAGAATAACTAACCTTGTTTGATTTAAACAACTGTAGTTTCAAAGATTAGATCTGAACAAATGGATTTCATAATTCTATAAAATTATTGATAAACAACTTTAATTAGAGACAGGTGTGGACGTGAGTTTATTTACATTCTAAGGTCATTTGTGTGCGACAAAATGAAACAATCTTTAATTGATTTCTCCATCTTCACTCAGTCGCCTGTTTGGCTGTCTTTCTACTAATTTAAGCTTCATATATCTCAGAGTAAAAGCCATCTATCAATCAGTTTCCTTTTTGTAAAAAAAGGCAACCATACTGTCTTAATTTTACAAATGACATCACATAAATGAAGATACTCTGTATAAGAAACACAGTATGTTCTTCAGTCGTACCAGTTTATCAGAGAGGACACACTGTAGGAAACCAGTCCCATCTCGCAGAACGATAAACATCAAGTTCTTCCCTGTAGGAGACAAAAAGTACAAACTTCAACCAAGTTTCACATTTTCATTTAGAATATTTGATAAACTTGGTTGATTTAAAAAAAAAACAAGTGGAAAATGGAATGAGCAGGATTATCAAGTATTATAATCCTGCTTCACGCTGCTCACCCTGCCTCCTGAGGCGGTGCACCCATCCAAACACTTTGACTCTCTGACCTCGTTTGGGCTCCAGGTGATGGATTTTTACCTAAGAAAATTCCAAAATAAGGTGGGACTGTATTCAGGGTTTGAAACCTGTTTGGTAAAAGCAAAATTCCCAATTCTACTTTATGTGTTAAAGTAAAAATTAACCTCCTTTAATCTGTTTATTTACCGGCTAAACATCATTTTAAAATAAAGTGTTAGTGTGAAAATAATTCAATTTAAGTTTGGAGTTACTCATCCACTTTCACCAGTATGAAAGAAATACAGTGTTCCTCAAGGACAGCTGCAGATTTTCTGGCCTTTAGTGGTGAAAGAGTGATTATTTCAAGTAACTATTATATTCTTCACTGCCCCCCATATATTCATAAACTTATTAAATCATGAGTGACTGACAACACGTGACGTTGTATCTACATGTATGTTTTGACAGACTTACAGCATCAGGCTCAGGGAGGCTGGAGTCCTTCTCAATGATGATCTTCTTGGCATCTTCCAGGTTCTTTTCTCTCCTCTCGCTGTCCTCTGCCTGCAAAGCCAAACATGCAGACGAGACATTTACATCTGCTTCTTTTGATTCATTAAAGTCCAACTCATACAAAAAGTGAATTTATACACCAGGCGTAGTATTTCACTCACTGAAGAGCGAGAACAAACATAAAGGCTGTATTTTTACATTTTGCGTCATGCTGGTCTTGGAGTAGCTGTTAGGTAGACAGAACACAAACCTCTTTCTTTTCTTTGGCATCACTCTTTGACTGTTCCCGGTTAAAGGCTTTCTTTGCATTTTTCATCTGCGTCTTAGAGATCACAGCCCAACGCTGAGAAGGATAAAGAAGATAAACATAAACATTAGTTAATTGAGAAAAATTAAAAGCCATATGAAACTCGTTTTCCTCCTGGAAATGATGGATGAGTTTACAGGGGAGGGGGTGTCAAGCTCTGTTTGTCACTGTTGGATTGATTTTGAAGCACGGAAGCATTCTTGTTGAACCTTGTATCTACAGTATCACAAAGGATCATAATCTGATTTTACAGTTGTTGTTTTTTTTTTACTGCAGTCAAATCCCCTATGGAGAAAATGCCTCTTTGTTACATATTAATAAAAACAGACTCTGGACTTCTGGTTAAAACGATGCAGAAAATTGTGAACAGGGGAAATTTTCTCATGTGAACAAGAGTTGTTTCTTGTTTATGTAATGTGTAGATAAGAGAAACTAACCTCTCCTTCTTTCTGTGATTCTACGTAGATGGTTGGGAACGGCTCCTTCCCAACAGACATTAGAGCCTGTGAGGATAGTTAAACAAATATGATGACATGTTGACAGATACACTGATAAAACAAAGATATTAACAACAACCACATGCTTGAATTTGATGACAATACACATCTGAGGTATGTTAAGTTACACCACAGTTTACCTTTAGGGGAGTTTTAAAAGGCTTTTGCTCGGTCCCATCTCCATCCTGATCGCTGCCACATTTGTCCGACACATAAAGCTCCACTGAGGATTAGAGGCAGTGAGAAACTGTGAGTTTCAAAACACTTCTGAGAAACCTAAATTTTCATGTTGAGATTTTTTATTTTCAGTGAGAACAATTGAACTAACAAAGACCTGGTGGATGGCTCAATGACGATACTGAAATGTGGCTACCAGTGTTTTTTCCCTACTAAACACAATGTGTTGAAGATTGTTAATTGAGATGGACATTCTTAAGTCATAAACGGTCAGTGATCCATGCCCTTTCAGGAACACGTAAATAGAAAATGTGGGGAATGTTACAAAAATTGCTCTCTATGGATAGTCTGTTCAAGGCAGGAATCTAATTATGATTTGTCAGTCTGTATTAAAGGTACAAAGACAGACAAATCCACCAACAAAACTACAAATAAAAAATAAATACGTGGTTTATTAAGCTTGTCATATTGAAATACACGGCACCAGAGAAAACTGACATTAGCATCTTCAGGTGGATCCAGCCCACTTTGGCCTCTCCTACATACAAAGTCAGGTCTCCAGTTGACACGAAACCGAAAACGTAAATAGTTGGTTGATTGGAAAATACCGTAAACATGTCACAGAAGATGCTTGGATAACGAGCGAAAGAGTCACTCAGAAGAAATATGACAAAGCAAGGTCAGCTTCATAGATTGGGTTAACTCAGCAACACCGCCTCTTAGCTGCTGTATAACAAACTGACAGCTGTCATGAATGAATTAACTGTTACCTTTCAATTAAAACTACAGTAACATATTTTTTCCTGTAACATTTAATAATAAATTTACCGCACACAAGTTCAATGACTGTTAAGGCACGCACCTACACATTCAGAAATAAGACTTAGCTGGCATGCTAACTGCTAACACCACTGATGCAATATTCACCGCACACATGTCTATGGCAGCTAGCTGATCTGGCTAGCTCCTGCTAAGCTCATTTCTTTCTTACCCACTGAGACCTGTTCCACACCTTTCGTTATCTCCGTCGCCATGGCAGACACCAGATGCAACGACAACCTGCTGGGGAGGGGAAGCTGGATATATTCTATTCAAAAAATAGAAATTTAAACCCCCGGAACGACCGTCGGTGTCGTCTCTTTGGCTATGAACATGCAACCTTACGTCAACAGAGCAAGCCGCAGTTCAGTCACCGAGACAGGAAGAGGCGAGGGGCGGTCGAAGCGCTTATTGGTTGACTGTCATTACGTTACTACAATAACAGTAAACTTCATTCGTCGAGTCCCCTGTCAGTTAAATTCAAGAATCAGACTCAGCTTAATTACGAAGTAGTATTGGCATTTCAAGGAATTTGCCTTGGTCTGATCAAGCGGCAACCTCCAGTCTGAAAATATGAGGCAATGCGGAAGTGCTAAAGTCTGCATAGTAAAGTAAGCATAGTTTTCAATACTCAAATACCTTTGAGTTTTGATAGCTTGTATCTGGGTCACGCCCCTTTTCTAGAACGTAAGAGAGAAATAAAGTTGCTGCAAATGCTTTTGGCGGCTAGTAAGAAAACGATTACAAGACGTTGGTTAAGTCCAACACAGCCTTCCCTAGATGACTGGATTGGAATTGTCTTGGAGATATAAAGGATGGAAAAACTAACCTATCAAATAAGGATTCAGAAGGAAACATGATTTGATCTCACTGGTACTGTCACGAATAATGTTTACTCAATGTTTACCCCCCTAGTTTCTGTTCTAAGTCAGGTGTGAACTGTTTTTCTTTAACTAGTATATGTTAATGTTTTTAAGGAGAAATGTTAAGCATCATTAGCTCTGCTATGCCGGGCACAATGTTTGTAACTAACAATGGACTCTGGAAGAACAAAGGAACTTCAACCCAGGCATTGGTATGCATGATCACTGATTTTTTTACTTTTTGGCTTTGATGCTCTCCTACTTTGGACTACAACAAAAACTGGAATGTTAACTGCTTTTGGCTTTCATACAGTTGTGATCATGATGTGTTTTGTCTATACGTTCCAAATAAAAATATAATTAAAAAAACAAAACAAATATAAAATGTAAAAATATAAAAATCAGAAGTGTTGACTTACAGAATATGAACAAATAAATATATATAAATTAATAAAAGACATGAACAAACACTGTTTTCAAGTGGTTTGGTCCACTAGGAACAATGTATTGCTCAGTGTCTAATAATAATAAAAATAAAAATATACATAATCATTATCAGTACCAAAAAAAGTTCAATGAAAATAAACAGGGGAAATTTCCTAAACAAAAAATGGAAAAAAGAACCATATATTCTATGATAGGCATCATTTTCTTCTACCTGCGTAGGAGACAACGCAGTTAAATTTTTATTTCTTCTTTTTGCAAGCAATCAATATACTGTCAGAAATCAAATGGGTACAACAAGTAAAACAAGTTCTTGTTTTCAAGAAATGAGGAGTGGAGAGAATGACACCACTGGATGTAAAGTTGATTTTTGGTCCCATTGAGTTTATGGCTTCAATCACTAGTTTCAAGTGACAGAAATCAATGGATGACATTGCCATGGTTATGTGCTTCAACAGAACTATGGAGAGACATTAGCACTACATACATACCTCCATAAAAAACTCAATTAAATGTAATGTGCTAACACACTAACAGACATCTGTAACCAATTTGTATCTAACTTAACTTTACCGTGGCTCATTTTGCCTTAATTATAAGATGGATTATGAGGATGTCCACCACAACACATCTACTTGCAATACTGTATGTGTCCCTGTTTCACCACTTCCTCTGAAACATTCCCCAAGAAATAGTCTTGACGCACATGCCTTTGAAAAAGGATCAAGTTTTATTTACAGTGAAGTTCATCAGAATTACAATACAAACAATTGATAGACCAACTCTTCTCCGATGAAGAATTCATTCAGATCTAGAGGAGTTAGCAGGAGGCTTTGTGTTTGTCTGTCTGTCTGTCTGCCCGTGTGTGTTTGTGTAAGTGTGTGTAAAATCAGTATGTGACAACTTTGGCTGAGGGAAAGTCCTTGGGTGTATCTGCAGCCTCCTTATCCTCTTCTTCTCACTCCCATAACCGTCCCCTTTCTCAGTGGCTCTCTCCTTTCTTTCCTGCAATCTGCATGGAGATGTGATGAAGACAGTTTAACATGGTAGCAATGTTTGAATAAACATTCTGCATCACACTTGAATTTCAAGGTGCTATGCTGGTCTTTACCCTCTTGAAGTCGTTCATATTGGTGGCCTGTACAGGGGTGCCAATGAATGTCAGATAGTTGATTTTTGTTGTCTCCTCATCACCTTGGTTTGACTTAACAAACAACTGGCAAGACAAAAAGCATCACCCAATGAAATCACAATGAAAAGAAAATACATGTGCATACTATTTACATTTGCCAATTTGTGCCAAAAAAGATTAAAATACACAAGATTGAGCATTAACATGAATCTAAAAATAAAATAAAAAACTTAAAAAGTTCTTAGAATGTAAAAACTCACAAAGAAATACAATAATAATATAATCATAGTTTTTATACTGTAACGTAACACACTTGTATACATTCTCACACTTTTAATGGAACTTGTTTCAGATCTTCTATTTGTTAAACCAAATATTATGACCAAATCAAAACTGCAGAATGCGAGCTCTCTGCAGCTTCTGATACTTTCTGGGGGAATGTGAGGCAGACACTGCAGGAAATCTGCAGCTGTCCTTACATTATATACAGGAAAAATGGAGTTTAATTCATTCATTCATTCATCTTCTATCCCTCTTATCCTCTTCAGGGTGTTTGGAGCATATCCCAGCTGTCTTAGGGTGAGAGGCGGGGTACACCCTGGACTGATCTCCAGCCAACAAGAACAGACAACCTTTCACGCTCACACCTACGGGCAATTTAGAATCAGCAGTTAACCTGATGAGCATGTTTTTGGACTGTGGGAGGAAGCTGGAGTACCTGGAGAAAACCCACACATGCACAGGGAGAACATGCAAACTCCACACAGAAAGGCACACCGGGCAGACCGGAATTCGATCTTGTGACCTTTTCGTTTTGAGGCTGCAGAGCTAACCGTTGCTCCACTGTGCAGCCCAAATGGAATTTCCAAAATCAAAATATTAATTTCACTTCTCAATGTGTAATGTACTGGTCATCTTTTTTTTTTGTTTACATGAAAACATAACAGGTTCACTTAACCTAGAGCAAGTGCATTCATGAGTGATGCTTCAGCAGTGATGTTGGTTCTTACCGTAACACTTTGTACGTTCTGAAACTTGACATAGCGCAGGGGAATCAAACAGTCTTCTTTGTAGTCTTCCTCTGAAAGCTCCAAAACTTGTGTGGCTTCACTCCGCTCAGCGTCGTCAAATCCCATTGACCGGGGCAGATTTATGAACACTTTCATCACCTTAGGGGCTTGGGCTGACACACACAAAGAGAACAACACAGGAAGAAAATGTGAAGGTAAGTAGGGGAAAAAAAGGATTGGAACAAATCAGGAGGATAAAAATGATTGGACAATGATAGAATAATTGTATACTACTTTTCTTTAAATATGTTTTAACCTTTTATTGCTCACGGAAACAGGTATCGCCTTGCACGGGGACTTTTACCTCCATGTGTGATGATGGAAAAGTACCTCTACGTGACAGCCGTGTTTATAAGATTAATGAACTGAATCCTTGATACGTACACACCTTGATAAGATATTATTAACTGGACCTTGGACGCTAAAGATTAATATGATATGTTTGTGTTGCGTTGTATTTTCTGTGATTCCCCTACCCTTTAGTTTTGCAACGTGACTGATGTAACTAGGGACTTCCTAAGGAAATAAAAGAAAGGGAAGCATGAGATGTGCTTCAGAATGTATTGAGATCTGTAACTGAGCACATCTCTGCGTTCTCCTTGCAAGTATAAACTTGAGACCGTTGTCTTTGCCTCGTTTGTGTGTCTTTTCTGATGTTCTAGGTTGTTCAAACCTGACAGACAATCACCAGGGTAAATATTTTCTCTGAACATCCACACTTGGTAAAAATGTATAAGCTGAACTGTTTGGTCAACACTCACCAAAGTCTGAGGACAGCAGCTTCATAGAGAAAAGCTTCACTGGTTGGTTGAAAGCCATGGTTATCAGCAACTACACAAAATTAAAAGACAGAAAATAAATAAATAAAAATCTACAAGCACGTAGCCCATGATATTACAGCTATGATGGGTTAAACATTCAAAGACTGCCCTGAAGAGAGAGAAAATTCATTTGTTCTTTGGATAACAAGCAAACAAAGGAAAGTGACTTTTTGTCTGTGTGTGTGTGTGTGTGTGTGTGTGTGTGTGTGTGTGTGTGTGTGTGTGTGTGTGTGTGTGTATTTTTGTTAATCATTGTTTCACCTTTTAAATCAACTCACAGAGGGGTTCTTGACTTTGAAATGGTGTTTGCTGGGTAGGGCTGCCACATACGATTATTCTGATAATCGACTAGTCACTGATTATTTTTTGTGATTAGTCGACTATTCAGATCATACATAAATTGCATCATATTGCACCAGCATACAGCTAACATCATTAGCTTCCAGCTTCAAGTGTTTAAGGTATGTGCTAACTAAAAATGAAGACAGTTAATATCATAGTTCATTCAGCTTTTAATGAATTTTGCAGCTTGTAGCAGCATTTCTGACATTTTTTTAATGTACCAATTTTCTATTCAAACATGACATCGCTATTAAGTAGGTAGCTCCCTGTTGACGTTATTGTTAGCAGCCAACTAGCCAATTAGCTTACAGAGATTGTCATTCTTCATCAGAAATAAATCAGCCACGGCGTGCTGTCTTTTCAGATGCTTGTGCATCGCCGTCGTACTGTCATGGAAGGACATTTCTGCTTTGCAGATTTTGCATTGCACACTTTTCTCCTTTATTTTGGAAAAATGCTCCCAAACTTTCGAGCTCTGTTGCCGGCTAGCCATGATACTGTTGGGCGTAACTTTTCCGGTGACATCACGGGTTACCCCGGTTACCACTTCTGCGCGTATGCGTCAAGGACGGAACGGCAGACGAGACAGGTGAAAGTACAGCAGCAGTTTTTAAGGGGAACATAAAGTTTAAAAAATTATTAAAACGACGACATCGACTATTAAATAAGTCGCCGACAAATTTGATCGTCGACGTCATCGTGACTAGTCGACTAATCTTGGCAGCCCTATTGCTGGGCAACCCATTTCTGTTTTTGTTAAGCAGCACTCTGCATTTAAAGTTATATGAGGGTAAGAATTTTGTAGCTATTTCTTCCCTCTTTGTAGTTTTTCAAACAAATTCAGGAGAGTGAAGGTCTTTGCACTCTAAGTCAGTTTTTTTTCGTCTGTAATTTACACACATTAGAAAAGAAATTTGATCCCATGTTATGTCAATCATATTTGCACACTGATGCCGAAGCTTCATTTTGTTACATTTTTTTTCAGAACAGGTTTAATTTTCCGCGTTTCTTTTCAGAGGGTTGTTTGACTAGTCAGAGACACTGTAGGCTACTTGTAACTCCATCAACATTTAATTTAGCTGGCAGAATAAATTATTAATGACAAAAATGTCCAGTGAGATGGTCCGACACATTTTCTGCCATTTCAAACTATGTTTAGATGTTGAATGAAGACTTGTGTTTGTGTTTGTGTCTGTGTGCGTGTGTGTGTGTGTGTGAGTGTGTGCCTTTGCCTTGAACAAACTGACAGTTGCTGCTCAGGATGAACTGCTTCTAAGAATTTTTGCAGTTAGCAGAAAGATAAATGCATAAGACTAATAGTGCAGTGTGTGTCTTTGCGTGATGTTTTTTTTTATTATTTTCAGATCACGGATCCAGAAAACGCATTCAAAAATGACCGACTCAGTGTGCAAAGATCTTGAGTCATTAGAGGTAACACTCATACCTGTTCATCACAGTCAGACTCCAGGTATGAGGAGTCTTTGGTTAAGCAGTTATCAAACCCGCAGTCGTCACTTTCGTTGAGGCACTCACAGCCAGCCTTGTTGACAAAAGGCATGAGGTCCATCTGAAAACAAACAGGACAAAAAAAAACACCCCCATGCCTATTAAAACATCTACATGTCAACATGTCTATCAGAATCATCTGCCAGAGAGAAATTCTCTAGAGTCAACATGAATGCAAGGCAAACTTTGAGTCTAATCTGCCATCTTGACATAAACCATGTTTACTTTGTCTAATGAAAACTGTTAAACACTACGTGCCAAGAGGATCATGCAGACTATCAAAAACAAAGGCGTAAGTTCCCATGAAAAAAAAATCAAAGAGGGCTTTATGATGCTGCTGTTTTATATTTGTGTTACTCAAAAGTAAAAAGACTGGGTGGGATTTATCAGGAACCTCTACTGGCAAAATGAAATCACTTCCAGTCAGTTCAGGCCAAATTCATGCCAAATTTAAAGTGCTACTGAAAATATTGCATCCACACAGCTGTGGGAAAGGATTAAACCCAACATAGTGCCTTTGGTAACATCAATCATGTGGAGATATTAAATGGGACTGTACGGAGATATATTAACTGTAACAAAGTGGACACAACCAGGAAGACTGATTACTTACGTATCCCTTTGGAATGTCAGAGTCCTCGCTGTTTCCCGGGTCATTCTCTGTGTGCTGTTTGATCTTCTCCTCAAGACCTGCAGCGTCTGCCCCCTGATACTGATCCACCCGAACCCGGTTCCTGAAGAACAAGAATGTTGGTGTGGCAGAGATGTTGTTGGCTGCTGCAGTTGCCTGGGATTAAGGGAAACAGTGTCAACAAAATTTAGTTCAGAATAATCAAAACTTCATCCTAAACCAGTCTAAAGCTGAATGTAATAGTTTCACTTTTATCAACTTCCCCTGCACAAAAATCCTATCCAAGTGACACCTACTATCGTAGGTCAAAATCAAACAAATCAGCCACAGTCTCTGTATCACAAGCCAAATTAATGGATGTCATTTGGATCCACAGCTGTGTCAAAACTCCAAAGAAATGTAGTAGATCAGACTCACCTGACACACATGAACATCCACTTCGAGGAAGACGACCTGTGGGTACTTGGTGCTCAACATGTTGAAAGCTGGAGCTATTCTGACGCAAGGCTGACACCTGAAGAGGCAGAGGAGAGGGTGTTACTGATCTGCTTAGGTTTCTCAAGACGACATGCATGGTCAACAAAATTAATATGCGTGACAGACATCAAACATCTGTGTGTTGTTTGGGGAAAAAATTAATTCCAGCTACTTCACAGTATAATAACGTCCTGCTCATTTCTGTTTAAAATAATGTTGTTCATGATTTTTTTCTTTTTGATTCAATGAATACCAGGTACGAGATTTGAAACTAACAAGAATCTAACCATAACCACATATCGTTATTAAAACGTATGGTTTAGCTTAGATGAAACTCAGATAGAATAAAAGAGAACTGACCCTGAATACCAATTAGATCGTGTTCCGTACTTTTTAAAATGGCAGTGATCAAAATGATTGCTTTATGCTTAAAGGCAGCATCTGTTTATGTATCTCTATATTTTTGATAATACATTGGCTGTGATCAGATTATGTCCATTAATTTGGAATATTTATCCATGAATTTAAAGCTTTCATTTCCTCAAAGTATTGGTCCAATCTGGAACAATGACAGTAAAAAATCAGGTAAGTTCACATAACAGGGGTTGGCCCCATGTTATAATACACTTAACTGTAAATCTGCTTTAGTCATGTTTGAATAAGTCGTAATGTGTCTGCTTTCTATTGGTAATGGCATCATGAAGATTACATTGTCAATTCTCCATTAATTTTTTTCAACAGTTTCATAAACTGTCTGACACCTCAGCAGCCAGAGAGCTGTAATAACTGCTATGTCATTCTAAGCACCACGGCTAGTTAGCTAACAGCGGCTAATATGATAACCTAGCTCCTGTGAGACAACGTCGATATCTAGATCTGTCAACTTCAACAAACACTATGTGAGCTTATAATGTTTTAAATCATCTGTCGCGATACGATAGCGCTTAGCGAGGATAGCAATACGGCGACAAAGCCTGTTTTTCACTCTTACCCAGCCATTGTGAACTTCACCACGGCGAGCCTGGAGCCGGCGGCCGCTAGCTCCGGCTGGAAATCTGGGTCACTCCCAATCACTTTTACACCGACCATGGTACAGTCTGCGGCTGTGATATGAGCTTCTTATCTGGCTGATATTCAGGAGGGGACACTGGACGGATGAATGGTGAAAAAGTCCAGTGTTTTTAGCCTTCTGTCAGAGTGTTAGCTAACTAGCTGTGCTGTTTTCAAGCCACACAGTTACAGTGAGCTGATTCCGGACGTAGACTCTGATTGGTCAACACATTCCCATAGAGGTGGAGTTTCTTCTTCTTCTTCTATGATAGATTTTTACGTTTTATGCATTCACTGCCCTCCTCGGGAACCAGTTAAACATTTTTACAAATGAAAGGATGAATTGGTTCTCTTTTTATTTCAGTATTTTTCTGAATGTTAGAAAAAAATGCTCCATATTTTGATAAAAACTTTAAAAGTAAAGCTATTGGAAAACATGCCACAAGTTGTGGACTAACCTATTATAGAATGTGTCACCGTGGATATGGAATCCAAAAATATAATTAAAGCCGCAAGTGGCGATAAACTGGCTGTCACCCATGCGTGCCAGACGGGGTGTGTTTCGGTCGCCACATGTGCAACAAGATAAGCACATGCACATGTGTATATGAGTCCAGAGAGGGACTGTGACAGTTTCTGCCTGAAAGATAATACCATGGATTTCCAGAGGGTGGCGTTATTGTAGTAGCAGAGACTTGAGCATATGGATGTGTTAGGAAGTGGTCCTTGATCATGTGTGTGAAATTTGTATCAGATTGGAGGTTAAATGTAGGAGCTACAATTAGTTCCTGGTTCATGACGAGATCTCATAGTTTGATGCGTCACCATGGACACAGTGTATAACTACAGGACATGACCTGATCAGTGATGCTTCATGAAGGCCTGAAAAACATTACACTGCAGTATAGAAAGAAATGTTTTAACAAATGAAAGAGTTTTTAATCACAGAGTAAAACATATGACTTCCTGTTGAGAATAGGGGGCGCTCTAGTTTTAAGTAAAAAAAAAAAGCATTCGGAGGCATTCAGGCTGTGACACTGAGTTTGTGTGTGTGTGCGCATTGTGGTCCAGATCCAAAATTGTACAAGCAATCAATGAAGGTTTTAATTTTTCAGAAAAAATCGTCAACTTTGACGACCTCCTGTGGCCACGCCCATTGAGATATAAAAAATCCTTTAATAACTTTTAATTGTCAATGTGTCTAGTATACACAATAATTTTGAAGATGATTGAAAAAAAAAAAACTGTGGGACAAGTTTGATCAAATGCGTACCCTAAAAATCACAAAAATTGGACGTTTAACTCCAATTAAACAAACAAACTCCAATTGAATAAATCTAACATCTCGAGATTGATCAGACAGAAAACGGAACAGACAATTCATGCATTCAGAAAAGACCTGATGAACCATGACTGGAGCAAAGTTTATGATGAAGATGTAAATGAAAACACATCACATTTCTGTCCACAATGACTGATCTTTGTGAAAAAATAATTGTCACTTAATGGAAAACAGTAGAATTAATTTAAAAAAAAAAAAAGTAAAGCCTTGGTTAACTAAATGAATAATTTATGCACATAGTAAGAAAAAAATAATATAAAATGTATCTTAAAGCAGAGAACATCAAGGTGGCATATATATGAACGTACTGAGATCAGCAGGTAAAACAATTAAGTGAAAAGAAAAAACGTGTAGCTTACCAGGGACCATGTTTTTGAATGGGGTTGATGAAAAAGAAATTACTGACATTGTGAAAGATTTAAAGGAAAAAAAAAACTACAGATTACAATAATAATAATAATAATAATAATAATAATAATAATAATAATAATAATAATAATAATAATAAGTAATTGGAAACCAGGGATATTGACTGTTTGGTGAAAACTTACCTGTTATCAATCTTTAAAAACTGTTTTTTTCTAAGGGGGATGAAAACCGATGAGGTCTACCCATATAGACCCGTATAGAAGATGAAAATATTCTTTGTAACCAGTCTTGTTGCTCTTACAGTTTATGAAAATCCAGAGGGAATAAAAAGCTATCAGAGATGGAAAAGTTCAATCATAAAATAGGAGTATATGAAGGCCTTTCATTGATTAAGTGAAGGATTTAGATAGATGAGCCAGGGAACTGATTTCCATGGACTGTACAGTTTGCAGATATTTTAAACTTTGGAACAGAGTATTGTTTTTATTTTATGTTTACTGCAGTTATAGATGCAATTTTGCTCAAGATGTCATTTATTTTTCAAGAGAAGCATTTTTATTTAGATTATGATTGTTTGTTTTGTTTGTTATTCAGTGCAGCACTGCCCTTTGTATACTGCTTTCACTGTAACTAAGTTCATGTCAGAAACATCTGATATCCTTATTATGAAAGCTGATCTGCTGATTGTGAGGAAAAAACATCATGAAATGTGGTTGGCACATGGACCTCTTAGAGTTTCCAGAGGTCCAGCAGTGATCCTAACAAATCCATTTTGCCATTACTTTTCATTCCTCTCGTCCAAGCTTTCGGTTCAAGTACATTACATTACATGAAAGTATTTGCTGAACAGGGTTCTCAGTAGGTGTCACTGTTGGTCAAAAAACAGAGCTGAATTCTTCAGAGTCATTTAAAGGTGTAAGTTGCAAGGACCAGAATTCATGTCTTTAAACAGCTGAGATGTGCTATCCTTCCTCTGACATTGGAAACAGGTCACTTCCACTCAGCAGATACAGAGTGTTCTCTGTGTGGTGTGGACAAGAGTCAAAACATGGTCCTGATTTCTTTTTATGTCTGATGAGGACATAATTCTGTACCCTTTTACACAACTGAAAACTGTTTTGTAATGTGTTGAAGGACACTTTATGTTTGAATTAGTAAAATTACCAGTTGCTTAAGAAATACTAAAGAACTAATATCTCAGTGTTTGTAACATGTCTTGGTCATTGTTTTACTTTTTGGTAATAAAGTTGGTCTTTATTTTTGTCTTTTTGTTTTTGCTGTCTTCATTTTCCTTATATTTTGTAAATCCATGCAGGCTGGACACCATCCTGGTGCATAACCCATTGGAAAAATAATCTATTACCACCACCACTACTACAACTACTCCATGTTTCCACTCAGTTTGCTTTCAGAATTTAATCCTGCATGAAAGAAGTAGTCAGCAGCTTTACTGTTGAAAGAAACAACTTCAAGATCTTAGTCAACCAGTTGTCAGGGGCTCTTATAGGAGAGTTCAACTAAATAGTTATTTTCTGATTGGTGGAAACCAAAGCATTGAGGACAACATGAACAATTTGTGTGCATGTCTATCTGTAACAATAGCAAATCCTTAAAACGCAAAGAGTGCGAAATCTCAGTTACATAGTGGAATGTAAAGGAACCAAACCAAGGCAAAAAAAAAAAAGTTTCTTTTGGTGAAAATTAGTTGAATTAACCTCTTTCGACCGTCTTATTTGAAATCATTATCAGGGATGATTTAACTGGAAACGAGTAGGGGGTCTGATCTCACAAGCCAATAAAAGTGGGCATGTTTTGAATGCAACAGCCAATAGCAGCGCTCCCTTTGTAAAGCTCACCTGGTTTAATTAGGAATTCAATTACGTCCCTTTACCTTTGCGTCATGTGACCAGAACACCTACGACCCAATTTCCGCAGCTGCCTCCCTGAATGCCACGCGTTGTTTTTAGCCCCCTATTTTATTGTTGTTTTAAGGCCTCGACGTGTCGGACCGGTCCGGCAGGTTTGTGCGCGGCAGAGCAGGTGAGGCAGCGAGGGCAGGAAGGGCGGGGAGCCGCGGAGGAGCTCTCAACAAGCAGGAAGAAGAAGAAAACATGGTGCGGTGACAAACGTCCGGACACCGACCAAGAACAGGATTCACATCGTTTAAAGAAAGACTACAGAGAAGAAAACAGAGTAAGGTCAGTTTAATGTTATTTTCGCCTCCTCACGTGTGTGCCTGTATGTTTTACTTTAAGATGTTTTAAGTTTATAAAGTATAAAAACTGGAGAGCAGGTAAAGGTCTCACCTGGGCGGCTGCTTCTACGCTCTCTGAGACTTGCTGAGATGGAAGTCTTCCTTGACATAAGCCAGTCTGCTTGCACTATAGAAGTCTTTATAAACTTATTAAAACAACATATATACCGTTCATCATTAAGTTCAGGTCCTCCTACCGTTTACTCGTTTTTCTCTTTTTGTTTATCTTTTACTCCTCAGTCACAAAAGTTATGGAAAAAAGTAATGCAAAGCATTAGATGGAGTCGAATTGTAAATTTTTCTTGTCTACTCTGAGACTTATTCACCCACACATGTAATAGTTTCTACAATGAGCCCATATATTTGCTGTTTTTAGTAACAAAAGTTTTTAAGTTAAGAAAAACAAGGAAATAAAGATCTTGTAAGCAGGGTTGTAAGCAGTAATCAACTGTTATTATGGCAAATAACAATTCAAACATCCACAAGTAGTTTTTACATCAATATTGGTGTCAGATAACTTAAAAGTATTCTTAAAACTTCTTAAATATTCAGGTAAAGATTCTTCATATCCTCCTTATAGTTGCTACAAATGGTGATCGCTACCTTAATTGATTTCAAATGAGAAAAAGAACAAAATTTGATGGAGAATCATTTGTAATTTGATGTGACTGCACAAGGAATATTACTAAAAAGGTGCTTAAGATGAAAAAGACATAAAAAGATGTGGAAAAAAGCAGAATGTATCGTTAAATTTATGCAGTTAGAGACAAAACGTGTCAAATGATAACTGGTTACTCCATGTTCTCACATTCCTTACAGAGTGTATAATTAGCATGCATGACGTGTGAAAACTGGGCTACCTGATAAAATATAGACAAGCTTTTTGATTTTAGCTCCTCAAGCTATACATATATATACACATACATATATGTATATATATATGATCAGTTTTTATTTAAAAAATATACACTCAAACTCATATTTGACTGAATTTGTCCTGAAGCCTGGTATTTATTTCTCAGGGTTTATTTATTTATTTTTTCAAGTCACACGTCGGTGTTGTTGTGTCTTGCTTGTGTAGACATATACATAAACTGGAACATCCTACACTAGAGATTACTCTTCTTTATATGTAAGTGAAAGTGTGAGTGATTTTAGAAGTGGACTTTGCTGGAGGAGTGGTTTCAGGAGTTTTTTTTTATTGGGAGCTGTAAAAGTCACACCATTGGATGATATTTCAGCAGTTGTTTTTACAGATATTCTCTCCGGCTCAAAAACAAACAGTACCTTTTATAGCAGTTCACAAGAGACACAAATCTTTGCCAGTAAAATGACTTTGGATACAGAACCACCTGTAAACCTTGTAGGTAGTCAATGAAACGCCCGCACACAGTGTGAGCTGTTGTTGTATTTTACCACACTGACATCTCCTGCACGCATGTGTTGCACCAGTCTGGGTATTTTTCCATAAACACAAACTGAAGCTCTCTTTCTACAGACGGAGCAGGTTCCTTTGATTAGGGAAATGTCTGCCGTCTCATGGAAATATCTGACATTGACAACAGAGACCTCAGATTTGAATTGTGTCTTAAGACGCAAATGAACTGAAGGTGGACCTGAGGTGAAGGAGTTACGCAAGCTTTTTAACATCTTAAGATAACTCCACAGGTTCAGATACTGGATCTGTTTGGGATTTAATCTTCTGCTAGCCTGAAACTCTTTATTTTTGATGCTGTAAAAGTCTTTATTTTTGTCTTGACACTCATTGACCAACTAATAGGGAATATTGTAATTTGACAGATTCATGACTTGACAGATTGCCAGGTAATGAGCTACTTGACGTGAAGGATGAACCAATGAGTGCTGAAAAAAAAATTCAAATTGTGGTTAAGGACAAAGATTATAAATGTAAAACAACTAAAAGCTTTAGGACTTAGATTTAGTGTTTTAAACAAAGTCAGCATGCAGAAAAAAAACAAAGGTCTGAAATCAAAATATAGGGATGGAGTGGATATCAGCAGCACCACAACAAATATGATTCATTTTGAACTTTACCAACATACCCACTTCAATTTGACAGCTAAGGAGTCAATTAAGGGGGGCTCTTGGAGGTCCAGGGGCAAAGTCATATTCGATAGCCAGTTCTTACAAGAGGCCCAAAGTCAAATAATTTCAACAGCAAGGGCTAATCATTTTATTTTAGAACAAACACATGGATAACTCTCTGATCATTTATCACTATGCTTTTGTTTTTACTGATTGATTTTCTTTTTTTTTTTTAATTTAACTGAGAAACATTAAGATTCATGCCAAGTTAAAGGTCCTGGGGATTGTATTAAAGGGGGGAAATGATCTGTGGAGATGTTTTAAGAAAGTTTTGTGTATTTTTCAATAGAATTTGTGGTTCTCGTTTGTTTATTTGTCTGAAAAGTTTTTTTTTTTAATGACTGTTTCCCTTGTCCAGCCACAGACCTTGCTGTCAGAAATATTTTCAGCTTGAGGCTCAAACTCTGCTTAGTTTTTAGCACAATAAAGACAAAG
This sequence comes from Labroides dimidiatus, assembly GCA_030710495.1. Classification (NCBI taxonomy): domain Eukaryota; kingdom Metazoa; phylum Chordata; class Actinopteri; order Labriformes; family Labridae; genus Labroides; species Labroides dimidiatus. The sequence goes on from CM061157.1 coordinate 7,832,827, forward strand.
TGGTATTCAAATAGAATTTGAGTAGACAGGAGACGACGTTGATTTGTGTTTTTTGTTGGTGTAGGATGCTGTGATTTCACCTTGTAAATGTTGTTTGGGATTTCTGTTCTGGTGAATTTTTAGCTTATGACTGAGATGAGAAGAGTTATCCAGTCAAACATAGATCTTTGGAGCATCTAACAACCTCCCCTCTGTGGCAGCACTAGTGCCTTGCTTCAGTCCTCTGGCAGGTTGCAGTCAGTCACATGTTACAGCTGGTGTCTCTGTGGACTGACTGACTGACTGTCTCTGGTTTCATTGTCTGGACTCCAGCTGTGTGGAGGACTCGACTCATTAACTTCCATTAAACTCTGTTAACAGCCAGTGCGCACACACGCACATGCATGCACACACACACACTGGTGACAAATGAGCTGATTGAGTTCATGTATATAAAGATCCAGATACTGATTTGCTGCCCTTGCTTCTTATTGTGTGCAGTTTTGTGAATGAACATTTCGGATGGTTTAAAGACATCACTGTCGTTCCTTTGGAGTCATTAGTGACCAAATTATGTGTGTTTAAGGGTTGTAAACCTTTGCTGCCTGTATTCTTAACTATTAACCCCATGTTTCCTACAGACAGAGAAGCTATTAGTCATTTAACCGTCTCCATGTAAAAAGCACTTTGTTCTCTGTATCTGGCTTCCTGTTTCTACTTTATTCTGTATCTCTGACTTTGTGTTCAGACAAGGCAAAACAAATTCATCCCTCCAGATTTGTCAACCAGGTAAACACCATCTTTTCTTGGTTCAGTGAATCCTCTTAAGCCTGCATTATATTTCATGTTAAATTTCAGGAACAAATCTGTACTATAAACATATGCAGAAGCCTACGAATGAAATTGGTCCACTGGTTAGCATCATTTCCTGCATTTACCGCATTTCTGGCATCACCAACACTGATTTAGCAGCAGCACAGTTCCTTCCCTCCATTGTACATCAAATTGCATCATGATATACTCAAATATTTTTGCTCTTAGGACAGCATAGTAACAGGGTATGGTGATATACAGAGAAGTGTAAACCAGGCTAAAGCAGTGTTCATTGATCTGCTTCTGATGAGTCTCAGTTTCACAGCAAAAAGTAAATGACCTCCTCTCGGTGGAGGTCAGTTGGTTTGTGTCTTTACATGCAGAGTTACTGTATGAAGTGGGAATCCAGCAGAGAACAAGCAGCCGTTGTTCCTTATGTCTCTCACCTGTTGATTACAGACGGATCAGCTTGGAGGGATTCCCCTCAGGAGCTGCAGAAACCCGACCCTGCATTAATCTACCTGATAGCATCTTTTCTCGCCGGCCAGGTCGCTCAGTAACTGACACCAGTATGGTCTCCTTAGCTCTGGTCCAGATCTCTGTCACATCAGGAACTCATCCTGAGAAACGGTGAATGCTTCAAATAACTCTCACTGCTGAGCTCTTTTTCATACATGATCCCTTCAAAAATGTAAGTGAAACTATAACTTCAGCAAAGAAAGGGTTAAATTTAGTCTTGAACTGCAGATTGTTTCATATATCTGAAACTTTCTGAAATATCCTGCCAACAAAGACAGATATATGTGGTTATATCCGGTAGGTAAATACAGTAGCCACTTGTAAATCAGGCTGTTTTTATTTATGGGTTGAATACAAAGAATTCCGCCTGGAGTCTTTGCAGTTTGCTTTGAGTTACAATTTTCCGGTGGGAAAATGCCTCCTGGAACCCTGACATTTTTGACATGCGTCTGCTTGTGTTTCTGTGAGAGCCTTATCAGTTTGGGAGTCTGGAGACAGAGACCGTTACTTTATTTTATACATTTGAGGTCAAAATTGTTAGCCTCTTTATGAAGTTCTTTTTAATAATTTCCCAAGCACTGTTAAACAGATCCAAACACCCAGGTTTTAGTTTGGTTTTTGAGCACTCAGTTCTGTCCTTTTTTAACAGCATGCAGTTTTATTGTAGTTTGTAACAAGTCTCTGACACATCTCCTGAAGAATCCCAGCCCACTCTTCTTTGGCAAATCTTTCAAGCCCCTTTCAGATTTGAGGCTCTTCTGGCATGGACCCTGGTCTTCAGTTCACCCTACAGATTTTTCCAATGAGATTGGTGCATTTCAGTCAACAATATTCATTTTGGTTTTCTGGAGGTAGTTCTTCACCAGGAGAGATGTATGTTTTGGGTTGTTGTCATGTTAGAAGACAAAGCCACGACCAAGACCTAGACCTGGTTTTTCTGCTGACTGCCTGAGGTTTTCTTTCAAAATCTTCACATATCCTTCTTTCTTCCTGATCCATTCAACCTTGACAAGAGTCCCTGTTCTAGACTGTGCACTGAAGCATCCCTAAAGCATCATACTCCCACCACTGTGTTTAACTGTGGGGACGGTGTTCTTTGGGTTATACACCTCTCCCTTCTTTCTCCAAACATTAACGATGTCTCTTTGGCCAAAGAGCTCTAGTTTGTTCTCATCTGACCAAGGAACACGCTTCCAATATGTGTAATCTTTCCCCAGACTGTCTTCTGGCTTGAGGGTGTCTCTTCAGTAGACGTGGAGTTTTTCTTGGCCTGCATCCTCCACAGCCCATTTCTGTGCAGGACTCCAGTGTCTTCTTTGACAAATCCTGACTTGACTGGGCTAAGGGCGCGGTCACACTGGCTGTCTGTATTATTCTCAAGCACACTTCAACCCTAAAGTCCAGTTCATTTGGCCAGTGTGACTGCAAGTATACCATGCTTGAGCACGGTTCACTTCTTCTCTTTTGACATGCTTTGGAGAGGTGTGCTTTAGTGCAGTGAACTTCATGAACAGGCAAGAGCACGCAGACATGATTACTGCGACTGCTACTCTTGACAATTACTTTAAGCAGTAACGGGGTGTTAAGGAGCTGTGTCAAATCAGAAAGAGTTAACATGAGCCAAAAAGTCACTAAAGTTGTAATCATGTTCTGTGTCTCATTGTACTGACTCTGAAGAGACAGCGCTTCATTTGAATGGACACTTCATGGTGACGTAGGCGGGACATGCATGTGCCTAAAGTCTGGTTCATATTGAAGTAGCTTGACCACGGGCTGTAATGGCTAGCGGAGTAACGATGTTGCGGGGGACAACTGTGCTGCAGTACAGCACTGATTGGATGGTCAGTGTGACTAAACCCCAAGTCATGAACTCATGTAGTTTGGTGGTTGTTCTCAGCTCTTAGACACACCTCTATGTCTGTCTAGTTTTCTTTTCAGAGCCTTTAAAATCTTTGGTTTCCTCCCTCTGCCAGACTTGTTACGTACTTTGTCTCTCTTTGAATTTCTTTATTTCTTGACACTTGGAAATGCTGTGATAGCTTTCCTACTTTGTAAGCATCAGTAATTCTTTTTCTAAAGTCTAATCTCAGTTTGAACTTCATTGATTGATTACGAGATGCGAGATGTGAGCATTACAAAGTTAAAGAACGTGATTGCAAACCTGTGTTTTGTGCTTTGGCTTGATAAAAAGAAAAAGGTTGGTTCTTAAGAGAGCTGATGATTTTGACCCTGGTAGTTTTGTAATTTTGTTTCTATGTGCAAAGTAAAACAATGTAAGCATCCAAAATAAAACTAGGTTGTTTGGAAAAGCTCTGCTATAAATTCATTGATCTGTTCATCAGCACATGGGAAATTTTTGAGAAAAAACTTTTTTGTATTATTTTTTTCAACAAATAAGAATAAAGCCAGATTAAGAATATATTTTATTTCTCCCAGTTCAGTTATCTAATTAAAGAAGTACGACATGTTTTTCTTGCTCTTGTCAGAACTTTAAATCATCCTTTTTATTTTTAGGGATGTAAATAAAAAACATATTAGCACATTCTTCGTCCAAAAAACGTGTCACTAATGACCTACAAACCATATTGGATGAGTTGTCAAAATTAAAAAATGCAAAGAACAAATCCAGAAATATGGAAAATTTCTCTCACAAAGGTGGACGTAATTCATCTCTCCCATTTTGTACACCCTCATAATCACTTTAAGATCTGACAGTAGGTTTAGAACTCGATGGCCCACACATCCAGGCTGTGTTTCAGTGTTTCTGTCAGTATCAGAGAAACAGTCTCTTTTCTTTTGAGTAGTTTTGTTTGTCTGAGTCGTCCTCCACACCTGAGCGAGGACTGAATACCTGCCTTCCTCTCAGGTTTCACTGTCGTCGCTCAGGTATGTTTTCCCACTCCAACAACCCCTCCCCCTCCAGCTATCTACTCTTTTGTCACCATGACTACGCCCCCAGGACAGACACCAAAACTGGTTTCCAGAGATAAATGATCCTCAGGTGAAATCTGATTGGTTGGTTTTTGGAGGGTTGGGTGGGACACCCGGAGCTCTCTGGAGTAAAATAACTGAATTTTCTTTTTATATGGTTGTGTTTTCATGTTTGTTTGGTGTCTTTGGCTGATGAACAGAAGCCATTTCGATCCATTCTAATCAAGTTGTTTGTTGTGACTCTTTTTATTCAATCTACATGCCAACTGCACGTGTCTTTTCTGTTTACATGAGTTGACATTTCTGCATGTCAGTATTTGGTTGTATTAGCTCAGTGTTTCTCAGCCTTGGTGTCCTGACCCATGCATGAAGGATGCAGTATCATTTCAGGGGGGTCACAGTCACCTGTTGATTGGGGTTTAACAACATGACATGCAGGGCACATTTTGGAGTGGTTAATTGGGTTGGGATGATATACTTTTCTCACGATTTGATTTAATTACGAATTATTTATCATTATTTTATTTTTTTGGGGTGCTGATTTAATTTAAATTGCGATTCTTAGAGGTAGCCAATTTTTGCGATTTAACTTTGACTAAAATGAAGAATTTACGTTTAGGGGATTTTTTTTTTTTTGACAAAAAACATTGATTGTTTTACCAAAAAAAGAAAAGAGAAAATTAAAATTATTAAACAAAACATCCTGATACTAAAGTGAAACGATTTTTTTCCCCACTCCTAGTAGGTAATGACTTTTATGTTACATTGTTGTTACGATTGATATGATCTGTTGTAGTGCTGTTTTAGACTGGCAGTGTGTTAGCTGCATGATGGACACACAGGCTACTCAGGGTGTGGTTGCAGTGAGGCAAACAATGTTATTGTTGTGTGTGTGTGTGTGTGTGTGTGTGTTTGAGGGAGGGGGGGGGGGGGGGTCATGACTTAAAAAGGTTGAGAATGACTGCATTTGTATCTCCATAATACGTTTTCGCAATGTATATGTTGATTTAGAAATAGTGACACACTTTGTTCCTCCAGATGACTTGTTGGCGATTTTGCAATCCTCTAACCTCTGTCTACAGATGTCTTGATTGATGTCTTTGAGGAAAGAAGCAGAAAGGAGTGGAAATAAATTCAAATTTGTTTCATTTTGATCCCCGTACATAAAAATATGTAAAATATGTGTGGCGTGCTGGATATTACAGAGGGAAGAATAGCCCATAGGTTAGTGGTTTGACACCCGTCCCGGGACCTTTTGCTGCATTTCTTCATCTGCTCTCTACTCCTCACATTTCCTCTCTTTCATCATCTGTCATATTCAACAAAGGCAACCCCCCCCCCCCCCCCCCACCACCACCACCAAAAAAAAAACAAAAAAAACCCCTTCATTAAAAACAAAACAAAAAATAGTAATCATACCACAAAGTACTAAAAGGTGTTGGTGTTCACAACTTTACTCTTAAATTATTTGAGATTGAAAAGTGAACAAACTGGTTCATGATAACAATTAAGTGGAACGACATTTCTTGACATCACTGTCATCACTTGGATGAATTTTTCTTCTTGCGTGTTTCACAATCAAGGAAACGCTCTTTTCCTTCCAGGAGTGCATGTGTGCAGCGATAAGCGTCTGGTTGAATTCAGGTGTGACGCAGTGCTTTTGTTTAGGTTGTGTTTGTTCTCTTGGTGTGGCACCGTGTTTGGCTGCTTATTGAGGACATAAGTCGCTCTCACCTAAAGATTAATGTCCCTTCGAAGTGTTCTAAGTCATCTTAAATCCAACTGGTTTACAATTCTGTAGCTTCAAGTCTAAATCAAGACTCCTCACAACTACTGCTCAATCAGTTTTTAAAAGTTCCCTCCTCTGGCAAGAAAATGAATTATAATCTCATATTTAGTAAAATGATCTTTATGTCCTGTAAAAAACAACTTCATTATGAGAGCAAAAAAACGGAAGAGTAATTTCTTAAATTCACAGAAAGCAGGAATCTGGTGTTCAATAAAACTTGCCCTGATTTTAGAATATTTTCATGTCTTAATTACAGAAAGATATAAAAAATGTTCCAATTCCTTCTTTAGATTAGTTTGTCTTACGATGGCAGAACAGGCTGCTCGGTATGTGTTGTAATTTTGCAGTTCACTGATCAGTATGGCTCCTAAAAGTGCCAGTTCAGTCATTTCAGGGTGAGGTTGTATAATAACTTTAAAGAAAGAATCCACACAGTAGAAAAATACTCCTTTACAACGTAAGATCTACATTTTTAACCAGGAGGGACCAACTACTCTCATTAAAGCCACCTGACTTCACTGAAATACTGAACATACTGATGGGAGTTCGGGTGTGCTGCTGCCCCGCCTGTTAAGCTTGTTTGTGTTATTTTGTTTCTTTAAAGGAAAGCTACAGTCAAACTCAACAAAGTAAGACAAATAACCAGATAAGGCCAGTCAGGTACTGATGTGTTAACAACCATATTCTGCAGGATTAAAGTGAGTAAGAATTTATTTTAACCCTTTAATTCACTCTGACTATAAATCCTTATTTTCTCAACACATAATTGGGCAAAACACTGCTGATAGAGTGCAAATTCAACTACATGTATTCAATTTTAATGCATCCAAGTTTAATCATGTTTGTTTATTTCATCATGGCCTTGTACCTTTTGTTTGCTAGGATCATGTTTCAGTTTTCACTGACAGTTAAAAATAAATTGTTTGGATTTGTGATTGCAGAGTTAGGGCAAAATAAAACTTAGAACACAGGGAAGAGAAAATAATCTTGTTCAGTATCTGAGCTGTTCAGTAAATCAGAAACTAAATCCCCTTCATGTTTCCACTCTGTATAATTCCTAAAGTTGCTCGTTCACACATGCCTTCATATTGTGAAATCTTCACTGCAAGACATTGGGGTTAGTGGACTGGGTGGTTGAAGAGTCTCTGGAGGCAGGACATGATATCAGCAGCATGCTGGGTAAGCCACAGTGTAACGTTTGCAACATGACTGCAGACAAGGCAACAGAGACATATACCATAATATCTGTATTTACTTTCATATCATCGCTGCATGTCAGTCATCCAAAATGATTCTCCTTTGACCTTTGGCTTACCTAACCTGTTCTATGTCTCACTTCTGGGTTCACACCGTTTGCGTGCTTAAATTTTCCTGAACATTTTCTGCTTGATTCTTGTATAAACTCATCCTGACATCTGGAGAAATTTTCTGGAGGTCTTGCAGGAAAAAAAAAAATTCAAGCAGTTTTCAGGAGTTTGGTTCGACTTCAGATCAGCAACAATTTTTTTTTTGCTCAGGACGAGGGACTGACAGGATTCTCTGTAAAGAAATTAGCATTACTAATCTAGGTGTGTGAAGTTGAACGACTGTGCACACACGTGTGTGTGTGTGTTGGTCATGAAAAAGCCTGTTAGCTTTAATGCTCAGCTTTTAAGCTCATAATTTGTGACTCATTTAATGTTTTTTACCCTTTTGGCACCGTAACAAAAGAGATTAGAGCAGATAAATTCATTAAAAATTCATTCTGGTGTTTGTCCGGCTTTCCTGGTCGTTCTCACCAGATTAAAAATGCAGGGAAACCAGATAAAGTTTGGACATGCTGATAAGGTTAAGACATTTAATGGTGTAGCTCCATTGCCTTTGTTCCTTTAGCTAAAAGAAGGACACCAGATTGAGTGTCCAGACATGTGTTGCGTCGGGTTTCTTCTATAAATAGACAGCTCAGTTTTTCAGCTAAATAAAGCTCGGGTGAAGCCTCTGATTGTGAAGAACCCTGTGGAAAGGGTGTGTTCACATTCTTGCCTATTCAGTCTTAACATGACACTTAAACACACAAAGGCTACAGCACTGTACTGTAACGTCATCACACGTGCTCTGTTTGACTCCTGGCCTTTCACAACACTTTCTCTTTGTCTGTTTTTTTTATCTTTTAGCTTATTTCACTCATCCAGGTGTTTTACACATCAGTGTAAGCAGGTAAACATGACTCAACGTTATCACATCAATAAAAATGTGCAGTTACAGTTAATCTCCCATCTGTCTTGATTATCTGTTTCCTTGTTCCTTCCGTTCTCCTGCTCGATGATTGTATTGAGTTTTCTCTTAAGTTTAAAGTCAGTGTGTCGATTTCCAACCTAACAGACTTGTTGCCAGCTAATTGCAGCCTTTAGCTTTCTCTGTGTATCTTTCCACTGGCATTTAGTGTGTGGCTTATATGAATTTCAAATAGTTTCTTTAGTCAGTGTTCAATTCTTACGTCCTTGGACTGTTTCAACATGAGAAGAATGGGAACTATTGATATTTAAATACCTTAACTAAAGGCTTAACTTCTCAGCCTGGTTTATGACATGTTTTTACATTTAGGATTTCAATATTTGTACTTATAAAATGTGATACGTTTTAATAACTATTTTTGGTGCTTGTGTAACTCTTTCTTTTCTTTTTTAAACATTTTAACCAATCACATCCTTCACTTGTAATCAGAGCAAATAAACTATACGGTTTCTTCTGCGTGGTGGTTTCCAGATTATACACATCAGAAACCTGTTGGACGCAGCCTCACAAGCCAATCACTTCTGCTGAAAAGTGTTACATCTTTGATTCATCGAACAACTCGTTCTCTGCTTTTCAGAGGTACCTGACGCATCAAGATGAATCGTCATCATGCAGGGTCCGTGGGGCCCAACGATGAGGTCATGCCGTACAGTGACGATGAGACGGATGACGAACTGGATGTAAGCTCTGAAGAGGAGCAAGAGGAGCCACCAGGAGCCCCACAGCCCCCTGTAGAAGTGAGACCCAGTGGTGAGTAGTTAATGATGGACACATTATGACTTTTTTTCTCAGCTTTACACCAAAATAACTTTATTTAGTGAAATCTCATGTCTTGGCCAGCTGTTACAGAGTTTATTGAAAGGATCATGTTCCTTTTTATTAAGTGCATCAAAGAGAAAAAGATGGAAAAGGTATTGAAAAAAAACATGTTGCAAAGTTCATGGATACTTCAGGTTTCACATGATGAACTCTCAAGAGTTTTATAAATCCCCCCACCCCGTTGTTAGTTTCTTTTTTTTTTCTCTCTTTCAGAGTTGGGCTGGAAGGTGAAAGCCAATGACAGACCCTATCACCACCTGCCAGAGTTTCAGAAAAAAACCTTCCTGTGCTTCAAGAAAAGCAGATACTCTGTAAGTTCAACTCTTGACAAGAACTGCTTTTAAAATACAACTTTATTCTCAAAGATCCTGGAATAAAACAATCCTGTGCAATGAAACTGAAAATGAGCATGGATGACACACAACCTTGGAAAATAACAGCAAAGGGTTTAAGTTTAAGAAACAAACTAGTGTTCATATCATGTAAAAGCTGTTTGATGAGTTCCCACCTCTCCATGACTGCAGATTGACATTTATAGAAAAATACTCATTAAACTAATATTAAAGCCAGACGTGGTGTAAATGGACTCAGTCCTTGTGGTTCATGCAGCGCTAAAGGAAACTCTGCAGTCAGATGTTTTTTCTTAAATAAAAGAGAAGAGCCCTGCATTCAGGAGTCAGCCTGAGAGACAACATCGAAGACCTTTTCGCAAACAAACAAAACTACATTTCCCCTCTTTGTGCCAGTCCCCTTGTAAAACTGATGTTAGATCTGGGGTGATAACTTAAAGAGCATCTACTGGGAGTGAGTGGCTGGATCCACAACGTTCTTACTGAGTGGAATTGGTCTGCTACGTACTCTTTACCACTCAGCTTAGCTGTCTGCTTCGTGTTTTCTACTGCTGTGTTTGTATTGTGCTTAAGTCCTTTTACAGGTTGTAAGGACTTTAGCAGCCTGTCAACACCAGCGTCTGATTGTCATGCAGTTGTTTCAAATATGTCAGGAACCTTTTTTAGCAGCCTGATCTGCAGCTTTCGACTTCAGGTCGTCTTCAAAGCTCTTAAATTTGCATGAATGGAAAGAACTCTCAATTTAGACTACACTATCATGTAAATATGTCCTGTCATTCACACTGAGTGAGTTTCATGATTTCCATACAAAAGAAGTGAGCACAAATGGTGCTTAGAGGAATGAAAATCACTTTGAAACCTTGTGGGTGATCGGGAAGCTAATGAGCAGCTGATGTAAAGTCGGAAAAATATTTAGAGAATCATTTATTGTTTCTTCCCTTTTTTTTGGTAAGGAACAGTTTTTCATCATTAGCATATTTTGTATCATCTTTAATGGAGACATAGAGTTATATCAAAAATTGAAATTACAACAAAAACTGTAAGAACTTGCTACATTGCATAGTTGATAAGTTCTGGAAGAACAGAAGGCAGCGACAAAGATGTTAAAAATATAATTTAATGGAAGCTGTTTGATACAATGAAAACTTCACGCCTTGGTTAGAATGAGCTTACACTTTGTTGTCTCTAAATAATGTTTAAAAACTACAAAATAAGAATTCAGAAAGCATCCCTCTGAGATTGAAGTTTACTTCATCTTGCTTAGTTGTGATCCAGGGCACGTTTTATGATCCTGTCTTAGGTGACTTGAGGGGCCTGGATGTACCACAGTGCACCAGTAAAGCAGAGATTATGTAGGCCTGAGATTGTTGTTGGAGGAAAGTCTTGTGGTGGTATTCTGGACATTCTGTAGTTTGTCTTATTGAAAGCTGGTTGTACAGAAATCTGGCCAGTTGAAAGTAAATGCTTGAAATGCGTCATCTAAATCCATATTGAGTCATCTCGTTCTTCTTGTTTTTGTTTTGGTCGTCATTGTTGTTTTTGTTCTTCTCCTCTGTGCTCAGCCGTATTAATTCAAGAAGCATCCATTCATTGATTTATTCATTACTGTTATGTAGAGTTGAACGCTTGGTTTCTGTACCATCCTGTATAGAAGGCAGCTGTGTTTGACTAATAGCTTTCCTCGTGTCTCCTTCCTCCTGATGTCACCACTTTGTTTCTGCTGAGTCATTCCTGACGCCCTGAGACTTACCAGAGCATTTTAAAGGTCACATTTCCCTGTCATACAAGTTATTTACACTGTGTTGACACTTCCATGTTTTATACTTTCTGAACTAGTCTCTGTTCTGAATGAGATGTAGATGACAGTTTAGATAATTCTGAAGCATGTGAACGACTTAACTTGTGCTTGATTTATTGTTGAGCTTCATTGTCTTTGATCTGTAATTCAACCAATTTGTTTTATGAGACTATTCTTTAAGTATAAAATGATCTTTTGAAGAACCATTTCTGTAATTTAGGCGATAACTTTAAAAGGAAATGCTGGGACTTGATGACTTGCTTTTGTTTTATAAGCAGCAGGTGAACAGAGGAGTGGTTTTTCATGTGGCTGATGGTTTGTGTCGTCAGTCTCTGTGGAGGCTGAAACCTGATCAACCAGCCGAGCCGACCTGTCTCTCTAACAGAGACATTAGACACTCAAAAACCTTGTGGGACTGAAAACGGAGTATTTTAGAGACAACTTCAAGTAAACCTTCTTCAGGAGGGCTCTCCAGTCCAATTCACAGTTAAGCTGAAAAGCTCTCAGATGTGTTTGATTGTGCCTGTTTTTGTCCTTCAGATGAGTCGAGGCTTAAAGTGATCAGATGATTATCTGTAATGAAATGCTGCTCCGTCTCATTGCTGATGTGCCCACAAACTGGGTCACTACCAGCACAGTAAACTAGGATATCTAGGCCAACTGGTCCTGAGGCTGGAGAGAAGAAATGATAGTTATGTGGTACTCTTAACACCCCTGCTTTCCAAGTACAGGCTCTTTGATGTTGAATGATTTTCTTGGTTATATCCAGCCCTCTTTAGTCAGAGTAAAGGTGAATATTTCTTCAGATTTATTAACGGTTTTCTGTTTAATCTTAAGAACAAAAATCCTGCTCCCTACAGAAACAGAGATCAGAGGATTGTCCTCCCCTGAAACCCAGAACCACCACAGTACTTAAACCCATGATAGCAGACTGACATTGACTAATTCAGGGAAAACATCTCCCTCTACAGCTACTTTGTCTCTGGATGTTTATGAATTTTTGGGTGGATGTTTTATTGTCATCAGCGTAATAACATTACACTGATTACCAAGAGTCCTTCACCAAATCCCCACTCTTCACCTTCATTTGATTAATGGCACTTCCAGTTTGCATATTCAATCATGAAAATCTTAAGTAACTAGGACTTGCTCCAGAGATTTAGTATATGTCATATGTCCTTGATCATTAAGTCAGAGTGACGTCTAAAAGTTGAGTAAATTCTTACTGGAGAACAGGTTTGGACATCCTTCATCAGTCTCCACAGTCTGAAGATGTGTATAGACGCTGAAACATTAGTCACTGTCTTTGTTTGCTCTTGAGTTTTCCTCAACTTCTTGTGTCCTACATTTCAAATCAGCTTCCTTTTGGTGAGCTAGCATACGTTCAGCTTTCAGGCCTCCAGCCTGTAAAATCACGTCTTTTTTTCAATTCAGTTTTCAAAACTAGGCTAAAATACTCCAGAGAGGATCAGGGCCTGTTTAAATGTACAAGTTCTGCAGTTCTAACCACAAATGAAATAATACTAACTTTACACGCACCGTTGTCTGCTTCCTTCCTTCTGTCCAGGGAAATGCCATCAAGACGTACAAGTACAACTTCTTCACCTTCATCCCCCTGAACCTGTACGAGCAGTTAAAGAGAGCTGCCAATCTCTACTTCCTGGCGTTGTTAATCTTACAGGTATGTTAAAAAAAAAGAGAAAAGGCTGGTGTACAGTCTACGCTAAACTCTTTTTAAAACATATCTTTTTGTTCGTTAGGTGATTCCAGACATTAGCACTCTGCCATGGTACACCACTCTGATTCCTCTGGTTGTGGTGCTTGGAGTCACTGCCATTAAAGACCTGGTGGACGATCTGGTAAGACGGACTCAGTTTAAAAAAAAAACAAGTCCAGGTTTATTTTTTTTTCTCATTCATAGGCTGTGCTACTGCTGGGAAAATGTATTTGATTTAACATCCCTCAGTTTTATCAGGCTGTTACACAATACTTCATTTTTTTATGCTGAGACAGAAAACAAAATTTACTGCTTCATTTTGAAAGTTTTTTATGTCAAAACATTCATAAATTGATGAACTGCTTTTTAAACCACGGTACATTCCCATGTTAAGTTGTGTCTTTGTTTCAGGCACGGCACAGGATGGACAAAGAGATCAACAATAGAAAGTGTGAAGTCCTGCTCGATGGCAGGTCAGTGGACACTTTTCTGTTAGTTTTGATTTATTCAACAGGATATCTTCAAGTTTTGAGATGCAAAAATGCTAAAAGGCTATTTTGTTGACCGCATTTCGTTACTGAAAGACAGAAACTTTTTTACAGAACGTTTATAAAATGTCTCTTGATAAAAAGAATGCAGAATGTAAAAAATGATCCCATTTTAAAATGAAATGTGAGTTTTCTTCCTGTACAATCCTGTCAGTTTTTGTACACTTCATAACATGTCTAAAACTATAGCTGAATCCGTCTCTGCTTCAGGTTTCAAGAATCAAAGTGGAGGGACATTCAAGTTGGAGATGTGGTTCGTCTGCAGAAGAACAACTTTATCCCGGTATGATCAAGAGTTACAGCGTTTATTATGATTTACCTGCCTTCCTCAATGCCTGGTTCAGGTACAGGTAGCACTGTTAAAAAGAGCTTGTTTGACCTTCAGATGGTTGTGTAACACTGTAATACAAGCTAACAGTAACACAGCCAGCCTCTGCACTACATTTGTGTTTGGTTCCATGTTGAGTAAGCCAACGACAACATATCCAAAACAACGATAACTGCTGCTGTTACAAAGAAAGTACATTAGTCAAGCTGAAGGAAGCATTAAAGAACCACATTAGAGTATAATGACCGATAGATAGTCAAGCAAAGATACACTCTAGGTTTCTGAGTTCTGTGCAGTTTGCTTTTGTTTTGCAGCTGACTGGAGATGAGCCATCAGCATCTCTTTTCACTGCCGCACAAAGCCGTGTTGGTAGTTTGATTAACGAGGAAATTTATTTTGCATAGTTTGATGTTTCTGTTAGTTATGAATTCAGATGAATTCTAGTGTGTGTTAGCTGTGGTTTTAGACTGATTGATATTGTAGAAAGTGTTCAGCTGTTGGTGACCCCAGACCAGTCTGTACATCATCATCTTTATACTCTTAAAGCAGGACAGACCTACACCTGAAGCGTATGTGTAAACAGATTTGAACCCCTCAGAACGCTTGAATCTGACCTTTTCCGATGATTGCTTTTCATTTTCTCCAGGCGGACATCCTGCTGTTATCCAGCTCCAATCCCAACAGCTTGTGTTATGTAGAAACAGCTGAGCTTGATGGGTAAGACAACTTTAAAATACTCTTACCACCACAATAATCACTTTAATCTCCTCAAAATTCTGTTTTTCTGCTCGTATTTGCACTTCAGTACCCACCGTTTATGTATCGCTGCTCTCACATTATGCAATTGACTTTATCTTGTACAACGTGTTTCAGGATATTTGTGCTATTTGCCCTGATAGGTTTGTTTGAGTTTTTTATAGTTCAGTCAACATCTTATTCATTGATTAGCAGAGCAAATGTTTAAAAAGCTTTTGGCAGGGACTAATCAGCCATGTGACCAGTGGTACTGTATATTTAGGGATTGAGGAACGCCTCAAAATCAAACAAACTGGGGCGCCTCACTTCACTGTAATCGGCCTATTTATCAGAGAAAAGGAACTTAACTGAAACAGACTGCAGGATCACCTTGTTTGACTTTCCACCCTCTGGTGGAAAAACAACCTTGAACTTTGGTGCAAGTTTCACAGTGTTTTATATCAGGGTTCACCAAGCCAAACTAAATCCTGTCATATTTAGGACATTTATTGATCCTTTACTGAAAGAAGGTCTGGTCTGAATCTGTTGAGTTGTCACTGTGTGCTTTTGCTTCAAGTCCTGTGTGAATGCATCCGTTTATCTCCCCTGCAGAGAGACCAACCTGAAGTTCAAGATGGGCCTTAGAGTGACGGATGAGAGACTGCAGCATGAGCGCCAGCTGGCCGAGTTTGATGGTGAGAATGTCTCACAACCACACCGACTGATTGATTTATTTATTATTTTATTATTTTTTTGTCAATTTAAAAAAGCATCATCAGTTTAAAGCCCCCACTTAAAAACACTCACCATGAAAAAACAAAAGTTTTCTAAGGAAATGAAAATACAACGTATAATTCATTGCATTTATCCGAGGAAACCTAAATAAGCGTGTCTTTAAATTTTTACTGCCAAATTAAATGATAAAACGAGGTCAGCATGAAGATGCTGTATATTTTTCACCTTTTATTTTGCATGTTGAATTAATACTTTTGTTTTAACTACTTGCAGATGGGAGAGTTAAAGATAAAAAGAACAAGTTAACTCCCTTTAAAGTAGTGTACCTTTTTAAGATTGATTATTGAACATAAACACAGACATCCACAAGATATAATCTCAAAATATCTACATAAAAGTGAAAACGGATGGAGCTGTGAACACAGAAAGCATGCAGCAACTATTCAATGTTGAAAGGAGTATCCTGTATATAATGACGAGTTTTAAGTCTTTTTTTTTCTATCCACTCCTGAAGCTCTGATCGAGTGTGAGGAGCCAAACAATCGTCTGGATAAGTTCACGGGGACGATGCTGTGGCAGAGGGAACGATACCCTTTGGACCTGGACAACATGCTGCTCCGAGGCTGCAAGATCAGGAACACAGAGGAGTGTCACGGACTCGTCATCTTTGCAGGTATGAACCCTCAACAGTCTGGGAAAGCTGAGGAAAAGACTGTTCCAATATTTAGAGCACATGGTGAAAATATGGAATAGAAATACTAGATTGGCTCATAACTTGAATAGAGTTTATTGCAGAGTGGTCTCTTTTAAGCAGATGTTTGCAACGTATTTTTTGTGTTCAGTTTATGTTCTGTCAGTGGTTTCAAGACTCTTTAGATTTGTTGAATGTGAATCAGATAAAGGACACTAAATTACTTGAAGTGTTTGTATTTGCTTAAAGAGAAAAAAGAGCTTGAAAACTGTTTGGTCTTAGTTTTTTTGATGATAGGATGTGAACTCTGTTTCCTTTGAGTTTCTGTTGATGGTCTGACGAAGAAAAACACCTGTAAACTCTTTTCTTCGAGCTTTTTGACAATTTTCTTGCTATTAGTGATTCATGAAAACTACCCCAGTTTTGAGTTGCTCCTCCAGTTTGCTCAGTGAGAATTACTTTTTTTACAGGGAAAGAAAATGGAAGAGAATTGTTATTGATAACTAATGGTTTTTTTTTTTCCTGTAGGAGCTGACACTAAAATCATGAGGAATGGTGGAAAGACGCGTTTCAAGAGGACCAAGATAGACGAGCTGATGAACTACATGGTTTACACAGTAAGTCTGAATCTGAGGTGAAATTCATCACATTCTGTTGTTCTTTAGCTATTCTCTGCATATTAATGTACCATCAATTTTTTGTCAAATCGTGCACTCTGGAACTTCCACAAGTTTGTGTTACATGTAAAGATCCCAGGAGTTTTTCTGTGTCAGCCACTAACAGCGTTCCTTTGCCCCTCTGTAGATCTTCGTGCTACTGATCCTGATTGCAGCAGGTCTCGCCATTGGTCACACATTCTGGTACGAGGAGATCGGATCGAAGGCCTGGTATCTGTATGATGGAAAAGACCAGAGCGCTTCCTACAGAGGCTTCCTCAGCTTCTGGGGATACATCATCGTCCTCAACACCATGGTGCCCATCTCACTCTACGTCAGGTCAGTAAAACCAAACTCAAGGATCTGGGTTGTGTTGTCATTGTCAGCCTCTATGAGAGAGAGTGTGATGTGTGGTTTACATTCTGGGTGTATCTTTGTAGGATGCACTCATAGTTTCTCTACAACTATTTTATTCTTTTAACATATTTCTGGGAAAGCCACAATGAAAACCCCTTTTATCAATGTTTTGTTTGTCTGTGTGTTTAGTGTGGAGGTGATCCGACTGGGCCAGAGTAAGTTCATCAACTGGGACCTTCAGATGTATTATGCAGAGAAAGAAACACCAGCTAAGGTACATTGTTTTTTTTATCATGATTCTACTTTTCCTGTATTTAATCAGAGTGAAATGGTTTTCACATTTCACTTGTACTCACTCCAGAAGCACAGTTGAGTGAATAAGCAATAAGGTTTTAGAGATATACATTTTTAATCCTTCTCCCTGCATATATCCCCAAACTGGGTTGCAGAGACACCGTGGAAATTTAACTATCTAATTTTTATTGGAACTAATTTGCATAATTTAAGGGTGGTCCTCTCCACCTCCAGCTGGGTCATTTCTCACCCTGTCGGGATTCCGTTTCACAAAACAACCCTTTCACTTTACATTACACCTTACTTACCAGCATATTTTTAAATTGATTCAAGACATCAAATTGACTCTGAAAAAATGACAAAAAACGAGTCCAGACAGTTCAGGATTTTAAGTGTGAAGTCATGAATTTGCTGTTATTGCAAATGTTATAAATACTGTAGAGATGTACTGAATGCTAAAAGGAGTTTGCCTCCCTAAGCAATGTAGAATTGATCTGCGACATACTGGTACCTGCAGCAGATAAGCAGTGACCCTCTGCATCTGTCTGCACCTGTTCATTAAATGTCCTCTGCGCAGGCTCGAACCACCACCCTGAACGAGCAGCTCGGTCAGATCGAGTACATCTTCTCTGATAAGACGGGAACTCTGACTCAGAACATCATGCAGTTCAAGAAGTGTACCATCGCTGGACGCACCTACGGTACTGGTCTTTGGCTTTGAGTTTAGTGACACAGAGATTCAGAGAATAGAGCAGATGAAATGGTCATGGAGGTGAATCTGAAAAAGAAAGTGAGGAAGCTAACTGTTGTTAATTAAGCATTTACAGCTGTTCCCTTACTAATATCAAAACACCAAAAATAACTAAAATCAAAACTGAAACTGATGCTCTTCAGAACAAAATGTTAGTGATAAAATGCAAAGCCTTTAGTCCTGGCACAGAGGATGAAAAACAAGCCTTTGAATTCTCTCTTTGGGGAAACTGGTTTACAGCAGGAAGAAGTGGAACATTGAGCAGAGCCACAAACACAAACAGAGAGTGTGTAAACACGTTGTTCAGTCACATTGTTATGCAGTGAGGTTTTAACAGGCCTGTGGGTTAGTTTAAGGTCATGGTTGCACAACTTTAAAAAAGAAAAAATCTGTTAAGCACAAATTGTACCAAGATTAAGTATAAAGATGGAGGGAAAAGCAGAAGTTTGTTGAAATAAGAGGGAGTTTAAAAAGTATATATTTAATGTTACAGCTAAAGGGGAATAGATGTGAGAGCAAAGAAGTCCATCATTACGTGCTGTAATATTTTGTCATACTTACTTTCATTTATTTCCTTGTGAATGTATAGAATTAAAATGTAGGGAGGATCCAAAGATGTATCTGCTGTCGTTCAGACTTCAAAGAAGCTTGATGCTGGCGTTATATTCTGAAAACACACCGTTAACGTGTATAAACAATGCATCACTTGATCTGCTTGAAAAAATTGAAGAAATGATTCACAGGACGGATAATAAACTGTTTAAAGTAGTATCTACTGATACCATACTCTACATATGACGAAGTGCCTGGAATTGTGTCTTTTTGTTTCTTACTTCTTTACCTCTTGTCTGTTTCTTAGCTGTTGATTAAATTGATTCATTTCAAATAAAGAAATCCACCCTAAATTTGACATACTTCACAGATTTAATGTCCATACCCACACATGGTTCCATAAGTCAGAGCAGATGCAGGTTTAGTTACATCATCAGTAGACAAAGGAAAATCTGAAATAACAAAGCCCAGTAACATGTATTTGATTAAAGTAAAAACAAACGATAAACTGAAATTAAAATGGCATTCAGTCTGTTTCATCATTCAAAATGATCTTTCTGTGCCATTAATGTGTGTAGATCCTTTTTTTTCCTATTATACGAATTCTCTTTGTTTTCTGCAGGTGAACCAACGACTGCTGAGGGAGTGACACTGGACAGAGGAAGGGTAACAGTCAAATACATTTACTCTTTGAGAGAACCGTTTTCTTCTTCCTCTTTTTTTGTCTTTATTTTATCGCAGTGATACAGATCAGTCATTTCAGACAGCTGTTGTTGGAATACAGTGCAAAGTGTTTTTTTAAAGTTAGTTATTCTTTTGTGCCTTTAATCAAAGAGGATAGGACAGTGGATAGAGTAGGAAATGGGTTGAAAGTGGGGAATGACGTGCACCAGCTCGAGGACGAACCTCATGGGGCACGACCTAGACCGCGCTAGGCCATCTGCACCTTGCAAAGTAGTTTTCATGTGTAGCTATGAAATTAATTAATTAAATTAATTACAACCCTTCCATGTTTCGTTTTCCTGTTTTTCCTGTTAGCCTGTGGACTGGAGCTGGAACCGTCATGCTGACAAAAAGTTCCAGTTCATGGATCACTCCCTGGTCTCCAGTGTGCGATCAAAGAAGGATAAAGATGCCACAGAGTTCTTCAAACTGCTCTCACTGTGCCACACCGTCATGGTGGAAAACAAAGATGGTAACCTTTGAATCTTAGTCTTGGTAAAGAAAACTGCAGTTTACACATGACCTCCCCATGAATGAATCCATCTCTGTCTCTCAGGTGAACTGGTGTATCAGGCTGCGTCTCCTGACGAGGGCGCTCTGGTGACGGCAGCAAGGAACTTTGGCTATGTGTTTCTCTCTCGAACGCAGGACACCATCACCATCAGTGAGATGAACCAGGAAAACACTTATGAAATGTTGGCGCTGCTCGACTTCAACTCTGACCGCAAACGCATGTCGATCATCTGTAAGAGCGCACACAAAATCAACACACACACACACACACACAGTTGCTCTCCAAACAAGGGCTGGTTGCAAAGAAACTGTTGAAGAAGTAGATCATGGCTTCAAAGAGGAAGCCAGAATAAGAGTGTGTTAGACTAATCCATCTTTGATCCAGAAGGAGGCAAGTGTTGCAGAAAAGTGCAGCATTAATTTCAAGACCAGGAGAAAAATATTTCTTTCTTTCAGTTTGAGCTTCGCTTGACACAGGCAGTGATACAAGACTTAATAAGCATTATGTAGGCGTGGACTTGAGTCACAGAATTAAGACTGGAGTAAATGTCTAAGTGTTGACAAAACCTGGTCATGCTCTGCAGGCAGGGAGGGAAGGTTTGTTTGGTGTCAGCACACAGACAATAAAGGAAAATCTTTGAACACAGGAATTAATCTCTAAGCTTTAAATATTTGACTCAGGTGTTTAAAACACAGGCTTTACCTCTACTCCACTTCTGCTTGCTATTTCAGTGAAGTTTCCTGATGGTCGAATTCGTCTGTACTGTAAAGGAGCTGACACAGTCATCTATGAGCGTCTCTCCCCTGACTCCAGACACAAAGAGACCACCCAGGCAGCTCTGGATGTGAGTTTAACGGCTCGTTTGCACATGCACAATACTTACTAACACATGCATACTTACATGTACAAGGCATGCATACTCATCCTGGTTTTCACTCGTTTCATTTGTACTTCAGATCTTTGCCAACGCAACACTGCGGACGTTGTGCCTGTGTTACAAAGACATCAGTGCGGCAGAATGGGATGACTGGTCCAGGAAACACAGAGATGCTCAAGTCAGCATGTCTGACAGAGAGGCTGCCCTTGACCGAGTGTACGAGCAGATCGAGAACAACCTGTTGGTGAGAGAATTTGTCACACTGATATTTTTTTCCTAACAGTCATGCTTAGGTAGCTTATAGATCAGGGCTATTCAGTTCAAATTCTAAAAAGGTCCAGTCAGAGAAAATGTCTTGAATCAAAGGTCCAGAACATCATAATGTGTAAAACTTTATACTATTGTTTGTAATTTTAAATCAATGTTATTTACTTCATTCATGAAGTGAAAAAAAAGTGTTTTAGTGGTTGTTTGTTATTCTTGATTGATTTCTGACTTCTAAGAGTTTCAGTGTTTTGGCTCAAATTTGGGGAAAAAAAGATGAAATCAGTTTTAAACTCCTCACTGCTATAGTTTTGTAGGAAACTCTCTGAGGAAGAAAGAGTTCAAATTTAAGCACGTCATGATGATAGCTGGTTTTCATGACAAATTTGTTAAGCACTATGGTGGCCTAACATTTAAGTGAACGGAAACATTTACAATAGATGGTGAAATAGTTATCTTATTAAATTTAAGAAGGGCTGCACTTAAAAATAAGAGATAATAAATTAAAACAGTTGTTTAGTAATTGTTCACAGCCTCTGAGCATCAGACAGTGATTTTCTGCTCTCAAAGGTAAAATTAACATGAATGAGTCGCTCCACTTTTCTTTTCTTAGACTGAGTGATTTGTGGATGTTATTCTCTCGAACTCCGGCTCACTCGTGTCTTCGTCTTCTCTTTCTGTATCACTTTCTTTATTTTTCTCTCTATCATCTTTTCTTCTGCCCCTGGCTTCTAAACTTTCGCCTGTATTCAGAGCAGCAATATTTAAGCCTGGAATGAAGAGCCTTCATTGGCTGAGAAGCGTCATGGGGATGGCTTAAATCAAATGCAATCGATTCGTACATTTCCAGCGCTGCTCTCCCAATACTGTAAATGTTGTAAAAGCTGCGCCAGTGAAAGTAGAAGCATTTTGTCAAATTTAAAATCCCCTCGTTATTTATTGATGATAGGTCCAGGTCCGCATAGCATGGTGTCTGGGTCCAGACCTGGACCACAGTCCACCATTTGGTGACCCCTGTTATAGGATAACACACGAAGAATGTACACAAGAACCAGATACTGACCTAGTAGTTTGACACTTTTCTCTCTCTGCTGAAATCTGGGTCCAGTTTTCGTTGAAAATCTTCAGAACAATCAGACCTAATTGTCTCTAAGGGTCTGTCTCTCTTTGTTCAGCTGATTGGAGCGACAGCCATTGAGGACAAGTTGCAGGACGGAGTCCCAGAGACCATCGCCAAACTAGCCAAGGCTGACATCAAGATCTGGGTCTTGACGGGCGATAAGAAAGGTACCTTCAGCTTAGACAACAGAAAGGAGTCGTGTTGTGATCAACTTCACGAATGAAGTTACTTTTCCTGAAACAAAGATCACTGAATGTTACTGTAAATGGATAATGCAGTTGCTGTTTTGGAGCTGCAAAGTAGATTCTACTTTTACCAACGGTCACTGATCCTGAGAAGAGACAAACTTTCTCACAGCTGACGATTAAACATGTTTCATCCTGTCCCCAGAAACGGCAGAAAATATTGGATTCTCCTGTTCCCTTTTGACCGATGACATGCAGATCCACTATGGTGAAGACGTCAAGTGAGTTCATTTGAATAGCTTTATACAACGAGCCACAGTGAGGACAGTGTAAAGATTTAGTGTTATGTTGAGGTCCAAAAAGACAACTTTTATTAACACTCGTGTTCGTTGTGTCCCCGTCTCCAGTGAGAAGCTGAGGATCCGTCAGACCAACAGGAGAAATGAGCCTCAAACTGTTCGTCGAGGGAAAAAGAGACCCGTGGAACCGTTCTTCCCCATGCCCGGCAAAAACGCTCTCATCATCACAGGAGGATGGCTGGTCAGTTCTAGTAAAAGAAGTTCCATGGTCTTTAAACTTGGAACATGATATTTATTTAGTCCAGTAGTTTTTCTTCATCTGACATGAAACAAACTATAATGGCTGCATCCTAACCTTTCAGCCCAAAGGTGTCTGATCAAAGAAAGTCATTTGAGGTTTGTCGTTTTTTTTATCGCTGATAAGCTAAGATTGTTGTTTAAATTATCACTTCAGAAATGATCCAAAGACAAATTTCAAACAAGTCTATGTCAGTTTTACCAGAAATAGCACTTACATCTCTCTCTTCAAAACTACCAGACTCAGTGAAATTAAAACCAAGTTTTGTTGTTTTTTTATCTTGAAAAACACAGGAGTTGCTTTGGTCCTGCAGTTTGTTTATTGTTGGATTAAATTAGATTATGCATATGTAAATGTCTCTGACAGACGATTTGCCTTGACAACAATGAAAAGGAAATACAGATACTTGGTATAATATGAAAAAAGACAAAACACGCGACTAGTGACCATAAATACAAGCTAAATATGACGAGTTGGAGCTGTGGCAGGCCTAAAGGGGCCAGAAAACTGCTGCATGTACAACACACCCACCTGTCCATTGACTCGACTCTGCCCTTAATTATGCAAATTTATAAATCACTCTTTTGAGTCTGGAGGTTTTCAAGTGATTCAGCTGCAGTCCTAGGTTGAATCAGGATCCTGTCTGAACAAAAACAAATGTAAAAGCTGAGCCTGTCATTCAAAAATTACCGTTTTTTTTAATAGATGCTGTGTATGTTTACCTTCAGGGATTACTTTGCAGCTAACATTTTGGTACCTGTTGTTCAACATTAACATATTAAATAGTGTTCAGATTTTTGGAAATGGTGAAACTCCCCTTTACCACATTCATAACAAAAAACTACTGAAATAAACAAAAAACTACTTTTGAACTGCCATTTTCTAATCAGGAAACATGTTGGGTTTGATTCTGTATTCATAATAATCTTTATCATCAGAATGAGATTCTGTATGAAAAGAAGAAGAAACGCCGCCGCCTGCGTCTTCGTCGTCTTGGAAGGCGAGCTCCTCCTGCAACTCCTCAAGATGGACAGCCAATGGATGACTGGGAAAAGGAAATGAGACAGGTACAACATAATGAGACGTTTACAATCAAAGTGAGTGATGCTTGTGTAACGCATTGTATGACAGGATGCATGAAAACAATTATGGTGAAAATTCTCAACAGATCGACTTTGTGGACATGGCCTGTGAGTGCGAGGCTGTCATCTGCTGTCGCGTCACACCCAAGCAAAAGGCTAATGTTGTCAGCCTGGTGAAGAAGTACAAGAAAGCTGTGACACTGTCCATCGGGGATGGAGCCAACGACGTCAACATGATCAAGAGTAAGGCCACGAGCAAACTTTCATGGCTTCCAGCTGATGTCCCACAGAATCTACATGTCCTCTGCTCTCTGTCCTTCCAGCTGCAGACATCGGTGTTGGGATCAGCGGTCAGGAGGGGATGCAGGCGGTCATGTCAAGCGATTACGCCTTTGCTCAGTTCCGTTACTTGCAGCGCCTCCTGCTGGTGCACGGACGCTGGTCTTACATCCGAATGTGCAAGTTTCTGCGTTTCTTCTTCTTTAAGAACTTTGCCTTCACCCTGGTCCACTTCTGGTACTCCTTCTTCAGTGGATACTCCTCACAGGTCAGCAGCATGGCTGTATTAAAGCTTGGATGAATGGGATGAATAATGCTGGATTTAAAAGTGAAAGAAACTCCATTAGAGCCTGAATAAAAACACCAGTACAGCAGAATCAACGTGTAGCGCTTACAAGATATTTATTTCAATACCTTATTTCTTTATTTTAAACAACTGACAAATTTTTAATAACTCATTTGCTTTGATTCTATGAAAGCCAGGAGGTATGCATAATCAGGCAATGTCAGGAGTCGATGATGCTTTACAGCTGCATTCCAGTCAACCAGTCAACGCCCCTAACTGAACCTCTATGACTATGTCCAAATTTAATTCTGACTGTATTCTTCAATTTAGTTTAGTAGATGCTTTTTTCAGAGAGACGTACAACGGAAGCAAGAATTTAGACCAGAGGCAAAAACCTTTGCAAGTGCCACAACAGTTGAGTCTTCAGACATCTCTTAAAGTAGAAAGGGACTGTACGAATCGTATAGAGTTGGGTAATTGGGTATATATGGGTATATATATTTCATCAATAACTCAGTCATGTCAGTTGTTTAATCAAGGCCTGCTAAGGTCCAAATAATGCACAGTGATGGTAGTACTGCAGTTAAAATCACCTAAAAAAAAGGTTATGTTCCTACTTCAGTTTTTATCTGTCAACACAAGATCAAAATCATGGGGCTACAAGTTGAGCTGCTATTATTTTGTTTATATGGTCATCTTATATTTAAGTCAGGATTTCTTCAGTATGTACTTCATGCAGGGGTTTACCATAAACTAAATCATCCATAGAAGTTAATCTTTTTCAAGGAAAAGGACCCATTAATTCACATTTCAGCGTTTTACATTACTTGTGTATAAGTTCAAATTTTTTATAACCGTCAGAATTCATGCTTTAGGATCCAGCATGTCCCCGGCTGATTTCATGGACGTAATGATTTATTTGTTGTTTCTTTCTTCAGGTGGCCTATGAAGACTGGTTCATCACTCTCTACAATCTGTGTTACAGCAGCTTACCGGTTCTTCTTGTTGGACTTCTTGACCAGGTAAGAAGTAGGCTCAGAACAGATCAAACCAAGGTTTATAAGTGAACTATGGGCTTTGTATTACACTGCTTGGAACCAAATGAGTGAGTTCAGAACATCCTCTAATGTGCTTTTTTAAAGTAATGACAATCTGTTTACAGTTGACAAAACATCATCAAACTAACCAGCAACTTCCCTGTTCCTTTAAGGTTGAATGTCTGTTTTGTGTTTGGTAGTTTAAGAGAGCAGTGTAGGTAAAGCTAACTGGGGTCTTGGAGGGATGCTCCTTTAAAAAACACTCATCCTTGAGACAAATCTTATGAACAGTTTCATCAAAATCTATAATCTGCCTGTGCTATTTCAAAGCATTTTGCACCCTGTAGTAATTAAAATATGCAATGTGTAATGTTTTTTTTTAAATGTCTCATCTTCTTCCTATCATTGAAATAAAACAGATGTTACCCAGTACTCTGAACTGATCCCTATGCCTCCTCTTGCAGGATGTAAATGATAAACTGAGCCTGAAATTCCCGAAGCTCTACCTACCGGGCCAGCAAGGGTTGTTGTTCAACTACAAGAACTTCTTCATTAGTTTATTCCACGGCATCTTTGTGTCTCTCATCATCTTCTTCATCCCGTACGGAGCCTTCCTGCAGACCATGGGGCAGGATGGAGAAGCCCCCTCAGACTACCAGTCCTTCGCCGTTGTCACTGCCTCATCACTCATTTTCACAGTCAACCTGCAGGTTAGTCACGCTGTAGCTGCAAGGCTAAGACAGTTCATTATTTTCCTGGTTCAACAGAGCAGTACAAGCTGTAGAGAGCTGGATAAAGAAAGAAATATCAACCCATGTTTTGAAGTCGCTTTTAAAGTCTTGAATCAGAAAACAGACGTATGTAAAACTTTATTACAATGATCTCTCCAGCTGAGCTTGGTCCTCTCCTCCATATCTTGTTTGTTAGATTTCGTTGGATACCTCCTACTGGACCTTCGTCAACTGTTTTGCAGTTTTGGGCAGCATTGCAATCTACTTCGGCATCATGTTTGACATCCACAGTGCTGGGATCCATGTCCTCTTCCCATCAGTTTTCAAGTTCACCGGTCAGTTGTCACCCACTAACTGCTGTGTTACAAGGTTATCTAGAAACCCCTTGATCTTTTCTGAAAATACACAAACCTGTTTGAAACTGCTGGGAGCACATTTTTCTTCTGAGAGTTTGGAAACTCCCATGTTCTGAAATGTTGCTGACAATAGCAGAAACAGGTGTTTTTAAATTTTGGATTCCTAAAGTTATATGAACAAAAAGAAAACCCTACATTAAGTTTTACTGTTTTTTTCCCCCAAATCTAAAGACACAAGATCTTTGATTTTCATACTTCAGTTTGATGTTTGAGGAAGATGAAGCTGAATGTACTTCTGAAGTTGTTGCAGGAAAAAAAAATATAAAGCTCTCTGATTTTATATTTTTAGAGCAGAATTCTTTGGGTCACAAAGTATAATGAACTTCTCATCTGATGCTGTTATGTTCATGGACACCTTCCTTCCTCCCTGATTTCTCTAATGCTAATATTTTGTTTTGTAGGCGCTGCATCGAATGCCCTGCGTCAGCCCTACCTGTGGTTAACCATCATCCTGACTGTGGGAATCAGTCTGCTGCCTGTCATCTGCATTCAGTTTCTTCATAAAACCATATGGCCCTCTGTAGGAGACAAGGTGAGACCTGAGAGAGCCAAGCTCACAACCTGCAGCTGGATGAAGAGTACTATGTACTAAGACTAATAAGACGAACGAGGGGATCTGCTGTGGTTATTTTAGACTAAAACAGCAGTTACTGGTTGAATACAAATACACAGCAGAAGGAGTTGGAAGAAGTATTGTATCTAAAAAAAAATTCGTACTATGAGCATCATAACATGTTCTGCATGCATAAAATCTTAATTTAGATTAGTTTCTTCTTCTTCTAAGTTTTATTTCTTAACTACCAGTTCGTGTAGAGAGTTTCTCGCTAAATTTATTAAAAACAAACAGATTCCTCGCGGAGATCAACTATTTTAGCCTAATATTATCAGTGTTGCCAGATTGGTGGTTTTCTGCCAGATTGGGCGGTTTTGGTAGGATTTTAAAATGGGCTTGGGCAGGTTGACATAATTTGGGCTGGTTATCTGCGGGTTGGGCGGGTTTTAACAATGTTCTATTAAATGGAGTTTTCCAAAATATAAACCAATATCTTACTAAATCATGTGATGGCTGTGCCTTGGAAGCTAGCTGGCTGTTGTTGTTGTTTAAAAAAGTTTTTTTATAGTATTTTTTTGTGTTTGCTGCTGCTTTCCATGTGCTTCCATGATGTTTTACAGGCTAATTAAGATAAATAGAATTGTATAAATTAAATATTTTGAGCATTTTTTTATGCTTTTGGACAGTTTTGGACAGCTTTCAGGCTGGAAAATATCAGCTGTATCTGGTAACACTGGATATTATGTCTGTCTCTGTTGATACTGACTCAGTGAGTGCACTAATGCATGCAGATCAAAAGTACTTTTCTTTTTTCCCAAAGAGAGGATCCACAGTGAGTGAGATTTTAACCATGAAGAAGAACATGATGAGGTTTTTCATGGCTGTATACAGTGTTGAATTAGGCCGATGTCACCAGTTTTCAGCAAATAACTAATTGACTAAAGACAGACGATGCTTCCCAACCTCTTTCCGTCTTACCATAGTCACAAAGTCTGGTGGATCTGTATTAAAAGTGAACTGAAATGTTTTCTTTGCTTAGTTTCTTTTATTGCCTGGTCACTGGTGGATTGTTTAATCAAACACTTTGACATAAGAGTAAACTTACACATCCTACTTGTTAATGTTACTTTCTGTTCTCCATTTTCCTACAGGTCCAGAAAAACAGGAAGAAGTATGAGATGGAGTTGGAAGAGGAGGAGAAGAAAAAGCCATCAGCCTTCCAGCGTGGGCGCCGTTCACGACGCTCTGCCTACGCCTTCTCTCATTCTCGGGGCTATGCAGACCTCATTGCATCAGGGAGGAGCATTCGACGGCGCCCACCAGCTCGTGGAGGACCACAGGACAGCATCAGAGAAGTCCCCCACAGAGAGGCTGAGAACATCTAGATCTGTTCCTGAATGTGTTTTTGCTCCAGTCTGTGACCCTGACTCCTCTGTCTCCTGGGCCTTCAGGGCCCTCTCTGTGCACAGACTCTTGAAAAAGAAAAGCTCACCGAAGAGATGACCGCCGTTACCGGGGTTTGAGTGTCATGCAGCGAATGTGTGACTAACAATGTTATTTAACTCAGGATCTTTTAAAATGACGAAACTCTTAATTTTAGTCCTTTCCCAACATTACTGAAGATACACATGGACCCGAAACATTTTTTTTCCTGACGTTTTCACTTTAAGCCTGAAGCGAGCGGAGCACTTGAAGTGTTAATATATATCTCTATCAACTTGTCTGTTAGCTAACTGACATCAGACCATGGCTTCTGTTAATTTATTTCCATCTTTAGAAATCCAAACGCTCTCAAAAAACTGAGCCTTGAACTCATCATATCAAGCTGTCCTTTTTTAATGTTTTATTGCACATGTTGTGATGTTATTTTAACAGACTATGCAAGGGGGTCAGATGTTATAAAAAGTGTCTTAATTTAAAATTAAGTTGTGAATAGTCACGTTTTCTTTTTTGCTCTATCATCCGTTGCTAATGTCCTTGTACGTGGGCATTGATTAAGGGACTAAAACTTTTTCTGTCTTCAGAGCCTGTAAATGCCTCGTGCAAAGCTACATTATCTGTTCTATACCTCAGTTTTTCATGTTGATACACACTTCATGAAACTTGCAAGGGCCTCTACATTGTCTTCTTATTGCAGCAGGTTTTTTTTTTTGTGATTACAGTTAACAAAAAGTGCTCCTTCCTTCCAAAAAAGAGCCAGCAGAAAGGTTTTGATTTGTCCTTATTTAACTATTTTTCAGTTGTTTAATCCTCATTTAATTTTTGACTTTTCTAAAGCTGATACACACGCCCCTAACTGACAGAAATATGAGAAAAAGGGTGTGTCGGTGATTGTTTACAACAAACCCAAAGAGGATGTGTGTTTTCAGACCTATGATCAGCTTTATGTCTGCACAGCAATAAGCCAGTGACTCTCCAGTTCAGACTGTTACTGTATCTCCTCCGTGGGAGCGTTACTGAATGCAGATAATGTCTTTTTATTACCGAATGAATGAAGACAGGAGACTATTGTGAGTGTTTCAGCTGCAGTTTGCTCTCTGTCTTATGATGGTGTTTTATCATGTGGTTGTTAATAAAAGCCATGGGCACATTTAACAATCTGAAACATTCTTATTTCACTGTGGTTACTTTTCTCAACCAATATGAGAATGAGGTATTTCTCATTTAGATGATAAAGTCAAATATACATTGCTCAGTAACAGTAAGTAGCCCATCTCAATGGTGTGTTTTGGTAAAGCCTCTCAGCAGGGTCTTATTAGCTTTTGGGCTGAGCTACTGAACACTTGAGAAAATACATCTTTTTGCACTCCAACGGCTTATTTTATTTTGTTATTTAGAAAAATAACCCTTCTATTTTGTAGTTTCTTCCGCCCTCATGGAGTAGCACCTGTTTATCTTTTTCCGACGAGTCTTGAGTTTCACTGTAAACACTAAGTTACACAGAAGCTTTGGTTTCCTCCGTGGTATGAACCCAAGTGGCAGATTCTGACTGACCTGCAGTAACGGGTCTTAAGTTTGGTGAAATAACAAGATCTTGTGGCACATAAGGAAGCAAGCATCAACAGGTCTGTCCTCTGTCCTTAGAGTGCTGGTTTAAAAAAGAGGTTGAAGCAATCATTTCTGATGCATTCAAGGAACATGGGGAATGTAAACACTGAATAGCTTCTGTGTTATTAGTGTCAAGCAGATTTGTCCCAGAAGTTAAAATGTAGATTGACAACAGATTATCTGCACGTGCATGCAGAGATCTGTCTACAAGATTGATGTCAGTTTGTTGCAGATGGAGGTTCAGCTAAGTGTCAGAACAGTTCTTCACACAGTTGATTCTGTGGACGGTTATTCCTGAATTTTTCTATGTGACTGTAACATTACAAGCAGGCGCGGTTTTACCATTAAGGCAAAGGTAGGCAATTGCCTTGGGCCCCCTAACCTGTAGGGGCCCCATACCAGCAGGGGTAGTAGGGACCTCCGGCCAGTAGCTTCCCACCGTTGTCTATGTAACATAAAACTGCGTACTTCAAAACAGAAAATACAGATTTAAAAAAAATGATTATAATGCATAAAGCGTATTACCCCCCCCCCCCCCCCCCCCCCCCGTTAGAATGGACTATTCCGTGAGTCATCATGACGTGAGCAGCCACGAAGTAAAGTGCGGCAATTTTGTTTACAGTTTTCTGAGTGCGGTCGGAGTTTTGAGGAAAAAAAAGAAGCGTACTTATCCAAGTGGATCTAACGAGAGGAAAAAAAGAAGAAACTGAAAAGACAGAAGCATCTTTGCCAAAATTAACACGTTATTTTGCTCTGTCACCACTGGTTGACACAAATAACAACATAACAACAAGCCGCAGACTTTGATCCGGAAGAGCAGCCTCAACAGGACCAGGACTTATTGCTGTTGTATCAATGAGGACTTACAATCAGCGGTTCCTGCGTCCAATAATGAGGACAACCGAGCGGAGTTGATAGAGGAGGTTTCAGTGTCAAATGACGATGGTAAAAACAAAGATGTACTGGTGAGTTGCTCAAATAGCCCTCCATGCACACACTCTTTACTAGTCCAACTAAGCTCCCTTTTCTTTCTCCAACTCACTCACTCACAAATAATTAATCTTTGTAAAAACCCTCACTTACTCCCCATCTCCATCCCATTCATCTCACACACCATACTATTACTGTAGTTTCAGCACACATTGTTTTGTAATTTTTTGTAATGCATTTTTAACACCTGGTGCCGCAGTACGCAGTAAGTAGGCTGCATTCAGACTTCTGTGGCGGTTCTTGATTTGGTCAGTGGTTTAGTTCATCTTGTTATAATTTGTTGTTTTGAGCCTTTCAACCATCTTCAGCTCCTCTAATATCTCCCATAGATAAGTTGTATCAGCCACAGAGCAGTTTTGTTTTGCTCCTGCCATGTTTCTCCTGCTGTCTACCATACAGTTATTGAATTGAGCATACTTTGTTTTTTTTTCTTTGTAATACATTGCACAGTAATTATAGTTATTGTAATGTCATAATTGCAATCTCATTCAATCTTTTTCTCTTTTCCTCTCACACTCTCAACAACACACACACACACACACACACACACACACACACACACACACACACACACACACACACACACACACACACACACAGGTCTGGTAAGATGTTTAGAAAAAAAACCCAAGTATTTCTTGCATTCCATTCACTCTTTATTTAGAGCACATACTAACAGATGCCTTTGGGGTGACCCTTGCTACTTTTTTTGTGGTAAAAAAAAAGAATGTGGAGGGCCCCTGAAGCGAAGTTCGCCTTGGGCCCCCAAATTGCTAAATCCGCCCCTGATTACAAGGCACAACAAATGGAAACCGGAGCACTAAAATATTTGATGATGCCTTTTAGGATTAAATAACTTTCTGTAGATCTTTTAAACACATTCATTAAAACACTTTATGTCATTGATATTAAAACATTATCTGCCTTTACGGTTTAATTTGAGCTGTTCTAAAAATATGAAACTAAACTTGTAACAAAGGTGAAACTATGACTTCACAGCCCCAGTGGCTACTTCCTTAGCGCAACATCCGTGAGCTTTCTTGTGAAATGTCTCCATCAAGTGGACAAATTTGTAATAGCAGATGAGCCAGTGTTGTGTTGGTTAATAACAACACTCTTCCAGTGATTTCTTTGTTCGTGTTGATTTTATACTGGTTAAACAACACATGTGCTGAGAAACATTACTTTAAGATTTGTAATGTTATTCATTTAATTAGGAAGCAAAATATCCATGTCATGCAAAGTCCCTCATTCTTAATTACTTCAGTTTTTTGTGTCTTAAAACATCACTGGGGGCTGCAAGGTAGTGCAGCTGTTAGTGCTGTTGCTTCACAGCAAGAAGGTGGCTGGTTCGAATCCTGGTTCCCAGTTTCTGTGTGGAGTTTGCATGTTCTCCCCGTGCATGTGTGGGTTCTCTCTGAGTACTCTGGCTTCCTCCAACAGTCCAAAAACATGCTCATCAGGTTAACTGGTGATTCTAAAATGCCTGTAGGTGTGAGTGTGAAAGGTTGTCTGTCTCTGTGTGTCAGCCCTGTGATTGACTGGCGACCAGTCCAGGGTGTACCCCTCCTCTCACCCTAAGACAGCTGGGATAGGCTCCAGACACCCTGAACAGGATTAGCGGGATAGACGATGGATGGATAAACATCACTGGTTGTAAATGTTGAAAAGTGAGACCAAGAGACTAAACAGCTAATCTGTTCTCAGTATTAGTAATATAATCAGATTCATGATATTTGTAAAGACTTTGGGGTTAAATTAAAAAATAAATGAATAAATAAAAAGGGAAAAAAAAGAAATGTTGCAATTAAATATGAAGTAACAATCTGATAAGTAATCGATTTGGTTAAAACAATACATGTAAAAAGAAACCTGTTTTATTGGTATTTGTGTGAACAGTTTCAGTAACCTTCTGGTGGACTTAAATGAGATCATTCAATGTGTAATGTTGAGCATTAAAATCTATACTGGCAACACATTTTACGGATTAAAGTTTTTCTGATTTCTATTTTATAGCTTTCTATATAACAATGGTAGATTTTAGAAGTCAGATTTATCTCATCGAGCTCCGACTGCAGCCTCCTTCCAATAAGACCTGCTAAACGTAGCCTTATGTCCTCTGTGTATTTGCTAACCTTTGTTTAATTCTGCATGCTTCATGCATTAATGTCTGTTCTACCTGCTCTCTCCAACACTATCATGATATTTTTGTATGTAGTTTTTAGCATTATTATATTATTTCCTTCCACCCTTCCTTTTGTATTTTGTTATTTTAAGGCAGTTTATAATCCTTGTGATAAAATGTTATTTTAAAGCAGGAGAGAAAATGTATTTAAGCAGTACTTCTGTGGCCTCTGGGTGTCACTGCAGGACTGTTTTTGTTTTTTGACTCCTACGTTACATCCTTACTCCATTGAGATTGTAGTTCTGCTGAAGGAAAAGATGACGGCCAGTAACATGGCATTAAACATCTAAACAGGTCTCATCCCTTTGGTCCTTAAACTACTCACATAAGTGAAAGTGCACGAGGGTCTGAAAATTTCAGATATCAGCTTTAAATGAACATCTTAGCTTAACATATAAAGAACCAACACATAAAATGTTCTAGGAATTTGATTTTACACAATTTTTCATTAAGCGTCAAAAGGACATGCATATTATTCCTGCTCAGGGAGTTCTTATGGAGGCAGGATTAAGCTCCCATACTTGCTGCATGAATTACACATAAAACACACATTTACATGCAACAAAAACATACATGAGCAAAAGTTTCAACCAAATAAGTTCATAGCAGGTTCACGTTCTGGTGCAGGTTTCTCTATAACTCCTACTCTCAGTTTGCAGAGACAACAGTGACAGAAGGACACAGATGTGCAAAAGCCATGGACCGTAAAGCTGAATTAATAAAGAGAAAAATATGCATACATACTTACACATTACACTGATAAGAATATATTACATATTCATACCAAAAACAACTATCTATAAATCTTAAAACTGCGTCCAAGCAAATACAAAAACTAAAAAAATATGCAAAGACTGAGGTCTGAAAAACATCACACACACATACATGAAATAATTTTTTAAAGTTTGAATTCTGGTAAGTATAAAAAATACTCCAAGGGACGTGAACCAGACACAATGAAACAGAGAGATGCTGGCAATTAAACAAAGATCATTTTAAAGTGAAAATCAGACACTGTCCACCTAAAACAAACACTCTATTAAGAATCAAACTCTCACCTCCTGTAGATGTGAAAAGTCTGCACCAGCTGTGATCCATTTTGCGTGTTTGTGCTGTGCTTTGTTCTGCTCTTCAGCGGTGTCAAAAAATAAACAGAACAAAAAGACACGGCTCATGTTTTTCAGGAGTTAAAACACGGTCCTGCCTGCTGCAGTCAAAAGGCTTTAACGCTGACTTTAGCCTCTCATAAAATGAATCAGAATTCGAACAACAGACTGACATCAACACTCTGTTACACCCCATTTTTCTTGTTATGTTCAGGTACGGCGTTAAGTGAAACAACTTATCCATCACTTATGAGTCCGTTTCACTTTGGGCTCCTCTGCCATGAAGTTTCTCCTCTGCAGTTGTTTCCTAGTTTTGTGAGTTTGTGTTTGCTAACTGCAGTGAGTTTATATCGTCAATGCAGTAGTTTTGGCCTTTGCAGCATATTGTACATGTTGGACTTTTGCATGTTTTTTTAAAAAATCTTTTTGAATTTGCATCATTTAAGCATTTGCTGCAAGTTTTTACTGATCAAGATTTCTCTAGCTATTACAAATCATCTGCCCTTGTCAGCCACTGTAGCTCAACGCTCTGAAAAAGCTGCCTGCTGTGGCCAACAGCGAGGCTGACAGAGCCATGAGGGTCAACCCGAGCAGAAAGGTTGTGAACTAAACAGCTGAAAAATAAGCTGGGAGACAAAAGCAAAAGAAGTATAATGTCAGACAGTCTTAAAAATTTAGCTAACAGATGCTTTAACCACTTTGAAAACCAAAAATAAGAAGAGAAAAGATGTTCCAACTCTTTGTGCTGAGACAACAGAAAAAGTGGTTAAGCACTCCAGTTAAAGAGCCCATAGTTTTTACTCACCTGAGATCAGCGGATTTCATGGATAACAGCATCCTTACATGACAACTACTGCATATTGTTTGATTAAAATGAGAAAAAGTGCATATCTATATGCTACATATAGCACATATGCTATACCCCACCAGAGCTCATGAGTCTCAAGGAAAACTGAGCAAACTGATGACTTTATAGGGACATTTTTTTTCTTTGGTTAATTAGCTAGCAGGATAATTTGCTTTGTTGTCTTGAACTTTATCACATATCACATTGTGATATTTTTCTTATCATCGCCTACAAATTATATCATGAGTAACCTCGAGATTCCCAACCATCGTCGCCGATTCTGTGGATGCTCGGGCCCCAAATCCTGAGCAGCCATGATGGAGAGTGGTGAGCACCAATGTTTGCCAGTCATTCCAGTGCAGGCCTATGAAACCCCTCCCCCAGCAGTCAACACATTGCAAATTGGGGAGTCAGATTCCAGATGAGTTATAGCCAACTGTACTCTTTCTGTCCACTAGAGCCTTTTGCATTGATTAAATAGAACTGATAAAAAAAAAAATGTTGGTGCTGTGCGTAGAATTCATGAGATTATGTGACTGTGTGTATTTATGCCGGTTGTCGCTGTATTGTTTGTGCTTGTCTGTGCGCTTGCGAGACTTTTAAATAACGTGTTTGAACACCCATTTCTGCTGCTTTGTTAAAGTGGCAGTCATGTAAGTTTGGAGCACCCACCAGCACAAACAAAAACTGGCGACTATGTTCCCATCCTTGTGCCAGTGTACATGGTTATATATAAATTACAGTGCATCTCTTTGAGCAGATGAAAAGAAATTACATCTTGAACAAAAGAAGCACCTCAGTATCACTGTATGCCTGACTTTGGCCTTGTAAGGAAAAACATTCAGATACTTTCATTGTACCTCCCTCCAAAGTGTTTATATTACAATCCTGCATGAGTGACTCCATCAGGGTTCTCTAAAAAGTTGAAACTGCATTGAGTTCATCCCTACAACCAATAAAATTACTGCTGTAACACTGCTAACAGCATGCTAAATCACCTTTTTTTTGGCTGCTATCTCTCAGTCTCTCTGTCAAATCTGCATCAGTTCCACATCGAAGGCCTCCGGGCAGACTCAGATAATGCTCTCCATATTTACAGAGGCAGGAGGATTGGGAGGTTTTTGACTAGATCCCATTTGTGTGAACCTATTAGTACCGAGCGCTCTGAGCTCCCTCTGATACGCCTCTGAGATTAGGCAATGGTATTACTGTAAGAGGATCGACTCGCCTCGAGGTGAGGGCCGAATATACGGGGAGAGAGAGAGAGAGACAGAGACAGAGGGAGAGAGAGAGAGAGTGAGAGAGAGGAACACACACAAAGAGGAGAACATGCTCACACAGATAGGACCACACACTCCTTGGAGGAAAAAAAAAACAGGTCCTGGCAGTGAGAGCAAAAAGGATAGAGGAAGGAGGAAGACACACACAGAAACACAGTTGAAAATCAAAAACTAAAACAGGCCAAAAATGGCTGGTTGAATAAATGAAGAAGAAGAAAATGTTGGTGGTTTTTTTTTTTTTCCTTTTTAACATTTCAGCCCCTTTTTCAAAGAAATTTAAATGACTGCTGAAGAAAAGCGAAGTGACACTCAGCTAATTCCACCATTAAATCCTACATTACTCCTGTTAGCTCCATTGATCTGCGTCTCACAGTTGTGGAGAACAGCATGATAATTACTGTCGAAAATAAAAGATAATAGAGTCTCAAGATAACAGTTATTGTTTTGTTTCGTTCTGAATCCTGAGTTTGAAGTTCAGCTGCAGAAAAAGAGGACGGCTAATAAGAAAGCAATAAACAGCTGAAGAGGCTTCATCACTTTTTAATCAGACTTTCAGGCACCTTCACCTGTGTGAGCAGTTTAAGTCTGAGGTCCTGTAACTGCTTCTACATCGAAAATATAACGACCTACGCATCTCTTTGCAATCAATGCTGGACTTGCAGGGTCATGTTAATAAAAAATGTAAACAAAGCAATTGTTTTTATGATGTTTCTAGTTAAACTAAACAAATTAAATTAACAAACCATATTTGCATGAAAAGTCCAGATTAACATCTTTTTTTAAAGATATTTCAAATAAAAAGTAAGACTTGAATCAATTGTATTGATCTAAAAGCAAAGACTTATTGGGATAAGTAAAATTTACCCGTTTCTTGAAATAAGGATTGATTTTTATCTTTTTAACTGAAAAAAGTCCGTAGTATATTGAAATATGTTTATCTGGACTTCTAGTTGAGATGTCAGTTTTTGAATATATATATATATATATATATATATATATATATATATATATATATATATATATATA
This sequence comes from Labroides dimidiatus, assembly GCA_030710495.1. Classification (NCBI taxonomy): domain Eukaryota; kingdom Metazoa; phylum Chordata; class Actinopteri; order Labriformes; family Labridae; genus Labroides; species Labroides dimidiatus. Next base: position 7,870,609 of record CM061157.1, read on the forward strand.
TATATATATATATATTTATATATATATATATATTTATATATATATATATATTCAAGCACAACCGTCATATTGTTCAGTGGAAGATAATGAGCAGTGATAGGATGCTAACGTTTTACCACAGTGTCAACAGGCAGAGGGGAAATGTGCTGGACTCTCTTCTGTGGATCGGTTTGATATGACATGAGAGATACAGTTGTTTCTGGCGTCACTTCTGCTGTCAAGACTTTAGCACTGTTGACTGAACAGACTCTGTTGCATACTTTGAGACCTTTGACTACATCATCTGAGTTAAGTGACAAGCAAAAAAAATGAGCTACTGGAGGATGTGCAGAAATGCACTAATTTGAGGGTATCCAGTGGTTTCATGTAGTCAGTGAAGTGAATTTATGTTTTAAAGAGCTGTGAGGACTGTTTGAAGTGGGTTCCAGTGACACACTGTGCGCATGACTCTTAACAAGCGTTTGTTTTGGAAATGAATGGAGATCAGATCTTCTTTTTGACACTACTTTTCTTTGTTCAAGACAACTTTTTACAAAATACGTGATGAGGTAATTTTTTATTTTTAAGGCTTAAAAACTCAATGGTTCATACATGTGTCTACCTATTTCCACACTGTAAACAAATTAACATAAAATAAAATCAAAAAGATGAGAAAAAAACAACTTTTTTTTTTTCAAACAGCACTGTTAAAAGTCTATTTTTAATATCAGAGTTTAAATCTGAATGAAAACAAAAATGCAAAACCAACCTTAGAGCAGCAACAATATAACACACACTGACATAGAATTACGGCCAAACTGTCGTCTCTGACAGACTTTTTCTTCTAATTGACATTTATTGTAACATACTATTCATATAGTCTTGGAATTTTTGCATTTAACACTTTCTTGTATTGCTGCTGTAACTTTGAATTTCCTTTCTGGGATTGATAAAGTACATCCTATTCTATTCTATTCTATTCTATTCTATTCTATTCTATTCTATTCTATTCTATTCTACAAATATATCATACAAATAACTGTGTGCATGCATTTTTTTCTATTAGTCAGCACTGATTTAAGACTCATTTTCTGGATGCAAATTGATACTGAATCTAAAAATCACAAACTACAAGTTGAAATGAAAATTTTGGACCTGTTTATTTTAATGAATCTTTTCTGGTATGTTGCTCATCCCTAAGTCTCTCCATTTTCTTAAATACTGTCAGAGAAAGAAGGTGACCTTGTGTACATGTGTGTGTTGGAGTGTATATGCAACAGCGAACTTCTCCTCAGCAAGACGAAGGATGACATGGAGGAAGTCACAGACCCCCCCCCCCAGCCGTGTCATAATTTATGCCTTAAAAAGCATGAATTTTTCAGCACACAGTGGCAGGGATGGCACTTCATGTTTACGACAATCATTTCCTTAGTGAATGATTCATGTGGATGTGGCTCTTATGAATCTTTCAGGGAACAAACAGAAACACTGATGCTCAGAGCTTTAAACTCCATCGCTGGTTGCTGCTCTGACAACCAAACTGAGAGTCTGTGATCTGAACAAACAGCAGAGTGAAGGTGGGAATAATACACCTGCCTGCCTTCTCCTCACTTTAATAACATCTCTGATTGACTAATACAGTTTTTCTGAGCGCACAACAATTTGTGCAGTTGTGTAACTGTATTATTAATGTGTCTGTCATCCTAACCTGTAAAAACAGGTACTTTTTGTGATATATGGAATCTTTAAACGACAGAGACTCTGGTGTCAGAGCAGAGCTTTCCATTCATAGTTCAAGCGTAACCATTTCTCCTCTTTGTCCAGCCAAATTTCCAAGAATGAAGTATTTCTTTGTCAAAATTGTTTCACTGTATAACACAGAGAGTGGCCTTCTGCAGGTTTTAGGATTAACACCTGTCTTTCTTGGTTTGAGTGTCTCTGACTTTGCAAGTTTTCTGTTTGCAGTTGTTGTTTGTACATTGATCTCATTACAATTCAGGTTCTGTGTTTGTTTCTGCATTTACAGCTTGCTCCTCTTTATAGATACCAGTTTTGACCTTTGCAGGTTGGTTGTCAATACCTGACAGTGAATTTATGCAAAGATGGCATCACTAAGTTTTATCTTGACAAAGCTTCTAGATCTTACTCATGGTGGATGCAGTCTACTTTTGCTCTTTGTAATGTGTCCTGAGATCAATTTGTTATGATTCTGTACTTTTGCAGATAAAATAAATGATTTACTGACTGATGTTGAAGTGGAGCTTCAGGTTTCATTAAAACTTGTCAGTGTCAGGTAATTAAATATGAGCTGTAATTATTTTTTTAAGGTGAATTCGGGAAATTTATCCACGCTGTTTTCACTGTAAGCACTAAATCTATAAACATATGAAAAGCCTGAAAAAATGTACTGTTGTTTAAAGGAGCTGATTTTTTTTAAATGGATCCAGTGGTAACATAACAATTAAAGTACAGCCTTTTCAGATTTCCCAGATATTTCCATTAAAATGTTTATTATTTTTTTTTTCCCATGGTGTTTACTGAATTTTCATAGTTTGATACAGTAAGTAAGATTAGGCATACATTGGAAGTGACCCAGTGGTCAATAAGTATGCAAATTAACCAACAAAACCAAACAAAACCAAACATGTCACAATCCAGGCTCAAAAAAATCCATTTACAATAACAGCAGAGAGATCAGGTTCAATATAATCCAAATAAGGCTGCCAGACTTTGTAAAACTGATCTGTCTTTGCATGTAACACGCTTGTAAGATCATCAAGTGGAACCAGTTCAAACACGAGTCTACTCCATCCTTTAACAGAAGGGCTCTTTTCACTAATCCACTGTAACAATATATTTTTCCTTGCAGCAAAAGTGAGAGTGCCGTACAGTCCTTTATTTGCTTCAGGGACTAATATCTGACATGTAAGGCCCAATCAGAGACACGACATCCAACTCAAAATTTCAATGAAATGCTTTTCCAATCTCAAAAAGTATTTCTGACGAATATTTCTGCACAATACAACATGACCATAAACAGTGGGTTAGGATGCCAGTTTCTGATTAAAGGAATGCCTGCGACTTGGAGATATATGGGTTCGATGTATAATTCTGAATTGGACTGACTTTGTTCGTAAGCATATTGGAATCTTTTTAGCATATTTCCAAAAACTTTCCTACACCTCATCATCAAGTCACTGATAGTTCCCTCTCCCATTCATCCTTAACCCTCTGTGTATTAGTAGGTGAAGAATCACTCATTAGCTTGTAGACAGAGCTCAAAGATACTTTCTCTGGATGCTGTTGTAACATTTTCTCAATCACAGATACATCAGGGTATTCTATAAGAGAAAAACTCTGGGTAATGTAATGTAATATAATGTCTTAGCAGAAAGAAACGGAAAGAAATATTATTGTCTTTAATACTGCTAATTCCACTACTACTGATAAAATTTAAATGAGTAATAATAAACATACTCATGAAAAAACAGGGCTAATGTGGTTAAACGTGTTAGTTGATTGTAATTTGTGAATTTGTCTGCCAATACAACAAGCGCAGTTTCTTCATTTATTTTTTGAAACATGATGTAACATTTATTTAAAAAAAATAAATGTTTTGCTCGCTGTATACACATCCATTCTGACTCATAATCAATAAGCTCTTAGGCAGATATTTGCAGATATTTTATTTATGTGTAATGAAAGTAGCATTTTGGTTGAATAACTGGCCCCAAGAGGTCAGTTTGTAAAGCCTGTATCTGGGGGGAGGAAGATTCCCCACTCTTTCTAACAGTGTATAGCAATTTTTTGTGCATTATGAGTCTCATGAAATCTATTTACTTCTCAGAAACACAGAACTGTTATCACAGACGTCGAGCTTCGCAGCACTGCGGGCAGCAGCTGTGCAACATTTCATGTGCTGCTGCAAGTCAGCCTTACCCACTGTCTTTCCAATCTTCAAGATTTGATTGATAAGCATGCCAGTAAGTATAGAAGTGGGTTATTATTAGTTAAATTGAAAACGTTGGATGGGCCACTGTCACCCTGATATTCACTGTTGCTCCTCTTCTCAGTGGAAGCATGTCCTCCTTTAAAAATCACATTTATCTGTTGCCTGGAAGCTGCAGTCGCCTGGTGGAAATCTTTCATCTTGTGTGTGTAGTGCCCTTCAGAGGGCCCTGCCGGCTGTTTGGATTTTAGCCAAGGTTACTATAGAAACACACAGAGGGAGAAGTGCAGGGGAACAGGAAAGGCTTGCTCATGCTAACGGAGAACACGCTAACTGAATCCCACCACAAACACACATATTTCAAAATATTAACACAATTCCGACACAAATGTCTCGGCGATTAAACGGTTTGTATAACCTCTCCTCTTGTAGTATGACTGATTAAATAATCTGAAGTTAAAGCAAATAGATTCACAGATTTACTGTTTAATTGATTAAGACTCCCGTCCACAGATTCAAATGTGTGTGCAAAATCTTTTCCTCTTGTTTTTTCACGGTCCAGTCTTGGTTTTGGAAATGAGGATAATGGAGTGACTCCTTTAATTTACAGGCTGACACTCAGGGTGGGGTTTGTGTGTGTGCGTGTGTGTGTGTGTGTGTGTGTGTGTGTTTGTGTTGAGAGGAGTGTAATTCTCTTTGAGGTGTTTGATCGTCATGAGAGACACCTGCACAGATCACAGCTGAAAAATTTAAATCACGTTGACTGGGAGAGTATGGAACCAAAGAGCGTACCACTGAGATGATGAATTCATTAAACTGCAGATCAAACATATTAATTAAAATGTATGTCTGACTGAAGTCTACCACACTGAATGCATATAAAATATACAGAAGGCATTAACATGAGAAAATGTACTCAAGTTTAAATCCCCTTGAGATGTAATGAATGAATTAAGAGTCTACATGAGACAGTTTTGCAGCCACACTTGCAGGTGATAAAGAAAAAAGACCAATAAAGTTTCCGACTGGCTGTTGGCCGTGGCATGGGTGCAAAAAAGCTGATGTGTTGGAGGAAGAAAAAAGAGAGCACCTGTTGAAAACACACTAAAGGTACCTGAATATACACCAAACCAGGTGTTAGAAAGTAAACATCGCTTTAAACTGTGTCTCAGGGCATTTTAAAACATTTTTAATAAGAACAATGATCATATAACAGATCTTGTAACAATTGAACCCTAAAGAAGATACTGAAGGGTTCAATTTAGCAGATACCGAAAGGTTCATAAAAACAGATTTAGGTGTGTCTTGAAATTGACTTAAATGTTACTATTAAAAAAGAACACTCTGTACTTAAAAAGAGTAATGCATAGTTAAATCTGATCCTATCTTGAGAATGACTTGAACGTAAACCTCTAGTAGGAACTAGTGTAATGAATGCAAGAGGTCATTTTCAAAGACATAAAGGGTCGATTAAAACATATATGACAGAAACTTAAAAGAAAAGGGGCAAGGGTACACATTAAAGTATACATAACATGACAGAGGGCTCCTTAAAAAACTCTAAACAGTAGCTAAAAACAAAGACACAAGACATTAAAACACCTTGAAACGGACACTCAAGTGTTTTCTGAAGCACGCAGGATTCATCAAAACAAACAATAAACAGGAATCAGAAAAACTTTCATTATTTGGTGCTTTGAATCAAACACTTCAGAGTATCCTAAGACTACATCCACATGAAGCTGAAAACGGTTTCATTCTTTCTCGTATCAAAAAAGTTTGCTGTCAACGTGGAACACTCACAAGAAATATGGGCGTCCAGACGAAAGCGCTGAAAGTATGTAGTACATATGCCAGGGCTGTAGGTGGGGCTGTGACGCTGCCACAAAGTCCACCAAAAACAGAGAATGACACACAGAGCATGCGCATTTGGCTCGTGCGAAAACGGCGGTGAATACAAGAAGTAAGTGAGAGGCGGGGGCGTTGCATTATCAGTTCAGAAAATACCGGATAGTTGTCAACATAGAACCAAACCGATGCACGGTTTCAGATTCATCCACTCTGGAACCCGGTTTGAAAAATGATCGAATTCAGGCTGCCAAAACACTGAATCTGTTTGGATGAAACATGCATACGATAAAAAACTTTTGCGGATACACCTAAACCCATCTTCATCTGGACGGCCCCCTAAAACCAGCTTCAAATGGTTCATTAAAACCAAGGCATTATGATACCATCGGAAAATAGAGGAAGGATCTTAAACAGACACCAAATGAAACACCTTGAAACAGACTTTGATGTTTACTGATGTCAAAATCAGAAGAAAAATAATTCAACTTTCACTCTTTTTTTTCTTTTTAGCAAATAAACCTCATGAGTGAATCCTTCAAATATAAATGTATGAGTAATGGATATTTGTATGTTTCTCGGTGAAAATGCTCCATTTTAAATGCTTCCTCTTTGCTGTTTAACCTAATTCCCCACAACAGTTCAGCTCCCATGGTGCATTTCTTCCCCAGAGATGTTTGATTTGATTGTGAATAGCTTTGTATAAATGTTAATAGAAATACTTTTTCATTATTAAAAACATGTAAAATGTTGTGTCCCATCTAGCTGGAAAAAGCGCATTATTAGCAAGTGTGGCCCCACAGAGAATCGAACTCTCACCCACACTGTATTGGTGCCTTGCTCCGCTGATTTGAAACAGCAGAGCAGCAAATGGCTTCACCCCCGGGGACCAAAACATCAAAAACATAAATAAAAAGAAAAAAAAAAAGGTGTGGATCTGAACCGATAAATCAAAGTGATACAGAATCATTATGTAAATTCTGACCTCACAGGGCAGTTTCACTTAGCACTGATGTGTTTGTGCTTTTTGTGTTTGTATGTGTGCACACTTCTGCATCTCAGAGATACACACACTCATACAGAAGACACTGTGCCTTGTGCCAGCTGAGACCCAAACAGTGAAAAAACAACAAATTATAAAACTCCTCTCTCTCTTCTCCATCCCTCGAGGACACACTTTCGCTCTCTCTCTCCCTTTTTCTCACTCTCTCTGCGGTCCACTCTTTCTCTTAAATCCTACAGTCTTAGATAATTCTCCCTTTTGCACCATAAAATCAAACCATATTTCATTGTTTTGTTCACTGCCCCAGATAAATATCCTTGTTTGAAACTCAGCTCATTTTTCAAGTCTTTAGAGAGCAGTTCACAGAGCAATTATAAATGAATACCATATTTTGGTTTTTTTTTTCTGCTGAAAAAGAAGGTTGACTGCTGAATTTTTATTTTTGTCAAGGCTTATCAAATAATATGGATCAAGGGGGGACAATTACATTTCAGAATAAGGGAAAGCTATTGTTTTTATATGAAGAATAAATCCAAATGGAGCGAAACTTGGATGGTTTCAAAGACGTTGATATTTCATTCTTTCCTTTTTTGCAGATTCATTGCTTTCATGATGTTTTTTTTTTTAACTTTGGCAACATAAGAAAGTTCAAAACTGTTGGAAATGGAGGAAAATATGAACATAAAAGTGTCAAATTTTAAAATGTACTTTCTTTTTTTTAATCCGTAAAGTACCCTCATGCTGATTGCTGATTATTCTTTTCGTGCCATCTTGACGTCAGCAGAGACATGAAAACATCAATCTATCAGTACCGTGAAAACTAACAGTGTATTAGATGAAACATGTCCAATGGAGAGACCGTTTTCAAGCAGATTCTGTATTTACTGAGATTTCATCATTGACATTTAATGGCAACCTGGGTGAAATCAGGTTTGAACATCCAAGACTTAATTGCTACCAGTTTTCTGCCAGCTAAAATACAATTACCTCATCAAATTAAGGGGGATGGGAATGACTTTTGTGAAGGCATTGCTCAATAGGTTTTTCCCAAAAAATATATAAAAACATGGTCTTCTCAAAGACAGACTTTCACCACATTTTCTTTTCTTTTCTTGAGGTTGGATTTAAACCTGGGCTGCCTGTTCGAGGGCTTGCCTAAGGGGGCATGCAACCTAAACTTTAAGGCTACACCGGCACACCGGTATTTTGTTTTTGAATTGAAAAATAACTAAAAGATGATGCAGATTATATAAAACATGGAGGTGGTCTCACTGAGATCACTCTTGACCTCTGAAGAGCCATTTTTGAAGCCAAAGACGGCGGTTATCATGTTAGAAATGCTGACTCAACCAAAATTTTTGGTCGACCTGACACAGACGACAGCTGGAGCTGTGGTTGGCTTTAATCCAGTGACAAACAGCTACATCAAACCTGCCTGTGAGTAAACTCAGCCACACCCCTTGTTACAAAACTCTATGCAAAATAGATCACTCCCTGTCAGTGTGTGCAAACAAAGCAATACGCTGTTCAGACCAACGCTGTATTTTTTCTTGAGCCAAGTGATAAACATGTTAAATGTTGCTGTAGAAATGAACACTTTACATGGATGTTATGAAGCATGCCTGGGCTTTTGGAGCCAGCCTCAAATGGACACTAAATTCCAATTTCCACCAAACAGTTCAGTTCAGTTCTTCTCGGTACGGCACTCATTTTGTTCCCTTCAACTAAAACTGGGACAGGTCCCCAAATTACCGACCCCTACAGTGCTACTTTTTGGTACCCTTCTGTTGGGATGCCAGACATACCGATCCAACCCCCAGAAGGTGGAGCTAGACACACTGCAGTCCATTGATTTGTGGAATGGATTGTCACTTCCCATGCAACAGCAGTAATAAAGAACGATATAACCCTGTCCTGTTTTAATCTCCAGTGGACTTCATGAAGACAACTGTCTTTTTCCATTGTTGCTCTTTGTTTACTGTGTCACGTTTGTCTTCTTTGTTGGATTTATAAGTGGGGTACACTGTGTTGCACTGCTGCATCACACTCATAAACTGTATAGAATGGACAGTGTGGCTTTGCCTTTTAGCATTGTACAGTTTTGAAACCAAAAAACCTCCGTCATGGCCGCTGCCAGTGTGCAGCCAGAGTCTGCCCAGTAGAGACTATGAGGGACTCTGAGAAAATCTGATTGGAAGCAGGTGACAAAAATAATTTAATTCTATCTTTTGAAAGTCTAATCTCTTCTTGACTCTCCCTGATGTATTTTACTATTCCTGAAAAAACTACACGAGAATTGCAGGTGTCAATCATCGTTAAATGTAAAATCCCGTATTTAACGTCCAATAACTAATGAAAAAGAAGCTTTCCAGAAAAAAAAAAGACTTGCAGCCTACGGATGTGAGAAACATTTCTAGGAGGTGTATTAATTTTTTAAAAACTTTGACCCCCATCTGGAATGAATAGAGGCAGGGTTTTTGACCTATATTGCAGCCAGACACCAGGGGGAGCAGTTTTTGTGACAACCTCAGTTTGAGCCGAGCGAGATGACGTCCATTTTTTTACAGTCTATCTTCACACTATTATGGAGCTGATGCAGCTACTGGCATTTGGCATGGTTGGCTGTGGAAACACAAACAGGATCAGGCTTTACCAATCTGACCCACAGCAAACTGTACTGATCCATATCAGACCGCTTGGTGGAAACGGGGCTCAAAGGAAGCGAAGAGCTTAATTTTTCAACATTAGAGGTTTGAACTTACTCAACATGACATACAGTATAACCCCAGTGACTGTCAGCAACCACTGTTAGATCAGATTTTGATACGGCTTAGGTCTTAACATGGATTCTAAATCAAAGTCTCAAGATTGTCAGGAAAAAAACTTTCACTTTTGCACCAGTTTCAAACTCCCATTGTGTTTTTAAATGACATTACAATGAAATATACTTTTTGGGGAGGGTCAAATAAGACTTAGATTAATTATATTACAATCAATGCAGCTTTAACTAAATAGCTTTTAAAAATATTTTTCTTATTAAAATCATTAGCAGACTTGTTGAAATGTTTTTTTTAAAATACAACTTTTATTTGTCGAAAAGGATAAAAAACTTAGACAATGGTCTTCTATATTTACTATTTTAAATGTTACCAGCTGAGGCACAGATTTTCCCTAAACCAAAATGTTTTTCTGTTTAATTTTTTTTTTTTTTGCTTTATTTGATGCATTTGAGGGATGACAGAAGAGACACAGAGAGAGGTGGGATATTGCTGTCAAAGTAACCTAATAAAGGATGAATAATAATCCAAAGATTTATGGTTCTCATCAGTGATATTACATCAAAACTAGCAGAAGAGGGAAACATTCATTTAGCAGCATCTGTTTTGTCTGCGCTCATCTTTTGTTTTCCCCTCCTGCTTTCTCTTTCTGTGAATGTGTAAATCTTGTTTTGTTTTTTAAGTTTTTAATGTTTTTTTTGCCTTTGCTGATGAAAAATGTAATTCTCTTTCAACCATGCACAGACCTCTGCTGATGGCTTGTGGATTGTTTAGTTGAACACAGTTATTGAATTGTACTGGAATTCAGAACCTTAACTCACAAAGCCCTCTGAACTTGCCTGGTCAGCTGATGAAGAAGCTGAATGGGCATTTCTAGAGTTTCCATTTTATTTGCCCAGTGTTTTACTAGATTGTAAAACACAACAAAGTTTGTAGAATTTCAAGTTATATTATTTTGTGTTTATTGCTTGGGTTAGCATAAATCTGAGGGCATTGCTGTGCTAATGATGTGCTAATTGTACTGCCTTCTTGCCAAATGCATGATTTCACTTGCATTTAATGAACTGCCTCACAAATTATGAATTAGCAAACAAAACCAGACTAAAGTCAGGGTTGGTAATCAGATTTAGATTGACTTTTTGTATTTCTAGTTAAAATGATCTTTATGTCCTGATGTCAATCAATACATGATATGTTCTTAAAAAAAGAGTGAAAAATATCTGCTGTCTACAGCAGGAGTAAACCTGGGAAAACACCAACCAATCCTAGCATTTGGGATCCAATTTATTAAACCAATCAAATCCCGTCTGCTGTTCTGCCCGCCTCCTGTGCGTACATTTCTCCAACATGCTCTAGCCCTGAATCAATATGCATAACCAAGAGGGATCCAAGGACGCTGGAGAATGGCAGAAAAACTACCTATACCCTGATTACTGGTAACGTAAAGCACACAAAAACAATCAGCTGAGGACCAGTTTGAGTCTGTGGTTTTGAATCAGTCATGATCCTATGATCGCAAATCAGTGGCGCTCGTGCATGTGAGCAGGGGCGTCATTTTGGAGGAGCTCCAAGTGTGGGAGGGCGGGGGCTAAATGGAGTCCTGAGGAGATGCTACATTCACATTCATGCTAGTTTTCCATGACTACCAGCCCTGACTTTAAAACAAAACTTTATTCACTCAACTGTTGCCTTAACCTCAATATTAACCTATAGGAAGTGAATGTCACATGGTAACTTTGCACATAGGTATGTGTTTACTGTAACCAAGAGATACAGTGCTTCCATATTTGCAAACGTAACTGGACTTCCTTTAGATTTTCATCTGACTTCACCTGACTGTTAATAAATACTGCTTTATTAATGACACACTACAATACACACAGCTACAAGGTTCTGGGTTACCACAACAAGACCACATCTTTTGGTAAAAATCAGACTTTCAAAGTATGGAGGTCTGCTTGTACATCAATATAGTAGTTCAACGGATTTTTCAAACACACATAATAACCTTTTTTTCTGGACTAGATCTACTAATTAAGCACCATAAACTAACCAAATTGGAAATACTCTTCTCCCTGTGGTTTTGTGATAGAGTTTTAAGTTAATAAAAAGAACTTCACAAGGAAAAAAAAAAATCACATTTTGTGTTTTCCTCGCTCCCCTTAGTTTGAGACAAAGACAGCTGATGACAACTGAAGTATTAATTTCAGAGCAATAGCCTGAATGTAATAAAAAAAACAATGGTTGTCTGTTAGGGGTTGTTTAAGCTTTTAATCAAGAAAACTTTTTTTTTTTTATTTGATGCAATTTTTTCTGTTCAGACTACCTAATTCTACAATGATACACACACTGTCGACTTGCAAAGTCTGTTGGTTAAATAAAGCTCCACGTTAGCTCTTGCAGGACATGAAAGTTATACATCCCAACTGTATCAACTAAGAACCTGCTGACTGAATCAACATGTTCTAATTGTTAATTTTTTTTTCCTCTGCATTTTTGCCCTTTTTTTTTGAATAGGACAACCGAAGAGAGAAAGGAAACCAGCGACTTCTGCAACAAGGACTGAAGACACTCTATGTTGGGTGCGTGTTTAAACTACAAAGCCAATGGCGCCCATCAATCATGATTTCTAAACAGTGACTCAGCATGCTGCTCAGCTAACCCATTGAACATCCTGGTAGAGGAAACTGAAACAGTATTTTCAACTCATGACTCATGTTAGCTTAAGTCAGAATTTTTCTATGTATCACATCAAAGTAGGTAGCACAGCAGAGTTGTTGTCATGATAACGGTTACTGAAAGAAACTTGCAGTGGAACCAGAGTTAAACAAGGGAAGCAAATAAACGCTGTGTCCTCCTGTGTCATTTCCCCAGTCTTTACATTGTTAGCTGAACTTTCTGTGTGTGTGACTATGTGCACCACATTTCTCTCTCTTCCTATTCCTGTCCTCTTTAGAACACACACACACACACACACACACACACACACACACACACACACACACTCACACACACACACACACACGATCAGTGAAGGATGCAGAAACACGCAGCTCCTCTCTTTCCCTCTTCGGCACGTCAGAAGCATTTTGCCGGGTGATTAATCGCCGCGGCAAGCGTTCGAGCCCCGTGGTCGGCCTGGGGGCGTCGCCACGATCCCTGCACCTGCCACTGTGATCCACACTGACCCCCTCCCCCCTCCAATACCCACAGAAACACACATAAGACCACAGATAAATGTAAAAATTAACAGAATATCCTGTGCATGGAGGTTACATAATGCATCCACAAATAATTCACGAAAAGAAAAAAAATAGACCATTAAACTTTCTTTAAACATGAACACAACCACACTGCGTATTCCTGCAACAAATTCAGTGTTTGGTTTGAGCCCAACTTTGTTTGTTTTTTTTTGGACACACAGGTAACAACATTTGGTCAGCGATGAATACATTGCTACGCCTTGCATGGTAGAAAATCTCCAGTTTTTGTTTTGTTTTGTTTTTCCAAAAACTTTCCAAGTGCTGTTAAACAGATCAATGAATTTTAAACAGCTTTTCTCAACATCCTAGTTTTATTGCTCTTTGCTAGCCAATGTCACTAACTTGTGTAGTTTGTTAGTTGCTCTCGGCTCTTTGGACATACCTCTCTCTCTCACTAGTTTTCTTTCCAGAGCCTTTGAAATCTTTGGCTCCCTCCCTCTGCCAGACTTTTTCTGTACTGTGTGGCTCTCTTTGAATTTCTGGATTATACTTCTCACTCCACTTCTTGACACTTGGAAACGCTGTCATAACTCGGTATATCTTTTTCTTATGTCTTAACAGATTTCTTTTGTTTTTGGCATGACTTTCCCAAGTGACAGCACAAAGCCTTAATGTGGATTTTATAAGGAAGAGTGGGGTAAACTGAGACTTTTTTTTTTTAACTTATGGTGTCCCCTGGGTAAAGGAAAGGGATTCAGATGAAAAACAAAAACATCTACCTTTATATGTTTCCTGTCAGTGGAAATGCTCAGAATGCATCCCTGACAAAAAAAAAAAAAGAAAATATGACTTCTAAAAAAAAAAACTGGTCTGTGGCTCAACAAACAAGTTTGAGAAGCTCAACTTTTTAGGATGAGACCAGAGAGCTCAATGATTTCATGTCTCACTGATGGGTAAATGAATCAAGTTATAGCTTCAAGTCGAGAAGAAATAGCTTAACTTTTAACTGAAAGTAGGAGTTAAATTTGTCATCCTAAGATTGTTGAGCCTTCACATAGAGATTCTGTCTGTGCAAAGGATGTACAAACAAATGATGTTTGGTTTGAACGTGAACATCTGTCACTTCAACATGGTATAAAAAGTCTACTCAGTGATAAGAGAGAATCTGAAAGAAATAACTAATAAATCATGAATCATATCACAATTGTAAGATGTCCAAGTTATTGTAATTTTGAAGACCTAGTTTAGAGAATCTGACAGGACGTACTCTCCTCCACACCAGTTGAACCACTGACTCAATTTACCCCAAGGCATTTGGCTCACTTTATCCATACAGCCAATATTTAAAAAAAACAAAACAAAACAACAACTCAGCTTCACAGTTCAGCATAATCTTTAGCAAAATGGTTCATATAATTTAATATATTAGTAAATCATCAACATGTATGATGCCCACTTTTAGACCTGGATAAGTTTTCTTTCACATAACAGTCATTATAGCTAAAAGCAAAAATAAATACTTTGACAAATAAAAAACATTTTCTTTTTCTGTAAAGAAAACCTACTTACATCTCTACCACATGCTTCTCTCAATCACAGGGACAGCAAAACGGAGGGTGCTTGCAGAATTTATGGTCATATGACAAAAAATGTGTACCACTGCTTAGATATAGGAGGTGTGTCAACTTACCCACTGGCTCATCTTACCCCACTTTCCCTTATTGTCTATAAAGAGTAGGACAGCCTTCAGTTAGAACTGGATTGATTGATTACAAATTGATTGATTGATTACAAGCTGTGAACATTACACAGTTAAAGAACATGATCGTGGGTTTGTGCTTTGTCTCAATAAAAAAGGTCGGTTCCTAACAGGAATAATACTTTTGACCCTGGTAGCTTTTGTAAAACAATTTGTGCAAAATAAAATAATGTAAGTTATATATACAATATAAATTTATATAGTGATATATTTTTATAGTTATATGTTGATATTTACTTATTCTGCAGGACTCTGTACCTACCCACAACACCAGCGCTACCAGATGGTTTGCTCTCCAAGTAGGCCTACTGACCCCTCTGATTCAAACACTGCAGGATATTTGTCAAAAGGAGACGATAATAGCTTACCTAAAATCACAGACCAGTTTGAGGCCACTGCCAAAGCAAGTGAACAGAGCTACAGGTCGATCGCCTTCATGCCATGCCAAACTGATGAAGTAGGTCATGATACAGAAGTCCTAACATGTCGTGTGTTTTTTCACAGTAACATTTCTTGTGAATTTATTTTGTATTGTAACTAACTTGTGAAATAAATGACCTAACAAACCAACTAGCTAACAAAAAACTAAATAACTATACAAATACTGAAAGCAATTAAAAATTGATGAGATCTCTTAAACAGCATTGTTTGTTAAACACAATCATTCATTCAGAAAATCAATTCATTACCAGTTAAACTGCAGAACACTTTCTGGACAGAACCCCCCCCCCCCCCCCAACTCTCTCCATCACACTGCTCTCTCACCACCTGAGCTGGAGGAGGGCAAGCATGTGTATCAGGCCCACACTACATCTGTTACACTCTACGCTCTGTGTGTGTGTGTGTGTGTGTGTGTGTGTGTGTGTGTGTGTGTGTGTGTGTGTGTCTCGCACCACCAGTAAGCATGTTCAGTGTGTAATATATACTCTTGGTGGTGGTGAACTGATATGCATGCCTGTCTCTCTCTCTCTTTCTGTGTGTGTGTGTGTGTGTGTGGCAGCAGATGTCATTCGTTCTGAAACCAGCAGCTGGATCCAAGGTTCCCAATGGGACCTTTCATGTCTACAACTTACAGCTTACACACACACACACACACACACACACACACACACACACACACACACACACACGGCCAACAGGTTGTGTGTCTTGATCGTTGTAGAGTTGAAGTGGTAATAAAGGAGTGTGTGTGTGTGTGTGTGTGTGTGTGTGTGTGTGTGTGTGTGTGTGTGTGTGCGCGCACGTGTGTGCGTGTTTTGTTAATATTAGTGGACTGACCTGCTGACTGTTTACATATGGAGCAGATTATCTGCATAAACTTACCGTAAATACTCATACACACAGATTTTAATTCCTAAAGAAACCTTTGAAAATGTTTTCAGAGTTCAGTTCACATCGAAACTTTCCACTTTCTCTCTCTCTCTCCCTTTTTTTCCCTTTTTTTTTTTTTAGCAGAAACTGAAACACCATGAAAGCACAGATGAATATTTTTGCCAGGTGTAAGAAAGATTTCAGAAATTGAAAGCTTAAGGAGGATTATTTTGCATTTCAAGACAGAGTTGAGATTCAAACTTTTATTGTTGGTGCCAGACAGAATAAAAACATCAATCCTTGACTGATTTGAAAAGTTATCCTGTCCTGATTCATTCCGGCTCATTACTGACAAAAAATACTGAAAGCTGAATGTAACCCTCACATTTCAACTCTGGTCTTGAGGTGCAAAACCGAAAAGTTTTCTTTTTTATGAAAAGGAAAGTTTTGTTGCTATTATCAAATTTAACAAGTGAAAAGTAGACTTTTTGAAAAGATGTGTTAAAAAATCTTGGTGTTCCATTGGTCTATCCATTCTTGATGAAAAGGTGTACGTTAATATCTGTTCAGGGTCATTTTTAGAGGTAAGTCTGAGATGTCCTCTACAGGCCACCGTATAGAGGACAAATTCTTCATATTCTGGCCTCTTTGGACGCATTAAAGGCAGAATGTTCCTTTAGTTTTCATCCTTCCATTCATATATATTTAATATCTCTCACAGCGTGGCCATTTCACAAACATTCACCTTTTTTAAAACACCCGGGGAGCTCAGCCCTGCAGCCAGGCACCATATGGCTGTCTCATACAGGATCCACCCTCGTCCTGACAATTAGGACCACAGGCTAAAACCCTGCTGGATCTGGAGCACGGCCAGATGAGAGGAGGACAGAGGGAGAGTGAGAAAGGGGAAAAAGAGAGCGGCGGTGATGTGAGGACCCAGAGACAAAAGCAAAATTGATAGAGAACAGGTGAGTTTAATAAAGATCTGAATTACAGAGAAACAGAGTGAGGAGCAGAGGAGGAAGAAGTATGGCTGTGAAATAATGAAGTAATAACAATAATAGAAATGAAAATAATAAAAATGTAGGAGGAAAAGGGGACTAAGTGGGCTAAACAATGTTTAGCCAATTAAGCGTTGCAGAGGAATCCATGTGCACAATGAGCCATCCATGAATGAACGCAGAGACAGAGGCAGAGCTGCTTAATTACAGCCCGGAGAGAAGTGAGTCCTCATCAGAGCGGAAACACAGAGAGTGAGCGAGTGAGGAGATTTCAGTCTAAGGAAGGTAGGATGAAAGGAATGAAGGAGGAATAGAAGGAAGGAAAAGACTTGGGAGCTCACATCAAGACATACAAGGAAGATACTTGTTTGGAAATAAGTCACTTTCTCAATTTAAGGAATCCCCGCTTTTTATCAGATATTTTTTTCTGATGTTCTGGTAAAAAAGGAAAAATTAAACAACATAATTAAAAGAAAAATAAAAAGGAAAAGTGTGTAACAGTGAAACAAAACAACCAGGAGGACGTGAATAGCATCTCACCTTGTGATGAAAATAACAACGTCAGAAAATAAACGAACAAAACAAGAGTGGATTCAGGTGGTATTTCACCAGATCTACAAAAATGATCAGTTAAAATATCTTTAAAAATATATTTTAAACGATAAATATTTTTTGAAGTTGAAGAGCAGAACATGAATAGATGTATTTGTTTAAACTGTGTCCCATTACCTGACCAAGTCAGGGCAGTTTCTGGTTTGGGTTTTTGGAAGTGTTGCTGTAATCACAGGCTGTTGTTTGCTGCCGTACATCAGCTTTGTTTTAAAGCAAGGAACATAAGTTTGGCTGAATTCTGGCTCCCACTGTGGACAAAACAGTACATAAAATCCATGTGATGAAACCTTTGTTTACTTTTTTAAAAATAAACCTCTCATCCAATGGTTTTATGTGCTTTTGCCTTTGCCTGCCATTCAGATGGACTTGCCTTGACATCAGTCAGTTTCACATCCAGCTGAAAACATCTCATAGGAGCTACAACTCAACATATTGCTAAGTGGTTGAATAACTTCACTCATTATCACCTCTTTGTGTTCTATTTAGGCACACAACAAACTATCTGTTTGGTACATGTCTGCCCCACATGTGGTTAGCACCAAAAAAACAAAACAAAACAAAACCTTCACATCAAAGTCTAAAACTTTTGCAAAAAAAAAAAAAAAAGAAGCATACTACCAATGAAAAGTTTTTTTCTGCAATGTGCTGACGCAAAGAACAGCAAATATAAACACAACTGTGATTTCCTGTGATAAATGTTTGGCGAGACAATTTTGTAACAGCCTGAACGATGTTCATTAAGTCAAAAACAAGCGTGCATATATCATCAATGCAATATCAAAAAAAAAAAAAAAAACCCAACAGACATTTCAATTAAAGGGCTGCGAGCCTTACGGGGTGCACAGGGGAACAGTTTTATTAGTGACTGCATTTACTGCACGTCATTCTACGCAGGTTTCAGTTTGGCTGTCATAGATCAATCTCCTGTCCTCTTTGTTGGTACTTCCACTGCCCCTGAAGTCCACTCAAGGAGATTTTCCTCTGCATTTCAATAGAGTCAAGAGCATTTCCTCTGACTTACCGATATTGGTGGGTACAAGTCAATTTTGCATTCATTTGAAAGCCCGATGGGTCTCTGGTTCTTAAAGTATGTCTGAAATACCAAAGGGTCAGTATTCAACACCTGCTCGCTTGCTTTAGGGACCACAGTTCTTCAACAGCACTTCTTGTATAAAGCAAGTCAGAATAAACTGCTGTTTTTAATCACTATAAGACAGTTGTAATTTAACTTAATGTAACACATCTAATATAGCACACATTGGGTGTTTGTAAATTCATCGTTCACAATAAAATTAATAAAAACAAACATTTAAGTTGATGGTTTGTCTTCCTGTTTGTCCACCTGATATATGTGGATGATTTAACTGCAGTCCACTTTAGAGGAGGAGGAGGAGCAGAGAGTGAAACTTCTTCATTCATTTTATGCTGTGCTGCTTGGCACACATGTTTAGCCCGGGGTGATGGCGAGCAGGAAGTATCTCTAAAAACAGGGAAATTCTGGAAAAATCACTGCGAGCAAACCCCCCCCCCTCCCCCTTCCTCTCCCCCTCGATGTCTTTGGCTGGGTCATTGCATAATTTAGTAATCAACTAAATTAAGGTATGGAGAGATGAACTTGCAGCTTGTGAGCATTTGTGTCAAGTTCATCGGCTTTTTGTGGGGAAACTTCAGCCAGGCAGCCGCCTCGCCTTAATGAATCTCAAACTGCCACCGATTTTCATCTGCAGCAATGACAAGGGAGGGAATTAGCCAGGGTCCCTGTACACACACACACTACACACGCACACACACTCACACAGGAAACAGGCACCATTTGGTGTTTATGTAAATGTGCGAAAACAAAATGGCTGACTGCCAAATCCTGTCAGTAAACAAAGCTGGTTTGAGTGCCAGGCAGAGTGCCGTTAAGGTGGACCGCTCAGGATGGAGTCTGAGCAGGAGGTGGCCCGACGAGGCTGAAACACCTTAAACGTGTGAGATGGTAACCATGTAAAACAGCCATTAACTTGTGATCGGATGAAGCGTCGGTCTGCATCTCAACAAAACAGGAACACTGTTCCTGGGCCTGCTGTATTTGGGGTACGGTCTGTTGTCATGAAAGCCAAACAGCAAATAATCATTCAGAGCCGAACAGCTGATCTGACCTCCATGAACCAGGAAGTTCTGACTGATCACATCATGCATCTAAAGGAAAAATATAAAAGTCGCGGCAGAGTTCTGTGAAATGTGCATAATCACCGAACAGTCAGTTATGTTAGGTGGGAGGTTGTTTTCTCCCATAATCCACCACTCACAGGGTCTGCTGGCCCTTATACAGACACCTTTTATAAGTTTCTAAGCCATCACAGCTAGTCCATTCTTACTTAAACAATTCCTTTACTCAAGGGAAAAACTGAGTTCACATTATGTAAAAAAACAAAACACTTTCAGTATTTTTATATACAAATATGCAAAATATTCAATGATCAACAAAATTTGAAAAACACATTGCCAACTGGGTACTTTGTTTGTGGTCTGCATGTGTGAAAACACAATCTCAGAGTCTGTTCTTTTGGTAATTCTTACTTTCCGAACATGTTACAGCTATCATGACCTGTGAGTCCCTTCCCTGCATTCATAACATAGAAATTCTATCTCTGATAGCTAATATACATGGCTTTTATTTTTGCTGGAGAGATGGCAAATAGATTTGAAGAGTATGAGAGCAGCATAATGAGCAGAGCCAGGCCTGGAGTCAACAGGTTAAAGGATTTTAGAGGCCAGTAAAGACAACATGAATGAGGCTAGGCTAATCATTAGGGCAGGAAATCCTTGCTCAAGACTCTAACTGTCCTGCAGACAGCGAAGCTGATGAGTGTTGATGGATGGTGGAGCACGCAGCCAAACTGCAACTGAGTGGAGACGGATCTGACATGGATCTGGTGGAAATCCAGTGCGAGTCCGCTGCTGCTCTTAGGGAGGAGAAATGACAAAAATAATTCTTACAAGTGAATGACATGGAAAAATCAGTGAAACTGATGCCAGTTCATGTCAGAGGGAATTTCACAGCACATGTATTCACTTGTAGTCTACCATTATCACTTCGCTGTGACATCAGTTGGCAGCTCCACTACGGCTGTGTGAGTGATGTCTGTTGAGCCATTTTCATTTAAAGGTTAGCACAGTGCTAAAACAAATAAAAATGTAAGTCACACTTCGTCCATACCATTATTTGAACTCCATTCTCATCCCGTCTCTTCTCTGGATGTTTTCATTTCGGCCAAACCAACACTGTGCTCATGTTAGAGTAAAAGTGAGGCAACACACAGCACTCTCACTGGGAACAATTTGGGGAGATGAAAAGCTGATGCAGGTCTACGAGTGAAATTATTTTTCATCATTGTTGAAGTCATTACTTTGTTCTTTGTAAAATAGTATATAAAAAAATAATAATGATAATAAGATCAATATGTATGGCTTATTTTAACCCACTTTTCTGCCTAGCTTTCCTTCACTTTCCATGAGTCTATTTCTTCTTGTACAGTATTTTCTATACTTGCTTTCCTCTATTAATTGTGAAAAAGTGGTTTTGACTACAAACAGCCTCTGACTCCCTGCTGCCCCCTCCTCTCCTCCTGTGTACTCTGATGCTTTTCTCAGTCTTTTGGACTTTTTAAAGAGGACAGGGGAAAGGATGACTCCTTCCCTTCTCCTGTCTGCCCCTGGCTCTCAGTTTGTGCAACCGCACAGCAGAACTGATAATAATTAGCACACGGGGAATGGAATAATTTGGTCGAAGTGATGGTGGCGACGGGAGCTCCGCCTCCTGCAGAGTGGCGCTGTTTGCTCAGCTCGCCAACGGACGAGTGGGAAAGAAAAATACACAGGCTAATTATTTCAGATAATGCAATTAAGATATGCATATTTAGCATAAACTCCAGGATGGAAATGTAGACGTCAGCAGATACTAAATGTGTGTGTGTGCGTGAAGGTGTGTGTGTATCTGTGTGTGAGAGAGAGAGAGAGAGAGAGAGAGAGAGAGAGAGAGTATGTTTCCTGTACATGGTGGAGTGTGTGCAGCAGTCTCTGGTGGCAGGTTGCAACATTAATCTCTCCCTGTTTTGGGTCTCTTAACTACACAGAGGTTATAGTCAGTGTCTGAAAATTCATGCCTGCGTGTGTGTGTGTGTGTGAGTGTGTGTGTGTGTGTGTGCATGCACGTGCCTAAAATTAAACAGTACTCAAATAAGTTTAAAAAAATGCATTTTCAGTTATTCTCATGCTCATTCCTAAGAATGTTCACACACACACACACACACACACACACACACACACACACACACACACACACACACACACACACACACACACACAAAGAGACCATCCCTGCATGCAATAGGCCAGGTGCAGCAGTGTGTCTGTCCACAATGTGTGTGTGTGTGTGTGTGTTTGCGTGCTTTGAGTGGATGCATGTGTATTTTTCTACCTGCTACACTAATGATCTGCACCTGTCAGCAATACACACACACACACACACACACACACACACACACACACACACACACACACACACACACACACACACACACACACACACATATGCCTGAGAGAAGGAGGCATGAAGTGGAATGTATCAAAAAACAAGAAAATGTGTAGGGAAAAAAAAGGTCAGGGGGACCGAAAAGAAGGGATGGAAAAGAAACCAATAAGAATTTAGGAGAAATATTGTTTGGAAGGATTTAAACAGAATACAAAGGGAAAGTGAGGCAAGAGCAAAAATGCAGCTATACAGGGAAACAGAGAAAAGAGGAGGGATGAAAAATGGATAAACACAATGGACTTAGAAATTAACACTGAAGAAAGGAAAAAATAAAGATAAGAATGGAGGAAAATAAGAGGAATATGAAGGAGTTTAAAAGAGAAGACACAAAGGACAGAAGGAATAGGAGAAGAAAAGGGGAGAAAACTGTTGGCATCAGTCCAAATGACAGCATCTTCCTCGCCTGCGTTCTGGTTTGAATACCGCCGCACATCATTAGAGCCGTCAATCAGCAGCTGCTGCTGCTCTGCTGCAGCGAGCAGCTTCATGCAGGCCGACAGCTGCAGCTTACACACAAACACTGAACACTGTGTGCTGCAGGTTCTTTAATGGACCTGCAGGAGGCTAAATGTAAGGCAACCCTGAGTGATGATGTTGGCAGGTCCTGATCAGAATCTAATACAGAATCACTCCTTGACTGTATGTCAGCGTTGACCCAGTGCAGTGTCATCTTTTAATAGAACTCAAGCACTTTGTTTTGAAAGTTTATTAAAACTTTTTTTGTGTTTGGCCTTTCTGGATAAAATGTCCTCCTTGTGTTGAGCTCATAAAGCACAGAGAGAAACCCTAAAGGTACTAAGAAAGTCTAAGCTATTGTCTTCATCTGACCCAAGTTTAAACCTCTTGAGTTAAAAATGATGCAAATTGCAAAACCTGTTTTCTGAACGTCCACTTAAGTCTGTACCCAATAGCTGAAGAAATCCCAATAGAGGCCACACTGAAATGTCCGTTCTTACATCAGAAAGCGTGGTTAAAAAGACAGTTTTGGTATGGATATCTGTTTTTAAACACAAAACTTTCTCTTTAAAAAAACTATTTTTCTGTACTTGTCAAGAATTCATACAAAGGGAGGAAAAGTAATGAATAAAATGAAGCAATGTCATGAATCTTAGACCAACATAATAAATGGATGGATGACAAAAACAAAACAAACAAAACAAAAAGTTGTTTGATTCTTAAACATCCACAGTGACAAATAAAATAAATGTTAGACTGTAGAGCTGGTACATGTCTGGATCAGAGCTAATGTTCATTGAATGTAACATTTTCATCTCTTTTAGGACAGGATCAAATTTAACGTTGGTTTTTCTAAAACATCTGATTAAGTGTAATAACTGTTTACGATGCCCAGAAAATATCTGTTTTTCTGATCATTTTTCTTTTGTATTTTTTTTTTCCTTCTGATGGCACAAAGCAGGCTGTTCAACATCAACATAAAGTGTTTCTGACCAAATATGAGACTGATGTGCGTTGGAAAAACACAAAAATGCTGAAGAAAAAAGCCAAAATTGACACAATTTTACACAAAACAACAAAATGGGCTGAATGAAATTGTTGGCACAATTTCTGAACTTTTGATAAATTACGTTATTTCAAGCAGGTGATGCTTGTTGAAATTTAGCTGTGGCAAGTAACAGGTGCTGGCAATATATAAATCACACCCGACACCAGTTAGAATGTATAAAAGTTGACCCAACCTTTGTGTTATGTGCGTATGCGTACACCAAGCATGGGGAAGAGAAAGAAGCGCCGAGCTGTGTCTGAGGACTTTAGAAGCAAAATTGTTGAAAAATATGAACAATCTCAAGGATACAAGACCATCTCCAGAGACCTTAAAGTTCCTTTGTCTATTGTGCATAATATAATCAAGAAGTTTATAACCCATGGAACTGTGGCTAATCTCCCTGGACGGGGGAGAAAAGAAAAATTGACAAAAGAATGTAACACAGGATAGTTCGAATGGTGGATAAACATCCTCAGTCAACTTCCACACAGTTTCTAGCTGTCCTGCAGACTCAGGGTGAAGAGGTGTCAGCTCGGACCATACGTCGTCATCTGAATGAGGAGAAGCGCTATGGCAGGAGACCAAAGAGAACCCTATTGCTGACTAAGAGACGTAAAAAAGCCAGACTCAGGTACAAAGATGTACCTGAGTAAGCTTCAATACTTCTGGGAGAATGTTTTGTGGATAGATGAGACTAAGGTAGAGCTTTTTGGAAAAGCACGTCATCCTACTGTTTACAAAAAACAGAATGAGGGCTAGGAAGAAAATAAACACAGTGCCTACAGTCAAACATGGTGGAGGGTCAATGATGTTTTGGGGTTGTTTTGCTGCCTCTGGCACTGGATGCCTTGACGGTGTGCAAGGAGTCATGAAATCTGGAGACAATCAAAATCTTTTAAGCTGGGTCTGCGTCAGAGGTCATGGGTGTTCCAGCAGCACAATGACTCAAAATATACCTCGATTAGCAGCAAGAAATGGTTGGAGACAAAGCGCTGGAGAGTTCTGAAGTTGCCATCAATGAGTCCTGATCTAAATCCTATTGAACACCTACAGAGTGAACTCAAAATTGCTATTGCAAGAAGGCACCCTTCAAATCTGAGAGACCTGGAGCAGTTTGCGAAATAAGATTGGCCCAAAATGGGCTGCATGGTAGCGCAGCTGTTAGTGCTGTTGCTTCACAGCAAGAAGGTTGCCGGTTCGCATCCCGGTTCGAGAATCACGCAGTCCAAAAACATGCTCACTAGGTCAACTGGTGATGCTAAATTGCCCGTAGGTGTGAGTGTGAAAGGTTGTCTGTCTCTGTGTGTCAGCCCTGTGATTGACTGGAGACCAGTCCAGGGTGTACCCCGCCTCTCACCCTAAAACAGCTGGGATAGGCTCCAGATACCCACGAACCTGAACAGGATAAGAGGGATAGGACAGATGAATGAATAGTGTAAGAAACGTGATGATAGTTATAGGAAACTATTGGTTCATCTATTTCTTCCAAAGGGTATGCAACCAAATATTAAGTTAATGGTGCCAACAATTTTGTCCGGCCCATTTTTTTTTTTTTTTGCATTTTGTGTAAAATTGTGTCAATTTTGGCTATTTTTTTCTTCAGCTTTTTTGTGTTTTTCCAATAAACATATTTATACCAAAACATTTGTAGTTGCAACGGTTTCTGGGAGAAATGGTGTATTTTCTGGAAAAAATTCCAGGGGTGCCAATACTTTCGTCCATCAAAGAGTTAAGTGACTTGTCCATACCTTTTGACTTTTGTACTAATGTTAAAAACCCAGATGAACCCTCTCACACCTGCTTCAGACAGGAAGAGGAAAGCACACAAAAAAATGACAGAATCATAACATCACCTACAGTCAGATTTAAACTTGATACTCCTATTCAGTTCAGCACAGTTTTCCAGACGGGAAACGCAAACATCAAATACTGGAACAGGAAGAATGTCTGTTGTCCTGGTAACCGGATAAATATTTAAGGATGTGGAGCGTTTATCCAACATGTGGACAGAGAGCTGAGGACTCTGTGTCATACTTCTTGACCTGTCTGTCTCTATCCAGTTCTTTTTCTCCACGCAGCTGTATAATCAGGTCTGTGAGCTTTTAAAAAGGTAGGATTACAAAGAAAAAAACCTACTCATAAAACTTTAGCTGGTTGCTGCTTTGAAGGTTTCAAACATCCAAAACATAAATCGAGCAAGTTTGTCTTAAACATGCTTTCTGTCCAGGCTTCAGTTCCCTATGACCCCCAGAGGAAAAGCAGTAAAGATAATGGTAATAGATGCTTTCTGTGCTTAAAGTCAGTTCTTCTCATTCTCATTAATGCAAACGTGTTCATGTCTTGTAGAGGTTGAGTTTTAATTTCTTATGTGATGTTGAGTTGATGTGACTTGGCTGGGCTTAATTTTAATGTTGAGAAACAGTTGCTGAATTTTTAACTGCGTTTATGAGCCAGAGCTCCCTCGTCAAACAGATCACTGACACCAGTGTGTCTCACAGATGAAGACCTCTGCATCTCTATGCTCTTTTCATATGAACTACTACCAGTAAACCATGCAGGCGTGGTGCAGTGTGTCATGAGTAATGTGTTTCAGGTGCTGTTTTTACAGGATACTGGCAGCTGGAAAAAAGTCCTGGTACACCAAAAAAGTACTGTTGTGCCAAGGGGAAATGGTGGTACAGCAGTTACTAGAATGAACCAGTCAACTTACAGCAATATCTATAAAACTTTATTAATTTGGCTGCTGAATTTCCCTTCAGGGGTTAATAAAGTCTGTTCTATTCTATTAATTCTGTCAGATCCAACCATTTTGACAGGCTGTGATGAAAAAAAAAAATAGCAAACTGTGAATAAAACAAACTCTGGAAGCAGTAATGAAAGAAAACCATGATACTTCACATATAACAAGTGAGGAGATGTAAAACAGGAAACGTGGCTTTATCAGGGTTCAAGATCCAATGCTTATACTGATTAAAGGTACAGTTCATGAGAACAGCAACATCTTATGTGCACAAGGGAGAAGAGGTGAGGGTGTCTGACAAAGTTTTATCTATTTTTCCAAGTTTTTTATTGCAAATTTGAAACTATAATATTACAAATACACCACTTTTTCCACACAAATTTAAAACTTTACATTTTTAAAAACTGCCACTTTTATTCCAAAAAAATCTAAGACTCTAATATCAGAATAATATTCTCATCCTCTGGAGCTTTTTTTTTTTTATTTTTGTTAATTTGTTGAATAGCTGAAAACTATGCTTGCACTAAAAATCCTGTTTTTATTTTTGAATTTGGATGGCTGCAGTTGATGTAATTTTTAAACAATGGAATTTGTGAGCTGTAGTTTACAGAATGCACAGTGTGTTTTGTTTTCCCACAGAATGACAATAATAGTGACATATAGTCTGTAGTTTAACTACAAAGTTATAAATCTTGGACATTTGTTACATATTTGTCCAATAGTGATGAGGTCACCATCTTTTTCATTCACTTGGGCTGAGTAATGGGGTCAGTGGAAATTCAGTTTAAAATAAGAAGAAATATTTCCAACAGTGGAGTGGATGATCATCTCTCTCTCATAGCACACAGCTGCTTCAGGTCACTACTTGTGAATGTGTGTGTGTGTGTGTGTGTGTGTGTGTGTGTGTGTGTGTGTGTGTGTGTGTGTGTGTGTGTGTGTGTGTGTGTGTGAGTGTCTGAATCAGATAGCCAAAGCACATTTTTTCTCCTCACCGACTGACTGTATGGGAAATGGATTATCCTAAAACTTTCAGGTTTACATTTCATTACATTTTCAGTATAAAGGGGCTGTGAGGACTGTTTGCAGCGACACCTTTTGGCTGGAATCGTTTTCACAGTATCGTGATGACATGACTCTTAACAAGGCATGTGTTTTGGAAATGCATAGAGATCAGATCGTTTAAGATGACTTTTCTTTGTTCAAGACAACTTTTTACTGGATACAACGCGACAAAGTAAGGTACTTATCAAGTGTTACGCAGCGCTGGTGACAAAACTTTGTCAGTTTCTACAGTAGTTTAGTCAGCTATTTTAGTGCTACTCGCATCCTGGTTCTGACATATCCATATGCTAACCCTAATGTCCTGCTCATCTATCTCAATCAGAGCTAACGTAACCTCACTCTTCATTTCACTGACTCTCAAGTTTGATCAGATCACTGCAGAATAACTGCAGCATGTGGGTTGGAATGAACATTATCAAAAACAGTTTAGCTCGTGGTTTAGCCTTTAGTTCATGCTCTATCACTCTCCTGTTTAGCTTTCTTCTTCTCTTCTGTCCTTTTTCTGTCTTTCACTTTACCTCTAGTGTCATTGCTTTAGAAATATGAAGAATTTAAACATGTCACCCAGGACACAAAGAAACACTGTTACTGCAGCAAAATCCAGGAAGGAATGATGGCAGAAAACAGCCGACTCTGTTAATGCATTATTTGTGAGATTATACAACAATAATTCATAGGACAATATAAACAGACAGCACTCTGATCTCTCAGTTTGAGTCTATTACAGCCCGCACGTGTGGAGCAGAGCTCCTCCTCAGTGCCCAAACTTTGGTTTATATTTGTCATTGAGTTTTGAGGCTCAGCAACTCGTCTGAGTGTGTTTTGTTTTGGAATATCAATAAATAATATTAATATTAATTCCTAAGCTCCCACGTAGTTGTGCGTTCTATAAATTCCTGTTTCTACAGTTCTGCCATGTGTGACCATTATTATTAACATCATTATTTAAGATACAAACAGTGGAGCTAAACAGACTTGGAGAACAAGAACAAAAACCTCCTTCAAAGTGGTCAGTGACAAGGCTTTATTTCTTCACTCTGTCTCTGATGTTTGGATGAAATCAACTGAATTTATTTATTTATGGATCCATTAGCTGACAAATAAAGTTCAGTCCATTTGATGAAAATCTGAATCTCTTGTACAGGATGACATCGCGGACATCTAAAGGATCACATTTCTCCCTAAAAACTCTCTCTCTCTCCTGAGCGCTCAGCGCACCAACATCGACAGGATCTTCTAAAAATGAACAGGCTATTTTCTGAGAGTGCTGAATCCAGGGTTAACCCAGAAGTTACCTCGCTAAGAGAAAATCCAGCTTCGTAGTACAGGCCTCTGGAAACACAAGAAACACAAGGAAACAAAGAACACTAAAAACACAAGAACCAAATCATAACACAGAACCCAAGAAACAAAATCATGACACTTTTTCAAGATCACTTAGAAAGTCCTCACCGTCTGTTTAAAGTCACAGTTTTTAGGAATTTAAAACTTGTAGTTCATGCTGTCCAGAGGACATTGATATGTCATTAATGAAAGAAAAAAGATTAAAACAGTGGTGTAATATCTGGAGCAGTGATTGTTTCTTCTTCTTAATGCAGATAATATTTTATAAACTTTTAGGAAAATTACATGCCTTTTTACTGCCAGGAACAGGGTCTAAATTAAGTCCCTGGTACTCTGTTGGTCCTAGAAAAGCCACTATACAGGATTAAAGGGTGAACCAGCAAAACCAGGAGGAAATATTTCATGGTGCATATCTGCTGCACATTTCATTGATTTGACATTGATTTGAGATTTGAGAGAGGCCTCACTCCTGTCTGCCATCCAGAAGAAACTTGCAGTGATTGCCAGTTGAAATGTGCGTCTCCTTTTCAGGTTTACCTTCATATGAAGCTTCAGATACTTCTTACAATCAGAATTCATTTTGGGTAGCAAAAGAAGCGCAAATGTCAAAAAGAAAGACTTCTTATATGGAATTTAATGAAACGTTCACACATCTAATTTATACCCAAGTGAATAAAATCTACATTTAAACTTGTTACGTAATAAGTCATGAAATATTTCATCCTGAATTTTGCTGGGTCTCCCTTAACTAAAACTTTGATTTCATGGCCAATAAAAAGTAGCTTTTACACAATTTCACATGTCCTCCCTCCTTTTTTCCCCCTGTAAAAAAGTATAATTCTTCACTGCTGTCAGAAACACACAGACTTTAAACACAGGATACTTTAGATCCAATGAAAAGGATAAACTCTCAGTGAAGTAACTCATTCCATTGCACCCTGTTCAACATTTATAAGTTTCAAACTTACCAAATGCCCCACAATGTCCCCTCCCACTAAGGTATGAAAAGAGATGGTGACAGATGAACCGTGTGAGCCGGTAAATCATCATCAGTCTTATCCTCAGTGCGTTTTTGTGTCTCGATGTCTCAGTTTAGTTTTGTCCATTTCTGAGAGTGCTGAAGGTTTGTTTACACTTCAGCAGCTGAGGCTTAAAACATTAGTGTTTGTGTGCAGCAAAGATTTTTGGTCAAATTTTTTATAAATCAGGAATATATTTCTGAAATAAAACCTGATGTGTTATTTATTCTGTCTGCTCTGTGGTGTGTTTGTTTCATTAAACTCTAAATAAGGTCAAATCCCAAGTGCTGTCTGCAATCTGCTGTTGTGCAAATCTAAAGGTCAAAGGTCGCAGCAGTCAAAGCCTCATTCTGCGGATCCACTTTTACTAATGAAATTAATTAGATTTTAATCTATAGAGCTAATATGAACAGAATAAAATGAAGTGAGGCTGGAGCAGAGGAATCATCTCTGTGGAGGATTAAAGGCTCGGCTAGTTTTATGCTGATTATGTTGGGTCATAATGGGTGACTGCTGGGCGATAAGGAGATCATCATGAGGTTAGAGTCTTGGATTTGTTTGGAATTCTAAATTCTAGACAAAACAGAGAAGCTAATTCACCAGGACGCTACATTTAAGCCAAAAATGGACGTACCTCTTACTCTTTATCTGAAGTGGATTATTCTGAAGGCACATTTAAATTCTTTGGACGAATCTCACTAACTTACTCCAGAGATACAACTCGAACACTATGCCATTTGTGATGCATCAAAGTTGTGAGATGTGGACCATCACAGACTGCAACAACCAGTGTAAAGTTTGGCTAAGCTTCACCAAAACTGAAAATGACACAGCAAGGGAAGAAGATTAAATTATGTCTACAAATATATATATTGAATTTATTTCTGTTAGATACAAGTTCAGAGAGCTCCCCTCCACCCCCAGTTCCTATGAGGAGTCCCTGAGGTGCACCACTGGGGACACTAGTTATTTTTTGTTACCGAGGTTGTGTGATAGTTGGTGTGTAAACATCTTCCTGAATTCAAAATGACATTCAAACACTTGAACTTTAAGTTTTTGGTGCTACCCAGTGTAAGTGAAGAGGCCAAGTTTCATCACTGACCAGAAGTACGTCAGACTGATCCTGAGACAAGGAGAGGAGGCTGTTTGGTCCTTCCGTCTCTTCAGTGGTCAGGTGGGTTTTTGTTTCTTTTGAGACAGTCCCTGAAACTTCCTCCTCTCTTCGTCTCTTTTTCTTTCTCTCTGATGGACTCATTATTGCCGTTGTTCTGCCACTTGCGGTGCTGGCTGCCAAATGGAATTAAAAACCAATTATTGATAAATGAAGAGTGGCTTTGGCTCTCTCTCTCTCTCTCTCTCTCTCTCTCTCTCTCTCTCTCTCTCTCTCTCTCTCTCTCTCTCTCTCTCTCTCTCTCTCTCTCTCTCTCTCTGTGTGTTTGGAACCAAGCCTGGACCAGAGTACCACATCTGTCATCCAAACGCGGTGACAACCACTCATGTGTGGCGTCGCATCCTGTGCATTCAGCACACACATCTGCACAGCAATGCCTTCGCTGCAGGAACGTGTGCGCGTATATGTGAGTGAGTGTGTGTCACATGTGTATGATGTCTATCAGTGACATCTAAGCATGTGCATATGTACATGTCTGCAGGTGTGTGTGCAGATGTGATGCTATCTTTGACTGCGTGTTTGCTGTGTGTCTGTGTGACAGATTGACGTTTGCACAGATGGTGGATGATGAACATATGAATTTCACTTCACACTTTACATGTTGACATGACAACAGTTTTAAAGCACATGTGATGAAAGTTTGAAAAAATAATCTTATTTAAACTACTGATCCCTATGGGGTGTTTTTGATTACACTGGAAGCAACACAAGCTGGATTTAGCGCTGTTGGATTGGTTATGTAAAAATCAGTAATCCTGACCTTCTATTTATTTCAGAAGAATGATCCAACTTTTTCAATTTTTTCTCTTATTTTTTTAAATTAATTTTTCAAGGTAAACATGTTCGAGGAGTAAAGGTATTAGAGTGTATAGGCTGTAAAATTCACAGGCTGCAGGGACAAATCTCCACCTTGATCTGAACATAATTGGACAAAAAAAAAAAAACTTTGGTGCAACTCCTTCAGAAATCATTTTAGCTGAAGCTGAGCTAGCCCATGTTACATACACAGAGGTAACTTCAGTGCATATCCATCTTTCATGAAAATCCAAGTGAGGCAGAGCATCAGTGGGACAACAAAAAATAAATATTTTGACCTCATTTTCCATGCAATTGGTGCTTATGTTGTATCATTTGTGTTTTCAATTCAGATAAAGTTCATGTATTTATTGAAAAGTTCATAAATCTAGTAAAATTCCTTCTAGGAGCCAGAGTGTAGATCAAATCATATTGAAAACTAAAATTTCAATTTAGTAAAATGAATAAATAATCCATGTTGTTGTTACAAACTTGCAACACCATCAGTCAGAAGTTACCAAACTTATGTGGAATCGGTGTGTGCTCTCTTACTTCAACCCCTGGTAGTCAAATTAGTGTCAGCAGAACTACATGAGCTTAATTAATGATCAGAAGTCATTCAGGGTCAAGCCGACCAATTAGCTGAGAAGGAGGGAGACCAGAAGTGGAAGACCAGGAAGCTGAGCTGCAGTTCTACATGCTCCTCTGTGAATCCTTCAGAGCTTTTCCCCAAACACCATCATTCACTCTGTCCCCCAACCAAGACCCTTTATCTTAAGCAATCCAAATATTAAAAGAGTAAATCATGAAAATCTGAATTAGTATTAAATTGATATCATCTGGAGTGCAGATGGCCAAGTGTCTTAGGCTGTGCTCCATATGACGATAGCCTTGAGCAGGCAGCCCGGGTTCAAGTCTTAACTGTGGCAACTTTCTCGCTGTTGCTCTCCACTCTCACCATTTCCTACTCTATCTACTGTCCTGTTCTCTCCCATTAAAGGCATAAAAAACAACAACAAAAAATGAGCTTATATCAGATTAACACATTAATTTACTCTTTGACTGGAATCTGTCTGTGAGGACAATAGTCCTCAGTTTATATCAATCCTCCAGGTAACCTTGAAACTCATGTGCCTTGAGACACAGGCTGAGGTGGTGGAGTGACAGCTATCTTTAATTCTAAGATTCAGATTAATGTGAGAAGCAAACTAAATTATAACTCATTTGAAAGCCTGTTTCTCAGTTTCTCTTCTCTCTTATGTTATAGTTAACTGCCCCTCTGACCCATGCTCTGAGTTTTTATCTAAATTCTCAAGTTTTTAACAAACTTAGTCCTCTGAACACATAAAATCTTTCAAGTTGGTGACTTTAATATTCATGTTGATAATTCTACAGTTCTATGATTTCATTTACCAGACGCTTCCAAAGTGACGTACAACATAAGTAAGAATTTAATCAGGAAGGAAAAACATTAGTAAGTGCAAAGAAATGCTTCAGGTTGGTTCGGCTGCAGGTACTCTGCCATTAAGTGCCTGATGATGACAGCCTTAGCATTGCTTTCATGTCCATTGCACTTTATTAAAGAAATACACCCTGTGCCTCAGTTGTGTTTTAGAAACCCTCTCAGAGACAAACCAAGTGTTAGAGTCTTCCATCCTGAAGTGCAGTAAAATATTAATTTTTCAACAGAAAGTTCTGCGTGAAAATTGCCCGGAGTTATCATCTTTTTAAAAAATCTTTAAAAATAAACTGGAAATGAAGAACCTTAATAACATTATTAATTCAGCTCTAGAAAACAGTTTTTTATATACATCATCTAAATGTCCACACACACACACACACACACACACACACACACACACACACACACACACACACACACACACACACACACACACACACACACACAATGAATTACAATTAATCTCAGTAATAACAGCCTCAATATAAATCCATCAACTGATCTCTATCTGTAAGGACCAGACTATTTTTAGAACTGCCACAGGGGATATTTGTGTGTGTGTGTGTGTGTGTGTGTGTGTGTGTGTGTGTGTGTGTGTGTGTGTGTGTGTGTGTGTGTGTGTGTGTGTGTAATTCCTCATGAAAATCTACATGCATATGTATTTAAGTGTTGGTGGGGGTCGTGGGACTGGAGTTGTTTCGGAGTAAATAGTTTTGTAATTACATCTGCGAGGGGGGGAACTCGTTATCTGCATTAGCGAGCGGCCGACGGCGAACGCTTTGAAATATGGCTCTTCTTCAGCGCGGCAACGCCAAAATACTGGTAATAACTGCTGATAAACAAGGCGAGTGTAATTGCATCTATTAGCATTTTTAAATAATGCCGCTGAAAAAATAAATGTGTTTACTGTAGACTGTGGCTGCTAGGTGTAAACTGCACTTGCTCTCACATGGGGGAAGAAGCTGCTTTATTAATACATTTCTGCCTGTTTTCATTTCAGATTATCATTTCAGCGTTTCATTGAGCTGATATATTATCTCATTATTTTTAGGATTAATATTAATATCATTCTGAGATTTTAAACCGTGAGGACATGGCTGCCCTTCAAAAGTTTGAAATGCTTTTCAATGACAAGAAAAACAATGTGTTTACTATGTGTTGTTTGTTTACTGACGTTCCTGCTGCTTTAATGGAGCGAGCATCTCATGGAGGTCAAAGGTCAGCCATAACCTCACCAGTTGGTCATAACTTCTCCATCCTTTAGAGAGTAACGCTGTCCATTTGATCTTCTGGGACCCTATTCCGTTCCTTTCCTTTCTTTAATTACCACTGTTTGAATAATCTCTCTCTCTTGTGTACAAATGGACATGCAGACTACAGCTGGAGCTCTTTTCTCAAGGTAGGGATGTTACTTGATTCTGATTGGTCATCATTCTAATGGTCTTTGGTTTCCTTTCATCAAAGTGTTGTCAGGGTTGGGGTCAGATGCCTGACCTGACCTCACATATCAATTCAAATATCAATGCAAATTAGTTAGACTCATTTAATCCCATTTAATCTCATTTCATTTAATGCACATTAACACAATTTTAAACAATTATAAACTGATTAATATCTTGGGGTACATTTTGAATATTAAGGGTAGTTATTGCAGTGAGGGGAGGAAAATCAGACAGACACAAAGCAAACAAAAAACTAAACATGGTTTGAATTTTGGCAGTGCTAAAGGACTGGTTGAGTGAAACGAAAATATCAGATGGCTACAAAAGCAATGACAGACAACCACAATCAAGTACAGAGGTTGTTTCATGCACCAATTTGAAATACCATAAAACTGATACGAGTACTCATGGCAATCTGTGTACGGCCACACTGCCCTGAACGCGCCTCATCTTGGAGGCTAAGCAGGGTTGGTCTGGTTAGTACTTGGGTGGAAGACCTAAAGGATTTAGTTAATAGTTAATGTTTGTGCTCTTATACTGGCACAACTGTTGCATTTTGGCTCTGTCTCTGCGATCCTGAACCCTCTGCAGTTAAAACACAAGACTTGTAATTTTGCCCGATGCTGAAGCATGGCACAATCAACACAGAACAGAATGAGCTAGAAGACCTCTGAAGCTGACACAACTGTAAAACATCGGCTTTTTACTTTTCGAGTAAAAAAACTCTGTGTTGACGCCAGATCAACAAACAGTCATACCAAGTGGAACCAGGCCTGGAGTAGACAGTTCAGAGGTTGTGAGAGGCCAGTGACAACAACTTGGTGAGGGGAAGCTTATCATGGAGTCAGAAAATCATTGATCTTGAAGTTTCCAGGGGCAGTTCTGCTCACCATGTCAGGTTTCCAGTTTGCTGTAGCAACCCTCTGACCATACATCATCATTTATCTGAACATGGGTCTATAGGATGGTAAAATAATTAGAGAGGCTATAAATCTGAGAAAGTCGCTGATGCTCTTATTCTGAAAAAGTTCATCACCTGAATAAAATCAAGGTCCAGGCGTTCATAAATCTACATTAACCTCATCTTTACATATTTCACGTTCTCATGTTCCCTCTTCAGCTCTTATAAAGCTCTGCCTCTGAATGTTTCCATTTGTTGTAGCTTGTTAATATGTACGTACCCATCTTAAAATACTTAAAATATGAACTTAAATCTTTATTTGCCCAGTGCTGGTCTT
Source organism: Labroides dimidiatus (assembly GCA_030710495.1). NCBI lineage: Eukaryota > Metazoa > Chordata > Actinopteri > Labriformes > Labridae > Labroides > Labroides dimidiatus. Next base: position 7,906,407 of record CM061157.1, read on the forward strand.
CCTCAACATTCCCATTAGACGCTTCTTTTCTCTCTTTAGTCCAGGCCAGTTGCCCCGGTTACTCTTTTCCTTTTCTGCTTTATCTCCCCCATCACTTGAACTTTCACAATTTTCCTGACATCTGTGTCAGCATGTTGCAGTCGTTCACTTTTACTTTTCAAACAACTTTTTGTTTTCATCTTGTCATTTTGCAAGCATGTCTCTTAAATTTAATTCTGCCCAATTATCACTCTCTCTCTATCACTTCTTACTGCAACACATGTACATCAGGGGTGGGGGGGTGTAAGGGTTAGTTTAATTAATACCACAGTTTCTCCCTGCTCTGCTCCCCTCTCTGGCTGCAGACATTAATCACAGGTATTTTCGAGGGAAGCGAGGCGGCGCAGGTGCAGATCGTCAGGGCAGAGAGGGAGAGTCAGATGATGTATGGAAATACACGGCAGATCCTGATCCGGCTGGCCAATCATCATTCATCACCATCCGGTCGCCAGGCGGAACAAGTTATTCCCACCAATGGAAAATAGGTTTTATCTGGGCAAACAATTTGACGATGTGTAAGTGAACTCTGAAGGTAACAGGCCCATCTGAGTCAAAAGTGCTTTTTCTGTGTCTAAAAAAATAGTTGCTCATTGGCTTTTTATTGTTGTACTACATTTACTTGTTCTGCTCTCTTTGTTTTTACAACGTAGCTCAAACGTTTACCAGGATAGATATCTCTGTAAATGTTTAATACAGGGTGTCCATAATGTCTCCTTACAATTTAGAAAATATATTACAAAGGCAACTTATGAGATATCTTAACACTATTTGTTCTACATATTCAGAAGTTATCAAAGTTTTTAATCATTGTCACAACCAATCATATCACATTGTATTTGTGTGTTGATAAAAGAGGTTTTGCTGATGGCAAAAGGCAGCTGATATATTTTCTATATCAAAAAACTTAATAAAAACTTTACTAAAAAAGTTGCCAAAACTGCTCAATGTGTCAAATATAATTATAAAATAATGCACCATAAAAAGGATATTGCAATATTTTTTGTGGATTATATTAAAAATTTTAATAAACGTCTCAGTTAAAAAAAAAATAATAATCTGGCTGTTTTTTGATGGGTCAGGCTTTACAGGGTCAAAAATCCCCCCAAAACTCCAGTATCTACTCCTCATTTTGTAACCATTTCAGCACATTAGCCAGGAAAGTTATCAGACACTGAGGTGGTGTCACTGAGATGTAAGAGCAGTGCATAAGCAGGGCAGGAAAAGTCATATAGAACTTACACACCAGGAGTGAGCTTTTTTAAATCTAATAAGGCTCACACACATATTGATTATCTGGCTGTTTTGTCTGGATTTTCCTCCTTCCTGACCAAGGATGGACAACGCCTGATTATCTTATGAGATTATCCTGTATTCTGAGATGTGTTGAGAGTGAATTTGTCCTGATAATTAGCTGCAAAATGGGTCAGGGCAAACAATCATAAATATTAATCTTGTTCAATATTTACAACAAAAAATCTTTATGTGTGTGGGGAAAGCTGATGACTCCCGAGTCATGACTCTGTGAGTTGTGAAGTAAAATGGAATTTAGCCAATCAGGAGACCAGATGACTGAGGAAAAAGGGAGCAGACATAAACAAAAGCAAGCATGGCTGACCTGACACGGAAAGTGCATGAAAAAAGTCTGTGTTCCCAATGTCTCCAGGATTTGTCCATAGTCTTTTCTTCTTTTTGATTCAAACCGGGAATGTTCTGTTGAAAATAGTCCCAAGACCACCATCATTCCCTCTTCTGTGTTCTCTTCAATGTATCGTTTGGTGTTAGGCTATGTGCTATCTGTTGCTATGTTTCTTCTTCTACGTTTTTTTAGATCACGTTTGGTTTCGTGAGATTTCTGTCTTGGTGGACTAGATTCTAGATTGGTGGTGAGACAGAGTCATTATGTTTGTCGGCCTGTGTTGAGATTATTGGAGCACACCCATAGACTGTATAATTAATGGATGACGACGTCACCCATCTGTTTCTGAAACGGATTTTTGAGGCAAAACGGCCAGCGCGGCCATATTGGAAATGAGGTGGGCTTTGAGTCTCCACAGTAACAGCTATAGGGCGCCCGGCAGTCACATGAGCTGAGCTGTGCCTCTGATTGGACGAACTGGCAATCTTAATATTGTCAAATCTGCTGAGTTAGAAAAAAAATTGACCCCCCTGTACAGTGCGTGCCGTTAGTGAAATTAACGATTCAGATGGGAGACATTCTTTGTACCAGGCTGTAAATGTGCTTATTTTGGCAGTGAAAATGGCTTTTTTTGGCTTGGTGTGTTTGTGACTCCCAGTACTTCCAGATCCAGCCTCAAGCAGACACTCAAGGAACAGCAGACTTTAGCACTTCCACATTGTCTCATATTTGCAGACCGGAGGTTGCCACTTGAGCACACCCCACACCACCATGTGTGGGGTCTCTAACAGATAAAAATCTCTCCTCAGATTTAGAAAATGTGCGTACCCTGCTTAAGTTACAGCTAAGGATGGTGACAGAGTTAATAGATGATTCAAACAAGTAGCTATTAGGCTTTACAGTATTATTAATCAGCATATACAAGCTGATGATGATGGTCATGATTGGAGAAACAATGAAAGGACAATCACAAGAAGCAGGCAACTGATAACTGTGATGGTAATTGCTACACCAATAATGTCACTGATATCTGACTAATTATAATGATGTTAGACAGGGGAACACCATCACTCAATTTCGTAACCCCTTTCTCCCTCTCTCTCTTTTTTGCAAGATAAATATTGAAAGCTTTAAATATTGAAATATTGATATTTCTGTCTCAACATTATCTCATCATCTTAATCTTTCACTCTTCAAAACAGATTCAAAAAAATGTTTCTCTAGTTTAGAGATGTTGCATTCAGACCTGACACAAAGAAAATCCTTCACAGAGTTCAATTTAATGTAAATCAACATAAAAATTTAAGTCAACATGAGTTCTAGTCTTGTTTTTTTTTTTTTTTTTTACACAATATTAAACTCCTTGCTTGCTTCATTCATTGGGATTTACACTACTCACAATAAGTTAGGGATATTGTGAGGTCCTCAGTGAATTTCATACATTAGGTGTTTGTTTCACTTCACTGATTTTTGGGATAGGGAGTCACTTGTATCAGGGTGATAGACACACCTCATTTTGTGTTTTCCATGTAATGGTCTCACTGTGTACAGTGAGCCTTACATATTGGGGCCAATACAAAAAAATACATAAAGACAACCCTTTTCAATGTGGCATCAATTTCAACACTCTGGGGGTATAAAAAGCTGGTATTGTCAGTAAGTCATTTTCAGTTCATCATTCAAGCAGCCATGAACACACAACTTCACCTAACAGACGAGCAGCACTACCTGGCCATCGCGCCTTCAGGTTGGTAGCAGGCAGTAAGATGTTGCTCGTGAACTTGATGTGTCTCAAAGTGTCATCAGCAGACTTGCTGCAAGACACAGAACTACTGGCAGTGTTGGTGACAGACCCAGGAGTGGAGCCCCACGAGTGATGGACCACAATGTTGACCAGTACCTGAGGACCTCTGCACTCAGACACCGTTATGCAACTGCCACACAGCTGCAGGCCTGTTTACAAGAAGTGAGGGATACTAGGGTTTCCAGACAAACCATTCACAACCAACTCCATCGCTTTGGCTTAAAGCCAGACAACCATTGCAGGTGACTCCGCTGACACCAAGACACCACCATGACTGTTTCCAGTGGACACAAGACCATGTGACCTGGACAATGCACCAGTGGTCTATCGTCCTGTTCACTTATGAGTGTCGGGTCACCTTGCACAGAAATTATGGTCGTCATTGTTGCTTGAGAAGGCAAGGTGAGCGATACCCTGAGGTCAACATGGTCCCCAGGGTTGGCTTTGGTGGAGGAGGTGCAACAGTCTGGGCAGGCATCACCAGTCAGCACAAAACAGATTTGGTGATTGTAGATGGCTCAGTCACTGCACGTTCTTACCTCAGAGACATCATAGAACCATCATCATCCCCCAATTCCACCAACACCCCCAACTTTCTGTTCATGGATGATAATGCTCCACCACATCGTGTCAGAATTGTCACAGCTGGACTTCAGGAAGTCAGAGTGCCTCATATGGTATGGCCAGCAATGTCCCCTGACCTGAACCCCATAGAGCACGTCTGGGACCAGCTGAAGTAGAGACTGGATGCTTGTACCCCACCCCCACGTGACCTGGCAGAACTGTGTGTAGCACTTGTGGAGGAGTTGAACGTGTTGCCTCAGAACAACATCATGAGGCTAGTGAGGAGCATGAGATGTCGCTGTCAAGTTGTGGCAAACACCCACTAATGACTTTGTCAGTTTTGGTTATTTGGGGCTATCTTTGTTATTGTCTAAATTGTTTGGGTAAGAAACATTGAACTAATAAAAATGGTGTTTTGTCTGATTCATTAATAGTGATATCAAAGGGAACCATTACTGATTTCAATATAATTCCGACCAAATAGGCACTAAAGCACTCATGTAAATAACAATATCCCTAACTTATTGTGAGTAGTGTACTTATTCACAAGAGCTGAAAAAACGGGACCTTAACAAATCTTTCGTGCCACCGAAGCCAATCAGCATGGAGACAACTGATCGTATCTGTAAAACCTATATCATTCCCGTCTTAAAATGTTAAATGTAGCTCAGGAAACTATTTATAAGACGCTGTGTCATAACAAAAAGCAGTGCTTAGAAAGTTGCAAAGAAGTGTTTTCAAAGTTGTTGTCTTGTTTTCTTGGAAAAAGACATATATTGAGATTAACTAAAAGAAATCTGTTCTGTAGGGTTTTAAACAAATGTAACAACCTAAAATAAAATCTCTTTGTAACTTCCTGTTAACAGTGACACTGTGACCTATCAGAAACACCTGAGTGTCATAACACATTAATTGATCAGACACTGAAACCTGGGTCAGTGGAGACACAGTATTAATTTTGTTGTTTTTGTTCTGAACAGTATTAACATCAAAAGCTTCAGTGGGTCTGTGGCACAGTTAAACCTTTCTTGGATCAAAAATAAAAACTGAGTTTTACAGCCCAAGCAAACTTTTTTTGAGAAGAGAATTACACCCTTAGCATCTGAAGAAATTTTATTTTACATGGCTCTGCTGGACTTCAGGACTGGAAAAATAATATTTTTTAAAATTACAAATCACTTATTTATCTAAAGAATACTGCGTTCATGGTAATGTGTAGATCCCTAAAACCAAACAGGATGATGAGTAATGTGAGAGGTTCACTATCATTGTCACTTTCATACACTTGTCTGTCTTATCATCCTTTTGGTTTCACTCAGATCTGCTGAAGGCTGCTGTGCCCAAGTGTCAGAGAATTACAGGACTTCATCTGCTATCAGTAGCCATGAGCGTTTAGAAGCTCCAGATCCATATTTTCATGACCAAAGGTGTTCTTAAACAAACACATTAAACAGCTGCTGATTAGTTTGATGTTCCTGTACTTGTGTGTGTTGGTTTTTCTTGTAGCTGCTTTGGTGAATATGTCTGAGTATGTGTTCATTATGAGTCAGTGTGTGTGTCTGTGTGTGTGTGTTTGTATGACAGCAGAGCCGCTCAGCTAATGCTGTGGTATTAATTGGGGGGAGGTTATCCTCCTAAGGTTGTTCTGACATGGCCACTAATCTCACTGCCAGCTCCCCTTTTAATTTAATTACAGTTTACTGTGTTAATATTTCATTAAAGTATTAGATAGAAGACCGTGCTTTAATCAGAGCGATTCTGCAGCAGCGTTCGAACAGCCGAGTGTTGCCCTCCGTCCCTCCCTCGCCATCATCCGCTGTCTGCTTGTACATTTATTCTCTGGAGAATCTTTCATCCTTTCATCCCCTTCTCTGACAAAACTGGCACACACACACACACACACACACACACACACACACACACACAAATACATACAAATACATACATACACACAACATGCTAAAGTACAAAAAGAGACACACTTATGTAACTGCACACGTAAAAAAAAAAGGATTAAATGGCCGCAAATAAATGTAAATGAGAAGTTTCTGTGTAAAACTCCCACCACAACATTTAAAATAGACACACACGCACACACACACACACACACACACACACTCTCTCTCTCTCTCTCTCTTTCTCTCTCTCTCTCACACACACACACACACTCCACAGGCCAGGGCAGATGTCTCTTGTCATTCTGCACAAGCGTCAAACAACCAGCCTGTCATATTTTCATATTTAACTATTCATCTCATTCTAATTTATGGAGCTCAAAACACACACACACACACACACACACACACACACACACACACACACACACACACACACACACACACACACACTTTACCTTGTTGTCTTTTTCTGTATTACACATTTAGCATGAAAGCTTTCTTGCAGGACGCTTTTATTATTTGCATTTTATTTTGACCTTGGCTATTGCATCAATCTGCAAAAAAGTGACTTTTTCCACACAAAATCATAATGAGTTGGGTTTTTTTTTTTTAAATCTTTTCGACTCGTTTAAACAAACAAACCTCTCAAAAATTATCGCACAATTGGTTATTGTGTGTTGCTCTAAATAAATTATAACATTGAATCACCCAACTCCCTATCACCAAGTGAACCTAATGTCACTTATTGCTTTGTAGACTGCAATTTTGCATTGTCAACAACGTAAAGCAAACTCTGAGTTGACAGCTAAAGTCCTGCTATAATTTTTATGCTTTATTTGTTTGATCATAATGGCAAATTAAAAATAACAGGCCCTCAACAAATTGCTATCGTCCAAATTAAATTTCACAGACATGGCACATAGTAGTCTCTATGACAACACCAAGCCACCAGACAAAGTTTAGCAACAAGATGAGAGATCTGGTTTTCTCCACTGAAAATAATTTGTTTGATTTATTTTGTAGTAATAATTGAAACTGGAGCTGAACTGACACAAAGAAAAAATTAGACATGATTATGGGTGCAATAATATTGACTGATGAAGGGTTGTAGTATAGCTCTTTGCCAGGTGACAAGGCTATGGTCTCAGTTCTAACTCTCTGCATGTGATGAGATCAATGGTTGTTTGAGTTGTTAGTTTTAGGATGGTGGTCGCCAACAACAGTGAGGCTCCAGTCATGTTTTGGTCCTTATCTATTTAGTCTTTTTTATTCAAGACGACCAAAACTGATGACAGATACCATTAAAGGCTTATTAAGGCTTCCCTAATGTAGAAAATAGATCTGTACATTTTATACATTAAAACCCATAAACTCTCATGTGAACTTATTGCGGGATGAACGTCAAACAATGCGTCAACTAGAGGACACCACTCGTGCTCAAAAGTGACACCAAAGAAGGATCCAAAGTTTCTGACAAAACAATATGGCAACAAAATAGGAGCTTTTATGTCTGTTACAGAACATGAGATAAGGATCATTCACCCTCTCAGCAGTGTCCAGCTGACATTCAGTTCCTGTCCAGTCTCAGCCCAGCCTTTTGCTGTAGAATGGTCCCATTCTTGCTCCCTTGTAAACAAACACAATGTAGGCTTAAGGTTCTTCTGCACCTCTTTATATTTCCTCTTCTAGAAGACGATATAACATGCTTGTCAATGCAGCCATCCAATGATACACTATGCTACCTTAACTGGACAAGCTAACCAAGACAAATCTGTGACACTGAGGTTAAGCAGGTCATTTCATAATGATGAGTTTGAGGATTGTTGAGTTAACAACACCAACAATAGAAAAACTTTAAAGGCCTCACACTGATTTTTAGTCAAGCAGACTGCGCACACACAAGCAGAGAGAGGCACGTCTATATTGAAAAGTATGTGTCAGGAGTAATATTTAGAGCTTTGATACACAGATGGTGGTGCTGTCTACACCTGCCCTCCACGGGGACCTGTGTGTTTTTGCGTGTGTGTGTGTTTGTGGGTTTGTGCGTGTTTGTGCCGGTCTTCAACACTTGAAAGAGACTTGTCAGCATTCCTCTCTGAACTACCTCTGTCGTCTATTAATCTCTCTCTTTCACTCTGTCATCCTCATGCTCCTCTCTCTCTCTCGTCTCCTCTTCCCCAAATTTTCCCTTGCTTTTTCTTGTTTTGTTTTTTACCCCTTTATATATTAATATTACCTCCACTTTCCCCTTTTCTCTTCAAATACATGTATTTTTTGTACCACCTTACCTCGTTGCTCTTCATCAAACTCATCTGTGTCCTTTCTCATTCTCATTTTCAAAGGCTTTGTTTAAAAGCCCAACTCACTTTAATGTGCTGCTGCTGTGAGAATGAGTCTGTTGATTTACAATGCATTGGCACAGTTTATGACGTTGACCAAGGTTTATAAGCTACATGAATAAAAAAACACACAGGGTGTCAGAGAAAACACTAACAAATAAACTACAGAAACAGTTTATTATGGGCATGTAGTTGTTCCTTAGTTTCAAAATAAGTCAACTGGGTGAACGGGTGTCATATTTGCTGAGTTGCAGAGAAAATGTATAATAAGTTAGGAATATGTAGTTGTATATTGTCTGGTAAGATGTCATGCTCAAGACAAAAAGAAAGCAATAGAAGAAAAAAATTTTCTCAGATCTTATATCTGTACTGTACTTTCAGTTCAGGTCTGAAAGTGTACCATAACAAATCTGCAGCTTATTTACTTTAGGAAATAGTGAACTTATGATCACGAGAAACATTCATGACAAAAACTCCACTATATTTCAAATTAATAAGATACCTGCATATGAAAATCCCAACACATGCTCTTATTTAGATCACTGAAGCAACTTAAAGAAGGCTGGATGAAGAGAAGAAATAGATAGAAGGAGGAACAAACAAAGAATGTGCAAACAAACTAATAATAATTTTCACCTCTGTAAGAAAAAAAAAAAACAGACAATGGACACCCCGCTGTGTTTCTGTGACTGTTCATGTGTGTGTGTAACAGGAAAGTAACCATGCTGAGAGCTGCTGTACACACAGAATACCCTTATATTCACTACTTCTTATGTGTTAAAACATGCTTTTTTACTTAGCCTGTGCACACACACAGACACACACATACACACACACACAAATGCTTACGAATGTGTACACAAACACTGTCATCGCCAAGGGGAAATGAATAGGTGTTGGGGTGTGGATTCCTTCATGTGACTGAAATATGTTTTCTTGGCTGTGAGAAGCAAAACTGAGAAATTCACATATGTTACAGAAAACAGTGTGGAGTGAGGTTCAAAGAGAAATGGGGCTTGGGGGGTTGGGGTATAAAGGAGTACATAGAAATAAATTTAAAGAGCTATTTGTTAAATTTATTGACCAAAAAAAATCTACAAACGAATGAAAACTGAATATGTAAAAGCAGGTCGTAGTTTAAATTTTGTTGCAGGAGCTGTTCTGTGATGTGCAAATGGTGATAGTACATATGACCTTGTGGTAGAATTATCACCATAAAAATTCAGTACATTTCATCAGTCTTGAGAGTTGAGGAGTACCAACTTTAAAGATCTCACCAGATGTATCGTATTCCCTTCCTCTTTCCTTTCTGCTGAGCCAAAAAGTAATACTGCGCACACAAGACATAACCTGTAACAGACAGGTTCATACACGTGTGTTGTGTCTGGGTAAAGTGAGAAAACAAATATGCTTTTTGTTGTTAAAGTAAAGCGTATAGCGTGTGTGCAATATAGCACATACACTCCCATTATCTAGACAGCCTCACTAGAGGAGGGTGGATAAACTAAGGTGCGTGCTAAATGAAGAGATGCCGCAAACCAGTAAGTGGGAAGTCTGCCACTTCAAACACATTTGGACAGACAAATATTTCTGGGTTGTGTTGATTGCAAATAAAGAACTATAGCCACATGATCACACATCTGGAGTAAACAACTTATGAACACAGCTTTGAGAATATTACCTTTTTATCTATGAATGTGACCAAGCTGAAGCTGCATCCCCCTGTTCGAGTTAATGTGTGACTTCCCCTGTGATGTTCACTTTTGCATTAATTTTTCTGGATGAAATATGAGTAAATGACAGAAATCTTCCTCCTGTTTCTTGGCGTTACCGTCTGAGGTAATAGCCTGTGATTACAGACTGCTTACTGCTGCATCAGTCATTAACCTTTCAACTATTAGTCCTGTTTAAACACTCTGCCCTGCGCTAATGCAGCTCGAGCTGCTTAAAAGCATTCTAGGTAATTGGCTTTTTGGCACGAGAGTGGTCAGCCTGTGTGTGTTTGAGAGAGAGAGAAGGGGAGTGGGTTTCTCTGTTCGTGCCATGTGCGTGTACGACTAATAGATTTCTATGTGTGTCTGTGTTGAGCAGTGCATTTTGGGAGAGTGTGTTCAAGAGACAGAACAGAGCTTGTTCAGAGCAGCAAATTTTACAGAAAATGTGCAAAATTAATGTCACTGCACAGATGCTTCCATGATTTACACCACATACCTGTTCCTGTCTGTAAAAGCATGTTAGGGATTTATTTGTAAAAATGCGACAGTAAACTGAAACCCTGCTTTCTTTTTCGCTCGTGTAAGCTGTGTAACCTCTTGTCTTTAAGGCTGATTATGTTTTCTGCATGAACATGACATGCAGAAATGAGACATGGGAGATGCGCAGGAGAGAACGTGTGTAACTTTGATGCTTCTTCACACTCCACGCGGCATCCATTCCTGAACTGCGGGGGGTGGTATATCGCAAAGACATGTCTACCACAGTACTAAGCTAGAGTAGAAGAAATGTTTACACTGTTTACAGCATATTTTTACTAATTCCTCTTCTCTGCTGAGTTTGGTCGCAATGTCACGCCAGGAATTGTTCATCACACAGTTATCATGGCGATCTCTATGTGGCGAATCTTATAAATGCCAGTAGTTTTTGTACTTCATCCACGCGTCTTTGCCAGAAGCTAGAGATTTCCAGACGTGCACAACACAGAAATTTTCAGCATGAAAAGAACTGCGGAGGGGGCGAGGCTGCTAAAAGAAACTGGGTATTAATCAGTAAATTGAAAATCATCAGAAAGAAATTTAACAAAGGAAACAAAATGCAAATGAAAGAGCTGCAATAATCGGATTTGCTTTTCAAAGTAATTTTAAGAACTTGACCTTAAACACATCATAATGTAGCCTGATGTCTGCTAGGTAGATTTCAACAATGGACTTCTATTTTCAGCTGGCTGACTATGACACAAGAGTTAAGTGGAGGAAAACTGTCCCTCAGCAGCTAGAGTTGACCAGAATTGTTCATCTCAGAGACAGTCAGAAATGCTTCTAGTTTAATTTGGGACAGTCATATCGTGTAATACATGGACAAAGTCACCAAGAAGTCACCCATTGGTCTTGGCAGAGTTTGAAACATATCATAAGTCAACATCAGGGTACACCCTGGACTGGTCTCCAGCCAATCACAGGGCTGACACACAGAGACAGACAACCTTTAACGCTAACACTCACACCTACGGACAATTTAGAATCACCAATTGACCTGATGAGCATGTTTCTGGACTGTGGAAGGAAGCTTGAGTACCCACACATGCACGGGGAGAACATGCAAACTCCACAACTGCACCACTGTGCAGCCTGCTATCAGATCACTCAATGAATCGACAAAATTTTCAGTAGAATACTCTAATACTTGAATAGTCGATTGCTGCAGCCCTATCGCAGTTTAATATCTGCTGGACTGAGTAGCTTGACTGAGCAGCTGAGCCATTTTGCACCAGCACATTGATTTAAACAAAAGAATTTAAAGCTCAAAGATAAAAAAAAAAGCTTTATATACATAACATCAGAGGACCCACATGACTCAATCGCAGTGATTGAGTTTACCATTGAGCTTACCATTTTTGACTTTCAGATTTCATCAGAGCACATCCAGGTCCCGTAGAAATGGGTCGTCATTCCCATCTTGATTAATTCCTTAGCTGCTGGCTGATCTCTAAGGAACAATTGGACTTTTCTACAGGTAATCATCACAGCATTTTTTTGTTCTGAGCTCATTTCAGTGAAGATGTTAGCTAGTCTTGACACCTCTTAGTGTTAATTGGCGTTGATCTATTTTTAAGTGACTGCTGGGTAAAGAAAAGGGTGATCAAGGAAGGTGCTCTGATTGACAGTAAGAAGATGTTATGGTGTTATATTTGACAAGACGAGAAATATTTGACATCTCTTGATAGTGTCAAATAGTGTCTTCTTTGCTAATCACATACATTATACTGGTTTGATTTGACATGTTGAGTTTTCACTGAGCTGTCAGTTATTTTGGTGTATATATTCATCATGTTTCTGTCGTTCATTCAAGTACTGTGTTTCTTTTTTCTTTGTTGTAACTCTTAGTGTCATTAAGGGGTGAGGAGTCTGTGGTACAGAATGACAATGATGCCCTTACTTGTGTGTTGTAGGTGTGTGCACACAGACACGCATTTAAATGTGTGTGTGTGTGTGTGTGTGTGTGTGTGTGTGTGTGTGTGTGTGTGTGTGTGTGTGTGTGTGTGTGTGTGTGTGTTGTTGCCTACAGTGTGGGAGTCTGTGTTTAATATGTGTGACAGCAGGTCTGAGGCTGTAAAGCTCCAATAAACCCAAACCCGAAATCATCAGGAGGGCGTCACGCTGGGACTGAGAGACAAGGAGACACTAAAACAGAAGAGTCTGAATTAACAATGGGGCAACATCAACTCGGTCATACCCTGCAACAGGGCCCATGACAGGAAAAGTCTTATACATTATAAACAAAGTGGACATAGTTTTGCAAAGACAAACTCTTTGGTAATAGGTCAGGTGTCTGGATACTTCTTGCCATGTCCAGACAGGTAAGAAAAAAGAGACAGCTGATTGAACTGTCTGTGTTTTTTAAATTGTAGTACATAGTTTCCATGTGAACTGAGGGAAATGTTTATAAAGTAAGTACGGATAGGTACAGGATGTCAGTTTTCTGTACTGTAAACAGACACACTGGTTGTTCCTTTGTCATGTTTCTGACAGAGGAGCTGTTGGGTGTTCCCTGTCCTGGAGGAATTCCAAATCAATCAGGACTCAAATCTTTGAGATTTCTACGTGAGCTAGTTGCTCAATTTGTCTCCCCACCATTTGGTGCCATGCAGGTTGTGTACAGTGGGTTTATGAGAGGCTGTTTGCTGAACACAACTGCCTGCTGTTTCTGGAAAGCATTTTGATGAGGAAACTCAGACTGAACTTGGAGCAAATGTGCCAGAGAACTACAACTATCAACCAGAAGAAGATAGACAAAGGTCTCCACTGTTAGTTTTAGTACTCAAGTGACAATGAACCAGCAGTGACAGAAAAAGACAGAACAGGAACACTACCAGTCCTACACCATGGAGACACTGTACAGTCATGCACCTGCTCAAATCTACAGGGGTCTTCATCTACATGTTCATTTCCCACATGTGCCATATCCCCTGTTCTTCTGTCCTGTGTGGATTTTATTGCCATAAAGGTGAATATTTTTTTTGAGTATTGTATTGAAACTACACTTGGTTGACTGATCGTCAGGTTATTCGTTTGTCACAGATTTGTGGGGCAGCTTTGGCTCAGTTGAAGAGTCATTGTCTTTCGATCAGGAGATTGGGCTTTGAGTCCTGCTCCAGCACCTGCATAAGAACATGTACATGTGAATGTGTCAGTTAAAAGTGATGGTTCCCTACCATAAAAGAATTCTTAGTATGTAGGACTCCAAATTTTAAGTTATCTCAACAAGAACTTATTAGTTGGTTCAAATGAAAAATTTTAGTTGGCCTCAAAACTCAAAAATCCAGTGCAGACAGCTGCCTTGAGGTTTTGAGTTCATGCAACTTTTTTCATTTTTTATGGTACAACAACAGAGCAAAGGGAGTGATCTTAAATCTAAAAACCTAAATGAATTCCAAAATGGGGGTAATGTTTGTCAGGAGATTGTGAGATGACACGAGTAATTACAGCTCAAGTTTCTCCTTGCTCCATGAAAAGAAACTCAATAGTTAAGGCGGACTTCTTTGAACAAGATCTGAAGGCATCTCATTGCTTAAAGTGCCTTCTGTGATTGACGCATCCTTTGCCCCTTGACAGACATTGGTCAACATTATCTAACTAGGAAAACATGAAGACCAAAAAAAAAAGACAGAGAGAGAGAAAGTTTGACCACTGGGCTACTGACCACAGTGCAACATTCACTGAGTTTTAAATAGAAATGGCTTTTAGTCACATGAACATGTCTGTGCAGGATATCAACTGTTTGTGTCACCTTTGTATGGCCACAGAGGACTGACAAACACAGTGTAAGTAGGTGTATCCATACGAGCGTGTGCGCACACACACACACACACACACACACACACACACACACACACACACACACACACACACACACACACACACACACACACACACAGAGTCACACCTGTTATATTGAAACCCCTGGCAGATTTTCGTTTGGCCCGTTCATCTGCTTGCCAATTTGAAGCATCCCTCGTCCGTCTCCACTAATAGACTTTGTTTCGATGCCAGAGGTTCAGCACGTCTTAAATCACTCCACCAGTCCAAATCTGACAGTGTGTTCTGTGATGTTTAATTAGAAATAATAGTTTCTAATATTCCAGCAATTAGGGCCTGTCTGCCGTTCAGTCAGGGGAGTTGTATAAAGTGAAAAGAGGAGGGAAAAAGGGAGAAAACTAGAACGAAATGACTGAACAGGTAATGCCAGGTTGATGCACCCCTGGGGTTTTATTTCAGAAAAAAAAAAAAAAAAACTGGCACTGCTGAAGGTTTCCTGACTAATGAATTATTTAAGCCTTTCTCGAAGGAAATCACTAATTAAAACGAGGCTGAAAGTCCAAATGTTCAAACCAGCAAAACACGTTTAAAAGAGGGATTCAAAAAAGGTGCTGCTGGTGGGTTCTTGTGTGTGTGTGTGTGTGTATGTGTGTGTGTGTGTGTGTGTGTGTGTGTGTGTGTGTGTGTGTGTGTGTGTGTGTGTGTGTGAGAGACAGAGACAGAGACAGAGACAGAGTTGAGGTGCTGCTTAAAGCAGAGATTTAAAAAAGGTTGATTTCTGAACAACATTATGTTAAGTCATCCTGCAACCACAGAACTTTCTGTTTATTGATGCCAAAGCCTGAGAGTCCCTAATGTAATGTCTGCTGAATCAAACATGGATGCTCTTCAGTCAGGTCAAACTGTCAAAAAGGAACATGAAAGGATTAGGATAACATAAGATGGGTTTTATAAAGAACATTTTCTAGTCTAGTAATAAACCACATATTATAGTTTTAAAAGTAATGTAAGACCTTCATAATTTATGTAACTTAACCAAAATGTAAACCAATACAGATTTTGAACACTGGGACTATGGCCATCACCAAAGTCTGCTCATTTTCCAAAACAAGACAGCAAAAATGGTTACCAATTAATTTATAAAGCATTATCAAGCATTTATAACACATGTTGTACTATGAAAAGACTCATCAAAGATTGTTAGACCTGCCTTACACTGCCTCTGACTGGTTTGGGCTATTGGGGTCAAGATGATGCATGGATGAAAGGGATGGTGATTGGCTAGGTCAGAACATTAGGTAAGATGCTGACATTTATTTGTGGTCTTGGTCATGAGGAGACTCAGGTCATCTCTGATTCACACCTCCAGCACAGAGAGACCAGCATGCAGCTAAGGTCGACCCAATGAGAGTGGCTGTAAGGTGGTTACTCTCTCTGGGAATCTTGCCTTCCTACTTGTCACACACCAATGACAGCATCCCATCTCAGAAAATAAAAATGGCCCATTTTTGTTTCCTATCTCAAAATAAATTTAGTTTGAAAAATTTGCTGATCACCTTCAGACCATGAAAAATAAGCACCTTATATTCCAATTCTAAATTTTGTATTTTAAAACCATCTGTTTTCTAGTTTTTGATACCCGTTTCTGAAATGAAATTCAGCAACCAAAAGACACTCAGACCTAAGATGCATCAAGGCTTTAAGCAGCTGCTAAATTGGACAATTTTAGCCTGAGTTTTGTGACTGTTAAAATCGATTCATTCATTACAGGCCTACTAGTAAATGCTTAATGTGGCTCTCAGTGGGCTACTTTTTGGTAACTGAGTTACTTTAATACTTTTAAATCACTGTTTCTGTGGTTTGAGTGGCAACTTTAGCATCATATGATAAAGAATTATGAGGGTGTGATTGAGAGTTTGCTCTAAGATGCTTTAAATATGATGCATTAAGACAATTAAAATTCTGGACCCTCTCATTACCATCCCGGCTTCAACCCTGAGAGCAAAGTAATGATGGTTGACATTGACTTCTGGATATATTACTCTGCAGAAAACATTCTAACTGATCGATCAGTGATGCTGTCGTAAGTATTTTATAATAACTAATAATGGACCACTAAAGAGTCTGATCACATCCAAAGCAGGTGACTGTCCTTAAAGTCTATTTTAGTTAAAATATTTATGTATATTTTGTTACACTTGAGAGCAGCATGTTTTTCTGAGTTATGTGAAAAAACAATGTTAACAGAGCAGGTTTTGCTTTTAAAGACAGTATTTGTTGATAAAAGGGGCCAAGCTGTCTCACAATAAAATGCTCTGATTCGTGTCCCTCTTTATTGGGTCACCGAAGGCTTTTGTCCCATAAATAGGACCAAACACACACACACATACACTTACAGGCACACACCGTGTCCACTGCAACAACTGAGGAATAAAAAAACAACAAACAAATGGGGGAAAAAAAGGAAAGAATCACCCCAAATGGATTTATTAACCCACTGGGAGGGAGAAAAAGAGGATTCTATGTTTTGGGATGTCCGCTCAGAAAAAGTAGGTCACACACACACACACACACACACACACACACACACACACACACACACACACACACACACACACACACACAGACATATTCACACAAATAAGTGTCTGACCTGGACCAAAGATAATAAACACAAACACATTTGCTGTCTTTCTCATGCCCCTTTTCTGTTGAATAATGAAAAAAAATATCTGGACTTGGAAGTCAAGCTAAAAATGGTCTGTCTTGTGTACTCTTTATGTTCCTATATATTTTAGTACTTCTGTGTTTGCATCAGGTTTTTACTTTGGACTCTGCCAGTAGACAAAAGTGAAGCCCTCCAGGGGAAGACCTCTTGGGATGGACAATCTTTTCTCTGGGCCTGTGTGAATATGTCTGTTAGGTCTGATCCCAAACAGTCAGGACATTTACATGCACGCAGTAGCCCGGCTAAGGTCATAGCTCAATGGTAAAGCCACAGTGGGGGTCTAGTCTTGTCTGTGTATACATACAGAATAGAGAATTAGACTTCTGGCTGAGAACGTCTCACTCCACTTCGATAGGTGGCGCTGTGTCCTTTTTTGATGAGTGAAGCTGTGTGCATATCAAACTAGTTTCAACTCACCTGAAGTGAAAACAACACTGTAATGACGATGGCTGAGATGGATGCAGCTGTAGCTCTTCATGTTTTTATTTGTGTCTGTGCCATGGTGTGTGTTTGTTGTGTTGGAGCCACCGACTGTATGAGCACAGCAACCCTATTCATTATGGTCATCTACTTTCTCTTCCAGCTGAACACTGAGGATTACCGAGACCCGCCGAGTCTTGCCAAGTCCAACTGCAGCCCGATAACAACCGCATTATCTAGGTGTGAGAATCGAGCTATACTCAGTCCGTATTCAGTCCTGCTAAGCTGTTTACACGCATTTTAATAGTCTGATCTCGCACTGACTAAGCTCATAGTCTGATTTCTGAAGCTGCACATAAACGTACTGATTGTGTCTAAAACAACCCATGAGGAAGATGAAGCTTCTTTAGAGAAAAAATAGAATAAACAAGATGGCTCTCTGTAGAACTTTTTAATTTTACTATCACACCAGACTGATGAACAAACTGGTTTGTAGTGGATGGTGCCAGTATAACAACCATATTAAGAGCCTGTGCAATATTTTTAACTAGACACCACATAAACTAGATGAGGGGTCAAGCTACCTACCCTGGAAGTCTTTCGCCACAATTCTTTTGAAGGCTGTATCCTCCATGGTGCATGTATGTAAGTATAATGTGTACAGGTGTTTTGGTTTGAACTTGTCTTAAACTTTTTCTTCCTCTTGAAAACGTAAAATCACTCAAGCCCATAGACTGTATAATTACGTCTACACGATGTCACCCGTCTGTTTCTGAAACAGATTTTTGAGTCAAAACAGCGGCCATATTGGAAATAAGGCGGGCTTTGAGTCTCCACAGTAACAGCCATAGGGTGCCCGGCAATCATGTGAGCTGAGCTGTGTCCCCAATTGGAGGAAATGGCGCTCTTAATATTGTCTAAATAGCCAAGTTAGAAAAAAATTCACCCCCCCTGCAGTACGTGCCGATAGTGAAATTAATGATTCAGACGTTAGACATTCTTTCTACCAGGCTGTAAATGGGCTTATTTTGGCTCAACTTTACAAACTGAAAATCTAATAACCCAAACATGGAAATCACCTCCAAACTCAGCCCCAAAACTGCTTCCCAAGTTGTATGACAGCGAAGATGCTAACATGCTACATGCTACTCAATGAAATAGTCACTCAATAATGTATACTGCCTGGTAAACTGGAAGCTACTGGACTGCTACAGTTAGAGTCAACCGTACCATGTAATTTAAACATTTCTAACAACCAACCACCAAAGCACTTTTACCAGTAGTGCAGTTTCCACACCTGCACCACCAGGTAAGTTGGGACTTTCCTGCTCTCCAGTTAGCATAGAAGTTTCATTTGGATAAACAAAGACCCAACCTCGACTCTGCATTGTTTGGTCACTTTGTTGTAAAAACCAGTTAAGGTGTTTTGGATGAAAGAAAGGAGAAAAAAATTAAGGTTATTTGAGGATTCTTTAACAGGTTCCTCACACTGGAAGTCTATTAATAAATCCCTGGGTTGTGTTTTTGGTTGGAGGATAAATTAAGAGTCTCCACAAATCACAGAGTTGTATGTGTCTGCACATAAAGCATCAGGAATAGACACATTTTCAAAGAAGCCTCAAAAAGAAAAGGTAAAACTGCACAGCGACAGAAATTAGCTGCTGTTTTCAGGGTGTGTTTTATTTTTTTTTTCCTCCTAACGCCTAATAAAAGGTTCACAAACCATCTGTTTCTCTTCCCCCCTGATGCCTTGCCCAAAGGTCCCCCCCACTCTGAGACTGGCACCACGCCCAAACACATCCATCCTTCCCTTTCTCTTTATACCCTCCACTTCCCACTCCCTTCTTTTCTATTTTCATACTCTCTCCCCTCCTTCAAATCCTCTCTTATTTTTCTTCTTCCCACCTTTTCCTCTATCTCACCTTCTTTATTAACCCCTTCACAACCTTTGTTTTTTCTTCTTCCCCTCTCCTTCCCCAATCACTCACCCACCTGGTTTCCTTCCATTATTCCTTCCTTCTCTGTTATTCCTCATCCCTTCTTTGTTATGTCTCCTATTTCTTCCCCGTTCCTGCTTCATCTCCTCTCTGTCCCTTGAAATCTTTACTTTCTTTCCTCTTTTCTTCTGGATTATTCTTCCCCCTTTTATTTCTTTTTTTCCCCCATCCTTCATCTTTCTCTCCTCACCCTCCTTTTCTAAGGCAGTCTCTCTTTTTCTTTTTTTTCTCTCACTTGTCTGCTGTTTTCCTCCATCCCTTTTTTGTCTTTCTTACTGCACCCTATTTCCTCACCTTCCCCTCTTTTTCTCCCTCTTTGAATTTTTCACTCTATTTTCTGCCTTTTTCACCTTCTTTACCTCCCTTACTTTACCTACCATCTCCCTTGCTCATCCCTTTATTTCCCAGCTCTTCCATTCTCTCTACTCTTCCTTTTCCTTCCCATTTAAACCTCTCTCGTCAGCTATGCATATTCATAAACCAGCAGACATTCCCATCCAATAGCGTTTAATCCCTCCCTGTATTAGTGTGTTTTCTCCCCTTAACCCTTTACACACACATGCATGTACACACACACACTCATACATACATACACACACACCTCCTCCTCCTCCCAAACATCTAGCAGCTGGCCGACAGATGGGGCCCGCAGCCAAAAAAGCAGCAGCGGCATCGCCACAAAAATAAAAATTTACAAGACGCCAGTGGAATTTATTTAAGAACAGTGTGTGTGTGTGTGTGTGGGGGGGGGGGGGGGGGGTGCACCTCCCTGCACCTCCTCATTTTTTCTTTTTTTGCCTCACCTCTCTTGATTAACGCCTTCCTCCTCGTTGCCCAAAATGTAATCATGTTCTTAAATCTCTGCACTCTTTCCCTCTGTTCTACCCTTTAAGTCAGCAGAGTAAAAAAATAAACAGAAGGTGATTTTAGGCATGTGCAGTGTTGCATTATGGGTAACTTGCTGTCCATGCTTATTTTCAGTTATTATAAAACATTTAAAAAGGGGGGAAAGGGAAGATAACAGGTGCAATCAACACCACCTGCTCCTTTTGTCAACACCACACTCTTTTCTTCTGAGAGGAACTTAGTATCTTTGAGAAATCTCGAGATATTAAAAGCTAAAAATAAAATTAAAAAATGCTTGTAAAGGGTAAACATTCTGCATCAAGCAAAATGTATTTGTATAGTTTCTAGGTGTCAGTCTTATTTTATACAAGTAATTGCTCTCAATCCATTAGCAGGCACATTTACTAATTACTCTCAAATTAGTCCTTTTTTGGCATGTCATATCTTAAAATAAGATCTATCTCTGGATTTCTCAGGTGAGTGTGACTTGCATTTACTATAAGAAGACATTTTGACCTTAATTTGAATCAATAGAATTCAATTTTTTTGCAGTTTTAGTTTGTCATTTTATTTCGTTATAACCAGGTGCTCAGACTGAAAGGTCAACCTTTATGCGTGACATTTCTGTTTTATGCTCAACATTTTCTAATTTCTCCCTTAAGTTCACATTAATGTGAAATTACCCTTCAAGTCCCATTTCACACATTACATGGTCCTCAGTCTTTGTCAAACTTTATTTTTAACTCTATTTTAAAGAATTTCTTTTCTCTCTGTTGACTATTTTTTAGTTATGCTATTTTTTTTTATTTATTTTGGACTGAAATATGTATGTATTTATATGAATGTATCACTATTAGTCGCTGAATTTCTGTCTTAACCCTCTGATGCATGAATTATGAAAGCCTGTGCCAAGATCTTTTCCTAAAGTGTTATTCTTCTGAAGGCTTAAAAAGGTTTTTTTTTGTTTCATATATTTTGTTTTTTCATAAAGTTAGACATGTCGACTCCAGTAGACTAAATGCAGTTGAGCATTCGATGTTTAACAGAATCAACTTCATGTTAAAATACATTAAATTCAGCTTTGTTTTGTCTTTTGGTAACTCCATGAATGATTATTTATTTTTATGCTTGAAAACATTTTCATACATTTTAACTTTGTGTTGGAAATATAATAGGTGTTGCATGATGCCCACTTCAGTGGACACATGATGAACCGTAATTTATTTTTTATTTGAAACAAAAAAAAGAAAAAATAATAGAATGATACAATTACTTAAATGATACAGTATAACATTTATTTATTTATTTATTTATTTATTTATTTATTTATTTATTTATTTAAACCTCTAGGGTTCTTTTGGAATAGAAGCATTGACAAGATATTCCAGCAGGGGTCCGTAGGTGTGGCTTTGTGGCGGTCACCCTGGAGTCAGAGAAAACTGACTTGCAGTTACAACGACTGACCACTGAATGCACCGCAAAGGAGGGGGGCAGCAAAGAGCAACTCTAGAGTCTTACATGCCGTCAACCAAATGGGACCGTTGCATGTAGGTCCACTGAAGAGACCACTATGCAGTGTGTTAAAAACAAGAATGCAGATGTTTCTCACTGACTGTATGATATGAAAAGCGTGCTACCACTCCAGATTTCCATGACCTGTCTGGTACATATAACTTTAAGCTTTATTGACATGACGTTTTCATACCAGTGCATCTTCTTTATTCATCTGTTTTGTTGCTTTCATTAACACATATGTGTAGTTTTTGTGTCATATCACAGCTAATATCAATTTTTGTGGTATTTACCCCCCTGAAGCTCTGCAATATCAACTTCTCTACAAACCATACACACTCTCTCAACCACACACACACAGGCACACACGCACAAACTGAGGAGAGGATACAGACAAAGGTGGAGAAATGTGGGGAGATTAACTGAAAGGAGGACCAAGATAGTGAGAGGACGCTGCAGGTGGATTTTTTTTTTTTTTTTCTTGGCCGACTGACCCACTCCCGCCCTGTCTCTCTCTCCCCTCCTCTTTTTTTTTTGTCTCTTGCTCTCTCACTCTGTCTCTTAACCTCACTGAGTCTCACTTTGCTCCCCCTTTATTGGCAAACAGAACAGAGGCTGAAGAAAGAAAATAAAAGAAAGCAGGGCAATAAAAATGAAGCAAGGGATGGAGGAAACAAACAAAACGGAGGAGAAGATAGAAAGAGTTAATGTGGAGAGAAGAGGAAGAGGGAGCTGAGAACGAGAGTATCTGAAAAGGAAGGGAAGGAAATGATAAAATGAGGATAGACTCATCCCCAGGGGGCACTGTTTGCCCTTGTAGCAAAATCACACACATGCTCACATAAACATAAGATTTTTAAATGTAGAAACTTCTACATCAGAGATGTAAAGAATATGGACGGACACAAGGAAGGGAGTGCTGGTCTGAACTCCTCTGTTATTTTAACAGACCTGTCAGAGCAGGATATCAAGTTGAGCTTTTCCGCACAAACTTTGTCTTTGAACCTCAAATCTTTGGGTGTCATTAAAAACTGTTAGTAACTGTCTGAGTATTATATATAATGTAACGTGACAGAATGCTTTTAATTGAAAAATAAAATTTGAATAAATGATCAGATAAGATGATGAGCACAAACTATCAAAAATATTCCAATAAACTATCACACAATATGTCCAAGTTTTAACCAAACCAGTGTTGCACCATGCATGCAACACTGGTTTGTCTGCACATATGTCATGCCATTTTTGGTGTGCGACTGCTGAGAGGCTGCTTCGCAAGCCCACCATCTTTGAGATTCAGGACCTGCTGTATAATGTCAGTTATTCAGTCACTGTTTTTCAAAGAGCTCCAGGAAAGTTACAGCCTTCTTAAATGGGCACCATGTAGAAAATGTGTTGCACTTTGCACACAATACATACATTTTTAGTCAACCATAGTGGAAATTCCATCATACAAAGCCATACTGAAACAAGCAAACACTAACATTCATACAAGTAGGTGTTTACTTCTAAAAACTCCAATTGTATTGAGCAAATTAAAGGGTCTTGGTTTGGGAGTTGGAATATATGGTCCCCCTTTTTAAGAAGTTTTCATTCTTTCCATTTTAAATCTTACTGATCACCTAGTCTACAGGTTAAACAGCATTCTGAAAAACAGTTTAAGTTGTGCTTAATTCATTCAAATGTATAAACAGGTGATCAGGGAGTATTTTTGGAAACAGTAATAAATTGGTGTGCTGATTGTGGCTACCTTTAGCAGAGCTAGCACCATCATCATCGAGTCCACCTCACAGGTTAATGTCTACATGTCTGTGCTGGTTACTCATTGCTCTGTTCAAGTTTTTATATGTCATTTGAAACAGACACGGAGCACATAAGATTTCTCCATGTTCTAGATCAAATCATGGACAAACCATGCCACACTACAAGACAACGGGCATTGGTCATTTGTGCTTGATTGCGTCTGGGTAGTCAAGTATTTAAGTTACTGCTCTGGCAAAGATTACAATGTTAAATTCTTAAATCGTGTAGTGCACATAACTTATCACCACTACTGTTTTTTATGCAACTTACCCAACACTTTCTCTACCCCAATGTGTCAAATTTGAACATCCATGTGAGAAGAAAGGGACCTTGCAACCCTGGCCTTCCATCATTTTGTCTGATAAGTAAAAGAGAGATGGAGAGAGAAAGGTGCATAGTCAAAGCAGATCAGTTAGAATCAAGATCAGTCTGTCAGTAATACCTCTATGCTGTGATGATATTCACCGTGTTTTTGTCTCAAGTAAGAGTGTGGTCTACTGGTCCCATGGAACCCACAATTGAGTGTTCCAGGACTGTTGGTGGTTTTCACTGATGTCAAAACCTGATAAGATCTAAAAGCTGTAAAATTTGTGGCCCCTGCAACTCTTATTCAATGTCAGATAATAACTTGCCACTAAGCATTTTGGAGATCTCATGAGTAAACTTTGCATCAGGTTATAAACTATTCACACCTCAGTGACGTGTGGTGAGGTTTATGGCTGCTGAGGCACTGACAGCAGTCAGATTTACAAATTTATGAGCCAAACAGAGTGGCTTATTTGACGTTTGATTAGCAGCCCGTCGCGGGGACTCAAACAATGTGGGAAAAACAGGTATAGTCGAAAAATTAAGTTTAGTGTTATCTTAATTGGCTGATGCTAGCTACGTTTCTGCCTAGAAAAGCTGCAGCAACGTAACTGACTGCCTCACCTCGCGCTTTTTCATCAAAGGATTCAGCAGATTGGCAAAACTAAATATGTAACATACATATATATATTAATATTACATTAGCCTGAATATGTAAAATCAGAGGCTTTATTAAAAGTGAAAACATTGTATTTGAGACGTGAAGAGCAAAACAGGCACATGCCAATTACGAGCCTCATCCCAGTTTGTGAGGGATTGTGCAATCTGAGGTGAGGTGTCACCTCACCTTCCTGTTTCGCCCATGCAGGAGATACACAAATTCAGTAGTTTTGACTATGAAATCGTTGGAATAAGAAAGAAAATCAATTTAAAGCACAGAACAGAAAACTAGAACTAAAAAGAATTTTATGTTATAGTTATTTGCCCCACCTGCCTTCCCTAACCGCATATCCCTGTCACACCTTCATAACTTAAGTACATTTGACACTTTGGAAGGAAGTCTACTTTCTCCTAAAAACCACATACAATATGTTCTTAGCCTTTCTCCTGCATTGGGACATGTAGTTAAACTTGACTGTGAGAAAATTGTTAACACTTGTAAAAATGACTGGGATTTGTGCCACCATCCAGACAAAAGTCATCACCACCACTACAAGCAAGACTCTTACTTAGCATGTTGTTTGTTCTGTGTTGAACTATCATAAAGTGTCTTGAAGCCCCTTGGGAAAATAAGCAGCACTTTCGCATGCGAGGCAAAGAATTTCTGTCTTTTTTCGGTGAAAAATCAACAACGAAGCACAACTGCAGTGGTACACTCTGTAACAAGCCAAGTGAGATCAGGTGTGTTTATTTTGTAGACCTTTTCATCCCTTCCCCCTGCTGCCCACCTGTGCTGCACCTGACGTCAACCCCACTGAGACACACACTCGTGGTCACCATAAAAAACACTCACACTCACATACACACAGGCAAACAAGCACATAACACACACACGCACACAAACCAACAAACACATGAAACAGCCCTGAGCTACACCAAACATTCCAGCACCGTCATCATTTCTGCCTCCCATTTGAATTCTTTTCAAAGCTTATATTCCTTCAAAGAGACATTCGTGGCAACTAGAAGCCTACTTGTGGCCCGCACACACACACACACACACACACACACACACACACACACACACACATACTCGTGTTTATCGCTTTCTGGGGCCCCACGTTTTTAACCCAATTGTGGGGCCCACCCTTTCCAGTGGTCCCACAGCTCTGTAAAAAATCAGGGAAGCTTAAAAAAAAATAAAAAAATTTTCAGTCACTTTAGATTAGCCATATTCTAAAGTTTTTTTTCTACGCTAGTTTTTTTGGTCACTTATGGGGACATGTTTCTAGCATTTGTTACTTGTGGGATCCACTTCCATACACACACAGATATGTCAAGTCTTTCTACCTTAGCAGGGACCAAAAACTTGATGGAGATGTCAGTTGTTTCCATAGTTTTTTTAATAACAAAAAAAAAACTGCAAGGCTGCATCAGAGGTTTACATCCTGCATCTCCTCTTCTTTCATTAGGAAGACAGAGCAGTGATAATCAAAAATCGCCTGCTGTACATGATTCAACTGCAGATTATTACAGTGAGCTTTGATAGCAGGAAAGCTGTCCAACAGCTCTTTGTGTTGATAAGAACAGCATGCCCCCCCCTCCCCCCCTCCTCTCTCTCTAATCCCAACACAGTCGAGGCGGATGTCTGTCTAACATGAGTCTGGTTCTGTCCGAGGTTTCTGCCCGTTAAAGGGAAGTTTTTCCTTGCCATTGTAACTTGCTAAATATTGCAAAGTGCTGTACTCATGGTGGGTTAAGATGAGACAAGACTTCTTATCTTGTCTTGATGTTGGGTTTCTGTTAATAAAATTTTATTACCATTTACAGGTCTAGACCTGTTAACGCTTGGAAAGCGTCTTGAGATAACGTTTGTTATGAATTGGCACTATATAAATAAAGACTTATTGATTGATTGATTGATAATAACATAACAACATTGGCACCTTTGACAACTGCTACAAGCCTATCTTTTACCTTGTAAAGTGAAACACGTTCACTCTAATTTTCTATGCAGAGAAGCAATTCAATTCTTAACAAAGTACTTCACTGCCCTCCAGTCTTGACTCTTCAGGACTTGAGGTTCTGCAATGATGCAGCGCTGACAGTCCTCCCGCCCAGGGACCTGGTTCAGCAGAATGAATTTCTTTAAATGATGTTCTACCGCAGCACGTTCTTCTGGCATCCAGGTTTGTTTACCATAAGTTTGATTGCCTAAATGGACATAAAAAGGACAAGTTTTAAGAAGTTTAACTTGTAACTACAACTCAAAAACAATCAGATTGATTACAGTGGTCATCCAATAAGGTACTGACTTGGGACTTGGTTGAGACCATACAAGACTTTCCTACAATCAGGAAAAATGCATAGTTTTACCTTCAATTAACTATGTGTGTGTGTACACACACACACATATATATATATATATATATATATATATATATATATATATATATATATATATATATATATATATATATACACACACCTTATTATCATATACAAAGGAACAAACTAAATTGATTAAATACCTTCTTTTTGCAGATTACACTACCTTGTTTTTTATTAAAAAATAAAACTTAAGTGTTGGACATGCAAAATAGAGCTAGTAAAAATAAAAAAAAGCCTTGATATTGATCATTGAATCATGGAGGAAAAAACAGTTCATGCTATGATTAATGATTGTTCCATATCTCATCTACTGTGTGGCAGGCAGTGCTTTTTTCAAGCTTAAACTCATTCAGTATTTGTTTTACAAAAAAAACAAAAACAAAAAAAAAAACATTATAGTAATGAGTGCAGGTTGATAAATAAATCTATCAAGCCAATTATATTCAGAGTTAAAATTGTGGAAACTTAATGACTGAGTGGATTTCGGTATTTTTTAAACTGCATTTAAAGCTTGTTAGAAAACTTTACCAGTAAATATAAGATTAAAAAAAGAGTCAGTGTAACCTGAAGGGAATAAAGATCTGGATGTAGAACAATGCAATGAAGTGAATAAGTGAAGCTAATTTGTGTATTTCAATCTACTGTAGTATAGATAACTGTAATTCCTATAACTTAAATATGTCTAGCAATATTTCATTACACTGGGCATGTCCAAGATGCTGACAAGTTTTCCATGGCTCAGGTCTAACTTTGCAATTGTTTTGGTAAGGCTGTTTCACCAATTAATGTGGTCTCATTTTTTTGATATCAGTTCGAAACTAAGAACATTTTCTAAGCTGTTTTAATTTTTCAAGAGGGAGGATTTTACGGATAATTAATAAATCTGTTTATGCCACAACTCACCACAATTCTCCCAGCTTTAAATATATGCATTTTTAGATCTATCTCCCCTCCTTAGCCATAAAAACTTGATCATGTACTAGAAAGCCATGAATCCTGTGATGCCATGATGCAGATACCAAAGCTTTAAGCTTGTCTAAAAACCAATCACATTCATGATCCACAACTACACAAATTTTAAAAGTGTCTTTTTTTAACACAAAGTTTGTGGGTTTGCAAATCATACACTTTTCTGAGGAATTCATGTCATTCATTGAGGAAACATGTCAGAGTTATAAAAAAAAGAGGAGCAGAATAAAATTTAGTGGATTCAGCACCTGCACCCCTGATTACAACAGATATTTACAGACCAACTTGGTATGACAGACGTTAGCTTTTTCACTGTTCTCCATTTATCTTGCTTACTACACTAGGCACTGAAGTTAAATGTCACATAGTCAAATAACCTGCCATTTTCTCAATGTACCTCTCTTTTTTGAGAGCCTCCTCTTCTGGTTTTCTGTAGAGGTCTCCTCTTGTAGTGATTCTGTGCTGGCCTCATCCACTGATTCTTGAGTTTCTGGTGTACTGGCATCTGGTCAGAGGAAAAAGTTAAAACAGAAAAATGAGATAGCTATGGACTAAAACATAAGTATGAATTTGCTCTTGGTAAGCTGGCTGCATTTTTGTCCATCATGCATAACTCTTTTGGCATTGCAACAACTATAAAATTACAATAACAGGGAGTAAAGATTTTATATAATTTGTCTATGGTGCCTGTGTCTTTAACAGAAAAATGGGCAGACCTTTTCCATTAACCTGCCTGATTCTTCTCAGCTCACCTCTTGTTTTTGTAGAGCTTTTCTGGTTTGGGGAAGATGCTGCAGATGTGCTGTCTAGCAGTGATGTCACACTGTCCACATCTTCTGACTTCTGGGTCTCTGAACTTCTCCCAACTGGGTACAAACAGAGGCCATTTTTAAAAAGGAACCAGGCAATGAGGAGGCCACCGAGACCCTGCAAGACAATTACTTAGCTGACTGGGAAGTGCTTATCTCTCAGACAAGTGTGGCGAAAGCTACTGATGCTCTCATGAATCATATTATCTTTATGGACACAGGGTTATTGTATTAGAAAGATATTGTTAAGAATCCAGGACCACTAACAAAATCCAGGACCACTAACAATTTGAAACACACAAAAAATAAATCAGCCTTTGCTTCAGGCAACAGGACTGAGGCTAAACTGATTCAAGGCAGGCTAAATAATAGTAATTATAAGACAAAGGTTTTGCAAGAGCCCAAAACCAGGGATGTCTAAATAGGTGTGAAGACACACTAGCACATCTCAAAACATTAGAATACTGTGAAAAAGTGCATTTTTATTCACTCAAGAAAGTGAAACATACATATTATATACACTCATTATACATAGAGTGGAATAGTTTAGAATAAGTCTTTATTTCTTGAATTTTGGTTGATATGGCTTACAGATAAGAAAACCCAAAATACAGTGTCTCTCAGTCTGGGTGAGTAGGCTACACAATCATGGGGAAGACTACGGACTGTATATCTGTGCTCCTTGTGGAAGCTGTCAATGACTGCCTTCTGGACATCTATCCAGTCTGTAGTCTCCCCCATGATTGTGGAGCCAACTAACCCAGACTGAGAGACCACTGAAAGGATCAGCAAACCTTTGCAGGTATTTGGAGTTAAATATCTATTTTGTGTGTGGCACAAAAGCCTTCCAATATAGAAAAGAAAGAGAGATCCACATAGTGGGCCCCATGAGGTTCAGTCTAAGAGGTTTCACCATCTTAACATCTAAAAAGAGGCCTAAAAAGGGATGTAACTTCGAAATATGTTCACCATCATGCAGCAGCTCAGAAAGTGCATTATTGTTATTATAAATACTTTAGTTTTGATGCTGAGAAGTGTTGTCCTACAAGTTGATAATCACTTTTAGAGGGGTCCATACGGAGGGCCCAATAAGGACATGATCTGAAACTTCTGTGTGTGGTTATCTGATTAAGTTCAAATAGAAATTAGTCTGTCAAGTTTTTAGTGTAATCAGAACTCAACCACACTCATTCTTTCCATTACCTTTGTCCTTCATCATCATCACCTTCATTATCATCAGCAGCATCATCATCATAAACATGGGAACACAGAAAACCAGGAGGTTCAGCCATCACTTCTTCTGGTGTTGGAGCCAGCCTGTTTGTCACCTGCTGTTTAGACATTAAACAAGAAGACAGTGAGCTCTCACAGGAATCATGAGTCTAGAAATACTTACAGGTAGCAAAGATATTATAATCTAGTACCCCATGAGGTTTAGTCTAAGAGGTTTCACCATCTTAACATCTAAAAAGAGGCCTAAAAAGGGATGTCACTTCAAAATATGATCACCATCATGCAGCAGCTCAGAAAGCACATTATTGTTATTATAAATACTTTAGTTTTGATGCTGAGAAGTGTTGTCCTATAAGTTGATAATCACTTTTAGAGGGGTCCATACGGAGGGCCCCATAAGGACATGAACTGAAACTTCTGTGTGTGTGAACCAGAAAAACTGGAAAACCCTTTTTAGGCAGAGTATGATAAAAGGCCCCATAAGGACATGATCTGACATTTGTGTGTGTGAAACAAGTAAACTGATTAAATACGGTTCAAATAGAAATTAGTCTGTCAAGTTTTTGGTATAATCAGAACTCAACCACACTCATTCTTTCCATTACCTTTGTCCTTCATCATCATCACCTTCATTATCATCAGCAGCATCATCATCATAAACATGGGAACACAGAAAACCAGGAGGTTCAGCCATCACTTCTTCTGGTGTTGGAGCCAGCCTGTTTGTCACCTGCTGTTTAGACATTAAACAAGAAGACAGTGAGCTCTAACAGGAATCATGAGTCTAGAAATACTTACAGGTAGCAAAGATATTATAATCTAGTACCCCATGAGGTTCAGTCTAAGAGGTATCACCATCTTTACATCTAAAAAGAGGCCTAAAAAGGGATGTCACTTCAAAATATGATCACCATAATGCAGCAGCTCAGAAAGCACATTATTGTTATTGTAAATACTTTAGTTTTGATGCGGAGAAGTGTTGTCCTTTAATTGATAATCACTTTTAGATGGGTCCATACGGAGGGCCCCATAAGGACATGAACTGAAACTTCTGTGTGTGTGAACCAGAAAAACTGGAAAACCCTTTTTAGGCAGAGTATGATAAAAGGCCCCATAAGGACATGATCTGACATTTGTGTGTGTGAAACAAGTAAACTGATTAAATACGGTTCAAATAGAAATTAGTCTGTCAAGTTTTTGGTATAATCAGAACTCAACCACACTCATTCTTTCCATTACCTTTGTCCTTCATCATCATCACCTTCATTATCATCAGCAGCATCATCATCATCATCATAAACCAAGGAAGACAGATTAGCAGGAAGCACAACCATCACTTTTTCTGGTGCTGGAGCTAGCCTGTTTGTCACCTGCTGTTTAGACATTAAACAAGAAGACAGTGAGCTCTCACAGGAATCATGAGTCTAGAAATACTTACAGGTAGCAAAGATATTATAATCTAGTACCCCATGAGGCTCAGTCTTAGAGGTTTCACCATCTTAACATCTAAAAAGAGGCCTAAAAAGGGATGTCACTTCAAAATATGTTCACCATCATGCAGCAGCTCAGAAAGCACATTATTGTTATTATAAATACTTTAGTTTTGATGCTGAGAAGTGTTGTCCTACAAGTTGATAATCACTTTTAGATGGGTCCATACGGAGGGCCCCATAAGGACATGAACTGAAACTTCTGTGTGTGTGAACCAGAAAAACTGGAAAACCCTTTTTAGGCAGAGTATGATAAAAGGCCCCATAAGGACATGATCTGACATTTGTGTGTGTGAAACAAGTAAACTGATTAAATACGGTTCAAATAGAAATTAGTCTGTCAAGTTTTTGGTATAATCAGAACTCAACCACACTCATTCTTTCCATTACCTTTGTCCTTCATCATCATCACCTTCATTATCATCAGCAGCATCATCATCATAAACATGGGAACACAGAAAACCAGGAGGTTCAGCCATCACTTCTTCTGGTGTTGGAGCCAGCCTATTTGTCACCTGCTGTTTAGACATTAAACAAGAAGACAGTGAGCTCTCACAGGAATCATGAGTCTAGAAATACTTACAGGTAGCAAAGATATTATAATCTGGTACCCCATGAGGCTCAGTCTTAGAGGTTTCACCATCTTAACATCTAAAAAGAGGCCTAAAAAGGGATGTCACTTCAAAATATGTTCACCATCATGCAGCAGCTCAGAAAGCACATTATTGTTATTATAAATACTTTAGTTTTGATGCTGAGAAGTGTTGTCCTACAAGTTGATAATCACTTTTAGATGGGTCCATACGGAGGGCCCCATAAGGACATGAACTGAAACTTCTGTGTGTGTGAACCAGAAAAACTGGAAAACCCTTTTTAGGCAGAGTATGATAAAAGGCCCCATAAGGACATGATCTGACATTTGTGTGTGTGAAACAAGTAAACTGATTAAATACGGTTCAAATAGAAATTAGTCTGTCAAGTTTTTGGTATAATCAGAACTCAACCACACTCATTCTTTCCATTACCTTTGTCCTTCATCATCATCACCTTCATTATCATCAGCAGCATCATCATCATAAACATGGGAACACAGAAAACCAGGAGGTTCAGCCATCACTTCTTCTGGTGTTGGAGCCAGCCTATTTGTCACCTGCTGTTTAGACATTAAACAAGAAGACAGTGAGCTCTCACAGGAATCATGAGTCTAGAAATACTTACAGGTAGCAAAGATATTATAATCTGGTACCCCATGAGGCTCAGTCTTAGAGGTTTCACCATCTTAACATCTAAAAAGAGGCCTAAAAAGGGATGTCACTTCAAAATATGTTCACCATCATGCAGCAGCTCAGAAAGCACATTATTGTTATTATAAATACTTTAGTTTTGATGCTGAGAAGTGTTGTCCTACAAGTTGATAATCACTTTTAGATGGGTCCATACGGAGGGCCCCATAAGGACATGAACTGAAACTTCTGTGTGTGTGAACCAGAAAAACTGGAAAACCCTTTTTAGGCAGAGTATGATAAAAGGCCCCATAAGGACATGATCTGACATTTGTGTGTGTGAAACAAGTAAACTGATTAAATACGGTTCAAATAGAAATTAGTCTGTCAAGTTTTTGGTATAATCAGAACTCAACCACACTCATTCTTTCCATTACCTTTGTCCTTCATCATCATCACCTTCATTATCATCAGCAGCATCATCATCATAAACATGGGAAC
Organism: Labroides dimidiatus; assembly: GCA_030710495.1. Lineage (NCBI taxonomy): Eukaryota > Metazoa > Chordata > Actinopteri > Labriformes > Labridae > Labroides > Labroides dimidiatus. The sequence goes on from CM061157.1 coordinate 7,939,607, forward strand.
ACAGAAAACCAGGAGGTTCAGCCATCACTTCTTCTGGTGTTGGAGCCAGCCTGTTTGTCACCTGCTGTTTAGACATTAAACAAGAAGACAGTGAGCTCTCACAGGAATCATGAGTCTAGAAATACTTACAGGTAGCAAAGATATTATAATCTAGTACCCCATGAGGCTCAGTCTAAGAGGTTTCACTATCATTACATCTAAAAAGAGGCCTAAAAAGGGATGTCACTTAAAAATAAGTTTTCCATCGTGCAACTGTGCAGCATGAGAAAACAATGCTCAACTATACTGTAGTTTAGCACGTCGTTATTTATTTTCGTAATTATGATCACATGGCGAATATATACTCACGTAGATCACTTACCCATTACTAATAACATCGGTTAGCTTAACTATTTCTCAAAAAGAGATCCACTTTAAGTGCTGGCCTGGACCCCAGAAAGCTTACCATAGCTAGCCATGCCTACCGCAACACTTTCCCAGACCAGGCCCAAGCCTCGGGCCACGGTTAGCTTACCTGACCGGGAGCGAGGCTCGGGCGACAGGTAGCTTACCTGACCAGGCCAGTGTCGACCGCGATGCATATAACGTAAACCGAACAATTAAGTTTGCTGTACAATTACCTACGTGGCCGTATGTGACGTTTTTGACCACTATAACATGACGTTACGTGTAACCGGTTACCCCCTTCGCTCTTAGCACAGCAGTCTCTACCGTACATCAGCTTCCGTAAAGTAAGTACGAGAGGAGCATTTCCGTAAAAAACGACAACAACTGATTTATCAAATACCTTATCAGACATCTGTTCACGTAAAACAGCACGTTGGAACTCGACTCACTTCATGTATTCCACTCGCCTCTTCCTCCGTCTCCAAACACAGCCGTCATGAATATTCACCGAGTTAATTAGCCATGTGCTCCACCGGATATACGTCATCGGCCGGACGACGCATCCCGTTCACAGCGCTAGTGTCTCCAAAGCTAATGGTTAGCAGCTAACTAGCTGAGGAGAACACAATAGGTCTTTCATATTGTAATCCTGGGAACAATGCCTTATTAATGAAGGTATTCATCTGTTGAATATAAGTTTAAAACACGTTATTGAAGTGAATTGAAAATTATACATTAAAAACTAGCAACCTATAGCTCTTTTGGCATCTATTTGTAGATATTCATCTTTTAAATGTAATGACAACATTGAATGGCAGTTTTTAGTAACAGGGATATTGTTGTAAGAGTTTGTTTCTTGCAGTCTCACAAAACTGCTTTCTTTATGCAGATTTTTACCGGTTTTAAGGTAATTAATACCCCCAAAAACCTTTATAAAGTCTAAAAAAAATAAACTAGCAACCTGTTGCTAATTTTAGCAGCTTAAATAATCTGCTAAAAGTGGCAGAGTTTGTAGTAATAGTCATGTTGGAAGAGTTAGTTCCTTGTACTCGCACAAAACTCTTTACAGTAAAAAAAAAAAAAAAAAAAAACAATAGATTAAAAAAAAACTGAGAATAAACTTACCGTATAAATTCGAGGAATCAATCAGTTGTTTCAGCATTGCTCTGTTGTCATTACAGCATGTGCTGTCAAACAAATCCTGTAAAATCCCGTGAGACTATGACGCTTATTGTTCAAGGCGTCTCATTGGCTAATATCACACACACTTCAGGAAGTGTGTGTGAGGCTGCAGTGGCATCGAAAAACCTCCAGGGGGCCAGTGAGCACACACACTTCACACACACATTTCCAGTTTTTGTCACCTTGTGGGCCAAGTGAGAAAAAAGCATGAAAAGCATCAGGAAAGGCTCCTGAGCCACTGTAAAGCATTAAACGGTCTGGGGTCCGGCAAAATGGCCCCACAAGAATTCATGGCCCCATACCGTTGGTGGGCTACAGGTGGTATGGCCCCATCAAGTGATAAACACGAGTGCACACACACACACACACACACACACACACACACACACACACATTTTGTCCCCATCTGGTCACCATTCAGCATGATGCGTGCTCTCTCTGTAGCTATGTGTTGAAGCGAACACTCTCACAGCCCCTCTGTTCTGGAAATGTTTGCTTTTTTGATCTTTGACCTTCAGGGACCTTTTTTGGCTGCTGGTATGACCTGCCTTAAATATTAACACTGACTTCCTGTACTGCACTAGACTATAGGTATTTAAGTTTATACTTATTTTGACTGGATCAGTCAAAGTACTGGATTAGAATATGAAATCGCCGTCTTCTCATCTTACATTGAAGAAGATGTAAAAAGGAAAAGAAAAACTTTTTGGGAATTTTGCCCTGAAATTACACAAAGTAACCAGTGTGTATGTCCAACTTGAATATAACATAATTATGATGTCATCTGCATACATAGTGAGCACTGAGTCAGTCTAAATTAATGACCATTTAAAAATAGACTTGGAACTTCAGCCACTACCCTTAAAATGCCTTTCCTCAACAGGTTATTTTTCCTCGACAAGAGTTCATTCATAACACTTTGTGTGTGAGAGAATGCCCAGGGGCTCTGGTTGACAGGATCTAAAATACGCAGCTTTTTTCTGACTCCAAGCAGCCACCTGTGGACAGCAGTGTGTGTGTGTGTGTGTGTGTGTGTGTGTGTGTGTGTGTGTGTGTGTGTGTGTGTGTGTATCTATGTGTGTTTTTATTCAACATTGTGGGTTTTGCCCCACCTTCCCCTCAAGAAGGGGAGGGGGGGGGTGACATTGGTCATCCAGTCCTCCAGATGTTCTTACAGACTGAACTGTTCCACATGCAGCCTCCAAACCAAAACCAATGGCACAAGAAATGTCCCAGAATACATTGCAAAAGGCAGAGGAAAGCTGAAACCCAGTGCATTAAATCAAAGAAATTCGCAAATGAAACCCTTCCTCTGTTAAATTTCTTTTTAGCCCTTTCAGACTTCTCTTCCTTCTCCTTGCACCTTGGTAGTAAATGAGGTTGTACAAGCATCTCCCAATGTGCTTGTGTGGTAAACTGAAGGCCATGAAATTAAGTATTTGACCTTTTTTTTTAAACACATCATGATCCTAAGTTTGTTCTATTGTGAGAAGGGGAACTATGAAGACACACCTTAAGCTGGATTAAAGTAGAATGCAAGTGAGACACATATATTTACTTCCTTTAAATTACATGAAATGTATATAAACTGTACTAAATTAGGCAGGGCAAGTTGGATGAGATCTGTCCTGAATTCTTCAAGGCTCCGGATGTTGTAGGACTGTCTTGGCTGACATGTCTCTGAAACATTGCATGGACATCGGGGACGGTGCCTCTGAATTGGCAGACTGGGGGGGTGGTCTCCCTTTTTAAGAAGTGGGACTAGAGTATGTGCTTCAGCTACAGCGGGATCACACTCCTCAGCCTCCCTGGTAAGGTCTACTCCAGGGTGCTGGAGAGGAGAGTCCAGTGGTTGGTCGGACCTCAGATTCAGGAGGAACAATGTGGGTTTCGTCGTGGAACACTAGACCAGCTCTATACCCTTGCAAAGGTGCTGGAGGGGTTATGGGAGTTTGCCCAACCAGTCCACACGTGCTTTGTGGATCTGGAGAGGGCTTTTAACTGTCCCCTGAGGTATCTTGTCAGGGGTGCTCCGGGGATATGCTGTCAATGACCCATTGTTATGGGCTGTTGGATCTTTGTATTTCCAGAGCGATAGTTTGGTTTGTATTGCCAACAGTAAATCAAACTTGTTCCCAGTCAGGGTTGAGTTCCGCCAGGGCTGCCCTTTGTCACAGATCCTGTTCATTACTTTTATGGACAGGATTTTCAGGCGCAGCCATGTGGCAGAGGATGTCAGGTTCAAGGGTCTTAGGATCCCATCTAGCTTTTTGCAGATGATGTGGTCCTATTGCCCTCATCAAACAATGACCTCCAGCTCACACTGGGGTGGTTTGCAACCAGGATGAAGTTCAGTTCCTCATAGTCTGAGGCCATGGTCCTCGGCCAGAAAAGGGTGGATTGCCCACTCTGGAGGGAGTCTTTGCCCCAAGTGAAGGAGTTTATGTATCTTGGGGTCTTGTTCATGAATGAGGGGGAAATGGAGTGAGAAACTGACGGATGATTAGGAGCAGGGTCGGCAGTGATGTGGATGATAGTCCGTTGTGTGGAAGAAGGAGTTGAGCCAGAAAGCAAGGCTCTCAATTTACTGATCAATCTATGTTCCAACCCTGGCCTATGGTCAAGGACAAGATCGCGAATACAAGCGGCTGAAATGAGCTTTCTACGCAGGGTGTCTGGGCTCAGCCTTAGAGATAGAGTTTGGAGCTCGGACATCCGGGAGAGGCTTGGAGTAGAGCTGCTGCTCCTTTGCATTGAGAGGAGTAAGGTGAAGTGGCTTGGGGATCTGTTGAGGATGCCTCCTGGACACCTTCCTGGGGAAGTGTTTCGGGCATGCCCAGCTGGGAGGAGACCTTGTGGCCTACATTGTGGACACAATGGGGAGATTACATCTATAGGTTGGCCTGGGAACACCTCGGTATTCCCCCAGAGGAGCTGGCAAAGTGGCCGGGGAAAGGTCTGCGCTGATGCCATTGCTGCACTTGTGACCCAGACCTGGATAAGGAGTAGAGGATACATGGATGGATAAATTCAGCTGTGAGTTCAGATTTAACAAAAAAAAAAAAAAAAAAAACATGTACTTGATAAAATGTGTAAATAGCACATGTAAAGTAGATCATGTCAAAACCTCTTACATGATTTATCCATGTAAAAAAAATAAGTTTTTGAACAAATAAGAGGGACACAACAAACCTCTGTATCCTCTCTCTTTCTGCCTCTCTCAGTCTGCCTGTGTTGACGTCAGTATCGGTGGTGAACCAGACCACAGTTACTGCCTGCAGAGCCCTTTGATCACACACTCCACTCTATTAGAGCTCCCATATGGACTTCACATCACATCACACACACACACACACACACACACACACACACACACACACACACACACACACACACACACACAGATGATCAGTTTAATGATGATCTGAGCCTTCAAGTGGACAAAATCTTTGGTTCAAAAGATACTTAGACACTGCTGAACTTCATCATAACACAAACTGACCTACCTTTTGTGCAGATTGACAAAAATTTGTTGATTGACATTATCATAATATAGGTCACAGAGCCTCGATTTTTAGAGCTACATTATGTTATATATACATTATACCAGCGGCTTTTCCAGGCTTTAATACATATCAAAGGGATAGTTTTTCTGTTTAAATTTGAAAGTATAGCCCAAATATGACATAGGAGTCTCTTCCCCAGCAGCACACTGATCAGCTGTGTGGACCATTAAGTTGTTTGGTTTTACATTAGAAAAGAAAAAAAAATAATAAGAGTTGAAAACATAGTTTGAGGATGCACATCTGTCCAGTTTTTCTGCTGTTCTGGTTTAACATCTAGAAAGTGAGTGGGACATTGGCGTTCAGTGAGGTAGGGTACTTTGGATGGTGAGTTATGCGAACTGCCATTTGTGAGCCATTTGTATCCTCTGGTTCAGAAAGGTCTTGATGTACTGCTGTTACAAAGTCCAACTCCTCTCTGGGTTTACAGGTTTACAGTCTATACACCCATATAACCAAGTTAACTGGAGATTTCTTCAGGTCTCCAGTTAGTACAAGAGTTTCTCCCTTTTCTGGTTTGAGTTTCAATTTCCTCTTTGCCCCTTGGTTTATAGAGGTGTGCTCTTGTCAAACTTTTGACTCAAGAGATTTACTCATAAGTGAGGTAAATGGCATGCCATCATTACTGTCTGGAATAGAATATAATAGAATAGAATAGAATAGAATAGAATAGAATATATTTTATATTTTAATTGATCCCCCAAATTCTTTTGTTACAGCAGTTAAATGAATGAAATAAACAAAGTGCAGAATGCAATAATAGTGATAATAGTTAACACATAGTGATAAAAATGAAAGAATTAAAAATATGTACAAATTTTTAACAAGTTAAATACAAAAATAAGAGTAATAATAACAAGACTGAAAAAAGATTTGCAATAGTGTTACAGATGCTTGGTGAGTCTAGTTATACTTGCTGTTATAAAGTCTTATTGCAGACGAGAGGAATGACCTGCAGTCATGCTCCATCTTGCAGGTTGGGTGTCCAAGTCTGCCGCTGAAGGAGCTGCTTAAAGACCCAACAGTCTCATGCAGCGGGTGAGAGGGATGTCCATAATGGATGCAAGCTTTGCTATCCTCTTCCTCTCACCCACCTCCTCAAGTGAGTCTAAGGAGCAGTCTGTTCTGTCTTTAGTCTTAGAGACTGGTTGTACTTTTGTTGTCCTCTTGGTGTGAAGACCAAAACAAAATTTCTAAACAGCAAGACCCAAAGAGGAGTTCTTTGATGTATGAGTTGGAAAATTAGGTAAATAACATTGTACAGTTGACCACATCCATGCTATTCCACATTCTGGTTTTTCAGCAAAAGGGCCAACCAAGATCTCCTTTTTGTAATATAAATGCCAATAACAAGTACCTTATACTACCTCTCTTTAAAAATGGTGGAAATTTAAAGTGAAACTGAGAAACTATTTGCTTTGAAGCAGAGTCCAAGCTCTTGTTCAGGATGTCCATTTTAACTTTTTTAATTTAAATGAGTTTTCAAAATACTTTAATCTTCAAACTTTTGATATTAAACTGCTGTTTTAATACAAAAGCACCTCAAATAAAATTAATGGGCACTCAAACTATGTCCTTTGTTTCTTTTTAATCAACAGCCTGTGCACAGTGCTGGCAAAGAAAAGGCTGGTGAACACACACACATACATAATTCTCTGAAGTACCCCAAGCAGTAATTAATGTATAAGGAAGATTTTGCCAACATTTTGATATTATAGAACATTTTTCAAATATTAAATCTCATATTGGCATTAAAGTTGTACAATACTGGGTATAGCTGAGGTTTACACACCTACCGTGTTTTTATGCCACTAAACTCAGTTGTTAATGACAGCAAACATGTTTGTAAGTGGCAGAAACATACAGAACAATTTACAGCCAGAGCTTGTGGGGATAAGTGTTTATTTGTGTTAAAGCTGTCACCTTCTTATTACAGCCTAATAAACAGTTTTCCACTCAGGTGAGCAGTGTGAATTGTCATTCTCTAAATAAGGGGAAATAAAAAACTCCCCAGTAGAGATCAAATTATCAGCTCACACTGCAGCTTTTTTTCAGTCCTCTGATTTTTTTTTTCATGCACTCATTCATTTTTTTTTTTCTTTCTCTAACTTCTCCCTCTCATTTTCTCACCCTTCTCCCTCATCAGGGGTGAAAATTTACCCGAAGGGAATCTCTCTTACTTCTTGTCTTCTTCATGTGTCTTCACACCTTCCACATCAGTTCCACCAAGTTTCCCCCAAAGGTGTGCCACAGCTTGCTGACTCGCTGCAGGAAAAGATAGCGATCTTCAGGCAAATTTTATCACCTCTTCAAACTGTTTATTTTCAGATGTGGAATCTGTCTTTTTTTTGTTCTAAAAATTTTAAGACTTATATTGCATGTGTAGTTGTCTTGATTAAATAAGAAAATTAAGACTGACGGTGACAAATGTTGGAGGAGTTTTTTTTTTTTTTTTTTTTTTCTCCACTGTGTCTGATTTTATTTAAAACAAGCATCAACCAGAGAGTTGTGGATGATCGTTTGAAGTGAGAATAAGAAGATGTGCGTTCCCCCCTTTTTCTATTAAAGGCTGTTAAGGTGAGAAAGTCTCATTTTCACAGCCTTTGTCTTGTGTGCTGCTCATCCTTTCATGCTGCTTTTGTTACATTGCTTTCCTTAGAGCAATTAGTGCATCAGTGGGAGTTCATCTTACACAAAATATACAGCGCTTAACAAATTTATTAAATCCCCTGTCAAAAAATGAAAATACCACCAAGCATCATGAAGTGTTTTAACTCTCTTTGTTTTTTAGAGACTTTCCTTCGCTACACCATTTTAAACAGGAGTGAGGAGTTTCAAACTGATTTTATGTTTTTATTCCCAAATATGAAGTTATTTTGAATTTTTTTGTTTGAAATTTAAAGTTAGAAATTTATCAAGAGTCACAACCCCTAAAAACATTTTTCTGTTCAGGAACACAAGCAAATAACTGTAATCCAACAATCAAAAAATGATTATGTGCCTCACTTTTTTTCTGTTTTTTTTTTTTTTGTGAATCTGTACACTTGAGAATTCACGGATAACAACAATGATTATATTTTAGCTTTAAATACATCATTTTGATTCAAGAGCTTGCAGATCCTGGTGGATTAATCATTACAGAAACATGAGAAGTGTTTCGGTTTTAAGGCTGTGTTCAGTGGCGGATTTAGCAATTTTTTTTTAGCAACACTCACACTCACACACACACACACAGTTGTGACACAGGTGAAACATATAAGGTCCAATCAAATAAGGTGGGAACTGCACAATAGCATAAAGCTAAACCAAACAGACAAGGAGCAGGAACTTCAAAATAAAACAGGAAATGCTTAAGACTAAACATGGAAACATACACACAGGGACATGGGACAAAACCTGTTGCTTTGAGCAGCTTGCGGACTGAGCTCTGAAGACTGAGGGATTACCCTGATGTGTTTATCTACTGATTTCAAACTCTTTCCACTTATAGTCTGACTGTTAAAGTAAGGGGCAGCACAATGCCCCCGTCCTTAAAGTCTACCTTTTGTCTGGCTGTTTTGCTTCTTTTGCAAAGGAATCACTGGACCCTCCTTCAGGACAGGACAGACAAAAATGATCCATAGTTTCTTTAGTCAACTACAATAGAAGATATGATGATAGAAACTTCTCCTTACATGACATGACAATGAAGTGTGGGCAGCCAAGGTCCATTGCAGCACAATCTCTGTTGCTTGCATGCTGTTAGGACAAAGTGTTAAGTTTACAGACACCAAACTGTGATATGCTGTGCTGTTCTCAGTTTAAGCATGAAGTCGTACAAAAGGCTAAAATGAATAGTTACTGATAAAACGTCTGTTTGTATTAAACTGTAGCTGCACCAAATAAGTAATATAAATGTTGGCCTTAGTCCAAGAATTCAACCCAAGTAATAATGAGTAAGACCTTTAAGAGCAGTTCTCAGCCTTCACATCCATGGCATGTGTGTGTTTCTATTTGTGTGTGTTTGTGTGTACAGTATGTCCTCAGGCTAAAACAGGTTGAGGAAATCTGTATTCCATTAACTGGTTTAGCTTCAGACCCAGCCCTCCTCTCACCCTGTTTTGGGTGCACTGATGCTCTCAACCTGCTGCACAGCCACATCTGGCTGTTCAAAGGCCCTGATGTGTGTGTGTGTGTGTGTGTGTGTGTGTGTGTGTGTGTGTGTGTGTGTGTGTGTGTGTGTGTGTGTGTGTGTGTGTGTGTGTGTGTGTGTGTGTGTTAAGGTATTTTCCCAGCAGCTGCCTGCAATCTCCACAGAGGGCTTTGGTGTCTCTGTCTTGCACACAAAAATGTACAAGCACACATCATTAAAACCATTAGTTGCTGTGAAACACAGCTTTCCTCATGCCTAAAAGCAGTGCTGTGTTTGTGTTGGTCAGAAAAGAGACACACACCACACACAAAGGAATGCACATGTTCACCTATAAAAGTAAAAGGTTAATGAGGAGCAGACACTGCTTGTTGTGTTGCTTTGCATTTGGAGAAAAGAATGGTGTTGTTTAAGTAACAACCTAAAAGAGAAAGTTTGAATTTTTTTATAAGAAATGTGATCTGTTTGCGTGTGTGTTTACCTGCATGCACAGTCAGGTGTACTGACTGTGTACTGCTACAGTCACTGCCAGATAAAGAAACACAACAAAACATGTATGTTGCTTTTAGAGATTCTAAAGTAGTTGCGAGCAAGCACAAAGCAACATGCTGATGTTTAAAAGAACCAACAAGGTTATTAACAGAGGCTGCGCACATTAACGGCCAAAATACACCAGATGCGTCTCAGGTCTTGCTCAACTCCATCACCAGATCAGACAGATTTCTATTCAAGTCAGTTTGTAGACTCACACTGTATCTGCTCTATTGCAGTCTGACTGCATCCCTACTTCAGCAGGTAGCAACAGATACACAAGCCACCTAAATTTGCCAGAGCTGTGATATGTCAATTTAACAAAAGGCAGATCGAGCAGGACAGGAAGTTGTGCACTGATACCACCGAACAACACCCAGGCGACGTAATGACCGCAGCCAGGCCATGAGTGGACAGGTTGAAGGCTTTTTGGCCCAACATGTATAAGGAGAAGAATCAATGGAGTGGGAAGTGTGGGAACTCCTTGGACTCAAGACTCCAGATGTCTAGTGTCCTGCAATATGCCAGACTGAACACGTAGCCGGTGTGAGTTGACGTATGCAGTCAACATGCAACAGAGCAGAGCCGGACCAGAGATACACCAGAGGGCTGGACTACGAAGCTGGATTTTCTCTTAGCGAGGTAACTTCGGGCTTAACCCTGGATTTTCTGTCCTATGAAGCTGGTTCCCTTTTTATAGGGATAAATCACCGTGGTAACGTATGCTGAAGGGCTAACCTTCAGCCTGTACTAGCTGGATTAACACATCTGAGATGTCTCCTTGTTACATGGAAGGATTTAATGAGACATCCTCAATCCTGACAAGCAATACTACGAAGCTGGATATCAACTCGCTCAGTGAATCCAGGGTCTTCTAGTCTGGATCAGAGCGCGCTCACATTAAAGGGGTGGAGTCTGCAGCATCTGACCAATCACAAACATGGAGAAACAGGAGAAACCCTGCAGAGCAGCCTACTTTACCATGGAGGAGCAGACAGTTATTCTACAAACAGACCAAGAATTCAAACACATCATCAAGACAAAAGAAACACTGTTACTGCAGCAAAATCCAGGAAGGATTGCTGGCAGAAAACTGCCAACCCTGTTAATGCGTAAATTTGTGAGATTATCCAAAATTCATTCATGGAAGAATATAAACAGACAGCACTCTGATCACTTAGTTTGACTTTATTACGGCACAGACGTTTGGAGCAGAGCTCTTCCTCAGTCTCCTTCCTTTGGTTTATATTTTCAATTGAGTTTTGAGGCTCAACAACCTGTTTTGTGTAGGAAGATTTGGTAGATCTGATTTCTGTTGCCGTAAAGCACAATGCTCAGCATCTCTCGGCAACCCCCATCACGTCTCGGCAACTCCCGTCATCTCACAGCACCATTCAGCACCTCTCGGATTGTAAAAGGTTGTTCACTGTCCCAGGAGTGAACTTCACTCACGTTCTCATTCAGGAGTTAAAAACTGAGTGGTTCAATTCACCATTCATGAAAATAATCATTCACTGCTAAGATACTGTAAAATGAGAAGCTAGCATTGGTGCTCAAGTTTTCTGTAGAGGCATAACTTTCAGGTTGTTTCATGACTACAAAGCTGTGCGCAAACTAAAGTAACACCCCCATGCTGTCTTTTTTTACGTCATGTAACTGAACGAGCAGCCAAAATGAAATGTTTCAGGCAGCTGCTGAAAAGTTAAAATACTGTGGTCAGTATTTAGAGATTCAACTCTTTTTGTTGTTGTTGTTCTCATAACAGAAATTCATGAAAATGACTTCATGATATCTGTTTTCAGTTGTGACCTTGGAAAAACTGTGACATTACATTCGGCACCTTTGGCATGAAATTTGTCCTCATGCTGCTGCAGCAACAAAAAGCTTTTTGTTACTGTGTTGAATAATGAATGAATCTTGTGTCTGTGTGTGTGTATTTACGTATGTGATTTTTGTGTGTGTGTGTGCGTGTGTGTGTGTGTGTGTGAGATTTTTTTTTTTTGTGTGTGTGTGTGCATGTGTATGTGTGCATGTGTATGTGTGTGTGTGTGTGTGTGTGTGCGCATGTGTATGTGTATGTGTATGTGTGTGTGTGTGTGTGTGTGTGTGTGTGTGTGTGTGTGTGTGTGGTTGTTGGGTTCATTCTGACTTTGAGACAGAACGTTCTGAAAGAGGACAGACTAACCATGGCTGATTCCACAGGTGTCTGAAAGAGACAGAAAGTATGTGTGTGTGTGTGTGTGTGTGTGTGTGTGTGTGTGTGTGTGTGTGTGTGTGTGTGTGTGTGTGTGTGTGTGTGTGTCCTTGTGCAGACCAAACAGGGATCTGCACCTCGACACTGAGGCACAGGCATTTACTTAGTAAAGGACATCTGAGTATTCACAAAAAGATTGTTTACCCAATATTTAAAGATATGAAATCCAAATATATCTCTATTTTTTTTCTTTTGTATAGGTTTTTTAAGATTTAATCTGTTCTGCAAACACAGTGGACAATATTTACTTGTTGCTGGTTATGGCATTTCAAACTTTCCTATGTGAAAATGTTTCCTGTCTATTCCGCAGTCCTAAGTGGGATCGGTGTTCTTATGACCTACCTTTCAGTCATTACTGTAATTATTTTGTAAAGAAAGTGTTTCTTTAGAAGACTTTATGAAACTCATTGAACATTCCTATTATATTCTTTTTAACAGGTTGTTTTATTCAAATAAGACTTTGAAAAAAAAATACACACACCAGTTCACCATTAGAAAAGAAGAGAAAGATGTTATTATCAATATAAAGACAGAGAAAGAGAGACAGGAAGGAAAAGAAGGAAAACGTTGGTTAACAAAAAGAAGAAAGGACAGCAGGAGTCCTCAGTTGTGACAAATCTTAACTTTGTTAACTTATGAATTTAAAGTTTAAGAGCAGCCCCCTGGTAGGAGACAGGACACTTCACAAGGATTCACCTGCAAGAGATATGGAGCATTTCTACTGTCATTTCTTGATTTGAAATGTTTTCTTCCCTGCCTTATTTTTATCTAAAATTAATACAATTATGGAATTGCATCATAGTTGCATCATAGTAGCAATGTAGCAATCCTGTTTATTTCATCTGAAGAACAACTTTGAATTTGTTTTGGATTTTGCAGGAGTTTATAAATTTGTATCATTCACAAATTTACAGCAATTTTCTCCCAACAAAGATGCAGCTGTCATATCAGTTAGACAGGCCCAACCTCCAGAAATATTCCTTCAACAGTTACGAACTCTGACCTTGACAAAATACTCTCAACTTCTCAACTTTTTTGATCATGCATCCCAAATTGCTTCACATTAAATTAGAGACAGAATTTTACAGAAGCCATAAAAATATTAACACATCAAAGAAAACAGAAAATAGGGGTCATAAAAATACCTAAAAAAAAAATCATTAAAACCATATAGTAAAACCAATAAAATAAGTAAGGGTAGAAGGTGAAATCAGTGAAGTTCAAAGGAACAGTTGCCCCATCACACATATTTATTTGACCAGGCAACTGTTTCAAAAAGACCTATGGCCTGCTGCTTCTACTGAACTGTATTGTACTGTACATACAACAGTGGCAAAAAACTATGCAGTAGCATATATAGATAAGTCTGGGTATGTGTAATGTTTGGAAATACTGATGTAACCTTTATGAGGGGATACATGCCATATCAAAGTATGATACAATCCAGCATTTCAATTTTAATCACTGAGCAGGTCTAGTGCCATTTTTATTTTAGATAATTTTTCGGAGCGTAAACATCCAACAGGATAAAACTGAGCCACACAATAATTATGAAAGTCTAAATGTAATTAATGAGAATAATTTCAGTGTGGGAACTAGTGGTCAGCAAAAAGGATCAACAGGAGATTATACTGCAATCTGTTCAGTGAGAACACACACACACACACACACACACACACACACACACACACACACACACACACACACACACACACACACACACACACACACACACACACACACACACACACACATATTGTGATTAGGTTTTGAAAGCCAAGCTTTCCAACAATAACTGACCTTTATTTTAAATATCAGCACACAGAAGGTGCTCAGGCTCACAGCTGCTTAAAACCAGGCTCTGTTGATTAAGATGTGTTCATTATAAGAGACTTGTTGGAAAGCAATGATATATACATCCCTGTTACATTTAAGTGCAAAATGAAGTCAATTTAAAGTGTCCACATGTTTCTGCCAATATGAGATGATGCAGAAGTACTAAAATCTGCAGTTTGCTGAGTGTCCACTTGAGGCTGTCCCCAGAGGTACCAGAAGCTACAAAACACACCAAGCCAAAAAAAAAAAAAAAAAAAAAAGCCATTTAACAGCAGAAATAAACATGTTTTCAGCCTGGTACTAAAAAAAGACTCCCATCTGAACTGCTAATTTCGCTAAGGGCACACACTGTACGGGGGGTAGACAATATTAAGATTGTGAGTTTGCCCAACCAGAGGCACATCTCAGCTCACTTGATTGATGGGCGCCCTATAGCTGTTACTGTGGAGACTCAAAGCCTGCCTCATTTCCAATATGGCTGTGCCAGCTGATTTGCTTCAAAATCTGTTTCGGAAACAGACGGGTGACGTCACAGAGACTAAATCCATCTATTACAAAGTCTATGCTAGCAGCACATTAAATTTCTAAACAAACTTCTTTAGTCTTCTGAATGAACACAACTCTGTGTAAATGTTCTTTGAGCTAAGAGTAATGGAACATCCAGCTCAAGAGTTGTTTGATGATTGTTGTCAGCAGAAATCACTTGCTCTCTATCGGTCAGTTTTGATCACATAGGTAGGGTCACAGATGGCATTGGCCATTGTGTGTCTGATATCTTAACAGTCAGGTGTGTTCGATCTCCCACAGTAATATTTTGCTGTGCGGACTAGCCTTGTAAGAGAGCAAAATGATGAAGATAAACAGGTAAAGGCTCTTAACTTAACTAAGAAAGAGCTTTCCTTTTGTTTGTGCTACAAAGCTTTGCACTTTGAAGCTTCAAATCCTGGAAACACTGGGATGTCTTGAGGTCTGAAAAGCTTTTGTCAGCATTGTCTTTCAATATGCTGTTTAGCACACAAATGGCAACACTTTGTGTCCACTGTTTAAGCTAACTGTGTCTTATCATTACCTTAACCAAATGCTGTGAGTGCTTAAGTTTCTTTGGGGATCATGACCTGGGTTAGAATATCAGTCAAGTTGACCTTTGTTTTCAAACAGAACATCTGCAGTGATCCCCAATTTAAAGCAATGAGGGTGGGACTAAGTAGAGCTCAGTCCTGGAAAAAAAATAAACACAATACGCTGAAACATGGATTCTTATTTGTGACTCAACCAGAACACATTTTCATCTGAGCTTTCTAAATTAGTGTCGCGGGAAAAACAAAGTTTAGACATACCACTCTGAACCCGCCCAACCTTGTCCGGTCTTGAACACCAAACAGATAACTCTTTGCCAACAGTGTATGTGGTGTAAATGGGTAAATGTGAGGAGTTGTGGAAAAGTGTGTTGATGGTTAGAATGACTAGAAAGATGCCTCACAGGTTTAGGTGCTTTTGTAGTCCATTCAGTTGACCCCTATGGTGTAGAGTTTGTTTGCTGAGGCCATCTGCCAGACCAGAATTTCTATCATACTCTACAATGTGATTGAATTTCAGTTGCTGATGTGGCCTTAAAGTTAAAAACCTAGATAATATTAACATCTTAACTGCTGAGCAGTTTTTTTTACAGGATGTTGTCAAAGTTCCTTCAAAACTTTTCGGTTTAAAATGCATCGCATCAACTGAAGCGTTTGAGCCCAAGCGTTATGACTGAAGTGGTTATGTTCTTTTTATACAGCATCTAGGCACACACATCAACACACACGCTCCCACCACAAAGAGCAGACCTCAGCGCATGTGGCCGGTTTGCATGTGGTGGCAAAATGAGGCAGCTTCTCTTCATCTGTCTAACTGTGTTTATGTTGATTTGGGTTAGGTGGAAACCAACAAATCCCTGGTTTAGGCCTCTCCCCCTCTCTCTCCCCTCCCTCTATTTTTACTTTTCCAGCCCTCTCTCTATCTCTGTAGGTCACTCTTTTCCTCACTCTCTCACTCCCCTAAACTTCTCTCTCCCTCTCTTCTTTCTGTTTGCTGACTCGGCACTTCTTCCTTCCTTTTAAACCTCTCAGCACACACACACACACACACACACACACACACACACACACACACACACACACACACACACACACACACACACACACACACACACACACACACACACACACACACTACTCAACATTGCTCTTAAGCACAATAGTTATATTCAAATGTGCTCCCACATGGTTGCTGTGAGTCGTCCATGTCCAGTCAGCAGAAGTTGGACTCGAACACGGCAACCTACATTTGAGGTTAATAAATCAAAAGAAGGTAAAAATAATAAACAGTTTTTTTTTGTATTAAATATCTTTAGGATATCTGGACTTTTTGTCTCCTGCAGTGTGTGCAGTGGATAAGCAGGATAAAACAAACAAAGTGTATGACTGGAATGTCAACGTTTCCATTTGAAACAATGGCATTGACTGCACTATCCATTATGACCATGACTGCACCCCCTGTGACAGGAAAGGTGATGATAATGGTGGGTAATCAATGTGAGAGAGGAGGTTTTGATTGTACCAACGATGATGATGAATGTATATGATAAGTGTCAAATGAGGATGATGAACACATAAATAGTATCCATTACAACTAGAGTAGATCATCGATACTGTGCGGCTAATGTTGCTAAACTGGGGTAGAAAAACGAAGATGTGATAGAACACAGTGGGTCTTCTCTGACTACTCATTCACTGACTTATATCTCCATTTTAAAATTGAGTAAGTTTTAACAATTTTAATTACTTGGTTATATTATATGTACTTTTATTACCATTTCCATATAACTTATAAAGTCCTCCAGTGTTTCCTCATTAAGACCTCATGGTAGTGTTTCATCGGCTCAGTCATCATCAAAACTGTGTCAGAATTGTAGGAGGTCTTATAATTAATTTATTTCATTACCATGACACTGTGTTCTTTACAAGGACAGTGTCATTTTTTGACACTTTCTTGGCATAAAAACTGATCTAGTCAAGGTTCTTACACAAGACTTATTTCCCAGTCTTCAAATGGACACTCAAATAAATACTAACCATCTCAAAGTTAGAAAACTCTCAGAAAACTATTAAAGCTAGTTCAAGGTTGAGTTAGTAAAAGGGCTGTGAAACAACAGTCAATAGTACGACTCTAGGTTCCACTGAAACCTCAAGAAAAGAAATTAACTTTTTTTGGAAAAAGAAATAAAAACCTCTGGTTAGTTGGGAAAAAAAATTGTTGGTTTTCTTAAAAATTATAAATTGTTGGAAGAGATGGATAATCAGTTAAGTTATTTATTGGGGAAATGTCATGAAATCATCCCAAAGCCATGAGCCTTCTCTTTCAAGTGACAAAGCTTATTACAAGTCCTTCTACAAGTTTCAGGAGAAATCATTATTAAAGCAATTTTTGGGCCAACAACACATTTTAAACTCCCATGGACAAAACTGTGCTTACTGAGATGACAACTGTTGTTTTGTAAACAGATGGAAGTGGCCTCAACTTGACCCCAGCTGCATTTCTTCAGTCCTCCCATGCTCCCTTTCTCTGTTATACTCAGCTGGTCTCTCCCTCTATCTCTCTCTCTCTCTCTCTCTCTCTCTCTCTCACACACACACACACACACACACACACACACACACACACACACACACACACACACACACACACACACACACACACACACACACATCCAGTACATACATACTGGAGACACCTGTGTAAACCATCTGCCTGGCACCCGCCTCCTTATCCCAAAAAACACCCAGGCCATGGTTAACACACACACACACACACACACACACACACACACACACACACACACACACACACACACACACACACACACACACACACACTCTGCCTTCTAGAAACATCCACCCTCACACTTTCAGGCTCAAACCAACCAAGATTTGTGCAATGAGATTTGACACCTGCTGAGCTTTTCCGTCTGAAAGGAGCCTCAGTTCCTCTGCAGATCGTTAGCTGTTAAGAGCCGTCACTTGAACCTGAGAGAGCTGGTCGGAATCAGAAGTAGTCCTCTAAAATGTGGAAATGTTCAAGGCTTAATAAGGTAAATAATAGAAAACCATGTGACAAACATGAAGTCCTCGTTCGCCAGCATAATCCCCATGATGGCAAGACAGCACTACTGTTTTAACCTGTGTGAGGACAGTGAGAACAGCAGGAAAACAGAGTAGGATATATATTCAATTAATTAATAAGACAATACACTAAATAGACAAAACTATGACAAATCTTTCGGAAAATGTCAGTCATTTCGAAGGATCCCTTCCATTCTGTTAAAGTAAATATGTAGTTTGAGGTTTTACATGTTTTCTTCTTGTTTTTATTAATCAATTTGCCTTAAAGCTCCTTTGACGGGATTTTAGTGTCAAAGACATCAACCTATATCATTGCATTATTTTGATTTGCAGAAGCAAGGCAATTTTCTGAAAATACTGCCTATTGTAAAGGGTTATTCTTAATGTCTTAAATAATTGGTAGATGTCTGGTGATTTTTTGCTCTGGTAAAACAACCTTTCATTTGTTTACTGCTTCTCCTTTAAAAAGAGTTTAAGCTGTCATGCAATGTCTTTGCATATCACCTGATTCCAGTGCCAAGAAGTTTTCTGCTTGCTATTTCCCAGCACTTTTGAGCAAATTATTTTATATTGACGTTGATACATGTTGCTGTTTATCATACTGCAACTATTACAAGGAAGGATTGAGAAGAGACGTCAGAGGAGATGAAATGCATGGCTGATGTATGGTGACATGCTTTGAATACAGGAAGCATGATCCATCTCTGCAGATCAATCACAGGGCACATAGTTTGGACTTGTTACTTTGGGAGGGAGAGCACATTGGCTACATGTGTAGGCCTCTGCATAGGTACGGACTCACTTCAGGGACCCAGGACATATAGGTCATGGCGTCAATCCAACGTGAAATTATGAAACAGGTATAAAGGGACTGTGAGGACTATTCGTAAATGCTGGTGATTTTCTGGGATAAATAATCTGTTTCCCATGAGCACTAGCACCCACTGCTGTGAGGACGTGACTCTTGCCAAGATGTGTGTTTGTTGGAAATGAATGGAGATCAGATCTTTTTAACATTAAGGTTCTTCGTACAAGACAACTTTTTACTGGATGCAAAGCAACGAGGTCATGTATTTACATGACAACAAATAAACTTTGTAAGCTCATTTCATAGTGTAGTTTAGTAACAGGTGTTATTTAGTGCTACTCATATTCTGGTGCTCAAAGACGTCTCTGTAACATGTAACATCAGTGAATCCTGGTTATGTCCTACCAGTGCTCACCTACCAACTCCAACCTCACCAAGCAGAGCTGATGAAACCTCACCCTTCATTTTTTTTTTATATACTCTTGAGTTTGATGACATCACTGCAGTCTAACTGCTGCATGTGGGCTGAAATGCATATTATCACAAACAGCTTAACCCGTGTTTTTGCCCGTGCTCTTCACTTTCCTGTTTAGTTTTCTTCTGCTCTTCTGTCCTTTTTCGTTTTGATAGTTAAAATAAACAATAAACAATAAAAAAGTTTCTAGCTGAGAAAAGAACACTTATATCTCTTCTCACTGCTAAACTTTGTTGGCCAGTATCGTGTTGTCATAGGGACTTCTGAATCAAACTTGACCTGCTCCATTGCAGTCCAGCTGCAGGGAAGATAAAAAGTCTCCTAAATTTGCCGGGTGCTGGAGATGTGACATGTCAATGTAACAAAAATCAGTTTGAGCAGGACAGGAAGTTGTGCACGGAAACCACCTACAAACATCCAGTGACAAAATAAAACAAATCGTGTCAAAACTAGTTTGTATTTAGCTTGACTTCAATGAGTGCAGCCATGCCAGGAGTCAAGAGGTTTGAGGTTTTACAGCCCAACACAAGGAGAGGAATCAATCATTGGAGTGGGGAAGTGTGGGAAGTTGAAGTAGAATGTTCTGTACTGATAAATTATTCATTTCTAAGTTGACTGTTGAACTGTAGCATCTGTGAATGTAAGGGTCATTAAAATATTTTTATTCAAAAAAAACCTAAAAATTAGACGCCATGATAATTGTGAAGTGGTCAAACTTTTCTTTTCATAAACGTCTAACTAATGTATGCTGACACATGATCATCTAAGCTCCAACCATTGTTATCCTTTCCTCTTTCTTCAGACTGCCTTATCATGACTGGTGCAGGTCTTCAACACTTGATACCAGAATATCTGTGAAATCACTCTTCAGTGCTGCTTGATGAGTGATCTTTTCCGACATTTTGGTCTCACATTCAGTCCAGTGTTTGACAGTTTGATATTGTTTGGCTGATGTTTCATAATAAGTGCTCTTAAGACCTTGAGAACGTTTTGTGTTTCACTGAAAAAGACAATCCTTAGAAAATAAAAGATTTCTGTTGGGAAAAAAGTGATAGCTCCTTCTTCTGTGGTCGATGGTGTGACTACAGCTGGAGGAGGAGAAGGAGGAGGATGGAGGAATGTTCCAGAATGGTGATACTGGGAACAGCTCACACACACACACACACACACACACACACACACACACACACACACACACACACACACACACACACACACACACACACACACACACACCATCACCACCACCACACACATGCAAAATAAACTGGAGCCAACACTCATCTACTCCTCTTGCCTTCCTCTCTTTCTCTCAAATCTCCAAAACCACTCACACTTTACAGACTCATACACTTAGGCGCACACACACACACACATACACACACACACACACTCAGTGATCCGGGTGGAATCAAAGGGTATTAGCTGTGCGGTGTTCAGTTCCCCCGGTCCTTTCCCAGCATTCTCCACAGCTGTACGATTACACAGGTGTTTGGCAAAAACACACAGCTAGAGACCACAGAGGGGCGGAGTGTGTGTATGTGTGTGTACGTCTGTGTAGGATTGTGTGTTGTGTCTGAGTGTGTAAAAGAAAAAAATGAATATGTATGTGTGGTTGCATGCCTTTAATGTGTGTCTGCTTACACAGCTTCACTGCAGTAGTGTGCACTGGTGTGTTTTTCAATGTGTGTGTTTCTTCCATTAATTCCTCACAGTGACTCAGTTCTGCTATTTCCTTGACCACCAGCACCATCACATTTCTGGTTCATATTTTTGTTCATGTCTATGCCTCAGTCTTCATTCATCTCTTTAGCTTTGAAAGAAACACAGCCAGCGTCTGGTGTGTCTCAGTTGGAGCTTTTAAATATGGCTGACGGGGATAGACCAAGTTCTAGGAGTCACAGTTTTTAAATTAGCTTTATGTCTTTGAGTTTGGTTAGTTGCTGTGAACCTTTGATTTTCAGGAGAATATGAAGGCTCAGCAGTCTCTGCAGTTTCCACGTAACCTCAGTGTCAAAGTAAAAACTTTGACCCACACAGACTTTTAATATGAGTCTCAAATACCCAAACAATCATCACTTACCAAAAGATAACAAAGTCTTTGGTTGGGGCTGTTAAACAGTTGTGGTGTAGTTAGGTTTGGACACTTTCTATACTTAACCAAGTTGAGGTAAAGATTAGGGTCAAAGTTTAACTAACAGGGTACCCTGTTTGTATAAATCTCATGTTTGACCAGGAGTTTTTTCAACACTTGAACTACCGAGGCAGTCATTTTGACTACTTTCAAAATTTGCATCTTAATAACTTTGTTTAAATAAAACCTGTGTACCAGTAGGACCCTGACTTTTCCTAAATATGTATATATTTTAATCTTACAACATTTTATCATAAAAAATTCAAAACACAATAGAGATCTGAGCATTAGTATATCAAATGACCATAGCCGTCAAGTTGACTGTTTGCTTTTACGTAGGGTGTCATATTTCACTATTTGCTACATTTTCTCACTCTTTTTCCTACTCTATTGTTTGTTTTGTTTGTTTTTTATGCTCTGTGAAGCTAAAATGTAGCTATAACTTCTCTCAAAACCAAAAAGAGGAAAAAAACTAGAAGGAGAATGACGGCTATGGAGGCTTTAGCCTTGATGAGGAAGATTCCAAAGGAGGAGCAGGTTCAGAGAGCGTTGCTTTTTGATGTTTGGAAGAAGACTGATTCAGCTGTCGGCTAAAAATCTGATTCACTATAATTTTCATTTTGTGTTCTTCATTTTGTATTGATTCCATCAATTTTTTTTCCTAGAAATGTTATTGATTAGCCAAAATATATGCAAATAATGTCTGAGCAGTCAAAATGACTGCTATGATAGTTCTAGTAGTTAAGGAATACTATCTTCTTTCCCAGACCTCATAACCTTCATGTTTCATTATTTTGTTTACTTACACCAGGTCTCTTTGCACATCAAATATGCAGTTTTTAAACATGTTAACAATCTTGTTTTAGAATGAAATACAGGCTGGTATTTTCAGATTAGAAAAAGACAAAGTTCTGCTAAGGTAACAAGCTGTCATTGTTTTGCAGAAAGTCTCTCAAAAATGTTTTGAAGGATTAAATATTGGACCTTATAAATATGTCACAATTTGTTTCCTTTTCTCCTCTGCAGCCACTTTTCCACCTCCCCTCCTTCTGACCTTTTACTGAATCTCTTGACAAGTGTTTTTAGGTTCCAGACAGGGTGAGTAACGCAGACACTAAATGCAATCTTTGTCACCCCATTTCCCTCTGTAAGCCATAAGAGTAAGACCATTTAGAAATCAGTTTAAAACTTCCTTCAGTGCCTTTACGCTTTTAAGCAGCTTGGGTATTTATGTCAGATATGTCTTTAATACTACAATTTAGTGCCAGCTTTTACTATATTTGCAACCCCCCCCCCCACCCCCCCCACCAAAATACATCCAAAACTTCTGTAAATTTGAATTAAAAAATAATAACAGATTTATTTAGAACTCCAACATTGTTTTTTCAGACCTTATGCCAACAGCTTCTCCTGTGTTAATTACCTTGTATGGGTTCCTCACCATTACAACATAAATAGATACGTAAATTATGTTAATTTGAACACTTGTTACTTTGATCAGGTGTTTTTAACAAAAAAAGTAGGATGTGAAACACATAAGGCTGATATGCACTGAAAAAAAGTCAAATTGATACCTCAATTATATATTCTTACATTCCAGATCTTTGCTATTTTGCCGAGACTTGCATCTAGCACTTCATACTGCTGAGCCACACCAGGATGTATTTTCCCATGACCCCTGTTTCCCACTCATCATGTCATAGCTTCCACGCATCAAGGATGATTTCTACAGCTTAGTTTTGACCCAGATGTGACTGACGCACTGTGCTCCACGTCTGACCATAACTGTGTGTTCCTGCTCAGTTTCAAGGTTAAAACACTCAGACTAAACCTGGGTGTGCTGTTTAAATATTATGTAACACTTTGTAGCATTTATGTGGGAATGGAATAGAGGTGGCATCAAGTTGAATCCAGGCATTAATCCTAAAGAAGCTGAAGACATTCAGTCCCTTGAACACATGGATGAACGATATTTAGACAAAGATCCTCAGTTATTACTGTTAATATTAGTTCCCTCTTGTTTTTGAAATAAGTTTCTTTTATCAAAGCTTTTGCTCCTTTTTTGTCTACATTTACAACTGCAGTCAAAAATCAGAATTTTTATAAGAACAGTTGTTCCAACAGTTTTTATGTCCTTAGGTTGTAAAGGTAAATATTGAGTATTTTTCCAGGACACAGAATCCGTTTTCCATGAGTACTATCACCCCCTGTTGTAAGGACTCTTGCCCAGAAGAGCATTTATTTTGGAAGCAAATGAGCAGTCTGGATTGTCTCTTTAACATTACTTTTCTTTGTTCAAGACAACTTTTTTACTGGATACAAAGCAAACAGGTAATGTATTTATTTGTGGTTACGTAACACTGTTGTGTGAAATGTGACAACAAGAAAACTTTGTAAACTCAGTATGAAGTGAATTTTAGTGTCCAGAAGATGAACAGACTGTGTTACTCACAGCCTGGTTGCTCTGAGACATGTCTGTAACGTTGGTGAATTCTACCAGTGCTCATCTACCAACTCCGACCTCACCAAGTAGAGCAAACGTAACCTGGCTCTTCATTTTATCAACAGACTCTCAAGTCTGAACAGATCACTGCAGTAATGTGAGTTGTAACAAGCATTATCACAAACAACTTAACACGTGTTTCCACCATTACTAGAATTGAGAAATCCTTTTCATCCAAGAAAGGATAGATCTTGCTTCTCACCTGACTCACAGCTTGGTCAGGTCGACCACCAACACTAAGAGATAGCATTTAGAAATGGCATCTTATAATCTAATTTTTAATTTTGGACAATGAACAGGAAAATATATAAAAGTGAAACTCAGTATCACTTAAGACCTCACAGAGCCTTTAAAGTCATGACTTACCTCATACTTCTTACAAACTTGTCATGTACATGTCAAACGCTGCTGAAGGCTCTCGCTCTTTTAGTTCTGATTGGGTTTCTGCTGATTTCTGAAGAAAAAAAAAATGTGGTGATCATTGTGTCGTCTTCAACATGGTGGTTCATGGAGCAGCTCCTTGAAGTCAGTGTTGGTAATCAGATTTAGATAGACTTTTTGTTATACTGGTTAAAATGATCTTTATGTCCTGATGTCAATCAATACATGATGTGTTCTTAAAATAGAGTGAAAAATATCTGCTGTCTACAGCAGGAGTAAACCTGGGAAAACACCAACCAATCCTTGTGTTAAGGATCCAATTTATTAAACCAATCAAATCCCGTCCTGCCATTCTGCCGGCCTCCTGCGCGTACATTTTGCCAGTGTGCACTTAACCCTGATTCAATGGGCATAAAAACTACCTATACCTATACTAACATAGTGCAAACCAAAATGATGAGCTGAGGACCAGTTTGAGTCTGTGGTTTTGAATCAGTCATGTTCATATGTTTGCGAATCAGTGGCTCTTGTACATTTGAGTGGGGGCATCATTTTGGAAGAGCTCCAAGTGTGGGAGGGCGGGGCTAAACAGAGTCCTGAGGAGATGCTACATTCAAATTCATGCTAGTTTTCCATGACTACCAACTCTGACTTTAACCTCACAGGTGTGAATACATCCCTTAATGACAGTCAGTCCTCTGAATGGGAATTGGCTACATCCCCTTCGCTCCTAGTATTGTTTTCTTCTTCACATTTTGACTTGACACTTCAGCAAGGTTTAGTTTTTTAACTCCCTTAAAGTTAAGGTTCTGACAATATTCATGTGTTCTTTTGTATAATGTGACCTAGAAAGCTGGACTGACCTGAGCTGACAAAATACATTCGAATGCTTGATTTGGTCATTTTGGACCCTCCAAGTTATTCACTTATCCTACACAATACGCCAAATAAATTTTTACCCATGATACAGTATACCTGACATATTTTCAATGAATCAAAGCTCCTAAACAATCAAAAGACATATGAGAAAGTAGATACCTTGGGTTTGTTCTGATTTCTTGCTTTATAGTTTAAATCAGGGCTGGGGTCTGCGATGTGTCTGAACTGAAAAAGTGGATAAAAAAAAGCATACAGGTGTGCAGTATGTCACCTAGGTAACCTTCTGAAAAAAAAGCTGTTGACGAAATGAAGCTCATATCTCCAGTATAAGAACATTAAAACTTACTTTTACTTGTAGTCTGCATGAAGTGGATCTGTGGTCTCTGACACTTTCTATGGAAAGCACTTTGTCTGAGAGTGAAAGGCTGTGAAGGGCCAGCAGGCTGGGCCACTTTACACAGCAACAAATAAGCCTTTATGTCATACCTGCACCTGTGTGTTTTTGCTGGCTTTTTCTCTCTGAGAGAGACCCGCACATGCAGGCTGTAATTTGCAGAAATAGGCCAGTCATTTTATACCAGCAGGCTGTGGGCTACACACACACACACACACACACACACACACACACACACACACACACACACACACACACACACACAAAGTACTGTAAAGTACTTCCAGAGAGGCGGGTTTGGTGCGGTAGTGGTTTGGGTGGTGACCCATAGGGGAGCTGCGACGCAGGTCAAGCACTGCACTTGTTTCAATGCACTTTTTAATCCAAGACACACACAAAGGAAGAGAAGAAAGTACACTTGGAAAAATGCCGAAAGACAGATGTGCAGGGAGAAACACCCTCTAAACACATAGGAGGATATATATATATATATATATATATATATATATATATATATATATATATATATATATATATATATATATATATATATATATAGTATGTGTGAGAGAGAGAGAGATTGGAATAAACGCAAAACACATGGTAAATACTGATGCGATATACAGAACATTATGAAAAACTTTTAATTCGCCAGAGTTCTCTGTAGACTTGCAGTTAATCAAATTCCCGAGGGGCAAAAGAAAATCACCTTTCCAACGCCAAGTATCCCAATTAACCCAGTCCAAATCAAAGCAGCCAATCATCGCACCAATCAGCCAATCAATCAAACAAAAAAACATTTTTTTCTTTAATTTTTATTTATTTTATTACATATTTTCCCTCTCCTCCGAAGCAGCAGCAGCGGCTCGGTGCTCTGCGCGGCGGCGTTAGACGAGAATGTAAGCTAGGTGGCCGCACGATCACATTTATCACACCGAGGCTGTGCCAGACGCACATGGGATCCGTCCTGCGTACCCGGGGATCTACAGCACCCGCAGCCGCGCGGAGGGCACCCACAGCCCGGTCAGGAGCAGCGCCCACCCTGCCTGGACTCTTCCTTTGACACATTCATACAAAACAACCACAAAACATTTCTGAGGTGATCTTTCTTCCTCCCTGGGAGACTCGCGGAGACTCAGCGTGTTATTTATTTATATCGTGTGTGAGGCTCAGCCGCGGCGGACGAGCTGCGTCTTCGCGCGAAGAGGTCGGACTTCTTTGGTAAAACAGACCCAAACGAAAACACTCGTCCTGTCGCCCCCAGTCTTCTATTTCCTGTCATTTTTTTCTTGCGATTTATTCCCTGCTGCCAAAACCAGGAACCCAGGACTGAGCTCCGAGGATGAAAGAAAACTAGATTTGTGATCGAGGCTTTGAGCTTGTTTTACTGGATTTATTTCGCTGTGGAGGAAAAAAGATCCGGGAGCGGAGCGGTGCGCAAAAAACAGCCGAGGTCTTCCTCATCTCTTCTCTCTTCTCCCTCCCTCTATCCCTCCATCTATCAATCTCTCTATCTATCGTCCTCTATCTTTCTATCTCTCCATTTGTTTCCATGTTTTAGGTCCGTTTGATTTTGCTAAAATGCATCATCAACAGCGGATGGCAGCTTTGGGAACAGACAAGGAACTGAGTGACTTACTGGATTTCAGCGCTGTAAGCGAATGCACCTTCTATTTCTTTTATCACAAATAAAGTAACTATGATGACAGCACAGCTGTAAAGAGAGATTACAGGCGTCCTGTAGGAATCATACTGCCACAAATGTTTACATTTTTAGTTGCACGGCACATAATCTACATATTTACACTCAGTCCTGCAACTATTTGCACAAAAGTTGTGTTTTTATGTAGACTAACTTGCAGAAAAGTCAGTGCATATTGTTGGTTTTGTAAATTTCATTTTTCTTTGTGTGTGTGTGTACAGAGAATTGTGATGCTGCATTAGTAATTTTGTTGTCTTATAGATGCGAAACAGCGATTTGAAAATGTTCCCAACATCCATGGTAGTATATCTCATTTTAAGTCCTTTTTTCCTTTCTGTGTAGCCTGATTTTTTTTTTTGCCCTCGTTAGGATTTATGAAATGCTTCTTATTGTCTGTGAGTTTGTGCACTCTGCACCGTGTTGTACAGAAATTTCAGATGCAAAAGGGCTCGATGTTGATTCATGAACCTGCATGACAGACATACAGTTAGACAGACAGGCAGGCAGCCGATCAGAGGGTAATGTGTCACACATTCTCAGCACAGATGCAGTGTTCCTGTTAAATGCCCAAACTCGTCACTCCTTTTAAAAGTTAGTGCTTTTTAAAAAGGATAGTTGTAAACTTGACAGCCAGGAAACACTGTCCTTGCTCTCGGCCATGTTTTCTCTGCGCCTCTCCTCCTCTGGGAGCAACTTTGGTCTGAAGAGGAGGAGGGAGAAAAAAAAAATCAGAAACACCCCAAACTGTAGAGAAAAAGCGGACTTACTTTAATCCTATCAGGAAACGTAGAGAGACAGCATGAGTGAAGAGATGTAAGAAAATATCAGTACTACAGGAAAGATACTGACATCGATGTTAATAAGGGAGTGACATTTTCTAAACTGTGCACCACTACGGTATTTTCTGCAAACGTTATAATGGAGTAACAAAAATTAGACCTCTGAGCAGGCCTGGTGCAAAATGGGAGCAACCAAAATTTGGAATAATCCAGACATAAAAAAGGTGATAAAAAAGTTACATATCACAAAATTGTGAATTTAAAAAAAAATGTTTAAGGATGTATGAGAGGCAAATTTTAAAATGAAATAACCCCAAATGTCCCTCTAAAGCTCTGTAATATCCCCATGCTATAGGCAGTCAACATCATATCACAGCTGAGGCCTGTACACACACTGTAACCGACTGTGAATGTGTGGTAAAGAAGTAGAACAAAGATTTAATAGAATTCTAAAGATATTAAAGAGCATCACAATAATCCCCCATTGCTGCACTATAATGATTTTGCATAATACCATAATAATCTCTGATTATGATAGGTCTATTATAGACTTATGTTTCATTTTCAACAAAAAGACAACAAAGTCACTCTTATGACACAGTATATCCAATATATAATATGCATAAATGGAGGTTTTATGTTTATTAGCACAATTTGCTGCCTATATTGAAGAGGTCTGAATATATCACACAGTGTCCCCGTGGAGATATAATAGATCACAAATACCAAATAAACCTCTGCAAATACTAAACTAAGTCTCACACACAAATCCCCACAACTCTTTATAACAATCATACACTTATTTTTAATGAACTGAAAAAAAATAACCAAAGAATTAATTCCATAGTAATTTTTTTTTTAAAAAGTAGAGCATGCAGTCCCTAAATTGATCACTGAGACTCAAAAACATTTCAAACCTTTAACAAAATTGCATTAATGCAAATAATTAAGCTTAAAATCAAAAAGATATCTACAACAATAATACTGTTTGAGCTCTATTGCAAAATTGATGGTTAAAATATGATCAAATAGAATTCAAACTGCTCATAAATGTTTTTGAGTCTCTTTTAAAATAAATGAATTTTGTTGTTAAAAAAAAGTATTTATTTTTAAGAGGACACTTGTATATTTTGCAGGTGTGTAACAGATAGTGATTTCCCACACATTTCTAGAATCCAGATCAGATCGTCAAAAATATCTTTCTTGAAAACATTCAAACAAAGCAGGGCAACAGCAGCCAAAGTGCGTGTCTTCTCATTATCAACGCAAGCCTCTTGCATTAATTTATGCGATCATCTGTCTTTGCACGCCCACAAGCTGACACCAGCAGCTCAAAAGGGGGTTTGACTGGGATATCGATAGACCAGCTGAATATCAGAATTTAGATCTTTTATCTTACAAACAGTTGTTTCAGATGCAGCCGAGAGGGAGATCGAGTCCTCGAGCTGCCTCTTTTACACTTTAAGGCCTCACAGGCTGCTTTAAGAACAAAGAGAAGGGATGAATTAGCTTTATTCAGGGCCTAATTTACTTATATTGTGTTTAATATAAAAGAAACTATAAGAGCGTTAAGTTCTGCAAAGCTTTCACCATCTGCAAGTGTGAAGCTCTTTGAGTGAAAGGAGATTACTGAGCTGTCACCATCAAACATAGCAACGCACAGGCCTGATTTTCATTCAGGGAGGTTATCTGTCAGGGTTTGACAGTGTGAGCCATTTCTTTGTAAACCTTTACAGTAGCTCTTACAGTTAGCAGTTAGCTTTAGTCTGTGTCGTGAAGTAGCCTTGATTTTCCAGTAGATGTGTAGAGCAGATGGTCACTGTCTCTGATGATTATCCCATGTGTTGAAGTCAGACATGAAGTATAGATATGAAGCGTTTCATTCCAAAATGAGCCGTGCAACATTCTGCCAAAGTGACAATTTTGAAGGTATTTTGTACTGAAGGTGACCAGGTGATTTTAAATGACCCTTTTTGTTTCCCGTAGATGCTGAAATGAGGGGCTTGATCTCTTTTTGCTTCCCCAAAAATGAATGTTCCCACCATGTTTTGGAAATTGAACTCTTCATATCTGTGTTCAGCTCTGAGCTGGGGGTCTAGCATCATTCAGGCTGGGTATCAAATATCTGCAGATTTTAAACACAAACCAAAAAGATTAAAAAAAACAAAAACATCCATGGGGTCAAGCTTTTTGAAACACCCGTTACCAAAAGCTGGAACCAAGAGGTGTTTCATGGAAATACAAACAGGACCAGAATCACCCCAAATCATAAACCATGTTGACTTTAGATGTTGTCAACATGTTGATTTCAGAAATGAAATAACTTCTCAGAATGACTTTGACTCACATACAAATGACAGTAAAATCTTAGCCACAGCTTTTTGAATTTAAATGATTTTGATAGGTATTTAGACTTCAAAATAAAATTTATGAACACCGTGTCAAATTACAAAAACAACTTAGTAACTGGTCATTTATATTAAAAGTAAACCAGCAAGAAAACATGAGAATGCATTTGTTTTAAGTTAAATATATAAGTAATGAAATGTTAAATAAATGAAAGTTGTAGACTTGGCATTGTAATTGGAAGTTAAGCACCAGCACTTTTAGGTTTTGATCAAGGCTTTCCCTTGCACATACCTACCTTTCTATTAGACGGACATGCCAAGGTTTTCTTTTGTCATGTTTGGGACTTGACTCAAGATTCACTTAATCTAGACTTGGCCTGAGCTTACTTAGTCAGGCCTCACTAACTTGGGAACTATATAAAGCATTAATTAAGTTTTACTCTTAGTTAAAACTCATTTATCAAAGCCTTTTACTACCTGTTCTGGACTGACCTCTGAAAGTCTCTGCTAATGACCAACTTACTCAGGACTAATAATCTACCATTGTGTATATCCTTTAAAAAAGTTCATACTTATTTAGGATTGAACAATTCAATACTTATACATAACTTAGTTACAGAAAATAAGATGCACAAGAGCTTGCAACTTTGACCTGACTTAACTGAGACTTGCTTATTGGCTCAGGACTGACTAATTCTGGTCTTAAAGTGCCCTTCAGGAGTTGGACTGCGATTTGGATTTAAGTACCTAGGACTGACATGCACAATACTTGCAATACTTGGACTTCTACTCAGTCCATTGAGTCTTAGTACAAAAATACTCAACACAGACTGTCTGTGGATCAACTTAAGACTCGATAAACTGGAACCTATCCACTCATTACTTATAGGAGACTTGTTTATTCAGGCTTAACTTATCCTGTACTTACTGAATCAATTTGCCAGCACTGAGTCAATCTGGATTAACTCAGGTCTGAGTTCATCATACGTTACTTTGAAAAGTGTTTACTGAGGGCAGACTTATGCTGGACTGACTCTTGAGGAAGTGACTTGAGACACAGCCACCCCAGACTCATTTAGAACCTTTTCTGCTGGGTATCCTGGGTATTACTTATCACATCATTTCTTGAAACACACTTTCTCTTGACTAACTTTGAAAGGATGGACTCATACTGGATGAACTTTGGACTTCAGAACTTCAGATCAATGTACATATGACTCATTAAGCCTTATTAGACTGGGACTTACAAAAATCAACCCAGGACTAAGTTACATATGGGCTACCTGTAATTTGTAGTGTTCACTTCAAACTAACTTATTCTCGACTGACTCTTGGGGAAGTGTTGGGGGAGCTACATATGACTTAATCAAGACTTGGTTTTTAAGGACTTCCTTGGAACTTTCTAACTCAGGACTAACTTGGGGTTTACTTACTAAGTAAGTTGAAGTTTGGTCATTTGAGACTAAGCTGGTTGCTTCGAATCCAAATGCTCAAGAGTTGCTTTGGACTTGGTCATTCCCCAATGACTTACTAAAGATTTACATATGATGCATTTGCTCAAGGCTTACAGAGAACTAACCTACTCTGGACCTCTGGGACCCATTATAAAACATTTATTTTGGTTCTGGTTTTATAACTTTACTATCTGGTTGTAAGTAGTCTCTGAAAAGTAAAACATAAGGTGTATATTTGTTGTAAACCCAGCCTGAGTGATTTTGGGCCCTCATGTTTTTGTTATAACTCCAAGAAGAGTTTCTTTCTGAAGCAAAATGAAAATGGTAAATAAATAAAAAACAAAAAATGCTCTGATAGAATAAAATTGAACACTAAATGGCTTTTGAATTCAAGACATTTCTTTGAAAGACTGTAATGTGCTAAGAATCTGGCAGCAGCATTTTTCAGACAAATCTTGGCCCGGCATTTTGGAATGAAGCTCTTCATGTGTAGCTGCAGTGATGTTTCTGTAGAGATGTGTCTTGCGGTCTGCAGTGTCAGTGCTCTTGGAGCTAATGAGTGCTCTATTTGTCTTGTAGATGTTTTCCCCTCCTGTTAGCAGTGGAAAGAACGGGCCGACCTCCCTGGGGAGTGGACATTTCTCCGGCTCAAGTACGTCATCTTTCTCCCTATTTTTTTCCCCTGCCTGCCATCTTCTTCTCCCTCTTCTCTCCTTCTTCTTACACCTGCTTGCTGCTGCTTTGCTTGCTGTTTGAATTTCCTTGTGACCATGATCTGCACAAGCAGATGCAGTTTTTGACTTTATGCTGTGATGAGTTATTGAAACTATTTTGTGTTAAGGAGAATATCTTTAAAACATACGACAGGTTTATTTTCGAATGCTATGGTTGACCTAGATGAGTAGTTTGGTGTTTTCTTCTCTAAATTTTTTGGTCAGAACTTTAAATGTTCCTCATTCATTGAAGTGGCTTGGTCTAATTGTGTTGCGTTATTATGGTGTGCATCAATCTATTCATACTGAAAACTTTCAGTGGGACTCTGGCTTGAACTCTTTAACTCCTACCAGAAGAACTGATGAGGAAAAACTTATAGAACTTGCAAATGAAGTTTCATATTTGCTACTTAGTCAAAAGGTTTATAGTAAACTTGTTGGGGACGGTTTTCATGGTGGATAAATACACACTGAGCACTTTCCACCTGTTACACACCAGTGTATGCTGTGCCAAATTTTCTTATTTGTTGCTGCGATCCATCAAAGTAGATGACATCTGAATACTGTGGAGTAGAATAAGTCAAGTGGGTAATGATGTGATTTTTTTAATGGTCCTTTAATTTGATGCGGCAACTTTGTTTCTCAGCAGCTCCAGGTCATTCCTGGAGGAGACTTCCTGTTTTTCTGACTTGCTGCTCTCATTCTTTCCTGCCTCTGTGTGAGTGTTTTGTGGAGAACAGCTCACTGTGTTTTCTGCAGACTTGTGTTGTTGGAGTTGTGGAGACACAGTTTGGGTTTTAGCAGTGGTGGGACATGGGGGCTTTGACTGTGAAATGTTTCAAACGTGAGTGTCCAAAAGTGGAAATTCAATGGGAGGTCAGTTGTCAAAAAAATCTATTTTCTTTTTTTAAGTTTTTGAATTCTGTTAATCAGTGTATGTATTTTATTTAACTCATTTGCTACCAGCCATTTTAATCAATCTTTCAAGACCCACAGAATGTTGTGTTCTATAACAATGTAAACTCCCAAACTACCAAAATAAAGATTAGACTCTCTTCTTTCACCTATCTTCCTGCTTTTTAACAAAAAAATATCAGATAGTGCTCGTCTCTGAAGTGCCATCCTTTGATCCTCCCCATAATCTCAAATGTGTTTTCTCACAATCAAGACACTCTCTCTCTCTCTCTCAGAGCTACTGTGACACATTCTCTGTTCGAGTGTGAGCCGCCTGAACTTTAGGACTTGCAGCGTCTCGCCGTGACATCTCGCATCTTCTCCCAATAGCTATGCTGGTCTCTCATCCAAAGAGAGCACCACTACCACCTGCAGTAGTTTACAAGTCTGATATTGATAGACAAGCCCCACCAGACACCACCCCCACCTGCTGAAATACATAATTGGCGTCTGTAGATGCAGTCAATGGCTGTAATCAAATTGACCGTCTGTAGACGTCAATGGCGGCCAATGAGTTAAATGTATCTATTGTGTTTTTACACACTTACATGTACATGAGTGAGTGAGATGAACTCATCAAACACAAACCAGCCAGTCTACATATGTTCACTCAGTCATCAAGTGAAGAAATGATGAGATAGATGCAGTTGTGGCTCTTGGGTTACTTTTTTGTGACAGATTTGACTCAGCCAGTCCTTCAGTTGTTGTTTATTTAGTCAGTTTGAAGAACAGTGATCAGGTTAATGAGCGAAAAAGTACTTTGAAACATTGACTGATTTATGGTGTATTTTATACACCCCCTGAAATTTGGAGTCCTGCTCAGAAAACTTCAGTAACAACAAGCCAATGCACAAAGTGTAGGCCTGCAGGCTCAGTAACAGAAACCTGATTAGCTGAAGGTCCTTTGATCCTGTCCTTCGATCTTTGCTGTCTCATATAGTTGGACATGCAGTTCTACATATTTTGAATCTCTGCTGTGATCATATATCAGGTTGTAGACCATGCTGCTTTCCCTCTTGTGCTTTCCAGGATTTCGCTGTACTGCATGCGTCTTCCTCTTCCATAACATCTTCAGTCTGTGCGAGATGAGCCCAGTGTTTGTTCTTCAAAACAGGATACTTTCTGTTTTAAAAAAAAAATCTTTCTGGAAGCTTTTCACAGAAACCAGATGATTCTCTTCTGCTTCCGCCGCTCGTCTTATTTGCCTCTGAACGGCGCTCGGAAGCCATTTTGTTTGTTGGCTGCGAAACAGAGAGATGTGGAGACGTCTTCTTTGTTTACTGCTTCGTTGTGTGGTTGTTGTTGTTCGTGCTCTGTGGTTCAGCGGTGTTGTTTGCTGCTGTGCCGTGCATACAAATGTGTGAAAGGACGGTGGATGATATGAGTTTGAGGAAGAGAAGGCAGAGTTTTTGTAGAATTTGTAGCGGTTGTTGGGCCTTGTTTTGCTGCTTCGGTGTGAATTTTGTTGGTTATTCTCCTTTTGATTCAGGAACACACACTAGTGTCACACACAAAAACATAAACGCACTCATCCCTGTACACAAATCACACTCTGGTTGTAGTGCACACATCTAAACACCACGCGTGCGTGCGCGCACACACACACACACACACACACACACACACACACACACACACACACACACACACACATACACACACACACACACACTCTGCACTCACCCCTGCTGTGGCTTTCTGCAGGCCTCGGCATTTTGATGAGCCTGGCGCTGTTTGTGAATGCAGCTAATTAGAACTCTATAGACCTACACAACCACAAGAGCAGCGGTTTTCAAAAGCCGGGGTGAGGACAGAAGCGGGTACAAGCTTACACTGAACCGGGTCCACACAGGTTCAGGTGTCAGACTCTCCTTTTGAGGCCGCAGAGGTGCATTCAGAGGTGCTCTGTGCTCCTTTCAAGTGTTGTTTCTTCAGCATTTAGGATCAGCACTTTAATTCCCCAGAGTGTATCATATCTCATCTTGTCTTGTCAATTTATATCAAATTATGTGCCATTATTAAAACTCAGAGCACCTCATCATTGGCCCTATAGGCCTGATCTTAATTTAGCAGCTGCTCAGGGGTCACCAAGGGACCCAGAAAACTTAATTAAACAAATTAAAAACAAATTAAAAGATGCTGAAATTCATTTTTTTCTGTCAATGAGTTCAACTCACATGAACTGAGAAAATATTTTTATTTAGGCTGGTGGATTGGTCCCTAAAGACCGAGGGTAGGTTTACCAATGAAGATAGTGTTGCTAAATTTTCTTTCTTGTTTAACTTATAAAACATCCTGATCTTGCAGGAAGATGGATCTGACTTTGAGACCCAAAAGATGCTCCCAGTGATGAATATGGTGCCAGAGATTTTTTAGGCTAGCCTTACAGGATAGATCATGCTTTTCTATGATTTTTTTTTTTGCACAAGTTATCCCCCTAGCAGGTACAAAAAGTTTGTATCGAGTTTTGACTTCCAGCCCGACACCTGCAGCACAGGGAGATATATGTACATTTTTTCTTCACAGTTTATGCTTGAGACTAACAAAGGATTTTTTTGTCTACCATAAAAAAATCCTCCATCGGCAAAGTACACATTTCTCTCTAAATATTAAAAATGAAGCAGCTGGAGCCTCTTAAACAAGGCTAAACTGAAAAACAGCAACAAAATAAGGATGTAAAGGAGAGGAAAATGTTGCAGTTGCAGCCATGGAAGTTGTGAAGAGGAATTTTATCAACAGTACTGACCTTTAGCTTGAAACAATAGAATAATAATGCAATACAGAAGAGAGGCAAACAGTTTTTGGGGTTGGTAAACAGGGCTTAATCGAACAGCATCAGCAGCAAAATGAGGACATGAAGGAGACGAGAGTCATCAGCTCATACAAAAAGACAGTCAGGTCATCAACATGGAATCTCCAAAAAAAGAAAAAAAGAAAAAAAAGAAAAAAAAAGAAAGAGACTTAAAAGGAAGATTTGTGAAACTTCCAGAGGCTGGTAAACAGGGCTTAACAAGAAGACACCCACCACACACACTATGACATTAAGGAGACAAGAGTTATGATTTAATACCAAAAAGAAGGGAAGGTAGTATTTTATCATTTTTCATTCAAAACATGCTGTGCCCCCCAAAAAGTGTTTTGAATTAAAATGAAAAAGAATAATGTCAAACTTCCTGTTCCTTAAAATCAAATTTAAAAATTTTGTTCATAAATACTCAGTGAAGAAGGTGGAGGATGGCAAACAAGACTTAACAAGACAACATCTGCAGAAAAATAGGAACATTTAGGAGAAATACTTAATCAGTTAATATTAAAGTGATGATGTAGACACAGAGAAGACAATTTAAATCCAAAAAAAAGGCAAATTAGTCATATTATTCATAAAACAAACAATAACTTGCCAAACAAGGGAAGTTTATGGCTTTAATTGCACAAAAAAGAAAAGATCGCACACAGGGAGACAGGTGTGGAACTTTTTGCTGTGTAGAAATTCTCAAACACGATGAACACGTTTGACTCAAACCATTAATTGAAGAGGTTAAGGAGGTGAAAGTAATCAGCTTATACAAGGAAGGTGCTAAAATAGTCAAAATAAGTTTGCAATACAACAGGCCTACAGCTTCCTCCAGAGAAAACAAAAACAAAAAACAAAAAGTATAACAGAAGCAAAGCAATTTGTCTATCACACAAAACTTTGTGCACCCAAAAGGACCCAGTTCGACCACTAATATGTAGTCAAATAGGTGAGGGTTGGTTAACAGGGCTGTAGAAGACAAAGGAAACATGGATAGTGAGCTAACACAAGATTCAGAGGCAGTCAAAATGTCACAGCTTGACAGAAAAAAAGAAACATCAAACATTTTTTTTTTTTTTTTTTACCACACAACAAAAACATTTGGTAACACAAAGAAGACAGTTTGTCCCCAAATACTTGTTAAATGAGGTGGAGGTTGGTAAACAGGGCCTAATCAGACAGCATCAGCAGCAAAATGAGGACATAAAGCAGACAAGAGCCCGGATGAAAGCGAGACGCACAGAAGTGTAAAAATAACATGTCAGTCTGACAGAGAGGCACGGGATGGAAACAGGTTTAGGATTTGGTTCATCCGATGCTTTTGAGGATAAGAAATGACATTTTTCTACAAACATGGAAATCATGTAGAGGTTGAATTTTAAAGTGACAACCTTCACACAATGCTGTGAATACATTTCACTTTTGAAACCCTCTCCTCGTTCGATGTAATTCCTCATATTTTTTGGGCGATAAATTCACCTTAAATCACAAAAAGCGTCTAAACATAAACGCCACACAATCCCCACCAGTCCTGGCTGACACGCTCAGCCCACGGTCATCACCAACCAGGAAGTGGATTAGGCGTTTTAATTATTGGGAGATTTTGCCGTTGTTGTTTATTTCGGGATCATCCCTGGAAAGATAATGCACACTTCAAACTCTGTGTGTGTTTCTAATCTCCTCCTGGATGAAGCCGTTCAGCGCCTGTGCGGCTTCACTCTGCCTGTCAAAACGCTGCCACTCGTCTATTTCAGGTCTTGGCTGGTTCCAGTGTTTTTCCTCTTTTTTTAACGCTGTTATAACCTCTCAGATCCGCTGTTTGTCTCCCTGTCAATGGTGTTGGAAGGGGACTGAGGTGTGTGTGTGTGTGTGAGTGAGTGCATGTGTGTGAGAAAGAGAGAGTGTAAATCTGTTTATGAAAGAATCAGTGTTCAGCATAGAAATGTCTGATTTGAAGAGATTTTGAATGCATGTGTGTAAAATGAACTTTTGTGTGTATATGTGTGTCAGTGTGTGTGTGTGTGTGTGTGTGTGAGCTTGGTGTTAGGACCAAAAAGGGGGATGGGAAGGCAGCTTTGGGGGCGGGAGGGCAACCGTCATCCTCCTGGTTGCCATGGAACATGAAGTTGGCAATGAGAGATGGGGGAAATGTTTCCTCAAGTGTCACCAGACGTAGAACGAATAAAAACGATAAGAAGAAGGGAAAGCAGGAAACAAAAACACAAAGAAGAAAGGTAAAACAGGTTTTAACTCTTTAAAATAAGGGAAAGATGGGAAACAGTGAGATGGAAGGAGGAAATAAAATGTTGACACAAGATAGAAAGAGCAAGAAATAATAAAGAGGGAAGTAAAGAAAGGAAAAGTCTAGAGGAAGGGAAAAAATGAGAAAAGAAAATGAAGAAGAAGGTAGTGGATAGAGAAGTAAGTCAAAGATGAAAGAGACAGAAGGAACAGAAAGCAGAAAGGAAAAATAGGAAACAACAGTCAGACCAAAGATAGCAGAAAGGACAAAAGTATAAATAAATAAATAAATGAATCCCCTGCTGGGGAAACTTACATACAGGGATGCCATCACCCCTTTTGCGGGATGAATCCACATTAAGCTGAACATTTCAACTTACTGTCAAGCTGAAAAACTGGCGTCAATTTTGTCATCATTAACATCAAATTGAACATTTCCTCTCAAGGCAACATTAGACAAGGTGAACAGGAAATTTGCATTTCTGTTGACATTTCTGTCCTCATTCAGCTCTCCTTCTCAGTGTGTTGACACACCTTTGAACATAAATAAGGATAAGGTCACACCTTCGCTAAGATGGCTAAAGATCAGCAGCTGAAAGATGTGCTAACCAGTTTTTATTTACTGATTCAGAGTGCTAATGGAAGCTAACATTTTTACCAAGTGTTCACAGGCAGTAGTTAAATATGCCAGACTCATTCCTTCCTGTGAATTGATCTGTGACGTGTGATCAGAGTGTGCCAAGACTTACTTTTGCAGGTAAGAATTATGTACCATCACCATGGGATTTTGACTTAATAATAAATAATGTCTTAAACAGATTAATCGATTATCAAAATAGTTGATGATTAATTTAGTTATCGATTAACAATCGATTATTTGATTAACTGTTGCAGCTCTAGTTTGGACCAATCAAAATCAAGTATTTAACTCACACACATGCACACACACAAACAAACACGTATCAACCATAATACAACAATATATAAACATTAAACATCATTAGACATCATTAATATAAAATCCAACAAGCTTGATAAATAAGTACAGCTGGTTTGGTGTTTGCCAGTCCTGTTGGTGATCTGAACAATTTCAGAAAGAAAGAAGAAAGAAAAGGTTGGAAGGAGCTGAACAGGACAAATGTAGAACAGAAAGGTAGTTAGAAAATATCAAAGGAATGAAGTGGAAGGGAAAGGGATAGGGACAGAAGACAGAATAAAAGGGATGAAATTTGGGAAAGTAAGTTTATTCTTGTGAAAAAAAGAAAATAACTCAGAAGGGAAATCTATATTTTGTAGAAATAAAAAAGAAATAACATATATGGATCAGCTATTGAGTTACTTATTGGATAAGCCAAATTTGAATTAGTGATGGCAAAGGATTTGATGGCCACATGGTCCTCAGATTTCAGAGTCGTCAACTGCCAGGAGACAATCCCATAATCAATAAGCTATTCTCTTTTTCATATATTTTGGTTCCTTCTTCTTCTACTTGTCAAAGCCACAGAGAATCATACACAGCCGCACTGTCACCTCTGCCAGCACACTTCATGCATTAGCAGAGAAATTTGGGCGAGGATAGATAGAGCCCCGATGGCATGCCTGATTTTTGTTCCCCTAATTGGCATAGCTTATTAAGTCACAGTTCACAGCCGAGAGAAAAGGGGCTGCTTTAATAATATCCCCTCTGCCGTTTGATTTGATGCACTTGTACTGAGACAGATAACATGCTTCAACGCGGCGAGCGACGCCCCCACCGACACCCTCTTGTCTCTATCCAGTCAAATCTGCCTCTGTTACGCCTGTCACTCAAAACATGCCGGCTGATCGCTTTCAAAATAGAGATGGAGAACGGGAGCCAGTTGCTTAATACCTCACCCTCCCACTTCTCTCTGCCTCTGAGGCGGTTAAATTGTCTCGTTTCCCGACAAGGAGGCGCAGAACGACTCACAAAAACACCCAGCCATGCTCTTAATTGTGGTGCGGATTAGGGATTAATAGGCGTTTTTAGCCATAATGGCAAATATTATTAGCCCCATTTGCTTTTCTAATGCTAATAATGACTCTGCTAATAATGGCTGTGATTTCAAGGTTAGCGTCTGTGAGAATTCAGAGTGGATTTGTATTTTTTTCTCAAAGCTCAGGAGATTGACATGCCGCTTGCTTCGTCGGGCCGGCTCGCTACCGAGTCGGAGCTCCATATGTTTTCCCCATAGACGATCTAGAGACGTGCTGGGCCGGGCTGAGCTGTTAGCTTCAGCTCAGTTTTTTACTTCCTTTTAAGTTTAGAATTTTTTTTAACTTAGCTTAATTGAGTTGTCAAGTTAGCTTGTCAGCGTTTAGGTTGGTGCAGGGTATGGGTTAGATATTTCAAAAAATTAGATAGAGGAAGATGCATTGAGGTTTCACCGCACATTTTCTCTTTGTGTTCTTAACAGTAATGGTGTATGTACGTCACTGCCGGTAAAAAGCGGGAATCCATGCACAAACATAATGTGGTTTACAATTTCCTGATACATGTGGAATGTATGCTTTACTCTACCAGGCAGAGAGTAAACAACAAACCCAAATGATTTCATATTAACAGAGCAAGATAGTAAGACAGTGACTGTCAGAGGCTTTGCTGTTTAGCTGAGTTTTATTGAAAGTAGTTTTAATTTCCTGCCAATCTTGATATTGAGAATTAGTTTGATATTAAATAGCTCCCTCATACATGGATAAAACCAAGTTGCAACCCCAGCTGTTGAACAGTAAAGACCATGTTCAATGAAACCCTTTAGGGCTTCATGTCCCTTTTTTAACTTTAAAATGAAAAAAAAAAAACAAGAAGCACAAAAAAGGTCTTGGTTGCTAATTTTTGTGTGTCTGAGGTTGCAGGTTGTAGCAGTTTGCCAGGAGCTTTAAGGCCGGCCTGGGCTCCTCCTCTTTGTCTGTTTCTAAATTAATTAAAATTCTGTTTCTTAATAGTGTCCACCATCTTTGGGGGCTTTAAAAAGCCTTTTCATCAAGTTTTGAGAATGAAAGAAGTTACACTAAGATTATTTGAGTTTTACTTTGTTGTCTTGCTCTCACGTTCGCCCATATTCTTACTTTCTTGGTATCCTGTTTGTCCCTACATAGCTTCTGTCTTGTCTTGTCTTACCTCTACCCCAACGAGAATGATAACTCTCATTCTCTGCCTCTGTTCTTCTTTTTTTGTTCTTCTTCCACATAACTTCTTCATCCTCACTTCTTTTAATTACAGACCATTGATACATAATAATCTTACTCTTTTGCCTTTACATGATGTCTAGGATATGTTTCTACCTCTTATTCATTTTTATCCAGATCCAGGTGAAACAGTAGCTTCTCTCCAACCTTTTTGTTGATCCACGATCTGTTGTCCACTTAACAAATCCATCATAATCAGAGTAGTGCTTCTTTTACTTTATTTACAGTGTTTGTCATGACTTTGGGCTCTAAGAAGCCACCCCCATGGACCTGTTAAGTAGATATAGGCACTGGACAAAAGATGTAAATATAAATGATTTGAAGGTTAATTCTTTAGGTGAGTCGGTGAGTCAGTGTGTGTGTGTGTGTGTGTGTGTGTGTGTGTGTGTGTGTGTGTGTGTGTGTGTGTGTGTGTGTGTGTGTCTGAAGGACTTTGTAATAAGCTGACAGAAAGTTGATGGATGCCAAGTGTTTAATTGCTGGTCTTTATATGACTTGTTTGTGCGCTAAAAGTGTCTGTTTTTGAAGCATCTGTTGTAACACCTGCAGCAGGTTACCTGTCTGATATATATGTTCAGAATAAAAACCCATCATTATCTTTCGGTGCAGAAGACAGAGAGCGGAACACATTTTTTCCACATTAAATATGAATAGAGTCCAGATCAAGTATTGATTACCTGAATATTTGCTTTATACTAGACAATGCAATTAAAATAGCTTCATGATTGGACTCCCTTTTTATTTTAACACATTATTCTGTTCCCATCTGATGTTGTCTGAGGAGAACTTTGTCCCATGAACGTGGACAGGCCAGCAGTTTCAGGCTTCTGGTGAATTCAGTAGATAAAGATTTTGGAGCTAGAACTACTGTGTTTCTTTTGTTCAGTGGTAATTTTTCACTTTTACTTGGGGAAACAGAGAGCATCACCTGTAGGGAGTCTTTGGCATTTAACCACATTCACACACCCCTGACTCACCCCTAGTGACACCCCAAAACTCCTCACCTATGATTTGCTATTTGTCTCAGCAGAGGGGTTTTTATTAAAATCGACTATTTGGACTGGTATTGTAACAGACTGCTAGTCGTTTACTGTCTATCCTCATGTGGCACCTTCTCTTTTAAACTGTACGAAAAAAATACATAACACATTTATTTCATGAGTCAGGTACTAAAAAGATTCAGCCCATCAAAAGTTTCAAACTGTTCTTCACAACCTTTCAGTACATAAATGCTGCCAATGACTGCATAGAGTTTTCTCGCAATTGCTTCAGGATTTTAAAGTGTGACTGGCATCTTTTTTTTGTTTTTTTTTTGAGTCTGCAAAGATTTAACGTTAGAAGATTTATTTGTTGCCACTTTTTGGTGTTTCTTTTTTAAAGGTGTGCGGAAACACCCAAGAACATGACACAGTAATGACAGTGGTCACTCCTGTAGAGGTCAGGACAGTCTGGACATTGCTGTGTATAGGAAGCAGAGGATGGTAAATAATTGTTAAACAAAAGCAGTTCAAGATTGCTTTTCTGTAACTATACTTCAATTATTTTGCCTGACGTGAATATTTTTTATTTTGCCTTAAAGAAGCTGTGAGGACTCTCTGTTTGAAGTGAATCACAGCAACACCTTTTGGCTGCAATCATGCACCCACTGTCATGATAACATGACTCTTAACAAAGCTTGTGTTTGTTTTGGAAATGAATGGAGATCAGATCTTTTTAAAACTACTTTTCTTTGTTCAAGA
This sequence comes from Labroides dimidiatus, assembly GCA_030710495.1. Taxonomy (NCBI): domain Eukaryota; kingdom Metazoa; phylum Chordata; class Actinopteri; order Labriformes; family Labridae; genus Labroides; species Labroides dimidiatus. Next base: position 7,983,154 of record CM061157.1, read on the forward strand.
CAACTTTTTACCAGATACAATGTGACAAGGTAAGGTATTTATCAACAGTTACGCAGCGCTGTTGTTTGAAACCTGACAACAAGCAAACTTTGTCAGTTTGTACTGTTGTTTAGTAGTCGGCTTTATTTAGCGCTGCTGCTAGCCAGGTGCTCTGAGATGCATCCATAGGCTAATGTGTAATGCAAGCCAATCTTTGTTATGTCCTGCCAGTGCTCATCTACCAATCAGAGCTAACATAACCTCACTCTTCATTTTATTGGCAGACTCTCAAGTTTGATTATATTACAATAGCAGAGTATTTGGTCCAAATCAGAATAACAGAATAACTGCTGCATGTGGGTTGGAATAAACATTATCAAAAACTGATTAACCTGTGTTTTAGCCTTTAGCTCGTGTTTTAGCCCTTAGCTCATGCACTCTCCCGTTTAGCTTTCTTCTTCTCTTCTGTCCTTTTTTTGTCTGACAGTTCAGCTCCAGTGTCCACCATCACTACTAAATAAATCACAGAAATCATTTCCAGTAGAGGAAAACACAGATCTCTCTTCTCACTGCTAAACTTTGTCAGCTGGCGTGGAGTTGCCAGAGAGACTTCAAAGTGCCATAAATCAATCCAGTCCTTTCTGACCTGATCAGGAAGCTAAGAAAAGCATTCAGAAATAACCTATATTGGTACTGATAATCTTATTTTAAGTCATTGATTACAATCAGGCCGATATTAAGAAGTGAGACTTTTTCAAGATCACTTAGAAAGTCCTCACAGGAACTTTAAAAATGAAATACTTTGGAAATTTGGCTGTTCAGTGTTGTTTTCATCTGATTCAAAACCAGGATATGCATTGCCTACAAACATCATGACTGGTTTATCTTTGCTTTTGTCAGTTTATGCAGCAATCCCATTTTTTTCAGTTGGGCTCAGGCAGGTAATGTAATGTTGATCAAAACTCCTCTGAATTATGCAGATTATTAGTTTCTCTGATGCTTAAATGGAGCCAGCATGTCCTGAGGCGCTGCTGTCAGTGTTAAGCTAGCATTATTTTGCCTGTGCAGACCATTTAAACACAGATACTCATCTAAACCAGTCCCTGAAAGATGAATCCTAATGAAGTCCCTGATCCTCTGCTTCTACCACTCATTAAACTAACTGGCATTCACATCAACCTTTATAAGCTAAGCTTCTAATATTAGCATTGCAATCATACTAATATCAGAGCACTAGTCATGTAATTGCGAGTAAAGATAGAAGTAGACACTTGGGTGAAAGCATCCCTGACTTCTGGTGGAGTTATTCGTCATATTCACATGCTCTTTTATGTCGCTGCTCTGTCAACCAGTCTGTTCCTTTTCCTCTCCCCCAATCAGCTGACTGATTACCTGCTCCTCCCCCCTGTGGTTAGCATAAGTTGCAGTCCTTCATCTTCTGCATCTCTTGGTAAAACCTCTCGGCTCTGGTAAACAGCCCTTCTTCTCCTCGCTCTGCAGTTGGTCTGTGACGTCGGGGTTGTCGCGTGTTTTCAGCATTCGCTCCCACACCTGTTCGCTCATACCGCCGCTGGTAGCGGCACAATAGCAGTCACCGTGCCTAATTACCCGGTCCTTAAAAAATAAAGAGACATACAACGTCAACCAGCCTGCCTGGCAATTACAGCAACGCTCAACACCTCTCTGCAACAAACACCACTCCATTTAGAGGCTGCAACTTATTCTGGGAGGCGGCTCTGTGTGTGTATGTATGTGTGTATTTATGCTTGTAAGTGCATATGTGTGACATGCTTAATTGTTTTGGAATTTAATGTTGGCTTCAGAACTCGCGTGTTGTGTGAAAGGTGAGATGTAAATGTGTGTTGGTAAGTGGCTAAAGTGTGTTATGGAAAATTGAGGCTGTTAATTGAGAAGATGAAGGTTTGGGAATTGAATACATCACACCAGAAGTGTCTGATTTTTACCAAGTCTTCTTTCTTTCACCAACCTTGTCATCCTTCTCTTCCATCTTAATCTCTGTTCTCCTTTTCTTTTATGTTTAAATCTCTAAACTTATCTGCGCTCACATTTGTCCCCACATAGCATCTGTCTTGTCCTAACCCTTTTTTGTTAACTCACATCCTCTGTATCTCTGTTTCTCTTTCTCTTGTTGTTTTTCTTCCATGTAGCTTCTTCATCCTCACTTCTGTATTACAGACAATGTTAATGCACTCAACTCACAGAGGTTGCAAAGGTACGTCCACTGGACCGTTAAGTCACAGGAGTGAATGAGAGCAGTTAAAAGTTTGAGCAACAGTAGACTTGTTTGACGCATTTGTGTCCAATGAAGATAAAGATGCTCTCACATCCTCAAAATGTTGTCTGTTCCATCTTTCTCTCTGTCTCTCGTCTCCTCTTTTTCTACCACACTTTTCCTCCTCCTGCTACCTTCTTTATTTGTAACATTCTCAGGTTTTTCATACCTCATCCAAGTTCTTCTCTCCTTTTCTAACTAATATCCTCTGCCTTGGTTTCTCTTAACCCATTCAGTCTCTTTTTTCAGGCCTCCCCTGCTCCCCTCATTTGTTTCGTCTCTCCCTCTCTCATTTTTCTCTGTAATATTCTTCCTCATGTGTTCTGCTCTTCCTTCCTCCTTCTCTTTGGGCTCTTCCTCTCTTCCCCTTCCACCCGTTTAGCCCCCTCTTTCTGCTCCTCAGAGTTCCCAAGCTGCAGCAAACTTGACTTACATATGTCTGCAGTAACTGTAACATTAAGGGCATGTTTTTTTCTCTCTTTCTCTTACCCTTCTCTCTGTAGAAGGTCTTTTACTCCTCTAAGAGGAAAAACATCCTGTGGTTATGTCATGTGTTTGTTTTTATCCCTCTTTTTCTTTGTATTTCCTTTCAAGCTTCAGCATTTACTGTTTCTTCCTGCTCCTGTTTCACATTTCCTATCCCAGTTCCTCTGTTTGACCTCAGCACACACAAATATAAGCACTCTTGAACTCTCTCAAAGCCGACCCAATGCTAATTGTGTTTGTTCTTGTAAAGTGAGATGGTGTTCTCTTTTTTTAATAGTGAGCAAAACACAGTGAAAGGAAACTGGAAGAAAAACTATTGTTTGAACCACAGGGAAGTTTTTCCACTGGCAGTGTAATAAAGCAGCCTTGGCGATGGTTACATTTAAGTGGATTCACCTGTTGGACGTTTCCTCCAATGATTATTATGTCTCCCCATCCTTCACACCTGTGGCATTGAATTCAGCAGTGACGAACCGCCTCGGCTACAAGGGTGAAGCCACTTTACAAATACAGATAAGTGGCACCATTTGCTTTTTTTGTACCAATATTTGGATCAAAGAGTGACCCATTTATTTGTACTAAAAGTTGGACTCAAAGCACTTGTAAGAATTGGTCTTATTTTGGCATCCTCTGTGGACATAGTGGTTTCTATCATTCAGTGAAAGTTCAAAGGACTGATGACTGGCAACTACAGTTTAAAGCTGAAGATATTAAAAATAACTTTATTTAAAATCTCGCTGTATATATGGGTGGTCTAGTTTTCTCTTGTGGGTCACAAAAAAGTATCATTGTTAACAGCAGTTTCAGAGCCAGCTAAAAACTTTACAGAAGCTTTAAGGCAGTGAGATCATGACAGTAAGATCAGATTTATCCCAAAATCTGTGTACTTGCTTGGGAACATATTTAATCATGGAAAACTCTATAGAAGGGGTTTACAACTCACTTGAAAATACTGCAATATTTATTCCTGAAAAAAAGGAAGCACTTTCACTTTAATTTTGAAGTTACAAATGCCACAAGACAACATGTTCCTCTTAAATATGTATTTGAATGAGGAAAACTGGTTATAAGGGCAATGACAGAGGATGTAGTAAAGATGGTGAGAAAATCACACATTGGACTGAATGTTGTTTTCACCATTGTGGTAAGCATTTGTTTCTCTCAAACCCACTTTGTCAAAACTATACTCAGGTTATCTTGGTGGCGCCCACCGAGGAAATTTTTTGGCGATTCCAAAGCATCATTTATCCTTCTTGCATACTCTCATTTATATGCCTTTATTTCTTCTAACACGTGTTAGGCAGGTTCACATTTGCAGATCTACCAATATGGTCTTTGTAAGTTGTCAGATTTGTTTAGTTGAAGGTGTTTATTGTACAAATGTGATGTGAACTGACTTGCCAGAGAGACAGTGAACCTTCTCTCTGCAGAGCGTGGAGGGCTAAACCATCTGTTTTCTGTTGCAGAGTGAGGGGTGGGATAGAAGAGGGGAGCAGCACGATGGTTCATCCCAGCTTTTGTTTTATTCTCGGTCTTGGCAGCACTGGCACCAGAGTGGCACTGCCAAGTCCCTGTGTGTGTGTGTGTGTGTGTGAGTGTGTATGTGTGTGTGTGAGGAGGAGATATATTTTCCAACCAACCCCCATTTTCCCAATGCGCACACATACACACAAACGTATACAAAGACTGACATACGTGCACGGACACACACACAGACTGTAAATTGTCTGGAACACCCCTAGTGCCATCTGGTCCTGTGACGGGCCAGACATAGTGTGTGTGTGTGTGTGTGTGTGTGTGTGTGTGTGTGTGTGTGTGTGTGTGTGTGTGTGAGAGAGAGAGAGAGAGAGAGAGAGAGAGAGCGAGAGAGAGAGAGCTCATGGAGAAAAATCGAAGGAAAAAGGAGTGTGCATATATAGTTGTGTGTGGCACTGGTGTGTTTTCGCTCACGTGTGTGAGGTAAAAAAAAAAGAAAAAAGAAAAGAAAAAGACACAAATACACACTCCAACACACACACACACTTTCTCACACATACACAACAATATCAGGGGTAAATTTACGCCACAGTCTCTGGCTGTGTTTGTGTTCATTTGGATCTCCTTCCCTGACGTTTAATTGGTGTTTTGGTCCAGCGTGAAACTAGTTCATTTCATAAAGTGCCAGTATGTTTCGCCTTGTTGTGGACTCTTTCTAAAGGAGTTCTGCAGAACAGGAGGGAAATATTGCTGACATACCCTTGAGAAATATTCTACAAGCTTCAACAAGATATGTCATGTTTTGACCTTTGACCCCTCATGGGTTTCTCTTCTGATCAGTTTACTGTACTTGAAGGAATCAGGCTGATAGATTAACCCGTTGTAAGATTTGACAGTAGTGTCTGTAATCATAATGTAATTATCTTCTTACTGTTATTATTTGGGTTTGTTTCATTTATTCAGACTTGTTAGTGAATAGTTTTTAAATACATCTGCAGGTTGAGTTTCCTGATACAGAGTACTCTGGCAGTCACTGATAACTGATCCTCTTTATTAGAGTCCAACAAGCAACTTAAGGCCCAATAATGAAGTTTCACTTCAGAGAAAAATCCACATTCATAATGTTGTTTGCATTTACATACTGTTTATTCAGATATTCGTCAATAGAAATGAACAAGAACCATTTATGTTATCTTGCTCCTAACACCCTACATGTTGCTTACAACCAAAATCTGCCCAAGTGTAATTGGTCAATACTTCAGGGACAATAAATGGAAACCAGGACCTGACACATCTCACCTGCACTCTGCATGAATACACAGACATATGCACCATCTTTATGTGTAAGCACGGTACTTAAGGGAATTAATTTCCTGCCTCAGACAGAATTAAAAGGATTTGAGATTCTGACCCAGACCTTATTGGTGCCTTGCTTCAGGGATCTGAAACACTGCCTGTAGGAAGCTGAGCTGCAAAATGTGAATCAGCCATTGATAAAATCATGAGTTTTGGCAAACACACTTACTCACACACACACACAGCAACAAAGGAAAACTGATGAGAGGAAGACAGACAGGTCAGATCTTGACTTTGTGTGTGTGTGTGTGTGTGTGTGTGTGTGTGTGTGTGTGTGTGTGTGTGTGTGTGTGTGTGTGTGTGTGTGTGTGTGTGTGTGTGTGTGTGTAAAACACATGTGGGTTGACCTGAGGAGACCAGACTGCTTCCTCCTCATTGGCTAAAGAACATCTGGCAGTCTCTCCCTCTCTCTCTCTCTCTGTATGTGTTAGTGTGTGTGTGTGTGTGTGTGTGTGTGTGTGTGTGTGTGTGTGTGTGTGTGTGTGTGTGTGTGTGTGTGTGTAAGATACCACACTGATCTCCCCTCTTACATTCCACGATGTCAGGACTCTAAATAGCAAAAACCCCTAGCTCCAAACATTTCTCTCTCTCTCTCTCTCTCTCTCTCTCTCTCTCTCTTTCTCTCTTTCCCTCTCTCTCCCCATCTCTCCTTTCTTTTCTTTCCAACTTTTCTCTCTTACATCCTCTGACATCGGCTTCATTACCCAAAGGCCCAGCTTTCACTGGTATCCTGTCATATGTTTGGTATATTGGTAATATCAACATCAAACAGACATTAGGTTTGTTGACGTTAACATTACTATCCATATACCTATAATATAAACCATTTAGCTTTGTGACATTTGCTACAGGGGTTACAAAAACCCTTTTATCCCTTTCACATACTTAATGCACCCCGTGAAAATTTTCCAGCATTATCCAAGCAAGGCACACGTTAACACAAATGTCCTGAACCATTCACCCTGATACGATCTGGACTTTTTCTTTCCAGTTGAGCTGATATGTAAATACAGCAAGTAACGCTTGGAACATTTATGTCAAGCAATTCGGCAGGAAGTTTTTCTTGAATGGGATTCTCTGGGTTACACCCTTTACTGCTCAGCTTAGCTGACTTTATTAATTTTCTAACAGTGGGTCTAATTTTTGTGGAAATATCACGTGCTATAGTAATATTAACACATCAGCAGTCACAGACTTAAAGTACAGGGTTTGCAACAACAACAACAACAACAACAACAACAACAAAAAAAAACTAATTTTAAGTCACATCATTCTTGTCTTTTTATGTTATCTTATCTCAGAGACATGGCTTCTGCACTGATTTAGATTTACCCCGGTAACTTGATTATTGCAGGGGCTTAGTCAACAATCATCTGACTTGAACCTTGCTTGGGACTTGCCTTCATTTGTTCAAGAGAGGGCACTTGCCCCAAAGTTGCCTTAAACAACTGCTCAGTATTTACACCAACAGTTAAAGTCTTGTTGTTTATTGGTCTCAAATCACTTGGGTGTTGAGTTGGATGAACCCTAGAGACCTTTAAACACTTTGGACTTGCCTCAGAAAGATTTGTCATCAGCTCTTTTTGGACTGGGAGTAATTCTTTCTTAATCCTCCAGACTGACTCCACTACACTGAATTATCCATGCGTGACGCTCAGCAAAATGTTAATTGAAAAAGTTGAAAATGACTGTTTTTGTTTTTTAAGGCTGTTTGTCTTCTTTGACAGCTGGGTGTGTGCAATAACTTCAGGGTGAAATCTCCACTTCCAGAGTGTTTTTAGCCTTTGGTTAAGAGGACGTTAAAGAGGACATTACTTCATTTTTAGTTTTTTGTTTTTTTTCCCCCCATACTTTCCTCTTTTCTCTCATTTTCCGGCCTGCTGCCTGTTGGATGGCCATCCCTCGACAGCTTGAAGCCATTTGAAGGACCAATTATCCAATAAATGCGGCTTTATGAAGTTGTTTCCCTGCTGCTGTGTTCTTGGAAGGCAGAGGTGTATATCAACAAGATTTACAACTGCAAGCTTTAAAAGAAATAACCACCATTTGGGAGCATGTTACACCTACTGCTGAAAAACAAATGAACACATTTGCATTGTTGTGCTTTATGATCTTGGTTGCTGTCCAAAACTAAAACACAATGGTCAAAGTAGATTGATACATTAGATGTTAGGCTTGCAAAAGTTGCAATCAAGTACCAACTCTGTGTGAAACCTGAACATGTGATTCTAAAACCACAGGTGTTTACCTGCAGCTACAAGTACCTCCTCTGAGCAGGGGAGGCTTTTAACTTATTGTGAAGAAATACGGAGAGAAAAAGCTAATCCAGAAGTGTGGGCATCTGTGGCCAAGAGGTAGAGTCGCTCATCTATCAATCAAAGGTTGTCAATCGCATCTCCTGCTGTCAAGTATTGAAGTGCCAATGGGCAAGGCACTTAACCCCCAAAAGAATGAGATTTGCTAAAACTGAGGGTCCCTTACTATAGTAGCCTCTGTCATCAGTAGGTGAATGTACTATGGATGGGTGAATGTGAGTAGTTGTGTAAAAGCTTTTTGAGTGGTCAGAAAGACTAGACAAGTGCTTTATAAATACAAGTCCATGATGTACCATTTACCGATTGTTTTCTTCTTATAACCAATTAGTTTTTTTCATTATTTTGACATAACAAAGATCACTTTCTCGTGATAACAAATTCATTAATAACGTGTTTGTCTTGAGTTCAGCCTACAAGAGCTGCCATGAACAGCTCCCAGTCACTGGGTGTAGCTGTAGCCTACAGGTAAGTTACACTTTGTTTACTTTAGGGGCTACAGGTTAGCAGATGAGAGGCTCAATTATATGAATTAATAAACGTTTAATTACGTCTCAAATTACATCGCAAAGTTAAGGTTAGCCTACATTTACTTTACCTTAGCTTAGCTGAAGTGGCTGGATGGATAGGGCTTTGTCAGCTTTTCAGCTGTTAACGTGTTGCCCCTAACGTAAACAAACTTAAGTGTAACTTACTGGTAGGCTACAGCTACACCCAGTGGCTGTGAGCCGTTCATGGCAGCTCTTCTTGTTTGAAATCAAGACAAACACGTTATTAATTTGTTATCACCAGAAAACAATCTTTGTTATACCAAGATAACCGAAAAAAAAATCCAGAATAACAAGAAAATGATCTTTGTTTTATTAAGATAACAAAATATTATTTTTTTTATCACAACATAACAATACATAAAAAACATGACTGTTCTTTTCTTCCATAGCATTTTGGACTCGGCATGCAAAAATTTGACCTTTTGGGTGGGACACCAGCTTTTCATTGACTACGCTAAGGTTCATTTCTGTCAGTGTTCAAGGTTGATTTAGCCACTTGTTATTAGTTCACCATCAGGAGAAACAGCGCTTTAAACACACAGCAGAAAATCCCCAGAAAGACATGGGAACATTTTAGCTTATATCCACATTTCAGTATTGCAGTCATGATATGATTATGCGATAAACAAACGTGGAACAGCGTTATCACACAATGCAGATTTCTTTGATGTCTTGAAGGCATATTTGTCATTACTCATTTCACATTGCCCCCATCTCTTTCCCTGTGTTTCTGTTCTTTGAAAATAACTCAGTTTCATTAAGCTCACCAGCTGTTTGTATTTTAATACTTACTCTTCAAACACCACTGTTTTTCTGGACACAACTGTTTCCCTCACAAAACCACTTCATGTAGCGGTGGTCTCTTTAAACAACACCTGATTTAACATACAATCAAGGATGTATGTACAAGGTGTTTGTTCTCATCTTTTTTTCTGGTGTAACTCTGTCAGACAAAAGGCTCTGGGTGTGGCCAGAAGTTTTAAATACTCCAGTCCAGACTGAGGAAGCAGAACTAATTGCTTCAGTGACTCTGTGAGAGCGCAGGGGTCTGTCACTGCAACATGTGTGTTAGATTGTTAGCCAGTTTCTCAACAAGATTTGAATCATTGTTGTCCTGAATCAATCAATCATGTTACCTGTCAGGACAAAAAAAAATTATCTCAGCTGGAAGCAGGAATCTGACAGAAGCATCAGTAAATGTTCACTTTGAGGCACTGGCATGTTTTCAGGAACATGAGCTACACTCCCTGTTTCTTCCATGAAATGTTTCCTTCACTGGAAGAGTGTTTAGGCTGCAAAAGCGGTTGAAACTTTACCTTTCAAGACCAGAGGATGAAGTTTTAAATTCAGAGATGAATCTCAGATCAACTTTAACTCAAACTTGGAAATGATAAACCGACAATCAAGAATTCATGAGTGTGAGTTTGATGCTCTTGACAAACAACAAGAATGAAACAAAAACAGTTCTTCAGTCGTCCACTTGAGGATGGCCCCAAAAGCAAAGAAAACCAATATGAATCTACATAAAACGCCTATAACAAGACCGAAACAGCTTGTCCTTTGGATTTGTAACAACTGTATGAGGATGGATTTTTTCAGAACCCAACCAATTTTTTTCTTAAAGCCAGGGTTGGTAATCAGATTTGAATACACTTTTTATTATTCTGGTTAAAATGATCTTTATGTCCTTATGTCAATCAATGCATGATGTGATCTTAAAGTAGAGTGAAAAATATCTGTCTACAGCAGGAGTAAATCTGGGAAAACACCAACCAATCCTAGTGATTGGGACCCAATTTATTAAACCAATCAATTCCCGTCCTACCGTTCTGCCCGCCTCCTGTGCATACTTTTTTCCGGGTGTGCTTTAGCCCTGATTCAGTGTACATAACCAAGAGGGATCCAAGTACGCTGGAGAATGGCAGACAAACTACCTAAACCCTGATTACTGGTAACATAGTGCAAACCAAAACAATGTGCTGAGGACCAGTTTGAGTCTGTGGTTTTGAATCAGTCATCATTAAATGATCGCGAATCAGAAGCACTCGTGCATGTGAGTGGGAGTGTTGTTTTGGAGGAGCTTCAAGTGTGGGAGGTTGGGGGCTAAACAGAGTCCTGAAGAGATGCTACATTCAAATCCATGCTAGTTTTTCGTGACTACCAACCCTGCCTTTAAAGGTTCAGAGTTGTTTGTCATAAGGTGTGACTGTTTTGACGGACAGGCAGGTGTATTATAGCTTTCAGCTGAGCAGCTGGGCCTAGGGACTGAACTCCATCAACTCAACTCCATCTCTTTCCCATTTTGAGTTAGCATTCCTAAAATTATGACAATTTTATCTTAAGTGAAAAAAAGGAACATCACTGAGGATATCCATGTACCCTGTTTCAAAGAGACTGTGTTTTAGCTTAGCTTGGTACCAAGTCATGAGGCATGTTGAGACATGTAGCTAGCTCTCAACAACTCTTCTCAATGTGGATTATAATGTTTACCATTGTGATTTAAAAAGCAGTGACCATCTTATTTTTTTGTTCATGAAGAAGCACTGGATGCAGCGATTGCTTACAGAAGTCTCAAACTCCCGTCCTCAAAGAGTTATTAGCTTTTAATTTAACATGGATGACGGCAACAGATTGTCCTGCATGACAGACAATAAAAATCCATTTCAGATCAGACTCATCACACCAGGCGAGTGTTGATCATGGGATCACTTACTGCCTATGCTGATGCTATCTTAGATTTCATTTAAGCACTTTATAATGCTAACATTGTGGGCAAGCAGAGCAGGCAGGCTATTGTTTGGTGGAGCTGGGAAACCTATTCCTTAGTGACCTGGTTTTGTGTCCATTGTATTGTCATATTGATTTAAAGATAGGGTTAAACACGCAGCACAAAGTTAAAGGCAAACCATTGTTTCAAACATCTTTGCTCTGCTAGCTTTAATTTCCAATCTTCTGGAGATATAACTCCAGATCAAACTACACCAAAACACACAGAGGGAAATGTCCACTTTTTTTCTGGCCATATTGAACATTCACTTGGGGGTTCGGTTAAGTGCCCAAAGCTAAAGCAAATATTTTTTCTCAGGCTACTATCCTTTGGACGGTCTCATTTAGCAGCATGTCTGCAAGACTGTAACCTGAGACCTGCTCACTCAGTCGCTCATACACGTGTGCACACACACACACGCACACACACTCAGAGAGAGAGAGAGAGGCACTCCCACATAACCTCTCTCTCCCTCAGATGTAAGGCTTTTGTCTGCCCTCAACCTTTTCTCCCCCCTCCTCCTCAGTCGGTGCAGGTGTTCATCATGAGGCAATAAAACAAGTAGTGACTGTTCTCCGTCCCAAACACGGCTATGCTCGCGCGGCTGCAGACCCTCCAATGACACCCCCCTCCCCCAAAGACCTGCTGCATATTTACTCAGCTCTTTCTAATTTGTAGCTCTGCATGTCCCAAGTGTGTGTCTGTGTGTGTGTGTGCATACCTGTGTGTGTGTGTGAGTGAATGTGCAGTTGAAGGGATTTCACTTGCTTGAAATTTCCGGAGAAGTGTACTGTTTTTGTTGTCAATCCTTCTGTCTTGCACACTCATTGGTAGTGATGAACTAAGCTCTTCTTTTAGGTTGTATGTTATTTCTAAACAATCTCAAACCTCAAGAGCCAAACAAAGTCATTGTTGGCTTTCGCTGTTTGGTTCTCTCAGGTAAACTTTCTGCATTTTCCAAATGCCTGCTGAATCAGCACTGCAGCATCAGCATCTTAGCCGTGATGAAAACTTTATCTTATTTGATCATATTAGGAATAACATATGTTTTTGTTTTGAATGTACCATAAACAAGAAGATGATCAATTGAATGATGATTTATTGATTTTTTAATGGTTAAAACCTGCAGCATGCTTGTTATGTTAGTGGTCTGAGATGCCAGAGGCGTACACATACTCATATACATACACATACTCATGATTTTCCATCCTTATGCAGTAGAAAATAACCTAATATGAGTCAGTCATTCTATATATATGCCTGTTTTTCAGGCTCTGTGATGAACTCACTGCATAAGACCATAAGGTGAGAGCATTTGAGAGAGAGCTGACTGAAACAGAAACTCATACTTGGTGACAATTTTAAAGTCATGATTAAGTGGAACTTGCTGTACTTGCGTATATGGTGCTGAACAGTAATAACAGCCTCTGATATTTACATAAATGATTATTTCTGCAGAATCCAACATCACTTTACTGTAAGTGCTCAAGAACTCTGTTCCATGTCAGAGGCAAATTATTTTTGGTGTATCTCCAAAATCTCCCTTAACACAAATAGTTAAAGTCACATAAAACTCTTTACCTGAATCTGTTTCTTCAATATGTGTTTAAACAGTCTTCCTTAAAAGATCCATTTTATTTAATACCTACATAAATACTGTTCTAGTTCAGCATTATCATTTGTTTTGTTCTGTGTGTGTGTGTGTGTGTGTGTGTGTGTGTGTGTGTGTGTGTGTGTGTGTGTGTGTGTGTGTGTGTGTGGCTGTGTTTAGACCAGACCGCTCTTCGCTTAAAAATAATAATGTGGAATATGAAGCTGCAGTTTCTGCCCTCTGTTAACATAATGACTCCGGTTATAGAGTTTGACAGCCAAAAACACACATGAAAACATATTCACACGCACATGCACACACCAACATTACTTCATATTGTCAGTGTGGAGACAGCTTTAACTGAGCCTGGTTTTATGCGTGTGTGTATATATATATATATATATATATATATATATATATATATATATATATATATATATATATATATATATATATATATATACAGACTAATAACAGAAACTATCATCTTCTCTAACTTTTTGGCAAAATTTTATCCCACAGCAGCAGAACACTTTCATGAAAGGTTTCTGCATTTGTTGCATGTATGTTATTCTAATTTTAGTGCTCCAAAATGTTGTTCTTTCACTTCAGTTTGAGTTAGCTCTGCAGTTAATTGGCATGTGTTTTCAGCTTCCTGTTGACCCTCTTGCTGCTTGGCTCACATGTGCATAATGTGAGAGGAAGGTGCTCAACATCAGATTTTGCAGTTTTCTTTTTGATTATGTCGGCCTAATCTTTCAATAATGATCGGTTTTTATAACAATGTTATTCAGTCTTTGATGGCACCTGATTCCAAACATGATGACAAGATACCAAACTTTCTTTAAACCTTGCGCCATGTGCTGCACTCTAATAAATGTACTGATTACAGCAGACCAAATGCTGGGTTACATAATGGCACAGAAATATCTCTGGTGTCTGGTGTTCAAATGTGAAAATACTCCAGTCATTTAGACATAAAGAACATAGTTTGGAAATGGCTCTAAGTATTTTATTTTTGGACATATCTGTTAGCGTCAGCCTTTATTTTAAGAGTACCAGCAAGAAGATTCTCGCCAACAAAGCCAAGTAAAGTTTGCAGGTACAAAACTAAAAAAAAATTTAATCAAACCCTGTTGAACATTAAATATGACATGTAAAGAAAAGTAAATACTCAAATGCATTTCAAAAGGAAACAGCAGAACTAAAATGACTATAAACAACCCATATTCAAGTATAAGATTAAAAGTATTAGATGTTGATTTAATAAAAGAAAGCAAAGATTGAACTCAAGAGTAGGCAGTAGTCCATGAATTCAGAGGTGTTAGGGCAGAAGTGCAGCGCAGGATGAGCAATAAGTATCTCTATTCCAGCTCCAGCTCTCTAGATTTAAAGCATACATAACTCAGAAATGGAGAAAAAAATCCAACTTGTAGCACTCAAATATTGACTGGCATGTTGATCGCTATGGCAACAGTAGAAGCTTTGATGCATTCCTTTTAGGGCGACTCACAACCGCTCATGACTGAAACCAAAACACTGTCCACATGTTGTGTGGAGCGTTTATGAGCTGAAAACCTACAGGAGGAGCAGCAGTCTGTTTGAAACTTAATCCAGTTTTGTCTTAAGATGATTGCTGTTACAGTCTAATACACACACACACACACACACACACACACACACACACACACACACACACACACACACACACATAAACACACAGGGATGTGCTTTAATGTGTTTAGACAGAGCAGCAGAGCTCTCCTTTGTGCGTGCCCAGACATGTATTATGCGGTTTTCAAAGGGGAAGCCTTCACTTTAACGTGTGTATGTGTGATTGTGTGTGTGTGTGTGTGTGTCTTTAAGTGTGTGAGCAAGTGGGTGTGGGTGTTTTCTTGAGATCAATGAAGTTATAGAGTGCAGCAGCCTTTGACTACTCACACACAAACACACACACACACACACACACACACACACACACACACACACACACACACACACACACACACACACACACACACACCACAGAGGCCTGTTTTTAGTCAAGTGTCACGCTCTGCCCTCCTGACATCTGGTCCCTGAAACCTCTGGAGTCCCCCCTTTGTGTATGTGTGTTCGTGTGTTCGTGTGTTCGTGTGTGTGTGTGTGTGTGTGTGTGTGTGTGTGTGTGTGTGTGTGTTTGTGTGTGTGTGCATGCATTGGTGTGTGTAAATGTGTTGAGGTCCATGTGCATGTCTGTTCTTGATTAACTAACTATTCCCAGTCTGTGTGACAGACCCTGCCAATACACTTGTATGTATTGTAAACTTGCGTCCTCCCCCTCCTGAGTGGAGCATGCATGCTGCACGGCTGCTGCACACATGGGACTGTGAGGGAACTTCATTTTTAAGATCATGCAACAGCTTCACTGGTAACTTAAGGTGTAAGAAACAAACCTGGTGGCTGTCTTTGCTCGCTGGTATTTTGCCAGTGACTCTCTATAGCTTAAAATAGTTTCAATGATTCCATTTGTAATTGTATAGGTCCTAAACTTCAGATGCACATGTTATGTGTTGAGTTTGGTGGTGGGTGTTAACCACATTAAGAATAAGTGACTGCACTCTTGCTCGACTGGGTGATCTGTGCACATGTGCACGTGACAACACGTGCAAAACTTTTGTCAGCATAGAACCAATACTTGTGATATTTTTCACAAAGTGATAACCAGAAAGTGAGAGCAACCTGAAGAGATACTGGACCCCAAACATCTCTGATAAAGAAAAAGTGGAGCAACATCCTTTTGTTGTCAGTATTAACTTCAATATGCATGGTGAGCTGTGGGTCTGCGTAATAGAAACTTTTCAGTGCGACACGTCTAAACTAGGATTGAATAACTTGGACTAGCATTGATCCTCAGGACTATTTCTGGAACGTTTTTCTTGTGGAGACATTTTTGAAATAACTGAAGCCCAGTGAAAATCCAGCGTAATGTCAAAGGATGGCAATCTCATAGGCTCCATTCATACTGCAGGCCTTTTTTAAAATTTATTTATTTATTTATTTATTTATTTATTTATTTATTTATTTATTTATTTATTTATTTATTTTATAGCTCATATACGATTTTTTGTTTGGAATTTGTGAGCCAGTTATGTTGAAAAGGAAGAAGACGAGAAAGACATTTCATTGAGTGTGACCTCTCGCCACTGTCTGCGATGCAGAAATGCGACGTGTGTCGCTACAGGATGATGTCAAAGTCATGTTAAATATGACCATAGTCGCATTCGAAAAGTTCTGATATGTATCTGATTCAGTACCACATTTGAAAGTGGCCTGAATTTGACTTGAGAATGTCTGAATTAATATGACTTGTTCTGTTCAGACTGTCAGAAACAAGGAAGATTTGGGTCGCATTGAGCACAAAAATCAGATTTGGGTCAGTTTTCTGCAGTGTGAACATTTCCACAGAGATGTGTAAGCATGCAAAGTGTGAATTAATTGGATCGCTGCTGTTTTCAGCCACACTTTATGAATCTCATCTATAGCAAGATGTGGATTTTGCAACAATACAAATTAACCTGACGACAAACAAAGGGAAGCAAATTAGTGCTGAATATGTTTACCTGTTTCTTAACAAGCTGTGTTCTCACTCTGCTGAGGCTGGTGCTCTTCACAGAGTCACACAGACAGACACTGTGTTACCTCTGAGTGTGATATTTACTGTGCATAGAGGGCTTGAGAAATGGCTCATTTTTACATTCAAACTTAGACACTGGCTTTTACTTTCAGAGAAAATTTTCCCTGTTGAAAATAACCAATGGAGACACCTCTCCTTGCTTTTAGCACACCTTGATCAGCCCTCTGGCTGATGACAGGGATACACACCTTCTCATGTATCTTAGTATCTACCTCCATCATTCAGCTGACATTACCTGTACACACACACAGTCAGGTGATATGCAAACTGCATGCCCAGCAGTCTGTTCACTCTTTGATCTGGTGAAATGCTGCAGTAACGTGATACCAGGCAGTCTTACATTGTAGTCTCATGATGGAAGACCAGAAGCAGACAGGATTTTGGTTTACATCAAACACCCAAAACGCTGTAGTTTGATTGTTTACTCCCTGGCCCCCAAACCTCAGGGTAACTAAGTTTACCTATTGAATGATAATGATTTATTTCAGGAGTGAAGGCCACTTCTTTGATGTGATGAGCGTGTATACAGGTATCAGGTTAAAAGATAATATCAGGCTATGACTGAAGACTTTAACATCTTCACCATCCTGGAGGTACAGAGTTTTGTCTGTCACTGCCCCCACCCTGTGGGACGCCTTTCCACTATACAACTGTCAGACTGCCCAAACCTGTCTGCTTTCAAAACCCTCACTAATCCCCCCCTCCCCAGAACTACTTCTAACTTATGATCGCTTTTAAACGTATTCTATGCTTTTTTAAGTCATGTTTTTATTGTTGTGTTGTTTTAGTTGATGTTTTTATCCTCTGTATAGCATCTTTAGGGTGTTGAGAAAAGCGCTTTATGAGTAAAATGTACTGTTATTCACCACTTATCTCAAATGTATCCACTCTTGGACTGTGGCCTCTGTAGTCTCAGCTCAACACTTAATTTCAAATAAACAAAACAAACACAAACTTAATTTAGGTTCAGTGTTGGACAGAATATATACCTGATTTAAGCTGATATTTAACTTTTTTTCTTTTGGTTATTTAGACTAACAAGTCAACAGACCTTTTTTAAAAATATAATTATACCCAGGTGTTGTTTTTCTAACTGTTGCACAGATGACCCATGCAGTTATTGATGCAGTCAGTCAGAAGTAAGTAAGAATACATACATAACATGAATTAACTCTGATAGCTTTATATTTATTATTTTCCTGATAACCTTTTTGTCTCTGAGTTCTCCAAAATCAGATTATTGAAAGTTTTGTTCTAACTCTATTTAAGCTGTTTGGTTGTTTTCAGAGAGAGGGGTGTTTTGAGGATGTCCCGAGGGTCCTTCAGGGGTTTCCAAGAGACCTAGAAATAAAAAATGAGGAACAGTGTTTTCAGACAGTGAAAAAAAAAACCCTGATGTTAATGTGTAAATCTAACCATAGACTTTCAGTCTCCTGGCTGTAAAAGACATACGTGTGACTGTTTCTAGTTTTACTTTTCTCTTTGTTCTCTTTTTCTTTTCTTTGCCTTTCTGATACCCTTTCTTTTTTTCAAAATCTTTGCCCTGTTAAGAGATGAAATAAGTGAAACAGTTTTAAAAGTTTGCTGTCTGAAAGGATAGAGGATATGAGGGAGGGAGATAAAGAAAAGCAGTTAAGAAGAAAGAGAGAGAGTGATAATGATTGGGAAAGGAGGAGGGGAGGCATGGAGGGGGGAAAAAACAGAAAAGACAATAGAAAAAATGAAATAAGATTGTGTAGAGAAAAAAGAGCGACAGAATTGTCGCTTGGGAAAAGAAGAGAAAACTCCCTGTGTCTGTGTCTCGCCATTAAATTTCACAAATTAAAGCAGTATTATCTTGAAATATTTAAAGGTTAGATGAATGTCGATAATGGATCTAGACAGCCATTAAGCTGTAATTGCTCTCTAATGTAGTTAGTGAAAGACATGGGATACAATTTTGCAGCAAACACAGAGGGGGGCGGGGGGCGAGAAAGAGTGAGAGAGGAGAGAGATAGATTGTGAGAAAGAAAAGAGAGAGAGAGGGGAAGAGTTTGGTTTCTGTTTATTGATTTTAGTCACAGCTCCTGATTTAAACCAGAGCTGTTGTTTTGTGCATTAAGTCTTAATAAGGCAAAAAGAAGGAATGATTAACTATTTAGAGAGACAGAGTGCTGGGAGACCCAGTGTGTGTGTGTGTGTGTGTGTGTGTGTGTGTGTGTGTGTGTGTGTGTGTGTGTGTGTGTGTGTGTGTTTGTGTGTGTGTGTGTGTTCTTGGGGCCACTGCTAATGAAAGCTGCAACCTGTTGCTTCTAGCAAAACACATCCCTTCCTGTTGAGGTGCCACATTCCCATACATGTATGTGCATCAGTGTTCATGTGTGATACAAACAATCCACTGACCTACAAGTTGTCACTTTTTTTAACTAGCATATATAAACCACAGCTTGGGTGCCTCCGGGTCAATGTGAGGGATGGCTTTTCCTGTCCCATGCAATGGTAGCATGAAGTATGTGTGCACCCACTGGTTAGGGATGCAGCAGGGGTCAAGGTTTGGTTTTGTTGATAGATCAACAGATTTTCTACTTCTGGTTTCTGCATCCCTTAATTCATCCATTTCTACCCATATTTATACCCTAGAAAATATACAAACTTCAGCAACAAACATTCACCTTCTTTGACACAAAGACCAACAACCTGTCCAACAGTCAGCTGTTCATCCAGCTTTACTTTTGTAAAAACGTGTGAGGATGATGATGTGGTTTGCCAGTCAGGTGTGCAGATACATGTTGTTGAAAGAGTCCAGGTTTGAGTCCAGGTTTTCAGACTTAGGGGCCCACAGAGAGTCACTGATTTCAGATGTTTTCAGTGATTTATGTCTTTGTGTGCACACTCCCTCTGATGTGTGGTTCATCTGAGGGGATCAGTAACATGAGGAGGCTTCTCTGGCTTAGGACAAAGTGACGGATCAGAAAGAGATTTAATACGCTTACTTCTGCTTCTGTAGCTTAAGTCTATTAACAGTCTCATCAATCTGCACTTTTCTTCTGTCTGTGTCTTCGGTGCATCATAGAAAGTAAAATCATAGTTATGCTATTTTATGTTGTAGCTTTGTAAACCCCTGAGATTAAAGATGTCTCTCAATGTTTTTGGTGCTCAAATTATGCATTTCATCTCTCTCTCTCTTTCTCTCTCTCTCTCTCTCTCTCTCTGTGCTCGTTGTGTATCTGTACATGCCTGAGTGTGTCCCTGCTGCCTTGCACCCATGCAGACATGCTAACTCGTTAGCAGCTTCTCACTCCTCGGTTCCAAAAAGGGAGGTGCTATCCAGGTGGCAATCCCACGATGCACTTCTCCCCAGTGGGTGTTAATGGTCACTGTCAGTAACAACTTCATCAGAGGAGAAATGAAGGAATCTGCAGTTTCTTGAAGGGGACTCTTTCTCAGAGCCAAAGTTCAGTGAGGGGACACCAGCTGAACCAATCATATTTAACCATCAGCTGTTCTGTATACAGCTGGACCCCCCCCCCCCCCCCCAAAAAAAAAAAAAAAAAAAAAAAAAAAGAAAACAGAATAAGAAAAATAATGGTACAAAACATATTTTAACTTTTATCACATTGTCGTTCCAGATTTGAATATCTGACTTGGCAAATTCAGTGAAGCATCACGACAGGAAGTAAACAGGAAACAGACAGCGTCAGAAAGTCACAAGGCTTTTTTTGACGATGACATGGAAATCTCACTTTGAGTTGCAAGTTTAACAAAATACAATGATAAAGAAAAAAAAAACTTTAATCAAGCTAGCAACGATACCGACAGTTATTTTAGTAACAGAGATCAGACAGAAGTTACCAATTTTGATCATTTTTATGCAACATTTATTAAACTTTAATTTTGTTCTTGTCATACTTTTCTGAAACTGAAAAATTAGATCTTAGATGTTTTTTTCAAAATAATGTCATAAAATGAATCATTGAAACACATCTTCATGAAAGATGTTTGACAGAAATGCCTTAAAGCCTGAAAAATACATCCTTTATAAAATCAGTGCAAAAACAATCATTCAAGTCATTATTCCAGATATTTATGAAGGTAAACTGTTGTGAAACATGTAGGGCAGCAACCCAGGTTTTGTTAAAAACTGCAGGAGAAGAGGAGGAGGAGGAGGTGCAGATTCTGCCTCCTCACGTCTCTGTTGACAGACTTCTAAATAATTACTGGAAGAGAGAAACAGACAAACACATTAGTTTCAGTCTCACTTATAATCACCCAGTTCATGTGTGTGTGTGTGTGTGTGCGTGTGTGTGTGTGTGTGCGTGTGTGTGTGTGTGTGTGTGTTTGCAGCCAAAATTAGCGGTGTCGGTACTTTGTTAACCACACAGAGTGAGTCTCACTCTCAGCTTCTCTTTCTTCTGTTAGCTGGTTTTGATCTGTGATAACAGCCTGCAGATATGAAGATGGATTTAACAGAACAATCTGAGGATAAATCAAATGGACTGAAGATGATTAGCAGCCATTTTAAATAAATGTTTTGTTGTTTTTTTTAATGACGATCACTCACAAGATAAATATGATCTAGTATGAGATTTTGAAGTGTTTTGACCTGATGGCAAACCTCAAATTAAAGCTGCAAGCAGCAATAAGCGGGCCCTCGCCTACATGTGCCTGTTGGGGCATGGCATGGTTGCCACATGTGCAGCAAGATCTGCACATGCGCATGTGTTTATAAGTCCAGAGAAGAACAGTGAATTTTAATCACAGAGCAAAACACATGACTTCCTGTTGACAGTAGAGGGCGCTGTAGTTTGAAGTCAAACAAAGCACATAGTGCGTTCAGGATGTGACACTGAATGTGTGTGTGTGTGTGTTTTGATCCAGATCCAGTATTGTATATGACAGGTATTAAGATTTTCATTTCTCCGAAAAAAAAAAATCGTCAACTTTGGCGACCTCCCCTGGCCACGCCCACTGAGTTACAAAATATCCTTTGATGTCTTTTAATCATCAATGAGTCTTGTATACACCATAAATATTTGAAGTTGCTACTAGTTTCATCAAATACGTACCCTATAAATCGTCCAAGTCACACATTTAACTGTAATTTTCTGAACTTCCTGTTCTGAATTCACTATGGTCGTGATGGTCGTTCACACTGAAAATCAGACCTGTAGTTTAAAGCAGGTGGCTAAGGCTGATTTTTCAGTGGCTAGAGGGCGCTATGGAGCAAGTATCGGCACAAAAACACTGCAGGCATAAAATTTCACGTTTGGCCCCCCCATTGGCTTTTTTCCCCCCGGGGTTTTGTTTTTTGTCACTAGGGTTCAATAGTGTCCTCGCCGACACATTGGTCATCTGGCTCAGGCCCTAATAACTGCAGCCTGCATCTGTCTATTCAAGACAAATATGAGAAACTGAATGTAATAAACACTTAAAGACGCAGTATGGCCTGAGTGCTTTGGCCATATCATGACTTTGTCTTTGATCTGGTCAGAAGTTTCAGTAAAAGGCTGCTTGAATTTCCAGTCTTTTTTTGTTCAGCTTATTAATACACTCAGTAACGTTATTGTGATTGCACATTTGGAAGGTTTCTTCCCCTCTTAAGCTGGGCTGTTTCATGCAGTGGATTAGTCAGCTCAGCCCCCTCATTGAGGAACAGGCTTGAGTACCTGAACAGAAGCTTGACTATAACCTGTGCAGATGAGTCAACTCTGTCATGGGATGACTACTTTTAAGAGAGTCTGATCCAAACATTAATCTCAGTTTAAGTAGCAATAATTCATTCTATGGTTTGACCAACACAACAAAGGATCCTGTCAGCATATAAACAGTTCTTTCCTTGGTGTTCGGGGTTTTAGCCATGCAGTTGTCATACATGGCCTTGTGGTGCTTTCTTAAATACTGGAACAGGTTTGTAGTTTGTTGTAGCTACGGTAGCCAGGCATGTTTTTCACAGTACCGTACGCTGTGCCGCATCTTCTCTCCTAAATCCAAAAGAGGTCTGGACAACTGACGTGCTGTTCCTCTTTGACACCAAAGTCGCGGTTCTTCTGCTGAGGCCATTTTTAAAGATGTCAACAACAGCACAACAAATCAAAACTTAACATTGCTGAAGTTGTTTTCTTCACCCACTGATTTTTATCCTTGCGCCCCTATTTCTCAACACAAAATGCTGAATTTCAGCATTTGTTAGAGGTGTTCATCGGTTTTGATTCTCAAAAAAAAGTTTTGTACATTTTCGACTTTGTTGCATTTTGCTTTCAACAGGTAAATGGAAAGTACTTATACAAAATGCAAGTCTTGAGATAACTCAAAGCATTGTTACACCTCATGTCTTATTTACCCATTCACACAGCGATGACCATTGACATTCAGCCACTGGCGGTTACTT
Source organism: Labroides dimidiatus (assembly GCA_030710495.1). Lineage (NCBI taxonomy): Eukaryota > Metazoa > Chordata > Actinopteri > Labriformes > Labridae > Labroides > Labroides dimidiatus. The sequence continues at coordinate 8,006,008 of CM061157.1, forward strand.
GTATGAATGGGGACATTTCAGCAGGTAGACTGCAGGAACTTGGATCAAACATTCAACTGAAGAGAAATATAGTGAAGGAGGGGGCTCTCTGATCAGTTACTGACAAGGTTCTGTGTATGCCGGATGTACTCGGCCCAGACTCTCTCCGTAACAGGCTGCTGATGCTAGGGCTGGTTTCAGTAGTCATCTGTTCTCAGCAGATTTAAACAGAACTGATGGAATTCACCTGAGCACCACTCTCACTTCCCCATCGGCCCCATAAACTGACTGCTACATAACTAATGTACGAGGCTCTTCCTGGACAGGTGCATGTGGTGTGAATGTGAGTGAGTGTGTGCGTAAATGCAGCTATTTTTAATTTTGTCCAAACCACAGAGTTTCACAAAGACCAAATGTATAATGTCAGACTGTGGTTGCTTCTTCAGCAGAAACATGTTTGGGTTTTTTTTTTTCTTGCACAAAGCTCCCTCTCCTGCTTGAGTGGTGGATGACTTCAGGAGGGGAAATTTACTTTTGTTTACTTCTGGAAGGCAATATTAAAAGACAGGTGATAAAGATAAATCTTAAAAAGAAAACATGGCAGAGAACCATTCAGTTGTTTTAGAACAGTATTGTATGGACGTGTTTTGCACATATGTAGTTTGGAATTCACAGTTTTAAACCAAAGTTCAACCTTTCAACAGAGGCATGTCAGAAAAATCTCCAACTCAAATGACTGAAGTCAGATTCAAATCTTGGTTTTAAACTAACAGCTTTAAAAAGATCTAGGATCCCTGCATGCCTCCATCAAAGACACTCTTCTCTTTAGATTTCACTCTTCTGTTTACTCTACAAAAGCAGTTGTAACCTTTCATTCGTCTGATTCCTCCTTTCATGAAGTGAAATGAATGAACCTCAACGTTTTTTTTTTTCCTTGGAGGTATCAGCAGGAGAGGCGTGACTGGAGGACGAGAGCCGAGGAAGAGCTGATAGCAGTCAAACCCCTCTGGCTCGAAGCTCAGTCATGTTTACACTTGACGACAGGACACCATGAAAGAGCGAGGAGAGGCGGAAGATAAAAGGGAAGAAGAAAGAAAGGAGGGGAGGAGGAGATGAAGGGAGAGAGAGAGAGGGAGGGAGCAGAGAGGGGGCAGTGAGGTGTGAGAGAGAGGAGAAGAAAGTAAAGGAGGAGGAATACAAAAAGAAAAGCTGTTTTTAGTGTTGATGAGATCAGAGAAAGGCCGCAGGTAAACGTAACCCTCAACTCTCGGAGAGTGCTGGCATAATGAACAGAGTCACGGCGTGCTCTGACACACAGCTGACTTTATAACAACACTGAGTGGAAACAAGAAGACAGAAGAACTTAAACTGTAACCTTTGAAACTTGAACTGATTGATATTTAGGTATTTGTTTTCTAGAGGTACAAGCTTTTTGTTATCTTTGTTGTTTTATTGTTTTAGAGTATAAGTCTGATCTTCCTGATTTTAGTGTTAAGTTGTCAAATGTTTCCACTTTGTCACGCTGTGAATATCTCATGCATCAGGACCTTATCGAAACAGTTTCTTCAACGGTTGTTGAATGACTGAATATTTCTAAAAATTCAAAAAGCTTGTGCAACTATTTTTTTTCTTTTGAAAATATTTTTTATACTGGTGCCTGTACTTTACTTTAGCACATCTAAAAGCTGTTTGCTAACCGGATTGATATAGACAGAAGAAAAACAAAACAGAACACTTTCCTACTGGAACTTCTGATTGTTGACTCTGTTTTTTTCTGGCTCTTTGGGAAAGAAAGAATATGAAAAAGCTTATTTTCGGATGCTTTTCTGCATGAATTCAGGGAAAATGGTTCCCCACAGAGAGACAACAGAGATCTAAAAATACAAGAAGTTTTCTGCACTGTCATAATGTGGGAAGTAGAAGGGATATTTTATGTTTATTCTTGGACTGATGGAGGGAGAAATTGGCCACTTTGCTTATGTTGAGAAAATACGAGATAGAAAGATGGAGTGGCTTTTTTCTTTCTTTCTTTTTTTTTTCTTTTTTGTTTACCTGCTAATTAAAAGCAGATGTCAAGGTACAATTCTCAGAGCTTGTTTAACGCAGCACAACTGTTTTCTGATTTACTCTCTGCACTTGTTGAGAGACCACCACGCTTCTCTTATCCAACCCACTGGACTTTCTCCAGTTTCACAAATCTGCTGTTTCCTCTCTGCACATCTCATCCTCTCTCTGTCTGTATGATTAAGCTCGATCGTCCCTGTGCTTGTGTTAGCTCTAAGCTGGCAGGTGTGTATGAGATAGAGCTTTATAAAGCCAACAAACACAAAAGCCTCCACAGAGAGAAAGAAGCCTTAATTGAATTGTCAAACACAAATCTACCCAGAGACTCACTTTGACTCAAACTCTTCTGAAACAATGCCTGTCTGCAGGACTGTCTCACTGCCTCAACCTGAACCTGTCTGTCTCACATAGCATCCACTTTTTCTGAGTAGATTCAGGGTGTTAGGGATAATCAGGGACAATCGGTTGGATATCTCAGAGGGAGTAGCTAGAGGTTTTAAAGTGATATTTTGCATGGACTGTGGACTTTAGGTTGAGACAACTGTGATGATGGGATGTAACTAAGAAAAGAAAACCCTAACCCATTTTACTCTGTCACCACAGGCAGCAGCCATGGCTGCATGGTGGTGCTTAGTTAAGGGGGGTACACACATAATGTTTATGTTTAGGCTGTTTTAGTCCTTAATTTCCTCCTTCCCAACCAAGGACGGACGATGCCCAGTTATCTTATAAGATAATCCTGTGGTCAGAGGTGTGTTATGAGTGAATTTGTCCCATTAATCAGCTTTGAAATGGGTCAGGGCCAACAATCATAAGTATTAAACTTGTTTACAACCAAAAATCTTCATGTGTGTGGGGAAAGCCGACGACTCTCGAGTCATGACTTTGTGAATTGTAATGTAGAATGAAATGTAGCCAATCAGGAGACAAACTGACTGAGGAATGAGGAAGCAGACGTAAACAAATCAAGCATGGCTGACCTGACATGGAAAGTTCATCAGGAAAGTCTGTGTTCCTACTGTCTCCAGGATTATTTCCAGTCTTTTCTTCTTTTCAGTTTGGGAATTTTCCGTTAAAAATAGTCCCAAGACCACCATCATTCCCGCTTATATGTCCTCTTCCATGTTTCTTCTTCTAGTTTTTTGTAGATCACATTTGGTCACGCAAAATTTCTGTCTTGGAGGACTAGATTCAAGATCGGTGGTGGGAGGGAATTATTATGTGCGTGTGTTAAGTTTATCAGAGCACACCACACAGTACAATAAAAAACTGTTTAATGCCTGATTTTTGATCTTCGTGTGTGAGCTCTCTAACAGATAAAAAATCTCTTCACATTTAGGAAATCTTTAAATGTGTTCCCCCCTTTAGTTGTTGCTCATTGCAAGAAGGTTTCCTGACATTATGATTTGAACAATGAGCCCAAAGTGCTTTCAGCTCTGTGTTTAAGTGTAAATGTTAAAGCTTTGTATAAGTGAATTTCTTGGCGGTGTTGTATTGGTGATGTATTTGGTTGTTGTGTATTTGACGGCATAAGACTGCACAGTGTGTCATATTGTTCTGACAGATTGGTGTACATCTTAATTGTTCACCAAACACACCATCACGCTGTGGTGCTTTATATTTTGCACAGGGAGGAAAAGCCTTGAAGTTGGAGAATCAGCCCATGTTGACTGTTGCTGCTGCAGACCTGAAATAACACTAATATGACCTATTGTTCATTCTATGATTTACTGACAGTTGAACAGCAGCTTTTCAAAAGTTAAAACCATAGATCGTATAATTAATGGATGTAGCCTACGCAATGTCACCCGTCTGTTTTTGAAACAGATTTTTGAAGCAAAACAGCCAGTGTGGCCATATTGGAAATGAGGGCGGCTTTGAGTCTCCACAGTAACAGCCATAGGGTACCCTGCAATCACGTGAGCTGAGCTATGCCTCTGATTGGACGAACTGGTGATCTTAATATTGTCTAAGCTGCCAAGTTAGAAAAAAATTTGACCCCCTCCCGTACAGTGCATGCTGCTAGTGAAATTAAAGATTCATACAGGAGACATTCTTTGTACCAGGCTGTAAATGTGCTTATTTTGGCTGTGAAAACGGCTTTTTTGGCTTGGTGTGTATGTGAGTTCCGATACTTCCAGAGCCAGCCTCAAGCGGACACTCGACAAAATGCAGATTTTAGCACTTCTGCATTGTGTCATATTTTCAGGCCGAAGGTTGCTGCTTGCGTAAAACCTACGGTCATGCTTGTGTGAAACTCTGGCCCGTCAGAGCAGGGGCAGAAAGTAACTCACAGGTTCTTCAAAATAAAGTCATCGATTGTTTACATAAAGTCCATTGAGTAGTGTTTTACGATAAAGAAGCTATAAATACAACTTAACCAAATTATGTGTCAATGACTCGTATTTGTTGTATTGTCAGACATTTACATCAAGCTTGTAAGACACAAAAACAAACACTTGCATGTCCAAGAATTACAGGATTACAGGCAGTATAGTCCAACTGTTGCTGTTGTGTGAAACAATCTAGGAAAGTAATTCAAACCCTTTGAACCTGTTAAAGATTTAGAACTCAAAATGTATAAAATGAAGATGAAATTCAATATCTCCTTCAAAGGGATTTGACTGCAGAAGTTAAATCTGAATCAATAAAGTGTTTCTCATATCAACATTTCTACTTTTGTTGATATTTTTCAGTTTCTATTAAAAGGGAAAACAAAGAGACCATGCACATATCAAAATAAAGAATCCATACCATTTCTTGACATTGACATAGTTTGAAATGGGTCATCTTTGATTTAAGAGCTACTTTTGTGCACTGAATCATATTTTTACTTTTGGTTCTTTCTACCCTCACTTAGATGTGACAGTGCATCGAGCCGGAAACCAGAAAGCGAGAGAGAAGAATGACTTGCAGTTGAGGTCATCTCAACCTTCGCTAAGCTAAACCAGCATCCTTGACTTTAGCATTATTAGTCACTCCTGTGTGTTGTTTTAGGTACTGTTTCTTTAGTCGATGTTAAACAAACCGTTTTGATTTTATTTTCAGTGAGTATTGTTTTAAATTTGCCGTCTCTTTTTCTGTGCCAGGAAAATAGATTGTATGCAGTGAAGTTCTGCAGGATGATATTGAGCTTTAATGAGAAGTTTAGCATCATATGAGCAGTTTGGCAAATTTAACAAAAATTTGGAGTAGTTTTGACAACTTTAGGCCACTCAAAGTATTAGATGTTGGAGTTGTTACTCTACAGTAACGTCGCTGTTAAGTCAGTAACCACTTTAGTACCGCTTCTGTGTCTTTTTCTCATTCTGCTCACAACTAGTTCCCAGCCCGCCTTTGGCTCTGCGCCTTTATCTGAATTGTTCTCACTCACGCTTTATAAAAAGTTTTGCTAACTTGACTGCTTAATAGCTTCCGAGCAGTTTGCACACAGATTTTTTTTCTTTTTTTGTTACTTTCCTTTTGTTCCTCTGGTTGTGATGGTGTGCAGAGATCTAAAGACACAGTTGGCTCGACTTCACATGGGCCTGTGTGGAGAGACGAGGGGGTTTGTCAAAGGAATCGCCTGCACCACAGAGATGGGAAAAAAAATAAATAAAGAAAGGAAAACAAAAAGGAACAGCCTTCTTATTATCAATAATAATCTCTCTTTTTGGAAAGGCCTCTGTAGGCTCTGAAGCTCGGCTGTCTTTAAAAAACACATAACGTGGCTGATTCAAGAAAACCATGTTTGAACTTGCTAATGTTTTTTTCTCTCTTAAACTTCTCTCTCTCTCTCTCTCTCTCTCTCTCTGTCTCTCTCTCCATTTCCCCCCTTTTCTGTCTAAATGAGCTATTCTTTCTCTCTCTCTCTCTCTCTCTCTCTCTCTCTCTCTCTCTCTCTCTCTCTCTTTATTTAGTGTGCCATTAGCTCTCCAAGCTGTTGTTTGTTTACTTGCTTTAATGTCATTTTTTCCCCACAAAACAACGAAAAAAACACTGACTGATACGTACAGTTTTAGTGTGTGTGTGTGTGTGTGTGTGTGTGTGTGTGTGTGTGTGTGTGTGTGTGTGTGTGTGCGTGCGTGGGGATGTTTGTGTATTTTGATATGCCTCTTTTTGCAATGAATGAATGTGTGCATAGTTTTAAAATGTAGTTGACTCTGTGTGTGTGTGTGTGTGTGTGTGTGTGTGTGTGTGTGTGTGTGTGTGTGTGTGTGTGTGTGTGTGTGCGTGCGTGTTAAAGCACTGGCACTAAACTTACTTGGGTCCAGATGTTCTAATTATAGAACTGCTCTGCCGCCTAATGACAGGAAATGTTGGCCTGTGTGTGTTTTAGTGTGTTTTTGTGTGTTTTAGTGTGTGTGTGTGTGTTTTAGTGTGTGTGTGTGTGTGTGTGTGTGTGTGTGTGTGTGTATAGCCATAAGTTACTGACAGACACACAGACCAAGTGTGCGTGAGACAGAAACATGAATGAAGTTCTTGTCATTAACCTCCTGAACCCTGATTTCCTCTGTTAAATTTCCTAAGTGTCTTTAGAGTAAACTAACACAATCAACATCCTTTTTATTGACAGATTTGGTTTGCCAGACATGTTTCGAAGAAAGAAGTGGATTATGTTCATTCACTGGCAACATCTGTTCTAATCCAGGGGATGTATATCCATAACTTTAATCTGTTCCTTTGGTGAGGTAATGTTCTGTTTTTGAACTAGAGTCAAAATCAGATCTTAACCTGTAATTTTTCATTGCACAAAATCATTACAAAAATGAATTTATAACACTTTTAGCTTATGATGGAACCTGAAATTGATCCCCCATGAGTCAACTCTTGGTAACTGTGAGGAGAAACAGGTTGAAACCTTGACCAGAACCACACTTATGTTGGACAGCCATCTGCTGCAACTTTCATGGCCAACAGTGTGGCCAAAAAAAAGTTGTATAAGTGAGGAAGAGGCAGACAGAAAGATGTACACACTGTGAGAAAAAAATACAGAAAATAGAGACATATAGTATTCACATCAAGAAAAGATTATGAAAGAAAAAGTATGAATATAACTACAAAACATAAACAAAAACAGGATACAATGTTTTGCAAATCCTGTTTAACCTATAATAAATTGATTACAGTACAAGGGCAAGATATTTATTGTTCAAACTGATAAACTATTATTATTTTTATTTTTTTGTTTTTGCAAATATTCACTCATTTTGAATTTGATTCCTGCTAAACATTCTGAAAAAGCTGGGACAGGCTCATGTTTCCCACTGTGTTCCATCACCTTTACTTTTAACAACACTCAGTAAGTGTTTGTGAACTGAGGACACTAATTGTTGAAGCTCTGGAGGTGGAATTCTTTACCATTCTTGATTGATGAACAACTTCAGTTGATCAACAGTCCGGGGTCTCTGTTGTCGTATTTTGTGCTTCATCATGCGTCACACATTTTCAATGGGAGACAGGTCTGGACTGCAGGCAGGTCAGTCGAGTACCTGCACTGTTTTACTACGAAGCCACGCTGTTGTAACACGTGCAGAATGTGTCTTGGCATTGTCTTGCTGAAATAAGCAGGGACGTCCCTGAAAAATGGACTGATATCCATGATTTCCAAAAACAGTTTGAAATGTGGACTCGTCAGACCACAGCACACTTTTCCACTTTGCGTCAGTCCATCTCAGATGAGCTCGGGTCCAGAGAAGCCGGTGGTGTTTCTGGGTGTTGTTGATATATGTCTTTGTCTTTGCATGGTAGAGTTTGAACTTGGACTTGTAGATGTAGTGATGAACTCAAGCAGCAACCTCCGGTCTGAAAATATGAGGCAATGCGGAAGTGCTAAAGTCTGCTGTTCCTCGAGTGTCCGCTTGAGGTTGGCTCCGGAAGTACCGGAAGTCACATACACACTAAGCCAAAAAAAGCCGTTTTCACGGCCAAAATAAGCCTATTTACAGCCTGGAACAAAAAAGTCTCCCGTCTGAATCGCTAATTTCACTAATGGCACGCACTGCACAGGGGGTGAATTTTTTTCTAATTCGGCAGTGTCCACAATATCAAGCTCACCAGTTCGTCCAATCAGAGGCACAGCTCAGATCACGTGACTGTGGAGCGTCCTATGGTTGTTACTGTGGAGACCCACAGCACGCCTCATTTCCAATATGGCTGCGCCGACCGTTTGGCTTCAAAAGTCCATTTCGGGAACAGATGGGTGACGTAGCGGAGATTACGTCCATTAATTATACAGTCTATGGATGAACTGTGTTAACTGACACTGGTTTTCTGAAGTGTTCCTGAGCCCACGTGGTAATATCCTTTACACAATGATGTTGGTTTTCACTCTAAAATCACTCTTTATGCAGTGTGTGTGTGATGTCATCAAATTGTCTGATCATTTTGCTGATGCTGTAAGACCAACAACTCTACCTAAGAGACAAAGAATATCCTTTGCAATATCCAAGCATTATTACCATAGACTGTATAACATGCTGCTTTTAGCACATCTGCATCTGCTTCATTATTTAAAACTGGATGTTGCCCTTCGGTTAATTACACATAAACCTTCCTCAGATGAAGACACAATAAAATATAAGCAAAGTTTCTGTTGTTTGTTTGAAAACATTGATAATAAGTAAGTTTTTTTTTTGTGTGTGTTTCTTTTAAATATTTTACACCTGACCATAACCTACAGGCTTTATACACAGCTTGTAAAACAGGAAAGATGTTGTGATCATCTGGTCTTTGACCAACTCTCTCTGAAAACTCAATAAAACTCAACCCTTTAAGAAAGAAGATTTTTATCCACTATTAAATCATACTTATGCTTTTTTTCTCTGAGAGCCTGATTATGGGCATTCTCGGACTGCATTCATCGTTACTGTGGTAACAAGATGTCAATCGATGTCACATCTCCATCCTCATCTCCAACTGTCCGCTAAATCCAGGCTCTGTAACCACGGAGACAGAGAGGTTTTTTTTTAACTTGGTTGTGTCAAAGGGTTCTCATGAGGATCCATCTGCTGCTGTGCCTTGCTCAGAGGGTCCAAGGAAAGGTTAAGGGAGGAGGAAGGGAAAGAGATGGACAAAAAAGAGGAAGAAGAAAGGATGAGGGAATTTGAAGATAGTCAAAGGAAGTGGGGTGAGGAAGCATCATGGAATAAAAGAATTGGAGAGAAAACAAAAGAAAGATTTAAAAGACATGAAGAAAGAAGCGGTTAAAAAGAAGAAAGGAAAGCAAAATAAGAAAAAGACTGATGTGGAGGAGACGCAAAGAAATGTGTGAGAAACATGAGAAGAAAGGGAGTAAACATTAAGAAAACAGAAGGAGGAATAGACAGAGGGGGACTAGAACAAATAAAAGAAAAGTCAGAAGGATTTGAGAGAGAAAAGAAGGCTGGAAACTAAGAAAAGAAAGGATGGGAGGAGGGAATAAAGGGGGATTAGAAAGATAAGGGATAGAGGGAGTAAACAACCAAAGGAAAAATCAAGGAAGGAAAGATTGTCAGAAAAGTAGGGGAGGACTAAGGGCAGAGAGGGATTAAAAAAAAGCTAGAAATTAAGGAAAAAAGGGGAGGGGGTGGGTAAGAAAAGGAGGAGAAAAGAAAACCAAAATGATACATGGGGATGAAAGAGAGGGACAGCATGAAGAGAAGGGTTGAATGAACCAGAAAAGTGAAAAAAAAACAAGGAAATGGGAAGAGAAAAAAGGAAGTGTGGTAAAGAAGAGAGAGAGAGAGAGAGAGAGAGAGAGAGAGAGAGAGAGAGAGAGAGAGAGAGAACAGGAATCATGTAGAAAACAGGACATGAGTGACTTCCTAATTGTGATCATTACATCACTTCCTTTGCTTGTTCAGTCTCTCCCTTGCCCTCTCTCTCTCTCTCTCTCTCTCTCTCTCTCTCTCTCTTTCTCTCTCTCTCTCACACACACACATACACACACAGGGATTGTGGTGTTAGACAGTTTAAGCAGCTTTAAAGGGAAAGATACAGACACGTAATCTGACTCTTAATTCTTCCTCTCAATTTTGAGTGTGTGTGTGTGTGTGTGTGTGTGTGTGTGTGTGTGTGTGTGTGTGTGTGTGTGTGTGTGTGTGTGTGATACCCAGGATAATAACATGAATGTAGTTCAGTGAAAGTACGAAAAGCTTGTCTTTACATTATATAAAATGAGTCTTTGTGTCTCTGTTGCTCTCCATGTTTCTGTCACTCATTCTGCTTTTTCTCTTTTAGCTTCATTTTTTTTAACACTGATCATTGTTAATTTCTTTCCTTTTTTGTTTTACCTCACCCCCCCGCTCCCTTTTTGTCCATATTTCCTTCCCCATTTCCTCATGCTCTCTTCTTATTTACTTTTCTTCTTCTTTTTTCTACTTCTTGATGCCTCTTCATCTTCCCCGCCTGTTTCTCTTCTCATATTTGCATTTGTTTCTGCTTTGTGGTTCTTTTGTTTATTTCACCTGAACTTATTGGTTTCTTTTTAAATAACTCTAATAAATTTTACTCTCATCTTTACTGAAGAGCCTCTGTCCACAAACTGTCCAGTCCAGTTTTTAGCTGTTAAAAAGTCCTGAGTAGAAATACCTCCTCAGTGCTAGCTGTTTTTTTCTCATGCTCACAGAGATCTTAGTTAACAGAGTTGAACCTTCAAACCACTGCTGCTGCCAATGTCACCACCAATCTCCCTTGATGACCGATCAAGTCAAAAACAAACATTGCCTACGATAAGAGTGGAGGAGGAACTGACTGCAGTGTTTAGCATAGAATTTTAAAATGTTGTCAGTAAATGATGCTAAGGTGTGTTTAATATTGAGATCCCTGTGCTTCCTTACAGTTTGCCCCCCTTATTTCCTCACTGTTTCCTTATTTCATCTTTTCTCCCAGTTTTTCTGCCTTGTCTCTTTGTTTCCACTCCTCAATTATCCTTTTTGTTTATTTAATCCCCAATGCACATTTTATCTCATATCTTTACTTCTCTTTTCATCCCTTGTATCACTTTCTTGTTTTCCCTCTCTGTTCCCTCCCAGTATTTGATTTTCCTCTTCTCATCTTTCTTGTCACCTGGTCATCCTTCAGTATGGACTGTCTCATTTCTGTTTATTCATTTTGATCAGGTTCAGTCTCGTTGGCTACCACTGCATGTAAGCCCCATTTATTCTGCTGGTAACTTGAGTAACTGTTATTCAGCTAAAAGTCTTTGAGCGATTTTCTGAAGCCTGGAGTTTGACTGCTGATTTTTTCACATCCTATAATGGCAGCACAATAACCACCAGTTAGTCTGGGACAACAAAAAGAACATTTTTATCATAGTGATACAAAAGGCAGAAATGTAGATTCCATTTTGCCAAATAAGATAGTGTTTGATTTTCATTTGGAGGTAAAACACAGTTAAGTGAATCCTAATAAATGTTGTCTTCAAGGGTTTTAAAGCTCATTATGGCTGCAGTGCTCTCTCTAGGCGATGTGATGTCTGAAATGTTCCCAGCAGAGAAGGTGTACAAGTGTTTGATTACATAGCATCATTTGGCGGGAAGACTGCAGTGTGTCTCAGTGAGGATATGAAGGTAAAACCACCAGTCTCTTTTTCAGCTTCAGTAATACAAAACATCATTTTATCACCACTCCCAGAGACTATTTTGTTACTTTTGTTCACTCATTGTAATACAACTGCTGTGTTTCACAGAATCTTTAATCTTTTATACGTCAAAAAAAACAAAACAAAACTTAAAATACATTTATTAGACCAGTAGGAAAATGAATGGTTTTGATTTGAAGAGCATCGTACCAAACTTGACAGTCTTTCTGATCACCACACACACACACACACAAACACTGTGATGTGTGTGTGTTGGGGGATGGTGCAGGTCTAGAGTAAATTATAGAGTAAGGTTGGAGACCAGATGAGAACAGAGATGCTACAGAGCTCACACAGGTGCACGTGCGCACCCCCCCCCCCCCCCCCCCCCAACACACACACACACACACACACACGCTTGATGATTTCACAGCTTGACCACTGTCCTCATTTCTGTCAATCAGAGTGCATTTATTACCATCATGTTTGTGTGAAGGTGTGTGTAAGTCTGTTTGTGTTTGTAAAGGTTTGTTGTTATACATGTTTAACATTGCTTAACATGTTCACAAAACTCTAAAACAGATAAACTAATCCCTAATATCATTATTTCTCAAACTCATTTTCCAGAAGCTAATAAATTTTCAACTTGTTTTGTTCAAAATACTAATCTGGCTAACTTTTTTATAGCCTGTTTGAGCAGAGAAAACACACCACAGCAACGCTGTGCACAAATGGAGCCATTGTGACTTTGAGAAATGGTTTAATCTTACTCTGGGTTAAAAATGTGTCTAGATGTGAGAGCTTCATCCTCTAGTCTGAGTTATACAGAAGTGTTCTGTAAGTGTAAGCAAACTTTGGTGCCTGTGGTCTAGATTACTGTAAAGGCTGTCAATCAAACCAGCCAGGACAAAACATCTTGATTTTTGTCACCTTAAAAATCTGTGTTTTAGGTATTATAGGAGCCTTATTTGGCATGATGGTAACAGAAAAATGGAAGAAGCAAAACAAAACAAAACAAAAAGACATTTTGTCAATCTGCTGTGTGCACAGGGACGTCAAATATGTGATTTATAAACGTGCAAAAGCAGTAAGCTAACATGTGACATTAATGTGCGTCAGCACGTGAATAAGGGGATTTTCCCTGACGTATGAGAGTAAATAGCTGTAAATACAGAGGTGTGTCGCTTACTTTGGCAGTTCCTCATTAAAGATTGAGTGAAACACACAAACACCTTTTTTAAAATTTGTTTACAGTTCAATGTTTTTAAACAAATGAAGTCCAGTTGAAGTGCAGACCAACGTCGCTCTCAATCGGTTCTTTCTTTCTGCTCCTTGTTCCTCCATAAATTTCTCTTTTTAAATAATACAAAGAGCAGCTCAATGGTCCTTCTTGGGTACAGGCCTGTTTTTGTCCTCAGTGAGCCAATACACACACACACACACACACACACACACACACACACAAGTGCACACACTCATGCACAGAGGCTAACTGTATTAATAGGAGTCTGTTTTGTGTCAAGCAGGTCTTAATAGGATCAGTGTGAGAGACATGGAGCTGTCTGTCAGTCTAAGTTCATTAACTGATGATAGATGACCTGTAGAGAGTGTGTACACGCAAATGTGTGTGTGTGAGTGTGTGTGTGTTTGAGAGAGAGAGAGAGAGGGAGGTATGAATGTGTGCTTTAAAGAGTATTTTCCAGCTTGTGTGTAAATTCTCTCCCTCTCTCTGGTGTAATTTATAGTCCTCAATCGGAGGCCTTATCAGGTGCAGGACACATGGATGCCTCCTTCTTACTCCTTCTCTCCTCCACCAGGATGTCTTTCAACTCCTGCACACCAACTTGTATTTTTCTCGCCCCCTCTTCCTCTTCTCCCGCTCCTCCAATCTTTCTCCTCTCTTCTTTTTTAATACATGAGGATGCTTTCTCTAATTGCTCTCCTCCTCATCCTCTTCTTCCCAATCTTCACCCCACTTCTCCCGCATCTGAACCGAACTCTCCTGCTCTCCTTTTATTTCGTTTCACTTACAGATCTTCTCCTAACGTATTTCAAGTGGACTTTTTCGCTGGTCAATGACAGGTTTCATAGCTTGGCACAGTGTGCAGAAACTGACAGAGAAGCCTAATACTCCAGTAAATGGGATGTTGATCACTTTGTGAATTTGCATGTTAAAGTCCGGTTAATCTTTTATCTCAATCCCAAAACTTTCACAGAAGCTTTTACTTTGTGCATTAATTTTATGGAAACTAATGTTTATTGCGTGATATGGTTAATTCATCGATCATGGTGTTTGTTTCCAGATTCAACATGCTTGCACAAAGTCCAACTGATCAAGTTTGTCAACCAAAAAGTGTTCTCTTAAGTCAGATCTTGCGTTGGTTTACTTTTTTCAGGCCATCCATTGCATGTTCCAGAAATCCAAACGAAGACATGTTAGACTTGTCCCTACAGCCAAGCAATCCATGATGAATCCGTGACTATTTGCATAAGTTTCAGGTCTTAATTTATTTCAAGTAAAACAAAATATATATATTTTTTCATTTTTGTGCTTTGGAGAAGGCTTAATCAACATCTCTGGGACCAAATACTGTGAGTTCTTGAACTCTTTTCTCTGAAGTAGGCTAGATGATATGAAGTAAACAGAGCTAAAGTAGACCTGAGAAAATATCAGTTTTCAGACTGAATAACACTGGACGTGTTGTCATTATTAGAAAAATTACAGCTTTCTTTTCTGGTATGTCTCAGTCTTTAAACCAGACTGGTTGAATTTGTGTTACTGGGCAGTTTGTTCATTTGAGTGGATAAATCTGCACCCCATAAACAGAGGCTAAAGTCCCAAGGGCAGCAGTTGCTGGTTCGACTCCTTCTCTCTACCCATTGCTGCTTGCTTTCCCCCGCTCTTTTTTTTCTCACATTTTGTTTCTCTTCAGCCGTCTCAACAAATTAAAAAATATCCCATCCCAAAGCATGACTCTAAAGCTGATTTCAATGTTAGCTAAACCGTTAACAGATTTAATGACATTTTTAAAAATCTAACCAGTCTGCCTAAAATCCATCTGATCAATTTTGTTTACTCAGTAGGAGAAGTTAATTAAATATTGGTTAAAAAATACTGTTTTTTGTTCGTTTATTGTCTACTCAAAATACTGGTTTCTTACATCCCACCAGTCTCCTGTATTTCCATTATCCTATAAATCTATTTTTTCTTTTGTTCCCTGAATCAAATAGAGTAGAAATGTCCCATAAATCCAAACATTACTGTCTTGGTTCTCTAAAACCAACCAATTACATGTCTGATATCCAGCTGACCATGTCTTTGTTCTCTTAGTCATACTGATAGCTGTAAAGCTCCCAAATCAGACAGATGAAGTTTGTTATTTAGTCAAATTTCCCATCTCGTCTTTTTTGCGTAATCTGTGAACCCACAAAAATGTTCTTCTCTATTTTTTTATTTTTTATAAAAAGGAACTTGGTTTGTTGAGGTGAGAACTTTTGATCTGACTCAAAAAGGTTTTTCAAACTAAATCAGTTGCACACAAGCACACGCGTGCACACACTGACACTCAGACCCGGCTAAGCTGACATTCCAAATGACAACAATGAATGTAAGCTGCTCACTATACACATACTGACACAGTAGAGAGCCTATTGAGGAGAGATTTGTGCTATTCAATGAACCAGACTTCTCTCTCACTGTCTCTCTCTCTCTCTCTCTCTCTCTCTCTCTCTCTCTCTCTCTCTCTCTCTCTCTCTCTCTTCTTCTGCGTGTGACTGTAGGTGTTCAATGTAAGTGATGGTTGCTTTTGCACATTTCAGTCCACTTTCAGTCTTTTCTACAAATTCTCATATTTAGAGATAACTTCACTGTTACAGAAAAGAGTTGCATTTGTGTTCTGATTGGTGATCACTCAGCTTATACTTTAGGGTGAAACTGCTGCTCAAAGGAGACCGTGATGATGTGAAGCGTCAGAATGGTTTTCAGACGTTCATACCTTGATGGGTAAACAGCTGTGTTATTCTAAACACTGTCACAGAACTTTGCTCTGTCGAGGTTTGGTCATTGACTACTTTACAATAATAACTTATTGTACCTACGTCATACTCTGTATCACCTCTTTAGACACAGAGGGTGATGCCACTGAGACTATTGCAATGTTTGACACAGTCCATGGTTTGGGCACATCAGAAGCTTGAGTTGTACAGTATAAATGTAATTCTTGGTTGTGGTTCAGTTTCATGAGTCAATCTACCATTTAACCAATATTGAAATATGTGAAGTAGTTCTGCACAGACGTTTGTTGTTATAATTATTAATCCTCCATTGATGACTTTTACGATCAAAGTGACTTTGATCACTTTAATGTCCTAGCTGCATCCATGATATGAACAGTCTTGTTTCACTTTAAAATTTGTAAACGATTACTTGATGAATGGATTGGTGCTTTGGTACAGGCATCCTTGTCTTCTCTGAGAACGGATTGTTGGGATTTCTCATGTGGCGTCGTTTTCAGGTCACCTGTGACCTCTCAGCCTAAAGACTGACCTTTGACGGATATACCATGAATCCAGAGTGATGACAGAAGGGATTAAGGGTGTGTAGGAGGCTTACATGGCCATTACATTCAACTTAGACACGATAAGGGCTCTACAGTCATAATCAATAATGTTTAATGACATGGATCAAAGAGAGGGAGTGTTTGTGCTGCAGTATTTGTGTAGACTAATACCATATACAGCATGTGTGGTATTATGGTAGCATGTATTATTATGTTTTTATGATCTGTTAAGTGTCTTTGAGTATTTAGAAAAGCGTAGATAAATAAAATGTATTCTTATGATTTATAGGATCAGTCACATGATCATTTCACTGATTGAAATGTGAACCAAAGGACTAAAGATGTTGACTATAGCAGCTCTTGGGTCAGTGTCAACATCAAAAACGATCAAACATTTTGTGCATTTTTATGTTCCTTTTTTTATTAATGTGAAATTACCGGCTATTCAGCACTTTTTTGTTAGCTTAGTTGTTGACTTTGTTTTCATTTTTTTGTAACGACAATAACAAACTTTTTGCTATTCATGCTAAACAGTTTTCAATCTTTGACACACTAAATCTGTATATTTCAGTATCACTGCACGGCAGAAAGCGATCGATTGTCATCTGTCTCTGTCTCCTTTTCTCACACAGACATGGAGGAGAGAACGAGTGCAGGCTCATGGCCGAGTGGAAGTCGTTCTTCAAAGGTAATTAACAACAATGTTACTTCTTTTTCTATTACAAATACTTTTGCGATCAATTTTCTTTTGTACTCAAAATATGACTAATTGCTCACAAATTGCTTCCTTTACCATCTTTTACTTCTGTGGCTGTCACTCATAGAGTAATTTGACTAAACAGGTTATAGGTGTGGTTAAACGTGCACATCCATGTGTTCTAACTTTATCCATCTTTAAATAGGGAAGTTTGGTCTATAGCGTCATGCCTGTAAATATATATCTGTTGGTTACACCTGGGGCATTTTTATTCACACATATGACTCACTCCATTCATGAGAAGCTAGTTGGGGAAATGCCATCTTGTTAGTACAACCATAGCAGGAAGGAAATGATGGACAAAGGGTTCCCAAATTTACAAGATAATCTGACCTATTAGTGAAAAGGTCAGATTATCTTGTAAATCCTCTAAGAGAGCTTTTTTTATTCCTTTTCCAAAAAAATAAAGAAAATAGGTTGTGACCCCGAATTCAAGGAAGCAAAATGAACACAGCATCAGCCAGCCTTCCTGCTTTACCTGCAAACCACTTTTCAACCTCGGCACTAGCACCGCCTTTTGAAAGCTTTTTGAGGTTTTGGCATTCCACGTTGGCATGTTGAAGGGCAGGGAGCTCCCTGAACAGACTCATAACCCCTGAATCAAGCCTATTACATGCAAACAGTTAATAACTTTAGATCTGTCTGTATTTCATATTCCAAAAGTCAAAGACTTGAATAAGGTAATGTGAAGATGATGTCACTGTTCATCCTAAATGTCTGTCTCCTTCCACAGAGTTACGCAGAAGGGTCTCAGTACATGGCGTCACATGACAGCCTCTCACCTCCCTACGCCAACTCCAGGCTTGCAGGTACATCACAGACTGTGTGTGTGATTGTGTGTGTGTGTGTGTGTGTGTGTGTGTGTTTGTGTTTTGTTATTTTGCAGTGCTTTTCTTTCTCTCCACCAACTTCATATTCACTGCTCTGCTGGGTTTTGATCTACTCTGTGTGTGTGTGTGTGTGTGTGTATGTGTGTGTGTGTGTGTGAGCCGAGAATTAGTGAAACACTCGCATACACCGGAGGAGACAGGTCATCTGGCATGCAGTTTCTCTCTTTCTCTCTGCCCGCTGTGTGGAAAACGCTAGGCGGTGTGTGCTCATTTACCCATGATGCTCTCTGCCTCTGGCTCTCCGATGTGGCGCCAGTTGTGAGCAAATGGCCACTGACACAGATAATCTGCCTCTCTCTCTCTCTCTTGCACACACACTCACAGCAACACAGACATATATAATCACTCAAACACACACATGCAGATGTACTCACACACACCCACATACACAGAGCTTAATTACCTTTGACTGGATGCATCAAATATGGAGGATGTCAGCTCTCAAAGATCTGACTCTACCTGCTCTTTTTTCCGTCTCCTTCTCTCATTTGTTGGTTTTAAATGTGCTCTGAACTAAACTGACAGTTTTCTATAGATAAGAATTCCTACAATGTTTTGGAATACCGCAACCAAGCCCTGAACACGTCGAGGTCACTCTTTTCTAAGGTCTAACTTCTTCACTATCAAAACAAATTAAACACATTCAGAGGCTTTTGAAATGACCACATAGCTTTGCATGTTGATTCAGTTGTGAATGTGCACCGTGGGGAAACTTTGGCAAAGAAGTGTTAAACTTGAGAGTGTCGGGTCGTTGCTGTGGTTGGAATGATCCATCGTGTGTGCCATGTGTTGTGACAGTGTTGTGATTATGGTTAGAAGCTGCAGAGGCAGAGGGACGAGGTGATGCAGAGTCAGAAATGGAAATATTGCATTCTTCATCTGGCACACGGGAGCTGCAATTTACTTTGATAATGATAACACTAAGAGACAGAGACAGCTACGGATATGGAATACACACACACACACACACACACACACACACACACTAACATGCAGTTTCACATTTTCTACACTGTTGTAGAAAACACCCTTTTCAGTTTTACCACTGACTCCTCTGATCAGGGTAAATCAGACCGTTTCTCTGTCTGTGGGATTTTCTCATCTTCTATGCATCTCATGACGGAAATGTGTTGTTTGGGTGTCAATACTAAAAACCACAGAGCTCTCATTCGTATCAGAGATCAGAGATGGTGAATGACTTGATCTTGGAAAAAAAAAAAAGTCTTATCCAACCTGAATGGACCGCAGTATTGGTTGGACTATCTGGTAGATTGTTGCTGCAGTCTTGGAGCTCTAGTACAGTTGTTCTCTGGTAGTCATCCAGTTCATTGTAATGCACAGCATGATCTGAAAGGTTTCTGTGTGGTTACAGATGTGACGTTAAGCGGTTTGGAAGTCTTGTTGTAAGGTGAAGTAGTTACCATACTATTCTTGGTCACAGTTAAAGAGTTTTTCTGTGGCTGTTTAATGGTCGGTTGGGTATCATTTTATGTAGTGGTGATTTTATGTGTCGTCGTTGAGATGTTGATTGGTAATTGCTGTGTTCGTACTTGGTAAATGAAGCTACAGTATTGTTGTATGGTTGATGGATTACTTTGCTTGTTGTAGGTGTGTACTCGGTTCATCGTCCACTCCAGGTGTCTACCTGTGAACAAACTCTGATGTGTTTCTTACCAGTTCTTGATTTTTAAATTAGTAAATACTTCTGAAACATTAAACAATTTGACCTTTATGGCCTGAAAACTGTATTCACACATCCTTGCTTTTTTTCTCCAGTCTTCGGTTATAAAGTTATTATTGTTTTAGAATTATGTGGTACGATTGTCTTGTATTTAATCTGTTATCAAATACATTACTGTTTTTATTACTCTGGCAAATGTGGTGGTTTCTGCCTGTTCCATCCAGTCTTATGGTAACCTGTATCAGGAGCTCTACAAACACAAACACTTCTGCTCATGTTTGAGTCAGTCTGGATTTTGTTCCATGAATATGTCACAAACATGGGGAAATTCATCCGTCTCCTTTGTGTCATACTTTGCTTTTTATGCTCAGATTGTTCTCAGGTTTGAGACTCTGGATTCTCACCTGAAATGAACTCAAACAAAAGAAGAAGAAGGAAACACTGCAGAGTTTAATGAACCCAGCGTGAACATGTGTGAGTGTGAATGCAGCCTCTCTATCTCTGTCTCTCTCTCTCTGCATCTCTTTCTCCCTCTCCCCCTCTCTAACCTTGTCTGTGTTTCTTAACCCCCCACCATCAGATTAGAGTGATGTTATGCTCTAGATAATCAGCGAAGGGATTAGTGTCATCTCAGCGACCCCACTAGATTAATCTGCCAACACACACACACACACACACACACACACACACACACACACACACACACACACACACACACACACACACACACACACACACACACACACACACACAGAAAAAAATACTGTGATCTAGCCATCAAAATGTGTTTTGTATGTAAACGTGGACTTTCCTTTGTAGTATGCATACAGTTGTGTAGATGTTTGTGTTTAAGCATGAATTTTATACTATTATTATTATTAGTATTAGTGCGTATGTGTGTGTGTGTGTGTGTGTGTGTGTGTGTGTGTGTGTGTGTGTGTGTGTGTGTATGTTATAGTGATTTCAGTTTTAAGGTCTTTAAGTATGTCATAGTGTGTGCTGTAAGCTAAATGTATGAGGTCGTATATCATATAATGTAGGGTTTTGTATTTCATGTGTTTTCAGATGAGTTTGATGTGAAAAACATCTCTTATTATGTAGCTTTGTGTATATTTAGATATGAAAAAGAAGCAATTTTGTTTTCCAGTTTTTTAGTCCTTGTACGACAGGGTGGGATGCTGGCCACAGTCGTGTTAAGAAACATGAACGTTCCTGTGTAAATAAGAATGAGAGTCCTTTTTGACTCTTTTTTTACTAACTTTTGTGTAAACTTAAAGTCATTGTGTGTTTGTTCCTTTGATGTGTGCTAATGTGGTTGAGTTCGTGTGTGTGTGTGTGTGTGTGTCGTCTTATGTGAAGTGGTTCTGCAGAGCAGGTGCACTGCCATGCACCCCCTCCATCCTAACTGTCACCTACATAGTAAATGAGAAGCTGAGTGGTTTCAGCCTGTAAGCACATTCTGTTCTGTTATAAATAAACGATCTAACGTGGCTTCAGTCGGATTCGGATGCACACCAACTCTAACCTGTAATTCATAAATATTACTTCTTTTTTTTTTAAAAAAAGCACACAATCTGCAAATGGTTATTTCGCTGGCCTTTTAATTATGTTGAGAATAAAGGAAATTAAAACCTACAACCCCACTCTAAGCATAGGACTGTTAATTTACACTTTATAAATGTTGACCTTCTTTCTTTTTTCTTTTTTTCCAATGGCAAAATTTGAGACGTTGGCAAGCTAAAAATGTATCATTGCTAATAAAAGACCTGACAAGAATGATTTGTTTTCAGTAAGGAGACAAGCTTGAACCAAAATGCTTGTGGCAGACTGTTCAATATTTAAGATCCATGATATTTTTATCCTTAATGTGTTTATACTGTCTGTCAAAATACCAGCAATGCATTCCAGTAACAGGTTGAACTGATTGTGTGGCACAGTGTTAGTTTTGTCACATCTGCAACAGGTGTGATGTGCAGTTCTCACTGCTTCATGCAACATTTTTATGTTTTGTTCACAATAAAAGTGAATTTTTGCTGAATTGCTGAGAATAACTCACACCATTTATGAATGCCTAAACATGAGATTCTTGCAAAAGAGAGAGGAGCTTCCCTTCAAACACCAACAAGACTGATCTCCTTTTTGTTCCTGTTCCTGATTGGCTTTCAGGGTTTAGAATTTTGCTGAAGTTCAGATTTTTTTTTTTTTTTTTTTTTTTTTTTGCTAATGAAGCAAGTAGACAGTTAAACTTTGCAAAGTTAAACAAATGCAAATTTTCACCATCTGCATTATAATTCACCTTATTCATTCAATTTTTTTGCCACCCAATTCACGTTGTTGTCACTATTGGAGGAATTTAGCATTTGACATTCACTTTAACTGTAAGCTCTGTGTGAAAGCCTCAGTTCATTTTGTTTTGGATGCACACAGGAAGACGCACCATATTTAGTTTCACACCACAGTTTTTACCAAGTCTAAATTATCAGAGCTGATCATGCAGCTGAGAGCCCAGTGTCTGTCCATCAGGCTCGTCACCAACAGCACAGTTTGGGACAGTCAAAACAGTGCAATACAGCTACTTTTGATTATGAGTAAAACACATTTTTTTAAAAATATATATATATATTATTCATTTATTGTAATCTCCAGAGCTATTTTAGATAACTATAAGTAAACAGATTAAAAGGAGGAGCTGAATTGCAAAAAACAACAAAAAAAAAAAAAAAAAAAAAAAAAACGTTAAAATATTAAGCTGAGTGTACAAGTATTAAATAGTAAAGAATACATAGGCTCTTGTTTATTTTTGTAGTCTGTATGAAGATGTCCTCTAAAGTCTACATGGTAAGGTCATTATTAACTGTATTTCACATTATTATTAATTAATACATACGTAGCGTTGGTTTCAATATTCCAGTAGGGAGACGTGGTGCAGACCTGATGATCTGGTCTCCCTCCTCTTCTTGTTGTTTTAGTTGAAATGTAGTGAGTCAGCCGTCTGTCTCACCTCTGTGTGACCTTATTAATGAGTGTTGAGCCACGAGGCTGGACCCCCTCTGAGGAGGTCACATCTGGACACCTAATATAGAAATACAAATCTGTCCCCATCTCTGTCCCTATCCCTTTTTCACTTTTGAAGCAAATTTTCTCTTTTCTTGCTCATGTTTATACACTTCATTTCACTTGATGCGTACTTGCTGCATCAGATCTCCTCTTCTCCTTCATACCAGCCTACTCTTGCCCTCCATTACCTGTCTTCTGTTGTTCCCTTTTTCATCCTTTTGTCTCGGTATCGTCTCCTCTCACCTCATCTCTCTTCTACAAAGCCCAGGCCCTCCTGTTTCCCTCTCTACCCCAGGAGCAGCTCACCTCAGCTGGGTGTGGTGCCAAGGTCGTCCCCCTGTCTCTCCCTGCTGGGTGTCGGTCTCTGTGCTCTGAATATTCAAACATACCAGGGAAGAAAGATGAGATGGAAAACAAGTGTAGAAAATTAAAGAAAAAGAGGTGAACAGAGAGGATAGAGAGGAGTAAAAGAGGAGAGAGGGTTTATTTGCAAGAATGATAAACTGAAGATGAATAACTGTCACCTTATTATACAGGGAAATAATAATAATAATGTAACTGTGAATGAATTAACTGAACATCCACAATATAACTAAGTTGCTAACAAGCTGCTAACAAGCTAATAGGGTATTTTCTTCAGCTCTGTTTCTCAAGTTTTTTGTTTAGTGTATTTTGTATGATCAAAAATAACATTCTTTAAATAAAGTTCCAGTGTGTTGTGACTGAACTCTATCATTCAGCAGACAAATACTTGTTATCAAACTTGATTTAGCATTTCATCTCGATGACTACAGGTAGATTCTATGGTTTCTATCCACCAGTGAAGAAATACATCTATTTGTACACATTGTATCATGTAGAAAGAAACTGAGTGTTCCCGAAGTCAGGGGTGAACACTGAGCCTCAATTAACACACCTGAAAATAATTAATGTAACACCATTGTTATTTGTTCATTTGTTTCATCAGATATTTTAAAAATATGTTGATTCTAACAGCCAACAGGTCAGTAAGTGCACTAAATAAATGAATAGCATGGCAAACGATTAAAGAGCGGGATATTTTTCTTGCCCTTGCGGCTCAAATACACCAGATGTGTCTGCAGTCCAGCTCTGCTCCGTTGTGTATTGACTGTGTTCGTCAACTCACACTGGCTGCATGTTCGACCCGGCAAGCTGCATGACTGACAGACAGCTGGAGTCATGAGACTGAGGAGTTCCCACTTCCCACTCCATTGATGAGCCTCACCTCATTCATGTTGGGCTGTAAAACCGCAATCCTGTTGACTCTGTGTCTGGCTTCACTCACTATGTTGGTTTGTTGTTGTAGTCAAGCTAAATACCACCTGGTTTTGGTTCTTTTTACGTACTCTATTGACCCAAATATAGGATGACTCTAATTTTAAGAAAACACCTCGCATTTCAAGATCAATGTTCAGAAAAAGATAACCTCTGATAACCAAAATTTATTTTGTGTAGAGAAACTATTTATAATTTATGGATGCACTATCTTCAGACATGACACTCTGTAACTCCATATATTTTGGCTGCTTGTTTAATATTTCTGCTGCATTGATCATCATTATCTTAAAACTAGTATCATATATTCACCTCAGTTGTCTGTTAACCTGCCCAACTTTTGACCCTCTTTGCTCTGGACGATCACAACATCTCTCCATGTTTTGTCTCCTGTCACGGCGTCTCTGCTGTGATTGGCTGATCACCGCAGCCGCAGTGAGGTCACTGGCACCCTCTGCTGTTGTGGTCGTGTAGCGACTCTAGACAACTATCAGCACGTGTCAATAGTTAAACCCCGATTCAAAGATGACCTCACTTTTTCACATTGTCTTCAATGGAAAGACCTTGTCTTAAATTTGGGCCAATATGGTAGTTTCTGTGTGCTACTTCCTGTCCCGCTCGATCTTCCCTACGCTGAATGGAAGCATCACAGCTCTGGCTTCCAGCAGATATAGGATGGTTGCTTAGTGGCTGAGACCTGCTGGACCAGGCACGCAGCTGGACCACAACAGAACAGATCCGTTGTAAGTCAACACATTTACTTGAATGGAAATCTGATCTGGTGCCGTGACGGAGCCGAGCCGGACCACAGACACATCTGGTGTATTTCAGCTGTTATTCTCCCTCCCTCAGTTATTTCATTTCATTGTCTCCTTTCATTGAAACTGAGCAGCCCCCGTCTCAGTCTCAGAGTATTTGAATGGATGTCATGCATTTATTTGCTCTGTA
This sequence comes from Labroides dimidiatus, assembly GCA_030710495.1. Classification (NCBI taxonomy): domain Eukaryota; kingdom Metazoa; phylum Chordata; class Actinopteri; order Labriformes; family Labridae; genus Labroides; species Labroides dimidiatus. The sequence goes on from CM061157.1 coordinate 8,030,780, forward strand.
TTGACCTCATTGCATTAACATGGATGCACAATGTAAGCCACTGTGGAGTATTTAGTATATTATTGTTTTGAAGGGGCTGTGTATCACATGTACATTGTCTGTGTAATTAGATCTGACATCGTAATAATGGGTCTTGTCGAGGCGAGAGGGCGGAGGGTGGAAATGTAAAAAACCTACACTCTGAAAGCAATGGTTCATCAGGGAGCGCTTCAGGGTTTCGTACCAGAAAGGGAATGGATACGGAACAGATCTGCTTCAGGTGTTGAATTCCAGGGGTAGGTGGTGTATAGAGAAACCTGCATGTTACAAAATTCTGTATTTTCCTAAAATATCCTCCTCTTTTTATCTTGGAAAAGGCTGAAAGAGGAGGGCATTTAGATGCTGAGGCACGAAAGTCCCTATGACAACATTGTGATAGCCAGCAAAGTTAAGCAGTGAGAAGTCAGTTGACAAAATGAGAAGCAAGCTCAGACCTTCTTCTTTCAGAAAATGATTATTGGATTTATTGTGTAGTAATGACGGGGACTGTTGTTGATTTGGTGAAAAGAAGAAGGACAGAAGAGCCGAAGAAAGCTAAACAGAGAGTGGTAGAGCAGTTTGTGATAATGCAAATGATAACTGACATGCAGAACTTAGACTGCATTGTTCGGTATTAGACAATAGTGCTACACAACTATAAATAAATAAATAAATACGCGACCTCTGCGCTTTGCTTTTGGCTCAAAGTTCTCTTGAAAAAGAAAAGTTATGTTTAAACCCTATTTTGCGGAACATATCATACATAATATTTGGAGACCTCTGTCCAATCAATATGATAGATATTTTAATTGAAAGCCTGTTAAAAAAATAAATAAAAATGTATCCTACCCCCTTTAGGATAATCATTGCACTACAGGCAGCTAAAGTTGTATTTTGGCCCTTTTCAAAATGGCTGCTCTAGAGAAATTATCCACTTATGTTTTTTTTTTTTTTTTTGTTGTTATTATTTTTTTTATTCAGGAAAATCAATGTTTTCTGCATTGAATTCATGCATATTAACTAAAAAATTTACTAAAGAAGTTGCCAAAATTGAGTGATAGTGCTCATGGGAAATTGATTCTTTGTTCTGGAAAAACACTTTAATGCTAAGATTTATGAAAGTTTGTAATATCTATCTATCTATCTATCTATCTATCTATCTATCTATCTATCTATCTATCTATCTATCTATCTATCTATCTATCTATCTATCTTCTCATCTGCCTGTCTGTCTCCATCTTCTGTCATCCATCCAGATGAGGTCTCTGGAGAAGGAGCTCGGGTCACTCCTGTTACACTCTGTGTGTGTTTTCTTGCCTCCGCATGTGTGTGCATGTGTGTTTTCCTCAATCCATGTGTGTGAGTGTGTGTCCTTTATCTTTCTATCTCTGTATGTCTCTGCTGCTATGTGTGTGTGTCCCTGTGTGTGTCCATGTGTGTGTGTGTGTGTGTGTGTGTGTGTGTGTGTGTGTGTGTGTGACAGACTGTGAAATGGTGCGTAGTAGCACCTGGGCCCTTCAGTGTTGATTGATCGGCTTGGTCATGTGGAAGAGTCCCATCTGGCCAGCCACGCTACGGTGTGTGTGTGTGTGTGTGTGTGTGTGTGTGTGTGTGTGTGTGTGTGTGTGTGTGTGTGTGTGTGTGTGTGTGTGTGTGTGTGTTAGTGAGCGAGAGTGTTTGTGTGTATGTGTTAGAGAGAGTGCTTGTTTGTGTGTGAGAGGTGAGAGAGGGAGATAGAGATGTGCAGCATGAAACAGTATGTTTATTGTGAGGGTGAGAGAGGGAGCGAGAGCTCTTCAGCTATAACTGTGTCTCCCAGAGGCCAGAGATGAACTGTATTTTATCATCTGAGAGAGAGAGGAGTAACATTCATCCCAACCTTGGAGGAAAAAATTCAGTGTTTTTTAGCAGCCCACAACCTTGTTTTCATGGATAGTGTGCAGGTAGAGACTTTTAACCCTTTAAAATGGATCAGAGTTCAGAAAATCCTTTAAAAAGGACTGAAAATAAAAATCAAGGAAACTAGCCTCATTCAACTGTCTTTAGTCTTTGCCACACCTCCTGATATATCCATGTCTTGATAATGTTTCAATATATTTAGTGTGAAACCCCATGAATATGTGCAGAGTTAGAGGGCTGGCTGTGATCTTATGGTTTCAGATCTTTGTTGGCATAATCATGTTTACACTCATCTAAAATCAAAGCCATAGAAGCTAGAGCACAACTTTCTAAACACAGATTACTTTTTTTTGCAAGTTTAAACTTGGAGATCCACAATATAATTTAGCTCTGGAAAAAAACAAGAAACTACTGCAAAAAACATGTTTTCCCATCTCTGTTTCCAGAATACTGTATCTAGGTTTGTTATTTTTGTTTTATCCAAGATGTCTCCAACTTACTGTTCTCAGTTAATTCTTCTATTTGCAGAAAGTGGAAGTTGGTTTAATTTTTTTTTTAAATGGTGTATTTTTAATCCATGAATAATACAAAGAAAACAGAAGTTAACGTTTCACAAACAACTCAATTAAGAAGAGTTCAGAAATAAGAGTTTTGCAGAATAGCCCATACATTTGATGACAGCTGTCATACATCTTGACATACTCTCCACCTGTCTCTCACATTAATGTCAGGTCATGTTTGTGCACTCTTGAAAAAAATCAAGCAACTCATCTCCATTTGACTGGTTCTCAAGTGATCACCAAATTAGTAGCTCATTAAGTGGAAAGATGTGTGTCTATTTTATTCAGCAGATAGGGGAGTAGAACTGCTCATGTTTGGAAGTTTTTGTCGTGGTTTTTTAATCTTTTCAAATCAAAATGACGATAAACTAACTTTAATTCTCTTGAATGAAACTAACCAGTCCTTTAACTTTGTAGTCTGCCCATAAACACTGGAATACTTTAAAAAAGGTAATCAACCCTGTTTACCAGTTTACGGGAAACAACAAGTCAAATTTGAATGTTGACTGCAGCAGGTTATTTCTATTGCAGAGTTTTAAGGGGTTAATAGTTTTGGACTTTTCATGTTACTGCATACAGTGTTATTTCAGACAATATTGTGCTTCCACCTGTACCAACAAGACCTTTTCCTGCTAAAACATCACAGTTTCATCTGCAAAAATAAGACTGTATCGCTTTTTATTACTTCATTTATTTAACTGAACTCTCACCTCTACTCCATTCAGTTTCTGGGGGATAACTTATACAACCCCAATTCCAATGAAGTTGGGACATTGTGTAAAACGTTAATAAAAACAGAATACAATGATCTGCAAATCCTGTTTCACCTATATTCGAATGAATACACTACAAAGAAAAGACTTGTTTTTTTTTTTTTTTTTTTTTTTTTTTTTGCAAATATTCACTCCTTTTAAATTTGAAGCCTGCAACATTTTCCAATAAAGCTGGGACAGGGTCATGTTTCCCACTGTGTTCCATCACCTTTCCTTTTAACAACACTCATTAAGTGTTTGTGAACTGAGGACACTAATTGTTGAAGCTTTGTTAGGTGGAATTCTTTACCATTCTTGATTGATGAACAACTTCAGTTGCTCAACAGTCCGGGGTCTCCGTTGTCATATTTTGCACTTCATAATATGCCATACATTTTCAATGGGAGAAAGGTCTGGACTGCAGGCAGACCAGTCTAGCACCTGCACTCTTTAACTATGAAGCCATGCTGTTGAAACATGCAGAATGTGTCTTGTCATTGTCTTGCTGAAATAAGCAGGGACGTCCCTGAAAAAGACGTGGCTTGGATGGCAGCATATGTTGCTCCAAAACCTATATGTACCTTTCAGCATTAATGGAGCCTTCACAGATGGTCAAGTTAGCCATGCCATGGGCACTAACACACCCCCATACCATCACTGATGCTGGCTTTTCAACTTTGACCTGAGAACAATCCAGATTGTTCTTTTCCTCTTTGGCCCGGAGGTCACGACGTCCATGATTTCCAAAGACAATTTGAAATGTGGACTCGTCAGACCACAGCACACTTTTCCACTTTGCGTCAGTCCATCTCAGATGAGCTCGGGTCCAGAGAAGCCGGCGGTGTTTCTGGGTGTTGTTGATATATGTCTTTGTCTTTGCATGGTAGAGTTTGAACTTGCACTTGTAGATGTAGTGATGAACTGTGTTAACTGACAATGGTTTTCTGAAGTGTTCCTGAGCCCACGTGGTAATATCCATTACACAATGATGTTGGTTTTTAATGCAGTGCTGCATGAGGGGTCAAAGGTCACGGGCATTCAGTGTTGGTTTTCAACCTTGCTGCTTATATGCAGAGATTTCTCCAGATTCTCTAAATCTTTTGATGATATTATGGACTGTAGATGATAACCGGTCAATCTACATTCCAACCCTCACCTATGGTCATGAGATGTGGGTCGTGACCGAAAGGTCAAGATCACGAATACAAGTGGTCCAAAATGAGCTTCCTCTGCAGGGTGTCTGGGCTCAGCCATAGAGATAGGGTACGGAGCACAGACATCCAGGAGAGGCTTGGAGTAGAGCCGCTGCTCCTCCTCTTAGAGGGGAGTCAGATGAAGCGGTTTGGACATCTGGCGAGAATGCTTTCCGGACGCCTTCCTGGGGAGATATTCTGGGAATGTCCAGCTGGGAGAAGACCCCGGGGTAGACCCAGGACATGATGGAGAGATTATATCTCTTGGCTGGCCTGGAAACGCCTTGGTATCCTCCCACGACCCGGACCCGCATAAGTGGTAGAAGATGGATGATGAAATCCATAAATTCTTTGCAATTGTATGTTGAGAAACGTTGATCTTAAAGTGTTGGACTATTTGTTCACACAGTTGTTCACACAGTGGTGCATTGCCCAGCTGTCTTACAGTGAGAGGTGGAATACACCCTGGACTGGTTGCCAGTCAATCAACCAAAGACAACCACAGACAACCATTCACGCACACACTCACACCTGCGGGCAATTTTGAATCACCAATTGACCAAGTGAGCATGTTTTTGGACTGTGGGATAGTTCCTGGAGAGAACCCACACATGCACAGGGAGAACATGCAAACTCCACACCATGTCTAAATCAGGATTTGAACTGGCAACCTTCTTGCTGTGAGGCTGCAGCACGTGCAGCCCAGACTGAGATGTATTACCCCAAAACATCACTGCTCCTCTGTCTGAATGAGATGAAAAAGAATCTGAGCCGTCTGGTTTCACAATATTGCTGCCATATCACAGCAGCGTATTAAAGCCTATTGATCTTGACATGTTCAATAATTAAATCTTAATGTAATCTTCAGGTGTCCTTAGATGCAGGACCATGTCATGCTCTTCTGCCCATCGGTTCTTTCTGTGTTTTTATCCTTATCTTTCAGAGTAGGTTTTGCCATGAAAAGATTGGATTGAAACATGAGGACACACAAAGAAGATGCGTTGAACCAAATTGGGTGAAAGACAATAGAAAAAGCAGTTAAGAAGCAAAATTGCAGTCTCTTTGTCTTGTTTCATCTTGCAAGGTCTATGTACCATTTGTGAGATGTGGGGTTAGGCCCTTTTGTTTCAGTAATAAAGCAAATGTAGATGCAATTAAACAAAATCTGGTCTTCAACTATGTGTGATTCACTTATTAAATTCTAAATATCTCCCAAACAGGTGAGGATATTTTCTTGGGTTCAGGGAAAGTACTTCACTTTAATCTGTGATCTCCTCCAGCATGATTTACTCTTCAGAGGAAGCTACACACTGTGGAAAAGGCTAGCTGCCTCGCTAGTCACTGAGTAAACATGGTAAACCAACTACTAAACACCTCAGAAGTGGTGGAAACCAAATTAAGAGCAATAAAAAAGGGTCACTGTTTTTTTTTTTATTTTTTTTTTTTTTTTATTATTTTTTTTTTTTTATTGAGACAATATGTCAGAAATTGTGTTTTCAACCCCCTGGTGGTCAAAATGTCTTATTGCAGATTTTCAGCCTTTTCCTTTGTAAATGTACAAAGCATTTGTTCCACACTCACATTAAAATTAATATACAAACCAGACCTAGGGAAAACTGTAGATCAAATTTAATGTCTTGTGAAATCAGATATGACTTAGTAAAACTCCTTATACCAATCTCATAGAACCACAAGTGAGATATTTGTAAGATTTAGAGCTGTGCCAAAAAAATCAGTCATGATTTCACGATCACTCGTGTCTTAAAAAAAAAATAAAAAAATAAACATGATCTAAGTGACACAAAATGAAGAAAAATTCCAGTCTGAGTATAGAAAGATGGGTTTCAAGAAACTTAGAGACAAAAACAGATGCATAAAACTGAGACAGAGATACAGGCAGAGAGAGAAAAAGACAGAAAGAGAGACTGTGTTTTCTGAAACGAAGCCAACTGATAATTAATGCCTCTGACATCATGGTGCTCTAATTAAGCCTGGCATTCATTAAGCCAAGTGAGGTAGGGGGGTGGTGTTCGTTAGTGGCTTTTTTGGAGGGGGGATTTGTTAAGTCTTCATTGTTACACTTTAAACAATAGAAAGAGGAACAAAAACTGAGAGGTGAAGAGAAGCATAGACAGTTTTACAGGATCTTCTTAGCTTCTGCAGGCCGTATTGGAGATCCTCTGGTAGAACGAGAACTCTGTAACATATCTACTCCACCACACCTTCACACCAAACCAAACAGCTCTGTCATACTGCTGCTCTATGGTGTGATTTGACCTTTTTACAGAACTGCAGAAGCAAAAGAGGCACAACACAACACTTCATCTGATTGGACTCAACAGTGTTTCAACTAAACAAAAGTATTCCACCACCTTCAACTCTGCACAAACATCAAGGTGTTAGAGAAAGATGGCCATCCTGCCTTGACTCTGCAGTGCAAGATGAGCTTCTCATAGCTTAACATCATCTCAGCAGAACTGGCTGGAGGTAGTAACAGTCAGAAAACTGTATTTAAATTCTGAAAGAATCCGTAAATATTTTTTTTTTTGTCCAGCTATACCTTCCCACTTAAGACTTTGGCTGCCACATGCAGCTAAAACTGGAATGGTATTCCACTGTCAACTACATTTTGTATCATGACATTGTCATGTCATGTTGTGTACTGTCATGTCATGTCGTGACATGACATGACACATCAATCACTTCTCATATAATTTCTTACATTATATCATATCATTTCTTATACGTTATATCATATCTTATATCATATATAATATCTCATCTTGTATCATATCTTACATCGTATCATATCTCAAATCATGTCATATCATGCATCACATTATATCATATCAGTCATATCTTATATCATATCCTACATCGTATCATGTATCATATATCATATCATGTTATGTCATGTCATGTCATATCATATCATATCATATCATATCATTTCAGTCAGATCTTACATCATATCATGTCATGTCATGTCATTTTTCCCTTGCCCTTTCCCTTGTTTCTTTTTTGCCACAGGGTGGGATCTTTGCTAGTCTTCATTAACTTTCTTTTCATAATTTTCTGGCTTCTAATGCAAACTATTGAATTGAATTGATCACAAAAGTGTTGGATCAAATAAGTGTTAAACAGCAATGACTTTTATTACTTATCATTGCAGCTCCAAAATTACACATATGATATGATATGATATGATATGATATGATATGATATGATATGATATGATATGATAGACAGAAAGGGTGCTTTGAGACATAGCTGAAGAAAGAGCAAAATCATGCCACTGAAAAATGACAGCAACAAAAAGTGTGAAATTGAAAGTAAAGTTTGGGATCCCTATCCATTTTTTTGATCGGAGGATTTTCTGATAGCTAATTAGGCATGGAGGGCCAGCCATCGACAGCTGCATTCATCATCATAAAACGTAATAATTAATGACATTCCAACAAAGAAAAATATGCAAATGAGCTCCCCTCATTAGCATTTTCATATTCAGCTCCCATAATGCTTTTGCTGACAAGGTTGTAATTAATGAAAATTCATGTCTCTTAGCCGAGGTCTAGATTGGATCGCATTCATTCGCAATCCCCCAAACGAGAAGTGAAGAAAAAAAACAGGACGGGATCCCTGCCAAGTTTTTAGGGAGACGAGAGGGAGGGGTGAGGGACGAGAGGAGTTAGAGAGAGAGGAGAGAGAGAGAGAAAGAGAGAGAGAGGGAATGGAGATGGAGGAAGGCAGATGGCGAGAGATGAAAGGAAGACAGGCAGAAAGGGAGAGAGAGGCAGACGAACAGAAAACAGTAGAGAGTAGAAGGAGAGAGTCAGGAAGATAAGGAGTAGTAAGGAGAGGCTGATATTGTTGACAAAAGTTACAGATACCTAACAGGGTTCCATGCAGAAAATTATACAATGGCTGAAAAAGAGGGAGAAAGAATTTTTAAAGTCTGAAAAAAAACTTTGGGAATAGAGATGAAGGGAAGATTGATACAAAAAGTTTTGTTTTATGACACATTTAGGTCTGAAAGTCTTATTTTTAATTATTTGAATTTAAAAACCCTTTATGAATATAAGCACTAAATCTGTTTAAGACTAACAAACAAAACATCATATGAACTCTTCTGGTCCTGGTTTGAGTCCTAAGACTCTTGCAGCGTGCTAACTTATTGGAGGTTGCAGAGTCTTTGTATACATTCCCACTTTATTGGCACACATGCATCTGCTCATTTATGGTAATATTGTGTTTTTACCTAAACTTTTTCCTCTTTTTTAAATTAGGCTGTCTTAAAAAGGGACAAGAATTGTTTTTGTTTTGTTTTTGACTAGCAACATTTTAGCCACATGACACAGTGACAACGACATGAGGGTGGGACTGCAAACAGTGTTACTCCTGGAGGTCATGACTCAGAGAGCTTGAGAACCAGTGTTCTGGGTGACCACAGCAATGATTCATTGAAATAGATGACAGAGATCTGTAGCATAAGTAATCAATACTTGAATAGTAGTTGTTCTTGAGTCCTTTTTGACATCCTCGTGTTTTTGAGGCTTTGAGCAGAATAAGATCATGTTTCAGAATTGAATTCCTAAGGAGTGAGACATCCTGCATGTTTGCTATCTTTACTGTAACTGACACTTACAAAACAGCAACCAGGAAGCAACAGGTCCCCTATCAAGACTTTGCAAAACAAATAACTGAATGAGACATTTCACATATAGTCTTGACTGAATGAATCATGAGGAAAAACAGCGTTCAGGAAGTGACAGATAAACAGAACAGCAAAAAAAAGCAGTGAGAAATGCAACATCACTGCATCTTTAGATTTCTAAAATCTGAAACATTTTTAAGAAAAGGCTCATTTGAGCCTGTCTACAGGCTCTGTTAAGTGGAACTCGTGCGATAGGAGCATTTTCAGTCCCTCAGCTTTAAAATCTTTACTTTATACAACTAATTTGTATTTGTTTGAATTTGTTTTATTTGTTCTGTACATGTCAAAAAGGTAATAATTCACATTTCTCATGTAGGGAAAGGAGCAGGGAGAAGATTATCTAATCACTGCTAACTCCAAAGACAGGCGAAAACTAAACCATATGCCTTGTGTAAATTAAGAGGTTATGGTGTAATGTAAGATTAAAACGCTGATCATTAAACTATTGTGTCAATAAATCAATAAACGGTAAGTTAAATAAATGTATTGCTGATCAAACTCTGGGATATCAAAGTAGTAGTTTGCTGTAGCCCTTCTCTAGACCGGTAAAATTTGTACTGACGGAAACTTTTATGACATTACTTTCCATGGATGCTGCAAAAAAAAAAAACACATCATATTGTTTCAATTTGAAGTCTATTTTTACACTCACACTGCATCTGCACATCAGAAACTGAAACTAAACAAAGATAAATTTCTAACTATAACTGCAACCATCCAGAAATTCAACGGCCTTCATTGTTATTTTTTTTTTCTTGTTTGCAGGGACAGTTTTTCTTTCCTCTGATCCTAATTATTAGGTTAAGTCATGTCTTGGTCTGTAGATCAATCAGTCCTAACATGCTGAGGTTTTTGTGTGTGAGAGTGAGACAAACTTACAGAAGACTAAAGCTTTCCTGAAAGCTTACCCAGTGGGTGGGCATGTGTCAGAGAGTTTGTGTGTCTTTCTTGGAGTTGATACTGACAGGTAGGAGTCTCTGTGGTTTGGCACCTGAACACAGTTATGTGATGTTGTCCGTCACTCAACAGCAGCAGCTTGTAATCGTCTTCAGCTTCTGTAATAACTAATTTTAGCAGCACATTGTCAGGTAGATATGATGCTGCTCTGAGAGTCCTGAGGGTTTGTGGTTAATGTGGGGGGTTTTTTTGTGACCACTGCTGCGATATCAGGACCATTTCTCAACAAACAGATTTCAGAGTGTATTTCCCTGACTGGATTTTCTTTTAATGAGTGTTTCCAAGCAGACCTTTATCAAGCTGTTTAAAATGTTGTTTTAACAGAGGGCTGTTATGACAGGACTTTCCTGCTCTTTTTTGTGTTACATCATCATCATTTATTGGTACAGCCAAATGAGTTCATTGTCAAAAAAAATTCACCTTGGTGTGACAGTGGCATTACTGAATTACTGAAAAGTGTGTGACCAGTGTTATGGCACCATTTCTTGTTCTTGCACTTGAAGCTCTCATTGACTGCTGTTCTTTCTTTGACTTTAGAATAATGTTTGGTTGCTTTGCCTCCTCTCTGACTCAGCCAATGAGAGGTAAATATGTTATTTGTGCTTCATTGTGAGGTGGTTAACAAATCCTGAAGAGTCACTTATCCTTACTTATCTTTAACATTACATTGTGGTTACAAAGGCTTTCTCAAATGAACAGCTGATTCGTTATTTCCTTTGAAGCAAACAAAAAATGGGGATTTCAGTTTAATGGATAAAGTCTTTCTAGAAATGCCAGGGATTTGAATACGTGATTGTATTTTGCATGTGAAAAGACATGCCTGCAGGGCTGTTTTCATGGGGTGGCCAGGAGTGGTTATGACCCCACTTAAAAAATGATTGGCCCCTCCAAAATCCGAAACAATGATTGAATTATGTAAACTATTTGTGCTATGGTCTGTTAGCGGCTGTCTTTGGATTAAAAATGAGACATATTTTCCTTTTTTGAACTTTAAATTTTTACTTTCAGGGAGCATCTTTTATTTATTTCTTAGAGATTCAAGCTAAGGAGCTAGCATGGTGTTACAAACAAACACAGCCCTCCTTTGAATACTTTAAACTGTCAGTAAATTTTATCCCAAAACGTGACAACACAAGCTGCCATATGTGTGACAACTTTTACAATCGTGCACTCTTTTTTTTTTTTTTTTGGCTTGGTAAATAAAACAACTTTTTTGTAATATATCAAAGAGAGAGAGCATTAATCCATATGAAGAAAAAGTCTTCAGATTCAGTGTTTTTATTCAGGTTAAAGCAGAATAATCTCTGTAAAGTGCTTTTTGTGTATCAGTTACAACCTCTTTATACTGACTGTTTGAAGTTAAGTCAAAAATACATCATATGATGCTCCGTAATAACCACTTATGTTTTCAGAGTATTATTATTTTTACCTTGTCATTTGAAAGATCTGATGCTTACTGTAAAGTGTTTCATTCAAAGTAACACATCTTGGAAATAACCAGAAACTTCTTGTTATTTTTTAGACAGGTGTTGGGTCCATATGAAGAGTAAGGCACTTAAATTTAGGTTAATTTCTGTCCCAAAAATGCACGTCTGAAAAACCATGTACAAATGTGGTCCATACAGGTGTTACCGAGCTCATAATGATTTTAAATCTGAAGATTTACACAGTGTCTGTAGAAAAAAACACAGCGTTGAAAATGAAGCCACACAAAGCAGGCGGAGGAGTCGACTCTGCAACGATGCTGGAATACTGATATGTTGTGTGTGTGCATGTGTTTGTGTATGTTCATTTCAGTGTGTGTGTGTGTGTGAAGTTGTGTGTGTTTGAGTGTGTGAGTGTGTGAAGTGTTGGCACGAGATAGCAGTTGCCCCCTGGGCTTTGCCAACGTGGCACTGCCCCCTCTGCAGCAGCATGGCACAGTCTCTGTCTTTGTTGTGGAACTGGCTCTGTATGAGTGTGTGTGTGTGTGTGTGTGTGTGTGTGTGTGTGTGTGTGTGTGTGTGTGTGTGTGTGTGTGTGTGTGTGTTTGTGCACACCCTGGAAAGAGAGGTATCCAAAAGGATCAACAGAGGAATAAAAAAAAGTGAAAATGTTGAAACAAACCAGTCGTTTGTTCAGACGAACTCAACATTTGGATGCTGAAAAGTGAAAACATAACGTATTCTGTTTTGTGTTTAGGAGCGTGTGTGTGTGTGTGTGTGTGTGTGTGTGGCACTCACTTTGCAGAATTTGGCAGATTGGGTTAAAGTCTTTGTTTTCATTCTTATTTTAAAATATATGTTCACCTGTCAGTTTAGGTCACTTGTTTGAGACGAGCGGGTCGTGGCTTCAGTCTTCCAATCTGGCCTTTTTCTCCCCCCTTTCCTTTCATCTTTATTATTTCATTGTATAACTTAATTTTGTCTTACATTATTATTTTTTTTTTTGAATTGCTTGTATACTTTCTATGTTCAGCACTCCTTTTTCTGTTTCTGATTTCCCTCTTACTTTTAAACATCCTTGATCACACTTTCTTTCTTTTTTCAGCTCTGTAGGCTTTCCTGCTTCTTTCTCCCTTTCTGTCCTTTACCTCACTTATATTTTTAATACTTCCTTCATTTCTTTTTTTTTTCACCAAATGTGACTGTATTCTTTTCTTTTCCATTGAATCTTCCATCACTGTCTCTGTTCTGCCATCCTTCCCCCCCCTTTCTTTTTTTTACTCGTCCATTACATCATTCACCACGAGTCCACTTTTATCCTTCCTTCCCTCTTTTCTTAACCCTTTTCTCTCTTCATGTGCTTTCTCTAACACAAACCTCACATATAACAGAAGGCCTTTTTTTTTTTCAAACTGCCGTATAAAGGAATGATATTTTCATCCTGTGACACCTCACCTGCAGTATAAATGTCTCAGAGGAGTGATGATAGGATGAAGTCGTCCCACCGCTGTGCAGAAGAAGAAGAAGAGTCACCGTGAGCTGGCCGGTTATGTGTGTGCATGTAAATCCTCTGCTGTGTGGTGAGCTCTCGGGTTTCCTCCACACCATAACACAATGACACCAGACACTGGAATACTAATGTTATTCCACTGCTGGATGGGTGTGATGATGGTGATATAAGAAGAGCTCATGTTACCTATTCAGTTAATCAATATGCACCGTTGTAATAAAATATTTTCCGCCTTTTTTCATGGAATGATTTGCAATGGTTGAATGTAGTTTAATTCTCACTGTAATATGTTTGGAAGGGACTGATTGGTAAAGTTTTGTGAAGATAAACACTTTATCTAGAAAGAATAAATCACATCGTCACAGTCGTCTCATAAGTTAGAGGTAAAACATTTTAATCCAACTTTATGGGCATCAGTGCAGCTCTGGACTAACACGCCAAGGAGTGACAGCAGGTTAAATAGACACACACACACACACATACATAGATAGGTTTACTGTGGGGACAGATTTTAATTTGCTGACACAAATGTGTTGTACATCGCTCCAGACTTATCTGTAAATGTTTTATAGTCAGCGTTGAATTTATTTTAAATTCAAAGCTTTGAACTTCTGACTGCAGGGGTTATTGAGTGTCTCTACTGTCTGTATTACTGTACCTGCATGTGGGTTTGTGGGTGTTGGGCTTGTGTGTGTCTGTGTGTGTGTGTGTGTGGCGGTGCCCTCTTTGTGGTTTAGTCTAAACTGAACGTGTCTGTTTTGTCTGAACAGATGTTTCCTGTGGCAAGCTTTTAGGTAACAGCCTTGCCAACTGTGTGTCTGTGTGCATGTGTGTGTCTTGTGTGTGTGTGTGTGTGTGTGTGCTATAGTAAAAAAAAAAAGTTTCCTTTTTTCCAACAGAAAAGAAAAAGGTATTTCATTTTGTACGTTTTGTACTTATGTATTTTAAGTTTCATTGTATTGCCATGATGATACTCAGTGAAGATTCATCTTTGATTTTGATTTTGTTTGATTGTTTAAAATCTAGCACCAGGATCCTTCTGCTCTGTGATTGGCTGTATTTTTTGAGCTCACAGTCTGTGTCCAGCAACTTAATATGACTTCAAACCATTTTTTTTTAATTATTACAGAGATAAAGCATACAGTTTAAAAATGATAAAGTTCTGACATTCAGGATCATTTTACTCCATTCACTGTTTCTGGGTAACCTAACATCAGTATGTTTACTTGTCAAGATATGAACCATAATATTCTCTGACTTTAGAGGGCATTACCCTGACTTTTTTCCATTTTAAACTGATTTTTTATATTGCTCTTGATCATCTTAAATGCAGGGTGAGGTACACATCAACTTATTATAGATTGTTTATAATTAACAGTGGTTCTTGCCTGGTGCGGGGCATCACTGTCTCATTCATGTAACGTAAGCTCACCTCCTCAGACTCAGACAGAAACATCAGAGCTATCAGGGAAATATTGTTTTTAAGGAATGATGTCTCAGGAGTTTTTAATTGTAGCTCTATTTCATTTGAGTGAAAAAGTTTATTATTATATTTTTGTGGTGATATTGTTTCCCCTTCCACAGACATGTAAGTCCTTTCTGGTTACTTTTCAACATTAAACTGAATGTTTTTGAAAATGAAGTTTCCGAAAGTTAGGATGGAAAACTTGGGACACATTTTAATTTCAAAATTTTCTTTTGGAAAACCATCGACCCACTTTTGTTTCATAGATAAGTATTACAAAAAAACACATAGCCAAAAGATATCAAAAGAAAAAATAATAAAACAGTTATTGTAATGTACTCCATCCTCCCTCTTTTCTATCCTTTTCTCATTTAACTCGTTATCTCATGCTCAACCCTGTTCTCTGGTTACTGTAGTCTCTCTCTCTCTCTCTCTCTCTCTCTCTCTCTCTCTCTCTCTCTCTCTCTCTCCTCTCTCTCTCTCTCTCCCTCCCTCTCTCTCTCTGTACCATATGGTGTACCATGGTACATTTAGCTTGTCAGTGATAATGGATGGCCATGGAAGCCCAGTTTTGCTTTAAGCGCTAGCTTGCTGCTTGCTGTCTGTGCGTGTGTGTGTGTGTGTGTGTGTGTGTGTGTGTGTGTGTGTGTGTGTGTGTGTGTGTATGTGTGTGTTTGTGTTTGTGTGTGTGTGTGTTGGATGATGGCTGCTGATGCTCTCGGCTGTGGGATGAAGGATCATGAAGCAAAATCAGCCCTAACATGCACCTAACACACTCTTTCTCCTCCCTCACATCCTCTCTCTCTCTCTCTCTCTCTCTCTCTCTCTCTCTCTCTCTCTCTCTTGCTCACTCACTCACTGACACACACACACACACACATTCACACGCAGGGCCTGGTCCATCATGGGCGGTACTTGGGCCACTTCTGGGTGTTATTCCTGCAACCTGATTGGCTGATTAAAGTGGCCACAACCAATCTGATTTTAGATTTCACACGACAATCTCAAGCTGATGTTTTACAGAAAATCTTGTTTGAAACATTTTGTTCCAGAAGAAGAAATGATCCGCTGATTTTGTGACTATAGTTGGCTCTGCTTACTTGAGTTCAACCTTTTAGTCCTTTTAATTAGTCCGGCTTTTAAACAACCAATCACATTGTTTGGTTGAGCATGACTTCACCTGTTTGAGCTTGCATTGAGAGAAGCACCTGTGCAAACACATCTGATCAACACTAGAAAGTGTCAAGACAAAGATCCTGATTGATCATAGACACAGCCTGAGATTTGTCTGAGTGACGGTAAAGTTTTAGTCTTTGTTCACAGCTGTTGTTCCATAAGCCGCAATAACAGTCAAGAGATAAATTCAGCATCCACTAACTTTTCATTCATTGACAAGACAGGAGGAGCCAAAAAGATGATGAAGACTTGTTACGCAGCCTTGAGAGAAACATTTACCTTGAGGACAAAGTGTTAGCAGAAAGACTGTATTGAAATAGTCAAATCAATTGTTAAATAAATGTATGCTGCAAAGAACTATAAACCAAATCTCTAGCTCCTGTGGGCTCCTGGGAACTTCTGACAGAGTTTCAGGTCTTGGTTTTGTTTGCTCTCCTAACACTCTGCAGCTTGGCTGGTGGAGACCAAAAACAGAGCAGTGTTAGTTTTAAACAAAAATTGAGATTTTATTGAAGTAATTTTCAGGATATGCTGTTTGTAGTTTTATTTTACCGATTCTGTCTTGTGCTGAAAAGTTTCTGAGACATGATACTTTTTATAAATGTACATATTTCTATTAGTGAAAATGTGACACTATTTCACACCTCTGCCTTGTCATATAGGGTTAGACCTAGCCGTGTGTTTGGTTGTAAACCTCTACCTCAAATATTCCCTTTGAGGTAGGAAGTCTCTTTCCAAATCAATAGTTTATCAACCTTCAGTAGTTAAATATGCATACACCGGTGAAACGATTCTTAATCCAAGTTTTAAAACCCCTGAACTGATCAAATGAGCCAGTTTAAATGTGTCCACAGGTCGTCTCTTTTCTCTCTCCCCTCTAGACAGGCCCTTGGTTGAAATGAAGTATTTCTTTTCTGAGATGCCAACAGCCAGCAGAAGCTTTGATGGGCTAAGCTTGCTAAAAGCTAGTTAGTTTTGACTTCATACCATGGGCTGAATAAAAAGCACTTCTTACTAACATACCTAAGGTGAAAATCCTCCAATGATAGTGAAAAGCCTGTGGTGAGGCATAAATGATAATGTCATTTGTCACATGTAGCTAAGTGAATGCTTTGTGTGTAAATATCTGACAACATATTTCTGTGTACTCATAGTTGTTATGTTGCTTCATTGTTGGATTTACATTACTTCCCCAAAGCTGTAAAGGAAAGCTGAGAGGAGTCTTAAGAAAGCATAAAAAAATATGTTTTTTTTGTTTTTTTTAACCAATGTTTTGGTATTTCCTTTTTAAAAGGAAAAAAAGGGATTATTTAGAAATACGAGGCATAAGATGCTGATTTTAGCCCACCCCCTCATGTCACCGAGTGATTAAATTATCATTAAGTGATCTAAAAGTCTCATGATCCAGTCATTATGCCATAGGGTAGAAAACCTCCTTTTCCGAGCCCTCCAATTAGCACAGAGACCAGATCCCCTCCCTGCATTTCAAATACTGGAGGAAAAATAAAAGCTTGAGCCGTTTTATTCTCAGTCTTCACTCAGCACAAACCTCTCAGTTATTCCTGGCATCGTCGTCATCATCTTCAGAATCATTATCAGAAACAAAACGAGGAGTAGAGCAGAGTTCAGCAAGAAAATAGCAGAACACAGGAAGAGGATGTCTCACTCGTCCTCATCCTTCCTGCATCCCTTTGTGAGAAGTGAACCAACAAAGACACCAAACAAGAGACAGTGATTGTGTGTTAATATGGCAAAGAGCTCGAATTCCTGCACAGCTCAACTTGACTATTTGCAAGTGTTTCCTCTGCTTTCGTTCAAATGTCCCAGGGTTTAAGTAGAGTTATGATCGTCACACCAGCTGATGGAGGATAAAAAGAAATACAATTAAATCAGTAACAATAATGTTCAAGCAGCAGTGGTTTCCATTGGAGCAAAATGAGCACATATTACAAACATGCTTCAGGCCAGGTTTTATTGTGTTGAATCAAAGGCTTGAATGTTCACATCCTTTCAACATTTCATATGGTTTGCTCTGAATTTTTACCTGACTGAACCGTGAAAATATGATCAGTAAACTTGTCCTCAGAGTGCCTCATGTCTTTATTTATGTCTCATATATAAATCTTTGTGGTGCTTAAGCATCTGAGAAGCTGCTGCATTCATGGAAATGTCACTCAAACTGAACTTACTGAGTTGAATTTCATAATCTTATTATGTAGTAGTTGTGTGCTTTCCAAACAAATGAGATTTCTTCATAAGTAATAATAATGATGATAATGATAATGAGATAGAGATAGTGCATAGAGTCGAGGACCAAGGGCTGAGGTCGATCCGAGGGCTACTCTTTTTAGATAGGTCTGACATCGTTTTTGTTTCTGAAACAGATTTTTGAAGCAAAACGGCCGGCGCAGCTATGTTGGAAATGAGGCGGGCTTTGCGTCTCCACACTTAAAGCCATAAGGCGCCCATCAGTCACGTGAGCTGAGCTGTGCCTCTGATTGGATGAAATGGCAATATTAATATCTTCTAAACTGCCAAGTTAGAAAAAAATCCCCCCCCCCCGTACAGTGCATGTTGTTAGCAAAGTTAGCGATTCAGACAGGAGACATTTTTTGCACCAGGCTGTAAACATGTTTATTTTGCCTGTCAAAATGGCTTTTTTGGCTGGCTTTGTATGTGACTTCTGGTACTTTCAGAGTCAGCCTCAGGCAGACACGCAACAAACTGCAGATGTTAGCACTCCTGCATTGTCTCATATTTTCAGATCAGAGGTAGCCACTTGGCTAGCTCCTCTATTTAGTTAACCTAAAGAGAAAAAGGTAAAAATCTTCAAAGAAACTCTGACCCAAGTGTTCGTCCCTGAGTACTGACTCTGGTCAACTTTTTAGTCATCAGACTACATCAAGTGACTTCAGTGGCACCTAAAAACATGAAGATTTGTGACATCACTGGGACCATTATGGGGACCTTGATGGTTTCATATCAAACTATATCACCAACAACCAAGCTGATAGACCAGGTAAGAGGTGTGGGGCTGATCGAAATTCAAATCTTTTGACTGTCATGGATCGTTTCACTGCCTGCAGTCCTTCCAGTGTTTCTGCTTCATAATTATGTTCAGTGCTATAAGGATTTGTGTTAGAGTTACTTGGCCCTGCCTCGCTGAAAAAAAAAAAAAAAATCAAACAGAAGCTCTCATTGGCTGTGACGTCCAATATGTTTGCTATATGCTATATTGCTTATACAATGAAAGCCACATGGATTAACTTGAAAAAGCAAGAATGTCTCCCTTGTTGTGTGATCCTGTAACAAGTCTATCGATAACAAACCTATCACAGCTGTCACTGGGTTTAAGGAAAAGTACACCCTTGAACAGGTCTAACAATGTATCACTTGGCAACATGTAAAGACAAACAAAAATGTATGCACACCCTCACAGGCAATCTAGAGTGACCCATCAACCTGATGAGCATGTTTTTGGACCGAGGGGGTCAAACCAGGAACCTCCTTTCTGTAAGGCACCAGCACTAACCACTGCACCACTGTGCGGCCCTCTTTCATCTTCCATTAAAACTATTTGTTATAGAACCACATCAAAAGCACAGTGCATAGATCTGCTGACAACATCAAATCACATTGTAAAATCAAAGATCATGTCACAAAGAAACGTCATGAGCAGTCCACTGGTTCTCTCCTCTTACACCCTTCCACGTTTCCTGTCTCCTCTTCTCTCTCTCTCTCTCCCTGCAGCTGTGTTCTCCCTTTTCTCTCCAGCTGTTGTCAACCAATCACCTGCTCCCCCTGCCACACACACTTACTCACACCCACACACAAACACATGGAAACACACATCATAATTATCCGAGATGGGCGCTGGCTGGGCATCCATTTGAACACACTGGCAGACAGAAACAGGGGAGACGTTATTGATTAGAGCTGCCAATAACCAAATGATTGATATTTTTTCTTCTGTTTTAATAGAAAAACGTTTCTCTGTCAGTTCAGATCAGATTAGAAAAAAATCAACTGATGTTCCTTTTTGATAGGACTGCATTCTGCCTCACCAAGCAATTAGTCCATCAACTGAATTTGCACTTTTTTCTCTTATCAGAACACTAATTAATATACTTTGGTTCTTCTTGACCATTCAGGAAGTTTTAAATAGAGTTGCCATCTCAAATCAGTTCTTGTCACTTTCTGGAAAAGGGGAGTCGATTAGAACCTCAAAAATACCTCAAAGGTTCATTCAGAAAATAAATTTTTGTCAGAGTGTAACTGGAGAATAATTTCCCCCAAAAGTGAAAAGGTATAAAGCAAACTTGCAGTAGAACACAGCTTCTCAGAGTTTGTTGTTTGTTTAATTTCATTGTGATGATCAGGAGATTTTTTAAGGCTGAAATTTTTAAAGCAGAGCAGGAAGTCCCCTTAAAGACATCAGTCTAATTATCATGTTGGAAAAGATTCAGAGCAACGAGCAAAGGGTTAAAAATAAAGACATGACTGCAGATGGAGAGGGGAACCTAATAGGGAAAAAAAAAAAACAGCCAGAGAGCCCCCCAAAGTTTCCCCTGCTTATCACCGCTGTAACGTCCTGACCGTTGGTTGGTTTCCATGGCAGCAGACGAGGGTAGAGTGGTAGCTTTTCCCTTTTTTCCCACGCTGCCAGGGCAGTGCCATGTGAAAGCGTCGGGCAGAGCCTCTGCTGGCACACACTGAATGAGAGCAGAGCTGACAAAGAGCTGAAAAACCTTGCTGTTAGTGTTAAACCGCCACTAATCTGCCAGGTTGACAGGTTCAAATTCCTCTCTCTGCCTCAATATGTGGAGCAAGGCAGTGACACAGTTGCAATAGTTCAAACACTGGGGTTTGGTTTTGACAAAATATTACCCCTCTGGTCTTGATTTCTTGCTGGGGCTTAATACTTTATTACTTTGTAAGTTGTTCAGCTCTGCTTTTTTAATGACAGGCACTTGTATTCAGGACGGAGGAAGTAACCAATCAGAGCTTTATGGAGCAGGATTCAAACCAGTGGGTCATTTTTCGGTGCAGATCCTTAAGTAGAAACATTTAAAAATATATATAAAAAGCAGAAACAGTTGTGAGAAGACTTGAATAATTGTATTTTTTATATTCTTCACATTCTGTCTATTTTCTGATGAGGTCATGCCAAGGTTAGGATTTTCCAACACTTTTGCAAAAAAGCATTTGTAGTTTTGATGCTGTATTACTGGCAGAGCAATACTGTCTGACAAACAGCCAGGCAACATGACTAATAAGTGAATGTGAAATTCAGTATGTTGCTCACATGATGAGAGTTGTTTCTTGAATAAGTCAGATAAAATCTCTCTGCCAAGCACTTTTGGTGAATTATATCTCAGGTTGAATGAGCTAAGAGCTAGCAGCGTGATGGGGCAGACCCAGCTCTACCTGTTTGAGCCATCAGAGCCAGAAACTGACTCTGAGTCAGACACTGATAGAGCTCAGCCTCGTTCCTCACAGTCTCCATCAGAATGATCATTTAGCAACATGGATTACTGACGAGTTACGTTACAGCCTAGACAAATACAGTTAGGCTGTTTCTTCAGAAGCCTATGGGTGTTGCTCTGACTGATAACTACTTCTGCCTGCTGTTATCTGTTTACTTTGTAGCTATATGGCTGACGGCCACTGGCAGCAGCAGGGCGGGGTTATGCTAACGATGATGTAACACGGCTATGATTTCTGACCCGTCCATTAAATCCTAAATACAGAAATTTAAAACACAGTTTGTGAAGCCGAGCTCCACAATTAAAACCTAAATGTTTGATTGGCTTTTACATGTTTTAGGGAAATACTATATTAAATATATAAATATTTAATGTGTTACGAAGAAAATTGCTGATATAGCTTTACACAGACTTTAAAAGCACAAGAAGGACTCAAACCTAAAAGCTGGATGATGACACGGGTCTGCAGAAACTTAAACTGTAAATCTAATCATTTACAGACAGGCTACACAACACACACACACACCAGCCAGTAAAGAAACTTTGCTCATTTTTGTTTGCTTAAGCACTGTTTATGACTTGTATAAAACGACTTTTCGGCAAAGGTTGATGGAGTTTAAAGTGCAAGTCTACTGTTATTACAGCTAATATGTCCATAATCGGTAGCAGCCTCTTTCGTACAGATCGCAGCGTCACAGAGCCACTCTGCAGGTGCTCTGATGGCTCCTCTCTCCTCCCTCTTCTGTCCCCATCCTTCCTCCCTCTGTCCATCTATTTCGGGCCGCCTCTCCTCTCCCTCACCATGTAATGTCAGGTGGGGTCTGCCCTGCTGTGATGAAGCTGCTCTGATCACCGGCTCTCGAACAGCGTGTGGGTGCAGATATGTCATTATTCTGCAGCCAGGTGGTCGCGCTGAAATCACACGGAGCACATCAACGATGTGACACAGCTCCCAGATCTGCAGCAGTAGCCCTCATATTACAGTCATCCAGGTGTTCAAACGCTGTCACATTTGTCTAAATACAGGTATTAAGCTGGGAGGACAGGTGGAAAAGGAAGAGGAGGAGGAGGGATAGGTCTGACATTGATGGCATCAGAGGAATAATGAGAAAGAAAATGAGGAGAAAATTATGTTTTTCAGTGCTCAGGTATGACTTTTTATGAAACAGATCCATAAAAACATACGGTTCAGCAGAAGAGTCCAGCGCTGATGTGGCAATACCTGATGATTTTTGATCTGATGAAATCCATCAGAGCACTGAAATCATCTATTTGTCACCCAGCTTAAACTAATTTTCCAACATGTCTTGTAACGCTGAAACAAAACTCTCAACATAATTATTGACATAAACACAGATCTTCAGAAAAACCTTTAAATTATTTGGGGGAGAAAAAAAACCTTCACCAAAATTACTTCAAGCTCAGTAAAAGAAAATGTAAATAAATGAAAATTACAAAAGGACATCAGAAAGAACTGATTTAAAAACAGACAACAAATATCAGCTCAGCACAGAAGCAAATGGTGAAGAAAGTGGAGAAAGAAGAGCAGAAATGAAAATAGACAGCCACAACAGTGACAGGAGGAAATCAGAGTGTGATGCTGAACCACAGGACTCTTTGACCTCTGACCCCTCCAGTCTGACAGCACCTGACCCATCATCCATCTCTCCAGGGTCCTCTCTTCTCCTCCTTCTCCTGCTCGTGCAGAGAGAGAGAGAGAGAGAGAGAGAGAGAGAGAGAGAGGTAGACAAGGGTTGAATGAGACAATCAAAACACAAACCCCATTTCTACTCTTTCTGTCAGAATCATAAAAAAAAATAATAATAATAACAAAGAGATTTTACACAGCAAATCTTGGGAGGGAAAAATCCAGAGTTCAATAAAAGGAGTGAAAGAGTTAAATCTCTGTTTATTTAAACAGGTAGACTCCAGCTTGTGTTAGGAGTCACTTTTTGTGGGTGTTAAAAAGATAAGTTGATTCCCAAAGTGTTGAAGACGGTCATTCAACACTCCTCTGGAGTTCATTCATAATGACCAGGATTGGTTTTACAACTTGTGCTGTTGCACTGTGTGCACTGGTCACCCAGAAGTTGGGTATTCCAATTTAAAATTTAGACAAGCTAACCTTAAAATTTCCATTTCCGTTTACTTTTTAATTAAATTTTCTCTGTAACCAAACTTAAAAAAAACCTGCTCCTACATATATTTGAAGAAAATGGTTTTAGCAAAGTTATTTTTGTTGTGACAGCGTTTTGTAACCGTGAGTGAGGAGGGAACACGATGGATATGAGACCCTGCTCTACGTTTGGATGTTGCGCTGTGGTCAAAAGCTGTCCATGCTGCACATGGACCAGCTGGCTGTGCTTATGGCTTGAACCATGTAGCCATTGACATTTGTTTGGTGTTTTTAGTATTCATGTGTAAAGAAAAGTATTTTGTATGTGTGTGTTTCAAATATTTGTAACATACAAGAGTTTAAAGTAACACAGTATAAATGTTGAGATGTATATTTACTTTACATGAGAGTTAATTTTACTACAAGCATTTTAACTCCTGTGAAGAGTAAAAGGATCAAATCCTGAAAATGAGTAACTTTAACTAAAGCGTAGAGTTCATTTGATGGTCTCACATGTTCACTCAGACTGAGTTAAATTTGACCCTCAGAGAGTTTATTCACAAGTTCTGAATTTGCTGTGTAAGTTTTGACTTTGAGAAAGGAATTCTTTGAATGCTAATTTTACTTTAGCTCAGTAAACATTATGATACTCTCCATTTTTAGCTTCTAGAGCCTGGTAAGCTATGTTAGCGCTATATAAACAGCTGCCCAGAAAGTTGGAATAAAAAACTCTTCTGTGCTTTACTTAAACGTGCTGATCTTCTTGCTCCAAATTTTATAAGCTCTGTTCTACTGACATCCTTGAACGTGCTGACATTGGCTCAACTAATTTGTTCAAACCCTGTATCGTCTTTCATCCTCTGATAATGCCTTGCCCCTGATTCACAAATACTCGGTCAGCGCCGCGGTCTGTCAGCGCTGTGGTTTTCGGCGCGTGCCAATTCACACTGGATCCATCTCTGGAGCGGAGTGGAGCGCAGCTCAGCTCAGCGTACTCCATAGCAGCTGGATACGCGAGATCACAAGATCACAGTAGAACCAGATGTTCCCACAGGAATCACACCCATGACAACTACTTTCATGATATTTAAGTAGTATGTTAAACTCACCTGCCCTCCCAGAACTTCAGCAACTTCTTCCCTTTTTGTTTCTGTTGGTGGCCTTATATAAAGGATGTGTTGTGTCGTATACAATTTTAAGGTTTTCCGCCTCCAAGATGAACTTTTCTTCGTCCATGGCGTCAGATTTCCTCTGGGTCTGACCTGCTGATGACTGCTGGCCCTGTGCCAGTGATGTAGTTGTGATATACGAGGACAATTTTATGCTTGACAGTCTGAACATGGTGCTTTATTTTGAAAAGACCGGAAACTCTGATCATTTTTCGTGTCTGTTTTCCTGTTTGGTACGATCTGCTCTGCAGAGATTGACGCGTCTCTGCAGCGTACACCGGCAAGAATAGACTCGCAGTGGAACAGCCGCGAGCAGCCGTTGGTAGCACGCATCGAGTGTGAATGCACTGATTGACTGGAATGGCAGCGAAATACAATGTAGTGCGCGGTGCTGATGGACCACGGCGCTCACGCTGTATGTGTGAATTAGGGGTTAGAAACAGTTCTTCTTTCAACAAACGAGGCTCCACATAAGACTGAGCTGAGTTAGTTTGTCTTTGCAGTGTCATGACCAAGTGGTTACCTTTGGGGCAGAATCACAAAGCCAGTGCTGTTGCCCAAAACACTGCAGATCTTGAGTGTCAACTTAAAGCTGGCTCCAAAACTATGGAAGCTGTGTTGGACCCCAGATTAAAAACAAGAACAACAACAAAATATTGACAAAATCTAACAAGTTTTTAGATTGTGCTAAAAAAAAAAAAAATCAGTTGGTCTTTGAAGAGGATAAAAATAACCAGCAACCAGCTCACCTTAGCCTCACCTCTTTTTCAGTTTAGATCACCTGAAAGTATGATGGAGTCGGTTCTTCCTTATGGTGACCGTCATCTTTGGGCTCTTTAGAATCCAGGGGTGGAACATCACTCTGACTCTGTCCATGCCTTTTATACGTCTGTAACAAAACAAACAGGAGCTGCTTACACCTTATTCATTATTTTTAATGAAGCTAACCTGATAAAATGTAGCCCATGTGTTGCTAACTCTTTGGCTCTGTTACTACTAACTACTGTGTCCCACAATGCTTTCAATTACATGACATGTTAAAGACTAAATTAAAAAAAAGCACTTTAACAATTTTAATTGTATCAAATTGTCCCAAACATAAATTACTCGGTTTATGACCGGCTATTTCATTAAAATAACAGATTTTACATCTAGCTGGGTTTATGACTGTGCCTGAAACCTGTAAATAAAAATGAATAAAAAGGAAAAAAGAAAAAAAAAACTTAGGTGAAAAGGTCAGGAGACAGATCTTGTTTTCTACCTTAAAAAGGAGCTATGATAGCATGAGTTGGTTTCCTGGCCTGTTTCATTATGACTCATAAAAATCTGTGAATCTGATCGTTCCTTCTTTTTTTAGTCAGACAGTGTCAGTGAGCACCATGTCGCTCTCACACTGCTCATTGTGCTGCACTTTAATACTTCCGTATTGTGCTGCTAATTCAGAATTTCACACCTTTTCTCTCGATGCTACATCTCTCTTTGTCTCCCGCGTCGTTCGCCTTCCATCTCAACCCCGAAGACAAGAGGAAACGTGTTAAATCCACCTCTAAGAACCTTTTTAATTCAACATTAGCAGTCGTCATCTGTCTGCCGAACAATACCCAAACGCAATTTACAGCTACGACTGGAGCGTTTCGCCTTTGTTTACTCTGCTGCTGAATATTGTTCCATCAATAATGGACTCCAAACACAGAATCAGGCTTTTAGGTTTAGGTAATCCTGAATGTTTTACAGGAGATTTTTTTTGTGCTGTGTTTTATTGTCTTGGGAGCATAATTTGAGTATGCTGGTTTCTTCATTTGTTTTAGGTTTTAGTAGGAACATGGGCTCAGTGCCTCGTGGATGTAACTCCAGATGCTATTGTGTCCCAGGTTTTTGTGGAAGTGTTGCCCAAAATCCTCAAGACAAAGGCAGCAGATATGGAGGGAAAAATAAACCCTGGAAAGAAACAAATCCTACCAAATTCTCATTCGGCGACACTTATGGAAGGAACACAGGGGGGTTAAACCAGAGCAGGAAGGAAGGTGATGTCCAAAACAGAGAGAGAAAGAAAGGAAACACGCGAGCGCTGCAGTCTACCTTAACCTCCTGCAGTGTTTCAGGTGCCATGTTTTTTTTTTTTTAACCCCCTCCCCTTCCATCAGATCACAGCGAAATAAAGACAGATTGATAAATTCACGTATGGGCGCGAACGTTGCCAAATCAAGTCAGACCCCGACCAAAGTAAACGCCATGCCACGGAGCGAGAAAAAAGCAGAGAGGAGAAGGAGGGATGGAGGGGGAGAGAAGATTTGGGGCTCTAATGCCAGCCTTATGCGTCTTTTAGTCGTTTCCGCCGTCGGGGCTTGGCACTGGCACGTAGTTGTCAGCCAGCCAACAAAAATCTGCAGTGCCTGCTGCATTTCAGCAGCCCTGTTTTGTCTAAGACCAACTCACACACGAACAAAACACACAGCAACACACACCGTGCTGCATACACACTACACTAAAAATCGGCGACGTTTTTTTCCACGAAACCGATGCTTCGTGAAAGGACATTAAAATACATCTTTTCCTTTTGTAAATCATGGCTTCATGAACAACGTTGTTTCTTCTTCAGGGTTTTTTGCAGGACGTTAATAACGATGCTACAATGAGTTATGACTTGACAGTTTGATATTGAGCTTTCCTCTGGAAAGGCTGCTGTTCTGAGGGTTTCAGTGACATTGCCATGTTCGTCGCCTTGTTGTCGATTGCGTTGTTTGTCCATAGATTTGAGGGTGGAGGAGGGGAGAAGGAACTCTTGTGTGTTTGGATGTTGGGGTGGGGTGTTGGATAGTGAGGGCTGTTTAATATCAAGGGAGGGGGCGCTGACGTGAACAGGGGGACAGGTGTCATGGCTGCTGAAGAGTCGAACCGACTTGAATGAAAACAACACAAAAAACTAACTCATTGTTCCTCTTAGAAAAATTTGCACATGCACTTTTAAATTTTGAAACATTGGGAAAGTCACCTTTTATAACATACCTTAAACAGAGCTTCCTCTAAGGGTCATATAAGACTCCAAACTGAAAACAAGCTTTTTATTTATTTATTTTATTTTTTTTATGATAAATAGTTTCATCCAAGGATCTCACTTTTCCCCTCATAGAATATAACTGTGTTACTCTACATATGAATATTCTGTTGGTCCTTTTAGATTTTGTTGTCATGTTTTTCCTGTGATATGATCAAATATTTAAACACATTATCATGGTGTTGAGGACAGGCAGTACTGAATGCTGTACATTGTGTAGTGATTATTGATTACTTCGTTACCAAAGTAGAAGGTTGAGCTGCTTCATGCAGATATACACTGCGATCAGAGTTTATTTTGAGGACAAAGATTTGGTAGAAAGTGCTTTAAATCACTGAAAACAATCAGTATTGCCATCTTTTGTTCAAACAAACAAAAAGTAAAAATAAATAAATAAATAAATAAATAAAAACAAAAACAAAAAAAACTCTATAGAAGGATGAACTTATTTAAATGTTTTACCTTTTGCCACATCTAAATCAGACCAGGCCTTGAGGGATGATCCTTCAGCTGGTGTTTGCATGTATGATTGGGTATGATTGGGATAATGTGGAAAAACAGTTTTAAATCCACTCCATTTATTTGTCATATGCATTCTAAAAGCACAGTGTACATTAAATTAAATGACATGCATACTGTCCTGACACCCACTCATCCCTTAACAGCAATAACAGCAAATAAATAAACAGTAAATAGGAGCAGAAAGGCATGGTTAAATTAATTATCTTAAAATGAATAAATGAAGAGCAGAGACACAGAGTCGTTCTGAAGTTAGATCTACAGCTCAGTGGTGAGGAAGAGAAAAGAGTTCACCACAGAGACCAGAAAAGCCACACCTTGGCTCAATTTATAATTCTTAGAAATAAAATCAGTCCGTCCAGCTTTCTTAAAAAGCTCCTGAAATCCACCTGTCACCGAGGTAACAGATTCATATTGCAGTGTGTTGTGAATGTAGACAATTTGTTCACGTGCTGCTTTCTTTATATTATATAATTATATTTATTATTAAGAATCAGTATCTGTATTTGTATGCAGTTCCTGAGTACCAAACATAATATTTCACCCTTTAGGAAGAAATCTGTTATTTATTTATGTATTTATTTATTTATGATCATTATTAAAATTATTGTTTCAAGTTTAAGTCAGGACGAGCTTCAAAAGTCCTTTTTGGATAGAAGTTTTTGTAGCAGATGTTGTTTTTGAATTTTGTGAAAGGAAACAAATTATTTGTTGTCTTATAGGTGTGTGTGTGTGTGTGTGTGTGTGTGTGTGTGTGTGTGTGTGTGTGGGCCTCTTTATTTATAAAATGCAAAATCAAGTACTGAAAAGACTTTTTTCTCACTTTATATCAAGACCAGTTTCAAGCTTTTCATAGCTTTATGCATTTTGTTGACTTTACATCCATCTGGCCATGTCTGTAAGAAAAAAAAAAAGTGTCAAAACTTTCTGTTCTCCATCAAATTGCATAAATATCCCTTTAATGTTTCATTATTTTGACTGAAAACAATAAGAAAAATAATGAGGAGTCAAAAATATCACTTTTTGGATTAAATTTGTTTTTGAAATTCCATAATCTGTACATTTTTCTAGGTTTTCCCAGTTTATTATAAAATAACAGGGTAGTGTCCTCAAACAGAAGAATGCTTTGAATTCTGGGTATTTTGGGAAACAGTATCAGATTTTTTTTCTGAGAAAAAAAATGTAGTTAAAAGTTTTAGACATTATTTCACACAAATGTGAAATAAAAAGTGACATAAATTTACCGTAGTTGTTGTCCAATCAGACGTCAGATCTGCTCTGATGTGGCTGTAGGTAGAAGCCAACAGATGTGAGCTGGATGCTGTGTCTCGAGACTCGCTCTCGACGCTCGTATACGTTCATCTGTTGTTTGATATATTCTCTCACACCGGTGCCAAGAAATCAATGCCTGCTGGGACTGAAGGACTGTGTGTGTGTGTGTGTGTGTGTGTGTGTGTGTGTGTGTGTGTGTGTGTGTGTGTGTGTGTGTGTGTATGGATGGGTTGTCTGTGAGACGATGGTTACTCATCAACCATCGTCTGTTAAATTAATGTTGATCCCCCAAAAATGTTACGCTTTACAGGGGGAGACAACGGCATGAATACATATATAGATTATTTCAGATTCAGCGCTGGCAGGATTGTCTGTAAGGGAGAGAGTGAGTGAGAGAGAGAGAGAGAGAGAGAGAGAGAGGGAGAGTGTGTGTATCGGTACCTTCAGACTTTTTAGAAACTTCTGGACCAGTGCCCAGTGGTGTCATGGAAACGCTTGAATCGCTCAGAATGATTCATGTCTGCACAACCCAACCCTCCCCCATCACACACCATCACACACAGACAACCACACATCCATGCACGCACACTCTCACACACCCAGCATGCAGGAAGAGGGAGTTTAACCCTTCTTCTATCCATCTTCCTCCCCCCCCCTCCCCTTCTCTCTGTCTCTTTTCTCTTCCCTTCTTTCTTCTCGTCATCTCGCCATCCTCATCAAATCGCACTATTAGTCACATACTTTATTAAAATGGACTCATTATATGGATGTCAGAGGAGATCACGTCTTCTGAGTGTTTCCTTTCACACACAGAAACACTCGACATGACGCTCTGAAAGAGAGTCTGCATGTCAATATCAACTCACAGAACAGCTCCATCGTGCCTCTTTTTTTCTGAATGAAGACAAGCGATGGATGTCAGATATGACGCTCCAGAAGAATTCTTGGCATTGGCATTCAGAATGCCTCTTTGGAGACCAGTTGACGATGTCATTGACTTAGGGTTCGTATTTGTTAAAGTCTCCTTTGTTTTTCTGAACCAGTTTGAGGTGAGGTGTTTTCTCTGAGTTGATCCATGACCTGGCTTTGTTCAGGTAAGGGTGTAATTTTTGGCCACAAAGTATTGATGAATCCATGAGTTAATGTTCATCCTAAACAGGACGAGTTCTCCAAGTCAGCTCTCAAAATCTCGTCCTAAAAATTTAACTGTAAGCAACAAAGAAAATCAGAAAAAGACCAAAATAAATAAATAAACAAATGAAGTGAACAAAAAAGTGCTCTCATTGCAACAATGTAGAGAAAAAAAAAAGACAACAGTAGCACTCCAGGTCTGAGAGCCGTTTTGGGCTTGGAGGAGGCAGACATGACCAGAATACAAAGTGATGTTGGTTTGTGGGCTTCTGCTGTGTAGGCGAGTCCAACAAAATCAGCTATTTATGCTCTAACACACACAAACACACACACGCACACAGTGTAGCCCTGGTTTTGGATCATGAGCTATGAGTGATTGTTCTTTTCGGTTTCAAGATGTGTCCTCGCTGGTTAAAGACACCAAAGAAAAGGTCAGATATGTTGGGGACCTTTAAAAAACTGATGATGTCTTTTGAAAAAAAGACAAAAAAAAAAAAAAAAAAGAGCCGTTTTTTTTAAAACACAGATTTGATTATTTGACTGTCAGTCCTTGAGTTCCAGAGGTTGGCCTTCATCCAGTTGATCTGATCTGAAAAGATAGAGAGAAACCTGCTTGTGAGAGTTAGGAGTCTGCAGTTTAACCAAAGTTTAAATACTTGTTTTTCGTTTTGAGCTGAGTGGTTTAGTCCTTTACACACATGTGCTCCAGTCCAGAAAATTTCTAGAAGTTGCTGCATGAGCTGCACAGTTTGAACACAAACTTTACTTTTTTCCACCTTGAAATTAAACACATATAACACCCTTTTTTCTGTCAGCTTCCTTGGAACATTTCTCCAACAAGTCCGACTGAGCCCATGTGACAATGCAGCAGGATCTGTTCAGGACAATGTACCACATAGAAGTTAGCAGGGCAGTGATGATCATTTCATACAATAGGTGCCAAACCAAAATGTCAGGGGCATGCTGTCTTGACATTTTCTGGGGATTGTCAGGAGTGTGTGTGAAGAGCTTTAGTCACATAACCTCCAACTGAACACAAAGGTTTTTCTGACCTTGTTTAAAGCTGCTCTAGTACACATACTGTATAAAATACAGTCATCACCCGTCAGTTCCTGATACAGTCAAATGAAGCCGATCATTGGACAGGGCCATCTTGGTTGTGACAGGGACTTTGAGCTTCCTTTCAAACAGCTATAGGGCGTCTGATAGTCACGTGAGCTGAGCTGAGCCTCTGATTGGACAAACTCATAATCCTAATATCTTCTAAACCGCTGAGTCAAAAAAAAAAAAATCCCCTTGGCTTGATGTGTATGTGACTTCCGGTCTTTCTGCTGCCAGCTTCTAGCGGATTCTCAATGGGCATCAACTTTAATCACTTCTGCATCGGCTTTATTTTTCTCTACTGGATGTTGTCCCTTGCACATAACTATAAATGTGAGGTGAAGGATTTCTTCAGGTGTGTTAAGATCAAACTGGTCCAGTATCTCATTCATAGTGCTGATGTTAAAGTGTAGTTTAATACATCCTGGAGATGAAAGTGTGTGTCAGTTAAATATAGTCTTCCCTTGTTCCCTCTATTAAGTAATACTGTGATAATAGCTCATAGTCCAGGAGAGTGACCCCCTTCCTGTTCGCCCTCATCCTGTAATAGAGCTTATTTGTGTTTCCTCTCTGTCTCCCTGCTCTGTGGATTAGCAGGGATTTGGTCCTCCTGGCTGACCGACTTCTCTATGGGCTTTGTAGAGGGGTGTGGGCTGACCTCCCCTCCTCCACCTTTTGTACCTCTACAGCCAGCACACTCTAACAAACAGTGGTCTGTCTGTCCGGGGCTCGTCCTCACAGCCAATGAGCTTGTTTATGTTTATCAGCCAGGAAAACTGTCACTGCTGAGTTCATACTAGAGATGTGTTGGTTAGCAGTCACAGGGATGAGTTTGAAATCCTTCTTCATATGTGTTTATTTTAGGCTGGAGAAAGTTCAGTCTTGGTTGTTGGACTATTTTTGCTCTCTTCTGCTGCTGTGTGACAGGTGATACTTCAGATAAAAGATGATTTTTAGACTCTTAAATGACTGATATTAGTAATAATCCAACAAGCCCTACCAGAATGTCATAGCTGGGATGTTATGTTTAACTGGACTCTTCCACAAAGTCTTCTTCACGGTTTTCTTAATTAAATGCAGTTGGCTTGACTATCAGTAATGTGCATTACAGCCGCTTATGGGTTGTTTTTTTTTCACTGTAACTAGATCATCCTTGTAGGTGCTCAGGGTCACGGGAAAAAAAAAACAGCTCAAGTTAAAGTAAAACAAAGACTTTCACCTCAAATTTTTCAGGCTTGCATCAATGACTTTTTGAAAATGGCTTACTGACTCACTTTTGCTTCCCAACCCACTGACTGAGACTCACGTCCCTAAAAGAAATCAAAAGCAAGAGGTGCACTGCACCAGCTCCCTTCTGCTCCACTAAAGGCCGAAGAGGCTGCTGTTACAGTTTTTAAGAAACCTTTAAAGTTATTATTAAAGATATTTGCAGTGGTTCTGGCACTTGCGTTGGTTAATAAAAAACAAAGTGACTGAACTCTTATGTTTTCAGTCTTGTTGGTTAGTTCGGGGGTTTCTTGAAAAGAGAAGTGTTCAATGAGCCCTCTCTAAGGTTTAAGGAGCTCTTTGTTTCCTTTGCTCCTGAAGCTTCCTGTGGTTTGAGAACCCTTACAAAGGCAGTTTCAGTATCCGTGTCTTTGTCATCCTTTTGCCAAAGAGCTCTCAAAGTTCACTTTTGTGCTGTAACCTTAAATTGATAGTTGACATGGGGTCTTGTACAAACTGTAGGAACCAAAAAGGTTTACAGGGAGAGTGCTTTTATTTTTTAGTGTGGAGGGGATGACAGGGGTGGGCAGGGGGTGGAACTGAAGTCACCTGATTAGAGTAGAGGAAAATATGAATGACACAGGCATACTGGAACAAAATGTAACACTGCAGCTTATTATTCATTCATTCATCTTCTATACTGCTTCTCCTGTTCAGGGTCATGAGTGTCTGGAGCCTATCCCAGCTGTCTTAGGGCGAGAGGTGGGGTACATTCTGGACTGGTCGCCAGTCAGTCACAGGGCTGACACACAGAGACGGACAACCTTTCACACTCACATCCATGCCTACAGGCAATTTAGAATCACCAACTGGCCCGGTGAGCATGTTTTTGGACTGTGGGAGGAAGCCGGAGTACCTGGAGAGAACCCACACATGCACGGGGAGAACATGCAAACTCCACACAGAAAGGCCCAGAAAGGCAAACAGGGATTTGAACTGGCGACCGTCTTGCTGTGAGGCTGCGGCGCTAGCGGTTGCCCACAGCTTATTTATTTATTTATTTACTTACTTACTTACTTACTTACTTACTTACTTACTTACTTACTTACTTACTTACTTACTTACTTACTTACTTACTTATTTACTTACTTACTTACTTACTTACTTACTTACTTACTTATTTAACAGGACTGCTTCGTACTTTCATTTTATAACTAACTGTAAACTGGACCCTGTATCACATAAACATAGACCATATTTAAGGTTTTTCTGTTCTTATGAAAAAATGACAAACTTACAGAAAAATAAATTCTATTAACAACTCATTGGAGAGGAATGATTAAATAAACAATGAATGTCAAAGACCTCTGAAAAAAAGAAGTGATCATGTTTAAAAAAAAAAGAAAAGATTATTAAGGTATTTTTAAGTGTCATCATTTTTTTTTTTTAATTTTACTAAACTCTAGTCTTTGAATCACATCATTGAGTCTGTTATTAACTCATCAGATTATTAAACCTACAGACTTGGCTCTTGTCTTACGCACTCAGTTGTGGCACTTAACTAAAAGTCTTCCCTAACGAGTGTGTGTAAGTGTGTGTCCATTGCTGTCAGAATTTGACATGAGAATGTCCTGGACGTAAATGGGAACCTGTGTTTGTACAGAGGTGTGACAGGTTGTGAAGTCTTCTGTTAGAAACTCAAAGTTTTATTTAGAGTTTTAAATCTGTGTGCATAACAACTTACCTTAGTGACAGTTATTACTGCACACATTGTTCCATAAAAGTAACCAGCCATTTAGGACATCAAATTATGTAAAATCTACAGGGTTTCCTAGTAGCACCAACCTATAGAGCATCAAAATACTAAAACGATGTAAAAACGTTGATAGGGATATATGAAAACATTAGTAAAGAAAGAAATCCTTGTATTCTTTGCTGCTGCTAATTTATAAAATTGTCATCTGCACCAAAACCTACTATCTCCAGCTAAAACTAATGATCTTACCACACATATCCAATGAAAAATAATTTATGGCTGTGTTCATTGAAAACAAAATGGAAATATTCTCACAAGGCAAAAAAAAAATGGGATAAAGACTTGTCTTTTGGACTTTTTGGTGGGTTTAAAGAGTGGAGGCGTTTTGTTGGCTTCCTACTTTTTTATATACTGCAGTGGCCAAAAAACATGAATATGAAAAAAAGGGTAAGAAAAATTTGGACACAAAATTTTAGCTCTATAAAAGTATACACAAAGTACTTCTCGAGCACCATTTGTCTGTGTGTTTTATTGCGTGCAGATGAGAGTGTGTGTGCACAATACAGCAAAGACCGACAAATAGATAGACGGTTGTGTGTGTGTGTGTGTGTGTGTGTGTGTGTGCGTGTGTGTGTGTGTGTGTGTGTGTGTGTGTGTACTTGTTGGTATTTTATTTTCGGCCTCCATAGCAGCAGAGACAATAACCCGTTCCAGAGCTGGCCCTCCTCCATCTTCAGGTCTGGTATCTGTGACGAGACGTAGGCCGTGAGAAGAGTGGATTGAGGAGGTGATCAGTGCTTTAAGAAAAGTTGTTTCTGGCACTGCCGAAGTCCGAAAAAGTTTTTATATTCTCAGTTTAAATTTGTTTTTTTTATGTAATTTCTTCTCTATACCATTATTTTAATTTGCTTTATAGATAGTTTTAAAATAATGAGAGTTATAACCTCTGCTTTTTTCTACTGTAGTACAACCACTGGCATGACTTAATCAGTTACAAAGGATCAAAGACAAAAGTGAGCAGTTCATGATAAAATTTAATGAAAATATTTGTAAGTAGTTAAAAAAATAAGGGATTCTGGATAGTTTGTATAAAATATGCTGAGCGTAACTTTTTGATGAATGGAAGGGCTTTTAATGATGGTGTTAATTTATTAAAATGATGTCTGATACCTTTGTGTACCCTTTTTTAGTAAGAAGTGATTGTAATAACACAAGAAATTGAAACATTTGTGTATAGATTTTAATTTTAATTTTTAGTAGTTTTTTTTTATCATTTAAACTATTTGCCTGAATTTAAAGTATGAAAGAGCATCCTTATCGCACCATTTTGGGAACTATTTCTGCATGTTCCCTGCAAATCAGTCACTTAAAAAAACATATATTCTACACAATTCAAACAGTAATGTTTCTGATATTTAAAGTGTATTCTGTGGGCAGCAGGAATGCCTTTTTGAACTTTGTTCGGTATACTTATTATACATTTGTCTGTTCTCAAGGACCTGTATAAACATTGTTTCCTCTTTTGTATTAAAGCTGCTTCTGATACTGGCTGAAATTTTCACATACAGTGCATGCAGAGGTGCATGCAATGCTTGATCTGTGTCTATGTGCAAGTGTGTGTCTGTGAGTGCGCTTGTGTGTGCGGTCCTGACTAAATTCCTTGAAATGCAGCGGTGTCTTTGTGAGGTTGTATTTCAGTACCATGCAAAAGTGCATTAACATGTGCATCTTTTGTGTATGCATGGGGCTATATATACACTATGTATATTGTAAACACTGAAACGTCTGGGTGTGTGTGTGTGTGTGTGGGTGTGTGTGTGTGTGTGTGTGTGTGTGAGTGCATCTGTGACAGTGATTTTCAGTACTGTGTGTGTTGCGGTGTGTGTGTGTGTGTGTGTGTGTGTGTGTGTGTGTGTGTGTGTGTGTGTGGGAGTCTTTGTATATGTGCCAAACCGGTCCAGCTGGCATCAGTTGTAGCCGAGGCCGCTGTATTGGTCACACACACACACACACACACACACACACACACACACACACACACTCACACACACACACACACACACAATCGACCACATTCCCATTCTGTACGCCTGTAATTATCAACCTCTTCTGCATCGACTACCATGTTGGCGTGTATTCAGCGCTGGTCTATACACGCCTGATTCAAACCCTTCACCACGTACACGCTTCATTTTCCTCCACACACGCTCGCTATAAAACCCCTCCATTTCATCTGGTACGGCTGCACCCACCGCAGAATGTAATTACACACTAACCGCGGTTTGATATTTAGACTGGCTGAAGATTTAAGGTTTTATCCGAAAAGAAGGTCTGCGTGGAGAAAATAGACTCGAAGTGGTCCCGCAGCTCGCAGGAGAGGAAAGCCTGTTCAGAAGCTGGAGAGGAAATTAGCTTTGTTGTCTACACCGCAGCGGTCGGTGCATTTTCTGAATTCATCAGACACCTTTTTCACAGCCAGACGCTCGGGGTTTGTGTATTAAAACGCTGATGTGTTACCTGCCAAAGAGGCTTCACCTTCCTGTCGTGTACTGATCAATCCTTGGCCCGTGTTTCAAGAGCTGTGATGTCTGATTTCAATCAAACACATGTTTAAACATGTTTGACCAAAGATGTTCTATAAAGACAGCCGGGTAGGTGAGGATGGCTGTGTTGTTTTTTTCTCACATTCATAAAATGAGTATCAGGAGTTGGTTGGGCTTTAGACACCTGCACATTATGAGGGAGATGAGAAAAACAGGACAACCAAAAACCAAACCTTGGCTTATTGATTAAAGAAAAAACACTCAACACTTTTATGTAAAGAGACGACCATGTCCAAAATCCAGAACTGTGTATGTATGGTCACATATAGTTGACTGTTGACTCTGACCTTTTATAGAGCTTTGTGGGCATCAAGCCAGACTTCCTGTACCCTGAATCAGGCCTATTGACTTACTTTTCTTCAAAGAAACAATGTCCTAACATGTGAGCCAGTGTTAGCTTTATGTGGCTGCATCGAGAGCATAAGGGAACACATCTGTTCTAGAAAAAAAAAGAAAACTTCCTGAAAAGTTCTCGTAAACTTTCTTTTTTAATTATTTTTTGCACCACCTGTGTTGAAGTGCTTTTTATCTTTGTGCTCATCTCGTCCTGTCTGTGTGAGAGTCATGTTTTCTGACAGAGTAACTCAACCCCTCGTCTCTAACAGCCACACCCTTCTCTCCCTGTGGATGTTTGCTGTGAAAGAGTAAAAGCTTTTTTTTTTTTTTTTTTTTTCAATGTGCACCTCACCTGGTTGGACACCTACCTGTATGAGAATCATCAGCCTTGTCATTGATGTTTGTTTTTTTCTGTTTTTTTTTTTTTTTTTTTGCTTTTTCTTTACTTCATTAAACAGCATCACAGTTAACCATAATCATATTATTAAGCAACCACCGTATCTCATAAGGCACTGTGATTAAGAGCAGTTAATTGTAATTTCATTATTATCGTGGTAAAAGCATTAGCAGTAAATACATCATGAGCGTCTGAATTTATTACACTACAACACCGATAAGTAATTTCATATAAAAAGGCAACGCTGCCTCACTCAACATGTCAACATATTACCTGTTGAAGGAACTGAGCATGAAGTCCAGAAAGACAAAAGAACAGGGGAACTGGATCCTTGAAGAGTCTTGTAATGTCTTAAATCAACATGAAATGCCTTAAAATATCTTTAAAAGTTGGTGAGAGATCTTGAATTCTTTTTGTGGATTTCTTTGTCCATGTGACTTTTCGCAACATTTGCCCCGGATGTTCAGGCTCTGTTTTGAAACTCCAAGCTTTTATTTTGATAGGGAACATCAATGTGGTTCATGCCTGGACAGTTGTAGGCAACTTTATGTGCCTCGGCTAAAGTAAAGTACAGGAGAAGGTTTATCCATGTTATGTCAGCTTTAGTCACCGGTCAGGAGAGACCACCTGCCTGCTGTGTCACCTGCAGCAGAGCACACTGCATGAAAAACTGAATGTTAGTGGAACCTGCAATGACACATCGGGTGATACAACATGATAACTACTGCTTCACAGAGAAAAGCACTTCATATCATGTTGAAACTAAACTTGCCCTAGCTTACTTTGTTCATTTCCAAAATGAGCGGCAAAGAGTAATTCACAACTATGCTAAGCTTTATTTTCTCCCCAACGGATTCAAAGCAGTCGTCTTGAACTCTGCTGTTTGTCGATGTGGTCTCTGGGTAAAAAATTTTGTTTGTTCTGTCTTTACTTCTGTTAAGTCTCAAAAAAGAGTCTAAAAAAGACATATTTGATTTTTAAACTTGT
The DNA here is from genome assembly GCA_030710495.1 of Labroides dimidiatus. Taxonomy (NCBI): domain Eukaryota; kingdom Metazoa; phylum Chordata; class Actinopteri; order Labriformes; family Labridae; genus Labroides; species Labroides dimidiatus. The sequence continues at coordinate 8,069,582 of CM061157.1, forward strand.
AGGAACCCTGGAAAATGTTGTAACAAACCTTTTAGCTTGTAGCTACATGTTGTTTACAGTCTATGAGGTATTCATAGAGCATGTACTTCACATTAAGAACTGAAATCATGAAGTACAATATAAATTCCCACATGGAGTAGATGTGTCAGTGGTATGCACACCACTCTTTGCTGACAAAACCACAATGCAGTGCTTTGATAGATGGTAAATTGCTGTGAAGTTTGTGAAATCTAGGTGGTCCTTCAGTAGTATTGGTTGCTTTGCAAGTCTGCTAATGAGTCTCCATGGACCAACAATAATCTAATGGGAGAGAGGAAACAAGAGCAGAACAATTCCATACAGGGCAAGCTGCAGCAGGAGTGAATTAGTGAACTACTTCTGATGGTACCGTGCCTTCATGTGTGTTCTGTCTTCAACAGCTCTCATTGAATACTGTTTTCAGGTCAGTTTGCATTTCGTGAAGAACAGAGAAGCATCCAGCTTCTGCACAACAAGCTACAGAGGGTTCAAACTTTGAAATCGTGTTGTGTTTTTCCTGTTCATAAATGCCTCCTGAAAACTGAACATCCTGTCCTGTATTTGGTCTGTACGTGCAAAGGCACCAAATTTACATCTGAAAGAAAGTGGAGATTGGAAGTTACTGCTGTGGATCTTGTAGCATAAAAACCTTCTCAGGCTCTCCCTCTGTCCCTCTCTCTGTACATGAGCTATACATTACAGGCAGAGCAGATGTCTGTTTTGTTGTGCTGTGAGATCAGAGCGCACTAAACACAGAGCAGACACTCTGAAGACTCTGATCATGAGAACTGATTCTGGCTCCATTTTTTTTCCACCTTCAATCTGTGACCGTGTTTCTGAAACAAAGTGTCAAGCATGACCTTTTTAATGAATGACAGTTAATAGAAATTTACTACTGATGTTGGGGGGGACTGTTGGTTCCTGTCAGGTTGACTAAAAAGTTAATAACATAAAATAATCCTATTGATATTCACTGGTGGTTAGTGTGTCCATGCTTGCTAAATCGGTAAGTTTTTTTTATTTATTATTATTCAGACACTTTATTTTTTTCATTTATTTATTTATTTATTTATTTAACAGAAGTAACCAAAGGACCACACTGTAGGGAGTTTAAGGAAAAGAAAAGATAGATGAATAAATGATTGAACAGATCCATCGATGGTGTCAGCATTTGGTCATCTTTTTTTATTCCAACATTTTACAAATTTTGAATCAACAGTGGATTTGAATTTATTAAAATGTTCATGTGCAGCAGTAAAATAATGAAGATGACTTAATATTATTTATTTTTTTCATTCAAAGTCCAATCTCCTGTGATTAAAACGAGATTTTGATTTCAAAATTAAACTGACAGATAATGGTTGAATTGAAAAGTTGTCATTCTCCAAATTATCATACTTTAATTTTCTTATTCTTAATAGTGGAACAGATCACGGATGATGCTGCTGATTGTTAGGCTATTGTACTTCAAGTGGTGACTGAGTGAATGGATAATAAGTTAATACATTTATATGGTTTTATGACGTTTCAAGCTCATGTGATGTCTGTATGCTTCTGTTTCTCTTGCTTTCTCTACTACTTTCTCTGTTATTCTCAGATTTGGCAGTGAAACAAAAGTGTTCTCAGCAAAGATACTGTTCTGTCCATATTGAGATTCCTTAACTAACCGCTCCTCGTTTTTCTTTTATGTTTCCTGCAGGAAAAACAGAGAGAAGTTCATACTCATACAGCAGAGAGTCCAACCCACACTGCCACCAGGTCAGTCCCACCCTACACCCCATCTGCTGCAAACACAGAGTGGCTGTAATACTGTGCTTTTGGGATTTTGTATTAAAGCAGTTCATATTTTTGCCCCAAGGTAGTAGGAAGAACCTGTGCATCTTTAACCCTATAATTGCCAACATATTATATTTGATACACAAGTTTCAAAGACGTTCCTGTCATCAACATGATAATTAGTTTCCTAAAAAAACTGAAAAAAAATGTATTCTTCCCCTTTAAGGATTATTATTTCTATATAATATATAATATTTCTTTGCAAAATGGCTGCTTTCATGAAATTATTCACACACTTTTTTAATGACAATCATTTCTAATTTTCAAGTAGTTGTGGTGAGAATAATGTCTAAATTGGTATTCATTTTTTTAGATAAGTATTTTCTGCATTGAAAGAATTTACTAAAAACTGTACTGAAAAAGTTGTCAAAACTGCCTAATTTATCAAATATGATACAAAAGAATACCATGAACCATATATTGTTAAAGGGCTTAATAAACATCTCAATTTTCTGGTTATTTTTATTCTTGGTTGGAATAATTTATCTTGATCTTAAGACAGACCTCAAGAGCTCGAGGTCCTGTCTTAAGTCTTACCTCCCTCAACTGGACAAACAATGAACATTCAGTGACAGGTGCTATGTCAGGTGACAGAAAGTTCACATATCATCTAGATGTCACGAAAAGGTTCAAAACTTTGCATTGGAGGGATATATTCATCATTTTATTGATGAGAAGGTCAGAAGAGCAGAAGAAAGCCAAATGGGAGAGTGATGGAGCACGGGCTGAAGGCTGAAACACAGGTTAAGCTGTTTGTTATAATGTTCATTCCAGCCCACATGCAGCAGTTATTCTGCAGTGATTTGATCAAACTTGAGAGTCTGTCAATAAAATGAAGAGTGAGGTTACTTAGAGCACCAGGTGCTAAAGATAGCTGGCTGCTAAACTGCGGTACAAACTGACAAAGTTTGCTTGTTGTCACATTTCAAACAATAGCTCTATGTAATTGTTTATAAATACATTACCTCGTCATGGTGGATCCGGTAAAAAGTTGTCTCAAACATAGAAAAGTAGTGTTAAAAAGAAGATCTGTTCTCCATTTATTTGCTTCAAAACAATCACACACCTTGTTAAGAGTCATGTCATCACGACAGTATGCGAGCAATTCCAGCTAAAGGGTGTCACTGCAAATTGATAGTCCTCACAGCCCCTTTGAAATCTCAGAAAAAAAGATACAGACCCTGATATACAGATAATAGTGTTACGCTACTGTACTGTACTTTATGTTGGCCAGTGCAGATTTGTTGTTGCTTTTGACTTTGCCACTGATATGAGAACTTTGAAGCTGCTTTTGATAAATGATGCAGGTGGTAGCGCCAGAAGGTGATGTGTGTATGTCAAGATCCAGCAACATCAGTTATTATAAGCTCGATCAGTTCATTATTTTCAACTCATTAAACTCAAATGCTTAGCCAGCAGCTTAGCATTTCAAATAATGCCAGTGTAGGTACCCCGTGTGTTTGCTGAAACCCTGTGATGCTCAACTTCGCCTCATATCCACAACTTGATGAATCAGATCATTTGAACTTTGTCATTGTTTGAACAGTAATATTTTTGCACAGCAGCAGCAGCAGGTGTTGTGAAACTCGTTTGGTAATATCTGTTTTTGAATCTGTAATCATCCTGCTCAGATCTCACGGACCATATGTATCTATGAGATGAGGCACATTGATAAAAAAATATACATACATACACATACAGATGTTGATATTTGATGGTCTCGCTATATTAATCAGAGGGAAGATTAATGCAATTTAATGACCATGATCATGTTTTTGAAATGGAAATAACATAATTTCTATTTGAACACAGGCTAGATAGACGTGAGTGTGATCATAAGGATTTATCTTTCTTTTAAATCTTAAACATTTATTCATGAAATATTTTTAAAGAAGGGTATTTCTGTGCTTACCAAAGCCACAGTTTGAAAGATGTTTCAGATTATGACGGCTATCACATTTGGGGTTTCATACTGAGGGACGACTTCATTGTCTCAATAATACTCAACTCATAATTGCAGAACATTATGTAAGCATACACCAATGTTTGAATTGGGGTTAGATGTCTTACAATCAGCTTCATTAAAGACTGAAACTGATCCAGTCTGCAGCTGATATTGGCCTAGCCTTGGTATTGGTTTTTCAACAAAGAGGTGATGGTGGTGTTTAGTGTTTTAAAGATTTCAAATACTATATCCCCTATTCCAGTGTAGTTTGGACGTTGTGTACAATGTTAACTAAAACAGAATACAACGATTTGCAAATCCTGTTTTACCTTTATTCAGTTGATTGCAGTACAAGGACAAAATATTATTTTTGCGAATAATCTCTCATTTTAATTTTATACCTGCAACACATTCCAAAGAAGCTGAAAAAGGGTCAACAAAAGACAACACCTGTTTGGAACATTCCACAGGTGAACAGGTTCATTGGAAACAGGTGAGTGTCGTGATTGGGTAGAAAAAGGAGCATCCCCAAAAGGCTCAGTCATTCACAAGCAAGGATGGAGGTTCACCACTTTAAGAACAATGCTTCTCAACTTACAATTTCAAGGAATTTAGGGATTTTTTTCATCAACAGTCCATAATATCGTCAAAAGATTCAGAGAATCTGGAGAAATCTCTGCACGTAAGCAGCAAGGCTGAAAACCAACATTGAATGCCCGTGACCTTTGACCCCTCAGGCAGCACTACATTAAAAACCAACATCACTGTGTAAAGGATATTACCAGGTGGGCTCAGGAAGACTTCAGAAAACTAGTGTCAGTTAACACAGTTCATCACTACATCTACAAGTGCAAGTTCAAAGTCTACCATGCAAAGACAAAGACATATATAAACAACACCCAGAAACACCGCCGACTTCTCTGGACCCGAGCTCATCTGAGATGGACTGACGCAAAGTGGTAAAGTGTGCTGTGGTCTGATGAGTCCACATTTCAAATTGTTTTTGGAAATCATGGACGTGGTGTCCTCCAGGCCAAAGAGGAAAAGGAAAACCCAGATTGTTATCAGGTAGAAGTCACAAAGCCATCATCTGTGATGGTATGGGGGTGTGTTAGTGCCCATGGCATGGCTAACTTGACCATCTGTGAAGGCTCCATTAATGCTGAAAGGTACATACAGGTTTTGGAGCAACATATGCTGCCATCCAAGCCACGTCTTTTTCAGGGACGTCCCTGCTTATTTCAGCAAGACAACGACAAGACACATTCTGCACATGTTACAACAGCGTGGCTTTGTAGTAAAAGAGTGCGGGTACAAGACTGGCCTGCCTGCAGTCCAGACCTGTCTCCCACTGAAAATGTGTGGCTCATTATGAAGCGCAAAAAACGACAACAGAGACCCCGGACTGTTGAGCAACTGAAGTTGTACATCAATCAAGAATGGCAAAGAATTCCACCTCCAAAGCTTCAACAATTAATGTCCTCAGTTCACAAACACTTACTGACTGTTGTTAAGAGGAAAGGGGATGAAGTACAGTTGGAAACATGACCCTGTCCCAGCTTTATTGGAACGTGTTGCTGGCTTCAAATTTAAAATGAGTGAATATTTACTTTTTTTTTTAAATCAATGAAGTTTATCAGTTTGAACAATAAATCTTTGTAGTGTATTCAACTGTATATAGATTAAACAGGATTTGCAAACCATTGTATTCTGTTGTTTTATTTACGTTTAACACAACATCTCAACTTCATTGGAATTAGGGTTATAAACGCAGTGACTATCACAGAGTGATCAGAGACCCATTGCGCCTTGTGTTACATTATCCTGGTGTTTAAAAGAGAGCGTTAGGGCCTGTGTCTTACCTAAATTCATAACAAAATCTTCATATTTTTTCTTTTTCCGGTGCTTTAGGAAACACTGAGAATTAACAGATGAACACTAGTGAAGAGGGACACAGAGGTTCTGTCTAATAACAGCAGAAGTGGCTGCCAACAGGGCCGATCAAACCAAACAAAATGATTGACGGTGGGCCAAATCTGGTTGCCTGGGGCAACTGGGCAACCGTTACTGTTGAGCGTTGTGAATGGAGAGAGGACAGAAAGTAGAGTGAAGGGGACTAAAGAGAAGCAACGACTCCCAGTGTGGCATTTGAAGGACTCTGGTAGTTTTCAGACTTTGGAAGAGAAAGACCTTCCTGTCTTTTTGGTTTTGATCTTTTTCTTTCTGCAACGAGGACACAATTTGGCCCTGACAACCTCAAGAACAAAGACACACACACACACACACACACACACACACACACACACACACACACACACACACACACACACACACACACACATGCTCCCTGAACACACAAAGAGATGGAACATGCCGGTCATATCTGCTTCGTGCCAAGTGTGTCAGGTGTTCTGGGGTGTTTTTTTTTTTTTTTTCATACAGAAGTCTTTCCACTGGTGAAAGAGCAAGAAGTTAGTCAAGTTTGAAATTGTTTTTAAGTGCTGTCTGAGCCGCAATAAGTCCATGTCTTTAGTGTATATCTGATTTACTTGTTCAGCAGTTTATCAATTGATATATTTTAGCTGTTTCATTTGTTGACAGTTGTTTTTTCTCCCCAGTGGTGTCAGAGTGTTTCCACTGGTCATCACAGTTCACCCTCTCTTTATGTTGTAATTTGAGTAGTCAGGGTTTTGGGCACATTGGCCTTTCTGGATCAATGGAATCTAAAGAGATGCGTTAAACTCACCACACAGTTGTCTCAGAGATGCTCGTCTTCTTTCTCAAACTCAACAATAAATTTCAAACAACAAACTCATGTTATTATCTCATTATAGCCACCAGAACAACTGGCTAGTTGCTGTGGATTTCATAATAAACCCATTTCCAGCCATTTCCACTGCTCATGCTTTGTTCACTCATGCTGATAGTATTTCACCACCAAGAGACATGTCGTGGATCAGCATGTAAAATTTCTTAATCTAGATGAGTTAAGAAGAAGTTTATAAAAAATCTCTCATCCTCTCCAGTTAAAAAAAAAGACTCAAATGACTTGTAATTTGATTGGAATAAACTGATTACTTGTAACCATCCATCCATTCATTCATCCATCCATCCAGTTGTTCACCCCTCCATCTATTAATTTGTCCATTCATCACCAACTTGCTGATCTTTTATGTATAACCAGACTTCATATCCAGCTGTGGCCTTTGTGTGAGGCTGCAGCAAACTGTAGAGGACAAAAATATGAAATAAATCAAACATTGCTGCCTTGCTGGCCATTTTCCTACTGGGCTGCTGTCAAATTATCCTGTTACACAGTCTGAATGGCTCCTGATGGAAATTGTTTGGAAATGGCAGATAAATTTACATGCTGGGCTTAAGTCCAAACTCCTCTGGCTTCATCCTCGGCTTTTAGTGAAAAAAAAAAAAAAAACACTTAGAGGGGAGGATGAGCTCACACACTAACAGCAGAAAGATTGTCAGTGACCCCACTTTTTTCCACAACTCTGACCAAACCAAATAGATTTGTAATAGCAGAGCTAATTTAGGTTTCCCTTCCAGACTTTGGTTCCAGTTTTTGTGTTTTAGTTTTAAATAGCTACATCATAATGTTGTTATTGTGCGAAACCACAACCATAAATCTGAAAATTTTCTGAGTTCCAAAACATTTTGCTGGATAATCAAGCTGATCTGTCATTTCATTTTCACTTCATTTTTCAATGACATTGTGTTTATCTTATCCAATTTCTCTTTGGAAGGGTTTGGGCCATTTTCCTTTCACCAATCACTGCTGACTGCCTGTCTCTTGGTTGACGAAAAGTCCACACAGAAGCTGCATTATTGACTGCTGAGAGAGGGCAGTAGCTGTGTGTTTACTTAAGTTGGATCCAGATGATTAATAGGAACAAAAAGATTTGAAGTTTCTCCAGCTGACTGCTTCAGCTTGCGGTTGAAACAACGGATGTAATGTCTAAAGAGTAGATTATCAAGGCCATCAAGGTGCTCAGATTTTTGTTCTCTTGCACGTTACAGTAGTAGACCTGTACATGGGTGCAACCGATGCACCAATTGGTAATGCAGACATATTTATCAATTCATGAAAAGATGGGATTGATACAATAACTTTTTTCTTAAGCTTTATTTTAACCAGTAATGTAGCTACCTATCCATGGTCCAACTGTTGTTGCTGTTTTCTCTGTAGAGGAGCATTGTCATTTGTTTGTTTCCTTGTCATCATCTATGGTCAATATTTATTTTCTTATGTGATTTCATCACATGTAGACCTTCACAATAGCATTTTATCGAATCATGGATTCAGAGCCCTGTGCCACATTCATATCATGGATTTGGTGTGAATGCTTTGGGAATTTTTTTTTTTTTAATCTAAGTTTAGTCCATTTAGCTGATTATATCACCACAGCCCTGTTTTGCTGGTCTACTCCTTTATGCATAGTTTAACGTTTTTGTTTCAACCCTAAGTGGTGTGAACGGGTGGATTTTTTTTTTCCATCAGTCATGCTACAAATGTTTGGGTGTTTTCATCCTTCACAGTAGGCTACATTTTTGTTTTCCTGCACACACACAGTCATTTTACCTCAGTGGCCATTCAGATTTGTCTGAGGTATGAAAACTGACTGCATGTCTTCTGTGTTACTGGGAGGCTGAGTGGTGATTCTCTCCTGGCTGTAAATGGTTGATGGGGGCTGGGAAACATGGCCACCGGCCAAGGTACCAGCCCAACCCCCCAACAGCTTTCTGTGCTCCTCAAAAAAAAATGCATGCAAAAAAAGAAAACAGCCTCCAAAGCCCAGCATCTGCTTGATGAAGGTGGCATGAATACACTCCAACACCAGACTCAGTCTGCTGCTTGATTACATGTGACATTGGATTAGTTTATTTCAACATTTTCAAACAGATCAGGCTGTGTTTCAGAGTATCATGTATATATTGCATAGAATTTGCCTTGGTTTGATGGTACACAGAAAAAAATCACAGCGAAATTCCAAGGCAGGGAAAATTTAAAAAATGGAAATGTAAACCAACAACATATGGAATTTTTGATATATTATATTTGAAGATTTGGTCACCCACTGTATTCATTTGTTATAAAGTATTTTTTTTATATTTTTTGTGATCTTAATTGCATTTTTCATGCATATTTTTAACTTGCTATTGTGTTTGCTTTTTGCACTACATGCACTGGGCAGTAGAACACATATATAATCCACTGGTTCGTATTTTATGCTTTTCTCCTCTGAGTATTTTTCGGGGACCCCTTGCTTATGTGCGTTAAAAAGTAAAGGTGTATTCTCAACTTTTGAAAAAGAAAATAGCAGTCCAAAATATCACCTCAGGATCCATCAGTTGTTGAACTGGATTGTTTATTTTGAACATACAACATTGTATCATAAGCTGGTAGCTGTCAGGATTCTCAGCTCTTTTACGCTGTTTCTTCATCGAGGTCTACATTAGTCAGAGGATCTTCTGCAGAGACTGACATGGCACAGAGTTTCCCATTTTAATTGACTTGACAGTTACTTCAAAGCTCAGTTATCACATGTCAGTAGCATTTTTACACCTGTCAGCCAGATTCGGGGCTCATTTGCAAAGGGGAGACTGTTTTTAATCAAATGCAAACAGCTGGCGTTGGTGGACTGATAATAAACATTTAACAAAGTCTGTTTAGGTTTTAGTGATGGGCACTTATTTTGGTCATGTGAATGATGGCTTCTATTTCTGATGAGAAAGTAGCTTCACCTTGATCTTTTCCAAACCTAAACGGAGTGGTTTTAATAGCCTGAGTTAGAAAAGAAAGGATGTGTACCACAAAGCAAGTCATGCAGACTTTCTTTCAGTGAGCAACAAAACCAAGAAGTTGGAGTAGCAAATGTCAGGTTTCAGAGAACTGGTTATGAACTTTTCTTCTTTACTTTCCAAAAGTGGAGTTGGAAGAGTCAGTTGACTTTCCTCCTCTCAAAAAGGACAATCAGCAGCGGTTCACTCCAGTCAGACTGATGTGATGAGAGATGATGAATATTTAGGTTACTGCAGTAAAAATCAGCACCGCTGCTGCAGATAACAGAAGAGACGTATACAGCAGGAAATGATTGTTGATTTGTATACTGACTTTAAGATTCACTTTGAGTTAAAACTAAAGTTGAGTTAACTAAAGATTCAGCAGTTATATATATATATATATATAATAAAAACTTTTTTTTCAGAGAACTGAATTGATTACATGTATTGTTTGAGTTCCCTGCAAAAAGATAAATTAAGGACTTTTTTTTCAAGAGAATTTATGAATATGGATTTTGTCATAATGAGACTATTAATAGTGTAACAAGAAGTTTTCCTCTCTATATTACTTCCAAAAATCATTTTTTCACAGTAAAACAAAATCTTCATCAATCTTTTCAAAAGTAAAATCAAATCACATAATTGTTGCCAGATATCCTTCACAGCTAGCTAAAACAGGAGTCCTCCTGGAGTTCGACTGTTTCCAACATCTTCAGATCTTCATTATTCAAGCATAATGAATCTTTGGATACGTGAGGCTATGAAGGATAAACCTAATCTGTTCTTATCGGCACCCGAAAGGGAGGCCAGATTCATCAGCCGCATTCTGGAGGAGCCTTTGAAATGGGACAGCCTTTGACACAACGCTGTGACGTAATCAGTCTTCAAATTCGGCTCCGTAGGCTGCAGCCCCTGAACTGGGACACAGCTGAAGTCATCTTTAAGTCTTACTGTTACACTTCAGTCGTTCAAAAGAACAAAAATTTTGTTTAAGCAGCAGTGACTTTTAAAACATGACTAATTGATTTGTGAGACAATTTGGGAATTTAACAATGGTTCATTAGTCACTCTATCTCTCCTGTATTGTAATAATCTCAGTCCTGCTCCCCAGAGGGTGTGCCCTTGAGACATTAATGACTCCATGACCTCCCCTTTAGCGCCGCCCATGGGGCAGACAGGCTGATTTTTGCTCCACTTCTGGTGATCGTCAGTATGTTGTTTGCTTTTACCCTCATTTTATGGGGATTTCTGTGGCTGCGCTGCTGCTGAGAGTATCACCTGAACTCTCATAATCACAGCAGAAACACTCTCAGGGGTAGTATAAAAAACAGTGCACTCACACACACACAAACACAAAAACACACATGCACACGTACACACTGACAATATGTGGCTTTTCTGAGGCTGCTATCTAAAGCCATCTAAAGGGACATACTGTCTACATAAGCAGAAAAACCCACATCATCTGGATGAAGGGATGGGAGAGGATGATCTCTCCCTATCACTCTCACCCACTACTCTCTGCCTCTCCCCTCCTCACATTACAACTCACTTTTAATGTCTCTCACCCCCTTTCTCACTCTTATCTTGCTGCTATTCATCTTTCTTTTTCCCTTCCCACTAAATTTTTCTGTGCTCTCTCACTCTGCCTTACACTCAAGTTAAAGCCACAGATTCTGCATCTCTCTCTCTCTCTCTCTCTCTCTCTCTCTCTCTCTCTCTCTCTCTCTCTCTCTCTCTCTCTCTCTCTCTCTCTCTCTCTCTCTCAACCACACCAAAGCATGCCTGTCATCCAGTTATCGCCTCACAGATCAGTAGGTTGGTCGTGGGCCGGCAGCTACAGCTGAGGCAGCAGAGTGTGGATGTATGTGAGCTTCTGGTGGAATGCAATATAAAAAGAGGCTTTTAACCCTTCTCACACACACACACACACACACACACACACACACACACACACACACACACACACACACACACACACACACACACACACACACACAGATTCATACATCAGTCAGTAAAAAGTGCAGAAGGCACTGATTTGAACTGTAAGGTTTCTGAGGTGCATTTACCTATTAAAGGGGAGCTCTCTCTCTCTCTCTCTCACACACACACACACACACACATAAAAATACACACAGATTCACACACTTCATTTGAAGCAAATGCATGTGCATGTGTAGACTGTGCTCAACCACACACAAACACACAATTTATATCAAAATGCAAAAATGTGAATTTATTGTGAGGTACATTTTTATATATATATATATATAAATAAAGAGTAATTGGCTCTGTATATTTAAGGAAACATGAGTTTCAAAGCTGAAACAGGAACAGGTGTCTCATCCTCCACCTCCTGTTCACTCCTAAATGAGCCTCACTTAAAGCACTGTGAGGGCTCTCCAAACACGCTGACCTCTGACCTGCATGCCTCTCTACAGAGTGTGAGTACGCTCCACACCTCACCCCTGAGGTCTCTTAACAGCTCAGTCTTTACCTTTTTTATATAAGTTTTTGTGGATATCTTTCAGTTTTTACTCATCTTTTTTTTGTGCATTTGCCGCCTGATTGCTGACAACAGGCCTTGAAGCTCTGTGGTTTGAAATTGTTTCTCTTTCATCCTTGAAAACCAAACTTGTCCACACTGACAGCTGAATGTTATTTTTTCCACTTTTATTTGCATGTAGTACAAGTGTAAAAATATTATTCATATCCTGACCCTGAGTTCCTGTTCTTGCCACTGACCAGTGTTGTAGTGCTCCATTTCAGGACTCTACCTGCCCTCAAACACAGATGACTCAGACTTTGACTTCAGCAGTGTTTGCAATAAGATATAAGCGATAAATAGGGGCATGTATTTATGAAAAGATTTTTTTTCTGTATTCTGCTGAAGTAATTCATTTAGTTTGTAGCAATGGCTGCCTCGTGTGTTCATCTGGATGCATGTTCATGTATTGACTTGGATAGCAGCAGCTCGTGCCAGGGCAAGGGGAAAAAAAAGTCAGGTATTGCGAGTTTTTGCTTTCAAGGGTTCTACAGTAAATAAAAACAAGGTCAAAATGTTTGATATTTAAGAAATCCATTGAGAAAAAAATGGGGACGAACTTTGTATTTTGTACATTACAGAATACCACAAAAAGAAAAAAAAAATGAGCCAACTTACAGGCTGATTTGTACGGAGGAGGATTAGGACCACTAAAAAAAATAAAAGAAAATAATAAAAAATAATAAAAAATGATAATATTCATTTTTTTTTTTTATAAAAAATAAAACTTACTATTAAACGGTGGTTAACAGAGGTGACAGAAGCACTTCACTGAAAGAGAATTAGATTTACACTTAAAGATAAACTTGAGCAATTTGAAAAAGTGTGGTACCCTTGGATCTCCTCTTTTGCAGAGCTGAAATAATCAACATTGTGTATGTAAGGTTTGGTGGCACTCCTTGGGGGGTGGAGGTTGTGGGGGGGGGGGGGGGGGTATTTTTGTTTTGTTTTGTTTCACTGTTTACCTGTACACTAATGAAGACTATCTTGCCTGATGAAAAGAAGAAAGCTTTCCAGCTTCTTTAACATTGTAGGTCGTTTACTCAGGCCTTTAGAAATTACGTTTGAAATCCAACTGCTTTGTAGAGATTTTGTGTGTTTTATTGCATAAACATATTGGAATTATAACTATTTATTTATTTATTTGTTTATTTATTTATTTTATTATTTTTTTTTTTTTCAATTATTATTATTTATTTATTATTATTATTTATTTTTCCCAATGGCCCTAATCCTCTTCTGTAGATTTGAGATCTGAGAGTTAAAATCAGTTTTTGTCCACTGCGTACGGTAGCTGTAGTAGTGAGTGAGTCGTTCCACAGAACAGCTGTTTTCAGGTCTCCAAATCAGGGTCTAACTGTTTCAACAAAGAAGTGTATTTGTAGAAGTCCATTCTGTAATGTTAGAATTACAATTTTGAGACTGACAGTGACAAAAACAAGAACTTTACAAAGGCTCATTATTTTTTCTTTCATCCCTGAGGTTTTTTTTTTTTGATAAACTATTTCTACAGATCTGTTTCTGTAAAGGCATTACTGTGTGTGTGTGTGTGTGTGTGTGTGTGTGTGTGTGTGTGTGTGTGTGTGTGTGTGTGTGTGTGTGTGTGTGTGTGTGTGTGTGTGTGTGTGTGCGAACAGGAGCCTCTCTCTGTCCCCTTGGTAGGCTGTCAGTTCCTGTGCGGGGGCTTAACATTGGAATCTGGTCTTAAGTGTCCGTGTTTCTGTGCTTGCACGTGTCCATCCTCACTTCACTGAGTCTGCTCTCTGAACTTGATCTTATTGGCTGTTTTTCGACCTATTATAAGTCAAGAGGAAGAACAAGCCCACAAAAGCAGCTGTGAAGTCCAGGTTGAAAACACATGCTTATGGCATGAGAGAAATGTATTAAAAGCTCCATGAATCTGTTCTGATGCAGGTAATGACACTGTGATATAATCTACAACTGAAAACATTTTCAAGGCTCTCTTTGTTATTTTGACACATTGTTTATGATTGGTTTCTATACCACTGACTCCTTGATCTTATCCGTATTTCAAATCTATATGTGTGGTAAGAAGTTCCAGTCACAGCTGCTCCCCAGATTTAAACACGCACAAACACACACACACACATATGCACGTACACAAACACTGGGATACCTTGGCCTCACACTCATACACTGATCCAGCTGCTTGTGCTCTCAGGGGACTCTGAGCTGTCCTTAAGTCCCATCACCGACTTCAAAGACCCTCTCTTTATTTTTCTTACCATCAATCACAAACACACAAACTGCTGGGTCCATGTTTGCTGAGTGTATGTGTGTGTGTGTGTGTGTGTGTGTGTGTGTGTGTTATGGCTGCATGACAGCTGACAGTGTGTATGTGAGCATGTGGTAACCATTATAAATGAATATTTGAGTGTCAGGACCACCCTGTATCGATATGACGCAGCAGAGCTAACTGGCTTCCTGAACTCACAGCTGGAGAGAAAATCCTCCATTTCTAATCTCACTGTTCTGGCATCTCAACAAATTACATCATTTCATTTTGGAAGCTACCGTGGGGAACTTTCATTTTATGCTGATCCTGGTAACACCTGTGGGCATTGCAGCACCTCTTGTGTCTTCACCGATCTTGTTCAGCAAATGTTTAGGGTGTGTTTTTGGACAACAAATCGCATCCTGCACCAGGGAATGATAGCAGAAATAACGCTGTCTTTGATTAGCTCTTTAGCTCTTGAAGTCATAAAAGCAGCATAAGTAATAATTTCAGTCCATTTTATGAAACTTTTCACACGAACTTGATGCTAAGTGAGGGATCAGTCTAGTGAGTAGGTAGTCATGGTTCAGAAACTTGACACTGTGAGTGAGACCCGTCTGCTTTCAATAGGGGTCATGAATTTTATAGGAATAACTACCCATTCACTGTACATTATCACTTTATCACCTGCCTACCACTTAAACAATGTTGCTGTCACCTCTTATGGTTTAAGTGACTTTGTAGAGATCAGCAGCTTAAAGATGCTCCCATCAGCTGTTGCTGCTCCTGTCTGGATTGCAGGACAGGATGTCGCTCCAGTTTTCAGAGATCGTGGCTCCACAGGCTGCTCTCACCACTGTCTGTTGTTTCCACAATCTTAAGACCAGCTAGAGACGGACGCTGATGTTTTATCAGAGTGTCAACAGGCAGAAGTGGTGTGTGTGATCAGGCAGTCTCTGTTCTTTGCTTTTACTGTTACTACCTGTTGGGAAAGGGTGACTCAGAATCAAGTATTTAAGGAATGTGGTACTAGTTAATACTTTTGAAACATAAATGTTGGGTAAGTCAAGTACAAATAGTGAACTTTTGATTATTTTATAAGAAACTGGTAAAGTACCAAAATCAGTGATTTCATAACATAGTAAGTGTTTTATATTTTATAACATCCCTGGAAAAGCTTAATCCTGATTGGTTCAAGATGTTTATTATTTCCTGTAAAAAATACTGATTGCTAATGTGCTGGGGTTGCAGAGTTTTTGTGTAAGATTCACTGATAATTCAGGGTTTTTTAATTTGGGTGTAGTTTGATTGATACAGAAGCTAACTCCATGTTTTTTTTTTTTTTAATAAATTCTCATCGAGCATCAGGGAGGCAAAGCAGGGAGCTCCTCAGTACCTCTGTCAGTGAAGTTAACCCTCTCCCCTCTCTGTTACGTCTAACATCAAACAGTTTGCTGTCACACACACAGACACACACAGTAGCAGAGGCACACACGGAAACTGCTACTGAAGTACAACAGCTGGTAGCAGACACAGAACAGAACTGAGCTGTCACACCTACACTACAGAGCTGACACCTACAAATATACACACCTCAAGACTGCAGATAACTTTAATACACACACTGATGCATTTTTTGAACTTATTTTACACAAATGCACACACATATGCACACATAAATAAACCGGTCTGGCATGAGATGTGGGAAAGCGAGCTGATACTTTTCATGTTTGTTCATTGGTTCTGCAAGATTTCTCTTGAAGTCTTATCTGCAACAGATGCAACAAGCTCATAGATTTAACAGACCTTTAACCTCCCACAAATGGGAAAAAAGCAACTTTGTCAGTTTATGGAGTTTCCATGCATATATATACAAATTTTATATATAACTATTTTTCCATAAATGTTCACGGGAGTGCAGAGAATAAGTGATAGGTAATCTGAAATTCCTGTTAATTCTTGTTGAAATTCCTGATTCTCTGTTAACAGAAAGGGCCGTTGGTAAAGTTAATACATCAGTGAATTTACTACATGAACAAGTCAAAGTGGGAATTCAAAAAACTGAAAGTCTGTTTTCATTTGGGGAAATATAACAAATCCAGCTTGATTATAACTAATCCTGGAGCCCTACTGAAGATACCTAAACAGCAGGGTGGGGTCTGACTTGCTTTTTTTTGCTCAAACATCTGCAGCCCAAAGAGACAGCCGCTTAGAAAGAAGACCATTGTATGAGTTTGGTTTCTACACTCCTGTGTGTGCTTGCTCCTGGTTATAATGGCTACCATGAGTCCACAGCTCAAAGTGAAGGCAGCTGAGACTGAAGAGATCAACTCAAGATGGCATCGCAGGAAGGCCTACTTTTCATTCTCTTTTCATCTGGACATATAAACATCTCTCTCCATTTATCATTCATATACTCACCATCTCCACCTCACCTTTCTTCTGTCCAGGGTTCCTGTGGATCCTTGAAAAGTCATAAAATATCTTAAAACAAGTTATAAAGTATAAAGGCCTGAAAACATCTTATTTTATTATGGAGGTCTTAAATGAAGACTGCACTTTGATACGTGCCTGAATGTTTCATCAAATCCTCGTTACAAGCTTATGTGGGGCCCCCTCTGCAATTTATCATACATGGTGAATGTTTTCTGTCTAAATATTTTGATATATTGTAGCACTTGTGTAAATTGCAGGAACTTGCTTTCTTTTTAAACATCTACCTTTCTTTCTTTTTTGACCTCCTTCCCTTCCTCTGTCCCTACTGAGTTTTATCCTCTGTTTTTCTTTCACCCACTTCCTTATTTCCTTCCTTTCCTTATTAGCTCTACTCAAAAACCCACTCCCCCTTTCATAGCCCATTTTTCTGTCCCTGTGGTTTTTTCTTTTCTTTCCTCTGTTCCCTTGCTCATTTTTTTCACATCACCAACTAACCTCCTCCTCCTTTTTGATCTTATTTCCTTCCCCATGTTTTCTCTTCTTTTCCCCTCTTTTGCTCCTTACTTACTCCTCTCTAAGGTCTACCTACATCATTCCCACCCTCATATATTTACTCCTTCATCCCTCACCCCCTTCTCCCATCTTCCCTCTTCATTTTCTAATTGCGAGCGAGAAGCTGCCAGATATTGTGAGGTGTAATGTGCTGTCTGATTCCTCTCTTAGTGTTCTTAAATGATCGCTATTTATTTGTCAAGCCAAGCGTTGAACGCTAATTAAGGAGAAATGCTTTGAACTGCGTCTTGTGTGTGTATGTGTTTGATTGGGGTGTTTGTGTGAACTGAAGGAGTGTGTGTGTGTGTCCCTGTGTGTGTGTTTATGTGGGTGTCTGTTGAGCATTTAAGAGATGGAGGAATTTGTCATTGGCGAGTCGATCCCTCGCTGCTTCGAGCGCTTCTACAGATTCCTGTGTGTGTGTGTGTGTGTGTGTGTGTGTGTGTGTGTGTGTGTGTGTGTGTGTGTGTGTGTGTGTGTGTGTGTGTGTTTGGTGTGTGTGTGTGTGTGTGCAGGGATCTGTTCATGAGGTTTTTCTTGCTCTTCCATCATTTTTAAGACACACACTCACACACAAAGAAATACACAGCAGCTGGTGTTTTATGAGAGTATGCTCAGAGGTGATTGGCTGTTTTCTTTGAATTACTTGTGTTGTCATGACAGTACTGCAACTTTATTGGTTGTTTCCATCTTAAACTTTTTATCATGAATGTTATTCATCATTTAAATAAATGAATATAATTTTATCTTGTTCTTATCACTTTGACTATCTTTGTCACTTAAGAAGGATTTGAACCTCAAACTGTCTTTGACAGGGCCTTGCTTAAAGGGCTGAACCTGCTACTACAGAACTGACACTTTTCAGATTATTTTGTTATGCTTTTTTTTTTTTTTTTTTTTTTTTTCATTATTAAAGTAGATGATTCCAACTCCATGAATTTGTTGAGGGACGTAAACTCACATCAAGTTAGACACTGCTATTACTTGAGCCAGTCGTTTCTAGGGCTGAATGATTTTTTTTTTTTTTTTCGGGGGGGGCTTTGTCCTCTCTCAGTTCTTCTGCTGAGGCCATTTTTAAAGAAGTCACCAACAACACAACAAATCAAAACTTAGCGTGGCTTAAATTTTCTTTATCCTCTTTCCGCACGCCTCTCGTTCCTCTTCAGAGATTTTTGGCCGTTGGCATGCATGTACTGCATGCATGTCATGTAAGGTTGCGTATGTGTACTTGAAATTTTTTTTTCTTCTTCTTATTGCAGCCTTTGTGATTTGAAAATTGTATTTTATCACACTGTGATGTTGGTTTAAATTGGATTAATTGTTCAGCTGTAGTCATTTCCAGCTGAGCAATATTGCTCACATACTTCTCCAATGCATTCTCAGTATTTGAGTGAGAAGTCATTCTGACACTGGTGTGTTCGAATGCTTTCAATAATTAGATTCAGATTTAACATTATCTAACTGTTTAATCAAGTTTGAAAACTAATTAATATACATGATTGCCATTGCGTATATACCTGACTTCTTTTTAAGGGTGAAATACTATACCAACATTAATAAATGTTTTTAATGAAGAAACAACGGATTGTTTAACCGTTGTACAAATTACACTCAAGTAAAAACTTTGTGTAGCACTTGAATTAATACAAAGTTTCCAAACAGTAAAAACAGGTTGTTTTTTTTGCTGCCCTGTGGATTACAAATATGTCAAGCCTGTTGTCCTGACATGAGCAGGCGCTGGTGTGCATTTTCTTACTCTGAAACTTACTTTTTAGATGTTTCCAACACAACATGACTGAGGTTGAGGTCATCATTCATCTTGAGGGGGTATTTTAGCTTCACTTGAGTACATCAAAGAGAGTTGGAGGAGTGCGGCTCATTCTTAAATAGAGAGGTGTGCTGACATCGTAGAAAAGCGAGAGACCCGTTAGGTGGGTTCAGTCCACAGCAGCACATATTTCTGTTTGACTTTGCAGCAGACACTCAGTTGTGGAGAGTTAATTAAAGATGGGTTTAGGTGTATCCGCAAAAGTTTTTTGTTGTATGCACGTTTTATCCAAACAGATCCAGCGTTTTGGCCACCCAAATTCGATTATTTTTTAAACCGGGTTCCAGATTGGATAAATCTGAAACCATGCATCGGTTTGGTTCCTTGTTGACAAACTTTTCGGTATTTTCTGAACTGATGACGCAACGCCCCCGCCTCTCACTTACTTCTTGTATTCACCGCCGTTCTTTGCACGAGCCACATGCGCACGCTCCATGTGTCATTCTCTGTTTTTGGTGGACTCTGTGTCAGCGTGACAGCGCCACCTACAGCCCCGGCATATGTACTACAGCAGTTTAAGTGGGTTTCAGTGCTTTCGTCTGGACGCCCATATTTCTTGTGAGGGTTCTACGTGAACAGCAAACGTTTTGATATGAGAAAGAATGAAACCGTTTTTGGCTTTGTGTGGATGTAGTCTTAAACTTACTTCAATAACAGAAGTCATGTTTGGACTCTGCTTGTTTTTTAAACATACAGAGAGTCTTAACCATTTGACCAGTCTGTTAAAGTGGGGGATGTAGGCTTTATGAGGTCAGTCAGTAGAAGGAGATGTTTTGGCTTCAGTTCTTGTGAACTTCATGTTTCATCTCTTTGTACAGTCAACGACATAAACCATTAAAGGAGGACGTAGTGAACTGAACCTGACAGCAGACACAAGTTAACCACATTACTACCCAGGCTGTTTATGTAACTGGTATCTGACTGACTTGTGGTGCACGAATGCTGGCGGTGTTGTTTGAAGTTGTTCTGAAAAAAAAAAAAAAAAAAACCTGTATCGAGTGATACTGTGAGGTGAAGTTCTAGGAAGGTAATATTTGAGTAAGTCAAAACAAAATGATTCAACTATTTTCTTGAAAAAGTGATGACTCAAGTCAAAAAATGTCAAACGTGATCGTCTCTTTCTTTTCTCTGCACTCCACCGTTGTAAATTCTCATCCTCGCTTCGGGAGCTTCTGAGTTGTTTTCTGTCAGTGTTGAAGTCTTTTTTTTTTTTTTTACAGTGTTAATGACTGAGTGATGTATTGAATGGATCCCTGCAGGTGAAGTGTTTGCATTGTGGTGCATAGTTTCTCTATTCTGGCTTCAGTGAGTCCAGTTTTACCCACCGTCTCTGCTGGTTTTACTGTTTCTGGTAGCAGCCTCAGGGCCTCGCTCCCTCAGGAGGGACTGTGCATGTGTGTGTGTGTGTGTGTGTAAGCATGTGTGTGTCAGCTGGAGCTAAGCTGGCGTACAGGTGCACCGCTGCCTCGCCAGCACTTCCTGGTAATTAATGACTTCTTCCTGCCTCTCTCTCTCTCTCTCTCTCTCTCTCTCTGTCTCTCTCTCTCTCTCTCTCTCCCTCTCTCTCTCTCTCTGCATGTGTGTGCCTCTGTCTCTCTGTCTTCCATCTCATAGTTGGGACGGTGGAAATTGATGACATATGAGTATTTGTGTGTTCAATCACATGAGGACAAAAGGTTGAGTAGGAGAGGAAGACATTGAGGGAAGAAGAAACGAGGAGCTGGGGCTGTCAAAGGGGTAGAAGACTGAAAGCATGTACAGTATGTTGTTTTAAAAAAGGAATCCTAAAAGACTCTCATTCAGAGGCTCCTCTCATTGCTATGCATTACAAAAGTTAACTTTCATTGAATCCGTTTGATATGAAAGATAAAAGCCTCTGTTTTCAGCCTGACTTTACCTGGACTTTTTCCTGCCAACCCCTTAAAACTGAAGCATGGGGAAATCTCACTGCTCAGAACAGACGGGGTGATGACATTTGTATCATGTGACTGGTGCAAGCGTGCAGAGCAACACATAACGGTTGAGTAAAACCATCCAAGGGAAAAGTGCAAAGTCTCTTTGCACATTGTCGTGCTGTGAGCGACATTTGATCAGGCAGCTTAGGAAAATTTCAGCTAGCATTTAAAACTCTGTTTATGTTTAAGCATATAAATAAAAAATGTTAAACTTTCACTGAGTTTTGGCTGTTTAATCACATAGAAACTATTTTGTTGGCTGAAACAGAAACTCATTCTTTCATTCATCGGGTGTCTGGAGTCTATCCCAGCTGTCTTAGGGTGAGAGGCGGGGTACACCCTGGACTGGTCTGGTGTTAATATGCCAATGTTTCTTTTTTTTTTTTTTTTTTTTGTGGACCTGGGTGTAACCTGATTGTTTTAATGACATTACTCTGTGTACTATTTTTTTAAATCACAAAATAGTTTTCATTTTAATGAAGCTGTTCTCATCTTAAAAAGTGCCTTCAAAGCTCTAGAAAGTATCTGTGGCTCATGTCTTAAAGACCTCTGTCTGCTTGAGAGACAGAAACAGGTCAATGAGAAAGCATTATCTTCTAACAGCCTTGTGGAGAGTGTGGTGGACTTTGCAGGAAGAGCAGTTCGTTTGTTTTTAGTAAAACAGTTAACTCTTTTAATGTAAAAATCTTTCTTACATCATCACAAATACATTAAGGGTTTGGTTACCCGAGCGTGGCATGAAAAGAAGCGAGAGAAATAGCTAAGCCGCATATCGTTCACCAAGCACAAAAATGAAACATCATCGCCTCTAGAATTTGCAAATGGACAGCTTTTTCAATTTTTGCACAAAGAAAAATTTATGGTGCAGATCTGTTGCTCTCAAGGAGGATGTCATTCAATAACTTTTACATTCATCACCATATTTCCTTATTCTTTTTCTTGTATTGTTGTTCTCACCTTTATGTTTCACCACTTTACCTCTTTCTGCTTCTTTAAATCTCTCTCTCTCTCTCTCTCTCTCTCTCTCTCTCTCTCTCTCTCTCTCTCTCTCTCTCTCTCTAGTAATCTATCTTGGTTAATATCGTCTCCATGAGCAGCTGGGTACCAAAGCTCAGTCAGCTTTGTGAGAAACAGACCTGAGCTTTTGTGTGTCTATGTGTGTGTGTGTGCGCGCGTGTGTGTGTGTGTGTGTGTGTGTGTGTGTGTGTGTGTGTGTGTGTGTGTGTGTGTGTGTGTGTGTGTGTGTGTGTGTGTGTGTGTGTGTGTGTGCGCGCAGTCATTTATGTGTTTGTATTAGAGAGAGCAATAAAGAGACACACTGACATCGAAGAGCAGATACAGAGTCAAAACAAGATAATGCCAAAATGAGATGGTTGTCTGTTCGGCTGGGATGATAAGGACACATGGAAAGCTCTGTGGATTGATGCACAGCAGCAGGGAGTTATGGGTAACTGCTGCTGGCTGTGAAGCTGACATACCTGCATACCACACAGGCTGATTGGTCAAACAGATTTCCTGTTACAGAAGGGGCTTAACACTCAACATAAGACAACATCAACGTCACGTTATGTCCATCTGCTTTTTCTATCCATTTTTAAGGAGGTATGATTTCACAACAGACAGTTCTAGAAATGGTGGGTGCAAAGTGTTTGACTTGACCAAAAGAAGCTGAAGTCAGTGGTGGTTGTTTCCAGATGGCTGGCAGTGCAAAACAGTCCTCTGTGGCTCCAATAGGAAACATCTCAATAACTTTGGGATGTTCTGCGTAAAATAAGAGTTTCAGAGATCTCTAAAAGGATGTCCAGCCCTGCTGACGTCATTATATGAACATATTTCTGGAAATTATGTCAACAAGCCGATGTCAGCATTTGACCTTAAATTATACAAGTTGGTTTGTTTGAGTAATGGAACAGCAAACATGAACGCTGTTGAAAGATCGTCAGATGAAGAGGTTCCTGACAAACTGGAGTTTGTTGCCTTTAAAGATGTTTGCATCTAACTGGCAGGAAAACCATCTGATCAATTACATTGTATGTATTATGGGAAACGTATGATCCAGGGTTTTATTAGAGACAAAAATCAAAGATATTCACACCCCTGCTGGATTTCTGTGTCATGCAATCATGTAAACTATAAACCAAGACCCACTGGGTGCCTCATCACAGAGCTCCCAGGCTCGACTCCTGGCCTTGACCCTTTGCTGCATGACTTCCCCCACCTCTAGCTGCCCACACTTTCTCTCTCACCCTCTCTTCAGCTGTCCTTTCAATAAATGTTTAAATGCCAAAAAAATACCAAAAATGTAAAACCTGGTATTCAATTTAACATCAGGTTACACATTTCCAGGGTAGATTGTGCTTAATGAAGTGAAGTTGACAGACACATTTAGAGAAACAGGTAAAGAGAGACAGACAGAGAGAGCGAGAGAGGGACAGACGGGCACTTTGTCTCCGCTCCAGCTCGTCTTGTTGCTACGGTGACCGGTCTGGCCTGTCCTGGCTCGATGCTGGAGTTTGAGAAGGAAAAAAAAAACAAAGAAAACAACAGAAAAGAAGAAAAAGCGCCACAATCAATGAGACCCTTTTTGTTTTAGTGGGAACCCCCTTTTACCCTCGACGACACACACACACACGCTGGTAACCACACTCAGAGACACACACACAGACAGAGGGACAGGATGACTGAATCGGTGTGTGATAGTGGGTGTGTGTGCCTTTGTGTCTGACTCCCTCTTTCTCTGTGTGCGAGTGTGTGTGCGTGTGAGTGAGTGACTTTATTTAAGACAAGGGCCCTTTTGTTTTAAGTTGGAGAATGGCTCTGAGACCGAGGCTGGCCCTGTAATTGGCCTACTTAGGCCCTGTTTAGCATGAGAAAAGCCTGCCTTGGCCCAGCAGCGCCAGCTAACTCTTGTTTTCAGGCCACAGAGAGGACGGACACGCTGATCTGAATTCAGATTAGCCCTGAAAACATCCACCCCCCCTCCAAACACACTCCTCCACCCTGTGCTTTAAATACACAACGCACTAATTACTTAACGAGAAAGCTGGGAAAAAAATCCACCCTTTAACGGAGTAGTGGTGGAGTCTATTTAAAGGAAGAAGAGGAGGGGGGTTTGTCAGGTTTTTTCACCTCGTCTCTCCTCTCTAACTTTTTGAAAGAAATGACCCTCTCCTCCATCCTTCCCCCTCTCCCTCCTTTATTCCTGCCTTCTCTCCTCGGCCAAGACGCCACTTGTTGCTGCCGAATCATTGAACTTAATTAGCAGGACAATGTGTGAGCGGTTTGCTAAGTTTGAGCCGTAAACAGAGTCACGGTAAGAGGAAGAGGGAGAAAGCAGCAGAGAGGAGAAGTTAGAGAGATGTGGAGCTTTGAGATGAAGGAGTCCACGCTGGA
This sequence comes from Labroides dimidiatus, assembly GCA_030710495.1. Lineage (NCBI taxonomy): Eukaryota > Metazoa > Chordata > Actinopteri > Labriformes > Labridae > Labroides > Labroides dimidiatus. Next base: position 8,094,125 of record CM061157.1, read on the forward strand.
CAGCATGAGGTCGACCTCATGGAGGTAAATACCATCACAGACGCAGTTTCATTTATCTGTATCAGATCGTTTTGAAGTGTCTGAAGTAGATTTTGCTCCTTGGATGTTATGCAGGTCTGAAATCAGAACCAGTGGACAGGTGTGTCTTTGTCAGCCTGTATTTTTGACTTTAAAATTTGGTGTTAGTGGTGTAGGGGCTATAATAATTTAAAGAACATATTTTTTTTTTTACATTTTTTGTGGAAAAAAAAATCCATCTGTCTTATCCACTTGTCAGTCTACTGATCTATCTGACTGTACTTTTAGCTGACATTCGTCATTAATATTTCTAAATAGTTTTTCCTAATGACTACAGAAAACCAGCAGGTGTAATTTTTCAATTCTTCATGTAGATTTTGGCACATGGTGTACATTTTCTAACTAAAAAGATACATTTCAATTTGAATCCCGTATATATATATATATATATATATATATATATATATATATATATATATATATATATATACACACACACACACACACACACACACACACACACATATATATATATGTGTATATATATATATATATATATATATATATATATATATATATATATATATATATATATATATATATATATATATATATATATATATACACATATATATGCTGATTTCTATGTATTTGTTAAGCTAACATACACCAAGCATAATCACATGGAAATTCAGCTCAGAGACATTCATCTCTCCAAATCAATAGTGGGTGATAATGTAATAAGTGCCCATGCTCTCAGTACTTAGTTGTTGGTGTGTGTATGGTACGGCCTGTATCACTGAATCATACTTATTACGTTCTGAATCTCTACCCATGTTATGGTCCAGTTCTGCTTCGGTTTGTCTCCTTCACACTCCTCTGAAGCCGGACCAACACCGCTGTCGTCTTAGTTTTACTCTGATTGTCCAACACTGAAGATATGCAGGTTCACTACAAATCAACATGACTCTCCAGCGAAAAAGGCGAATGAGCGTCATGTAATAACCGTGAAAAGATTTAAGCGTCATGTAGTGCACCCTGGGTAATACATTTTTGGGTGCCATTATGAATCCCCATGAGACACTGTAATATAGAGAGGACAGGAAATGATACTGGCAGCTGGTCAGAGGTCACAAAAAAAGTCTGGTTATGACTTTTAGGAGTGGCGTAGATGCACACCAGTGCACCAACCCAGCAGCAGGGAAGGACCATCACATGTCACGTATGGTATATGAGCTGGCAACAATATCATACTTTGTTTCTTTTCTGTACATCACTCATATCGCGATATGAATGTTTGGCTAACACTAAAGAAGCTAAGGTGACTACGCAACATTTTACTTGATGTTCATTCTTTAAAAATATGGTAATTTTAAAGTAAGTCTCAAACTCAGTGATTTTTATATGTGGAGAAAAAAAGAGGTAGTCTGAGAAGAGATAAATAAGAGATTGGCTAACCTGGGGCTACCAAGAAGATACTGGTAGATGTTTGTCTTTCGTCAAAAATCAAACTTTATTTAAAACTCATTAAAGGAGGTTGGCGGTGGTAATGAAACTGACTGAAATTAAGAAGGATATATATATATATATATATATATGTGTGTGTGTGTGTGTGTGTGTGTGTGTGTGTGTGTGTGTGTGTGTGTGTGTGTGTGTGTGTAGTTATTTTATTCATCTGTCAACACCATGGCAGGGTAGGTGTCAGATGAGGCGAATAAATGCATTCTGCCAAAAAAGAAAAAAAAGTATTTTTCACACCTTATTACGACTTATTACGAGTTGCGAGACATTTCAAACACAGAAACATGACTTTTTGTTTGTTTGTTTGTTTGTTAAAAAAATGCTGCTTACACATGAACAAGACGAGATCTTGTATCCCGCTTTGTCAACAGGAGGTGCCAAAATTAACACAACCCAAAAACTCCTCTCGAGTTTTAATTTTGCCAATATAATCTATGACCACAAATGTGCATCAACAAGCTTTCCTAAAGTAATGAAGACCACGAGCTCAAGATACAGAAGATAAAAACTGATAACCATGAGTTTAGTTTTCCAAATGGAAATGAGACTACAAATTTTAGTGGTAAGCACGCAGACAAAATGATTACTGAAGAACTTCCTTTAATGCAAATTTTAGGTGCTTGAATTGTTCTTAAATTCTTCATCATCATTTGGGTGTTCCTCAAACTGATTTCACTTTTTTTATTATTATTTCTAATTCCAACAATTTTTCATGTCAGCTGTTCATTAGTCTCATATTACCAATGAAAAGTCAGCGACTTTTCGTTAAACAAAACATTTTACTCTTTGTCTTCCAGTGAGTTTCACTGCAATCCTCAAGCTCGTAACAACGCTCAGCATTTAATCTTTAGTTCCCTTCTTAAGGATGTTTGTAATAAAAACACTGTAACTACTCACTCACAAAACAATGTGTCCAAATCTGGACTTATTTTTTCCCTCCTGTTTGCATACACTTCATTGCTTATAGCTGTTTTAGCGAATCATGGCCCTGCACTGCAAATATAGACATAAATTGTTTGATTTGTCCCTCTGCTCTTTGAAGAATGTTTTTTATAAATGCTGGAAAATTAAATATGTGTGACATCTTTTAAAATCTATGTGGCTAGTTTAAAGCCATCTTTAATTTTTATGTTTGAAACATTAACTGTTTTATGTGTTTCTATATATTCAAAAACTTAAATGCATTTTTTGGTAATTTTTTTTTAACTGATTTTACTGATGTGTGCTGCTTTGGTAGCTGCATGATAAACAACCTCTCTCTCTCTCTCTCTCTCTCTCTCTCTCTCTCTCTCTCTTTCTCTCTTTTGTTTCTGATTTTGCGTCTGTGTCTCTCAACCAGTCCATACTGGGAGGTGAGTTGGGAATGGGGAGTCCCGGCGCGGCGTCGCCCACAAAACCAGCGGGTCAGTACTACCAGCATTACGGTCCTAACCCGAGGAGAAGAGCGCTGCCTATGGACAACATGGGTGAGACACTACATACTCATGTTACTTATGCACAAAGACTCACATCCAAAAGACAGCTCTAGTTTTCATGAGAAGAACAAGAAAAAATAATTTATTTTGAATTTGAAGGAAGCTGTAAAAAAATAGAAACAGATTCTAGTTTATAAAGCTCATGTAGCTCAAACTGTTGCTGCCTTCGTGAAGTCTTCTGAAAAGTTCTCAGCTGGTGAAGTGTTTGATCAAACTTTATTATCAGCTGTATGAGTAGGAGACAGTTTGACTGACCCACATTATACAGATTTGTTGCAGGAACTTTTGTAGGCGATAGCAAAAGGGTTCACTCAGAAAAGTTCTCATTAGCAGAAAACTTTATAATAATAATAATAATACATTAGTCTTCATACATTGAGAAACGTATGTCAACCTTGCCGACATATCAGGCTCTGTCCAATAGGATCAAAGAGTTTTTCTGATTATCATTCAAACCTGAACACAGCTTTGACTGTCAGGATACAATAATAAAAAAAAACAAAACAAATAGAGATGGAGTGTATTCTTTCAGTCATCCAAATTTACTTCTCCCATTATTTTTCTTTAATTGTCTTATTGTCATCAGAAATGGCTTTTGCATCCCCATATTTTTAAACTGGAAGTATTTGCTGATTTAATTCACAATAATCCCTAAACAGCAATGATATATAACTTTCTGTCCTTCATTACTCATGTGTCTGACCGCGATGCAAAATACGAGCGTCCCCTGAATCTTCCATCACCTTCAGGCACTGAGTGACCCCGCAGAACAGATTACAATGTTTCATCGACTGTTTGAAGTAACCAGCTGAATAAAGCAATCATCCACATTCAGCAGAAAGTTTTACCATATAAAGTCATTAGATGCAACTGGCGATACTTTATTGCACTATAGATGTGTGGAGTCGTAGGGGCGACGGAGACTAAACATCAGTACCACTTTGTAGTAAGACCGTTAAATCCTGCATAACAATTTAAAGATATTCAATCTTCAGGCTTGATTTATTTTATTCACACCAAAACTTTAACCCTCCTGACCTTGATTCAACATTTCACCCTAGACTGAACCTATTTACAGCTGCTTTGTATATTTGTCTGTGTGTTTCTGTGAACATGTTTGTTATGTTTACAGAAGGCCGAGCTATGCAAGTGTGTGTGTGTGAGACTTTTTGTCCGTGTGTCTGCGTTTGAAATGGGGCTTTAAGGAAATAAAAATACGGTGGAAATCTTTTAAAGTGAGGCACAATGGTGGCGGCGATGTAGCCTTGGTAGCGTTAGCCTTGAGAGGACACAACACACACACACACACACACACTCATACACAGGAGACAACTCCGGGCCAATTTCCCAAAAATGGCCCCTTTCATTTTTCCATCAAAGTCTCACCTTCCCAGCTGATAGAGCGCTCCCTTGCTCTCCTTGAGAGAAACCCTGAAAAATAATATTAACGTGTCAAAAGCTGCCCTCCTTCTTTTTATCAAACAGAAAAGGGAAAAGAAAAAAAATCAACCCGGTGCTTTTTGTATTCTGCCTTTTTACTTTCAGCATCTTTTTGTGTGGCGCTTGTTTGCACTGAATGCTGTCTTTGTGAACATATCGACGGCGGTGGGAAAAGTGGCCTTGCTCTTTCCTCTTCGGGGCTGATTGATTAAATTCAAACAAATCAGCCCAGCGACTTCTTTTCAAAGAAAAAAAAAAAGCCTCTTGGCCTGTTAAACCTTCACGCATTGTTTTGTTTCTTTTTCTTTTTCTCTTTCAGACGTTCACACAAAAAAAGTGCGGAAGGTCCCTCCCGGCTTGCCGTCCTCAGTAAGTGATAACATTCACCCTTTTTTTTTTCTTATTACTGAGGTAATATCGCTGCTATGAGTGAGTGTGTGTGCCAGTCAAACGAGCAAAAAGGCTGCTGATGCTCCTGCAGGTTTGGAATCGCTGAGCTGGTTTTAAGTTGTAAAAAAAAGCTGCACACGTTGCCAGGTTGGGTTCATTTTGCTGGAGTGAAGACGCTGCTGCTGTCTGAGATGGGCCGGACAAAAACAGCTGCTGGCTTTTTGTTGTCAGTTCGTGTTATTTGGGGGAATCAGCCGAAAGAATTTTACGGCACAATAAACAAGTATCATCGAAGACAATTGCTGTAGTTAATCTGTAGAAGTGCTGAAGTCAAATTGGCTCTTTTTATTTTTAAAATGATTTGAAGCGCACAACGACAAATTAATCAAAAAAGGGGTTAATGGTTTGGGTCGCAGTCCCTGGTTGCTAAATAATGCATTTATTCACTGATATAAAAGCATTAGGGAGGGAACTATACAGTTTTTTTTAACTAACCCTCTGGTTGGTTTGTGAAGCAAATGCACTGTGACAGAAGTCCTGACAGAGTTGAAGTAATAGATGAAGAGAGCTGCACTTGCTGCCAGGTTGTGTGAGTTTGATGAGATGGAGGTGAAGCTGCTGTTCAGCTCGAGCTGAACACAAACAGCTGATGCCATTTTTTTGTTGTTGTCAGTTTCTGTTTTAGTTTTCAGCTGGAAGACTTTGAACTAAGAAAAAAGACATTTAAAAACACTGTGACACTATAAAATAAACTCTCAGTACCTGATTTATCACATCAGTCATGTCACTTTATCACGTGTTATATTATCTTAAAACATGAGAATTTTTGCGGTTATCATTTATAAGCTGTGTAAAGTACACTAACCAATCACATGTGGCCATTGCAATCACCTTAAGACAGTTCATTTCATCACAGATTTGTTTTGCGTATTTTTTTTTTAAACGACTAACAGTTTCTCATGTGCAGCGATGCAGTTTTTCATTTCACTGCGGCATCACAGGGTTTTGTAAACACATGCATCTGTACTGAAGTACTGCTTTTACAGGATAAATCGCTGGCAGAGGCCTAAATGAGAGGTTTTGACCGTCACTCTTCTCTAGAAATTAACTGAGCAGTAGTTTTGCTGTTGTTATTGTTTTTTATCAGGTCTTCAAAAATATTGGTGCTACCGCTTGGCTGTTGTCTGTTGTCGCACTGGGCTGCTGCTGATGAGTTGAAAAAGACAGAAACAGGAGTTCATTCACTAAATAACAGAAAGTCTTTGACTGTAAAAGCTTCATACATTTCGCTCAGGGCCTCTTTGACACACACATTGTCCGTGTTTTTCCGTTTTTGCTTTTTGTTCCAGTTTTATTTATTGGTCAGATGAAAGGTTTTTTTTTATGTTAGTTTGACAACATGACCAAACATGAAGGTTGAAAATGATAAATTAAAACAGGCTTCATTTTATTTGAATTATGGTTTATTTGTTAGGATCAGATACTGTATAAACAGAGAAACTGATGCACGTTTTGTTTTGTTCCTGGAGGTGCTTTTGTGAGAATAAAGATAGAAACAGGAGTTGAAAAGGAAACAGAAATGATTAGCAGATACACACAGCCATCTTAAAAAGACATGAGATGCTGTCACAAACACAACTGAAGCTTACTGTGCCAAAAAAAAAAAAATCAGTTTGAAAGAGATATTTAAGTTTAATCCTGTTGCTGCTGTTGTATCTTTTCAACTTGACTCACGGTTTTGTGGTATTAATTTTAATGAAAGTGTACCTCATCACAATGATTTTTTAAAACAATTTCAGTATCTCAGATCTGGTGAGGAGATGTAATCAAGCTGTATCTGAAAAGGATGTGATGCGGGGATGTCTGTAGAATGACACTGAATTCAAAGAATACCCGGACTGAGAGCACTCGAGCTCATCAGGTTTATTTCTAATTTTGACTTTGAGCAGTTTAACGTGGAGAGAGTTTTTTTTTCGTCTCTGACCTCATTAATCGCTTGTTAGCGACGGCTGAATGTTCGCCATGTCAGACGCCTCTTTGGCTCGGCGGGAGTCCGCCTTTCTGTGGCCTCGGCCTGCTTTGTCCCTGCTTCCTCCTCTCCTTCCTCCTCCTCTCTGTGTCTGCCCATGCCCAGAGAGGGAAAGAGAGGGAGGGGGGCGAGGAGGGAGAGGAAAGGAGGGGAAAAAAGGAAAGGAAAGCAGGGAGATGTTTTTTTTCTTTTCTTTTTTTTGAAACAGGTTGAAGATATTTCTGCTTCTCTTTCTTAAATTGATTTAAAAAAGAAAGAAAAGACAGAAGATATTGCTTTGTCCCAATATATAAATGATGCAAAGAGTCTCAGAGCAGGGGAGTAACAGAGCACATTTATTTCAGTAGTAAATGTGACATTGTTTTTCTTTTAGCAACAGTTACCCAAAAGAAACATTAAGACACTAAGACACCAGAAATGGATCTGGTGTCACTCTTTCAAAACCACCAGAGTCCATGAAAAAAACAGAAATGTTACCCCACTGAGCACAGGTCACAGCCTTCATCAGTTAGTTTTTGTTTCATTGTAAGCAACTAAATGTTTTGTGTAAACTAACGATTCGGAACTCGAAAGTCAGAAATAAAACAAGAGACCGTTCAAAGTGATGCAGCTATGGAACAACACCTCCTGTAATCTGTGGGGTATGATTTCTTGTTCAGTGAAAGGAGTCCAGTGGGATGACAGAGAGTGATGGTTATTTAAAACTTTTGCTACATCAGTCATTGGAATTCCCAAATGATTCCAATATTGGCTCAAATTTATATCCACCATTCATCATAAAGTTGCTTTTCCTAAGTCAACATCATTACGTCAATAGTCCGAAAACTAGTTTCCAAAGATTGCTTCCTAAAGAGCACAAAACTTACACTTAATCTACTAAATCTACATAACTTTCCCAGCAGCCTACCTCTTGGAGAGCATTGTGCTGCTCAGGAGTGTTCAGGTTACTCTCGTGTTGACAGTCATGTGATCCAGGATTTTGGATCTCTTTTCTTTGCACCTTCATATCCGCATTGATATGTTTCCTCCTCTGTGATGGGAGTAATCCCGCCTGCTTCCTCTCACTCACATCAAGAGAAAGAGGAGCAGGAATACCACCCCCTGAGCAGACGAGGAAGGAAGGGTTGATTTGACTGCAGGAAAGAAATCCAGGCACAGTTCTTGGCAAGAGTATTGGCAAAGCGACAGAAAACGCGAGAGGTTTAAAGTGGTGACATTTTTATTTTAGAAGTTAAAGTCGCAGTAGCCCAGGTCCTGTAAAGTGAGACGAGTCAGACTGGGGGTCAAAGCCTTGTTTCAGGTTTTTCACTTTGCAAAAGCATCAGACTGCTGACAGGTGCTCATTTTCATAATCGCTTCTGGCTCAGCTTTAGTTCAGATGTTTGAATTTCAAAACTTTGCTTTTGATAAAAGTCTGAAACTTTTGTGTTGAATATTTATTGTTTTTCCAGTGGTCAGTGTATGGCTGAGGTAAACTAAATTTAATGATATATGTGTTTCAATATCAAGAGACAGACACATCATGAGTTGAAGGAAGATTCCGGCAGGATTTTTTTTTTTTTTCAAACAGCTGGTTCATAACTGGATAAAAAGAAACAAGAGTTTCAGTGTCAGGGCTTCGCTGCAGAGACTGAATCAGTAACTGTTAGCTGCTTGTTTTTGAATCAGGTCAGTCCCATGAACATCTTTCTATAACTTTCCTGTTTGCTTTTTAAGCCTCAGCATGCTGTTGTCTGGTCAGAGATTCAAGCTCGTCTCTGAAATGTTTTTTTTCTTTCTTTTTTTGCCTCAATAGTCCGGCCTCCAAACTCGCTGCCAACAGCTGCTACGATGAGGAGACTGTTTTCATTCCGGCTCCGAGCAGCCGACAGAGCTGTCCGTTTAGCTTTTATTGTCTCTTATTGGTCATTTTAATGCAGCATGTACATTTTTTTAATGTTATCATTTCTCTCTTTGATTTGTTATCTTATTATTGAGCTACAGGCCAAGGTAACCAAATGGTAACTTTGGCGTTTTGTTTGAGTATATATATCTTCTGCATTGGAGAATTAAGCATCAAGTCCTGGTGATCCTGTATTCATCCAATTTAGTGAGTGATGACCTCCTAAAATAAAATTTGATTATTTTTATTTGATTATTATTTTCATTATTTCAGAAACACTTGTACATTTTCAATTTTAAATCTGTTAATAGTAAAATACATTTTATATTACATCCAGTGATTTTGTCGTATAGTTTCTGAAAAATCCACAGATTCATCTTCAGGATATTTTATCCACAGATAAGAAAATCTGTAGATGGCTTTGTGCAAAAAATACTAATATTTTATCAGCACAGATGTACTGAATTTTTGTCTAATGAATAAAGTCTAAGAGCAGGAGCATGAAGAAATCAAACTGCTAATTGAACTTCTCAATGTGGAGTTTCTTACATCACTGGGTAACAAACCAAAGGGTATATTAGATTTTATATCATTATTAAAAATCAAAAAATAATTGACTTGCATGAACAAAAATTACAGAAAAATTCTTCGAGCAGATCTTAGATTTGTGTGTTTTATGTTTTCCTCTGTCATCAGCTGAAGTGATTGTGTTTTGTTGTAGTGATATTTATTCAGTATGTTTTTGAAAAGGTTGTAGCACTGGCATAGAAACTGTTGGACGTAAACAGAAATGGCACATCATTGTGTTTTTAGAGTTACATGTCCTAACAATGTGATTCAGATGCAGAACATCTAAAAAAACAGCTAGAATTGCTGGTTTCAGAAGAATTTTCTGATCAGGGATGTAAATTTAATAATCAGAGGCATGAAATATCAAAGAAAGATATGGAACTGTAAAGGCATCAAAAAGGATCAGCTTGTGCTTGGATGATGCGCTGAACTGCTGGACGATTTACAGAGGAGACAATTCCTGCAGAGATTCCCATGTTTTATATTGAGTCTAACTGCAGACATGACAGGGACACTCTCACACACACACACACACACACACACACACACACACACACACACACACACACACACACACACACACACACACACACACACTCTGTCTGCTCCAGCCTGCACCTGCTCCGAGTACAAACACAGCTTCAGATTGGAATGTCTGTAATGTCAGTGTGTGTAACTGTGTGAGAGTGTGTGTGTGTGTGTGTGCACATTGGGGGCGGGATCTCTTGAGAGAAAAATGACTATGGATAAACATTGTTCACGTTCACATGCATGTTAGTACATTCAAACATGCAAAGACCCCCCCCCCCCCCACACACACACACACACACACCCTGTAAACAAAGAGTGAAGGTCCAGGCCATCTTAATACAAATCTCACAGGCTAGGCTATTTGCACAATGAGATGTTTAGCAGGCTCTGCTCTCCATGAAGAGATACTCTGTGTGGTGACAGCGCTGTAGATGTAAGATGAAATACAGAGCACTCATCGTGAGCAAATATGAGGCCTCAGCTGCTAAAGTTAGAGGAGGAACACCACTCTCAGCTTACTCTTGCCAAACTTTTTTTGTTTTCAAATAATTGTAATGACAGTCTGATCAGATGTTGCCCACAGGTGATGACCTCCTCGTTTAAACCACGGGACACAACTCTCCTAAACGTGACTGTAGGACAGAGAGACTGACGAACTTCGCCATAAGTAAAAGAAAAATGTATGATGTTCTACAGTTATTCAACAACACCAGATCATGTTGCTGGTTTTCACAAAACAATTCTTGAACAACTAACCCAGAGAACCTCTTGGTCTTTGTTTTTTTTTTTGCTCCTATCCTGTACTTTGATTTATGTTTAACCAACACTGTAGAGAATATACAGGTTTATGTTATCTTGACGTTACTCTCAGGCCAAAAATTACAAGTGATCGTCATGTAACATCCAGAGAAGGACTTGGGGATTACTTGGCAATACATATTACAATATTTGGTGCTGTTATAAATCAACAAGGGGAAATGTATTAAGTGGAGGACAGGAAAGGGTTAGGTCTGTGATGTTGTGCAGGATTTGCACTTGACACTTCATCTGATGACATCATAGACACAAAAAGTCAAATGTGAGTTTTGAATTGTAGTTTGTTGATAATACGTGGCTAAATATTAAGTGAAATTCTCATTTATATGAATTTTAGAATTGAAGTATGACGACCTCTTGTAAAGGGAAAAGTCTGGTAAATGTAAAAAGTCATTCTTTGCTGACTTTTGAGTGATTTAGAGCATGTTTCAGTCTCCAAGTGCTGAAAAACTGAACTGCTCTTTGATGTGTTAATCATATCATTGTTTACAATCTCTAACACAAGGAATATAGATATACTTTGTCTGGTTTTCATTGTTTTAAAAGTTCTTTAGATGGTTTACGTTTCATTGCAGTCCCTTTAAATGTGTTTTCATGTTGTGCTGCTGCTCCCCTCCCCCATACGCTGGAGTTTCTGAACACACTTCATTTAAAGCAAAAAAGTCTTGTCTGTTTTCTTTCATCTGCTTTACATCCACTGCAGGCGATGGCTCTTTTTGTTTTAATTAATTCATTTCTCCCCCGTCATCCGTCCTCCTCCTTCCTCCTTCTCCTCCACGTCTTTGCCGTCTCCCCGCGCTGCAAGTTTGTTATTGTTGTTTGTCAAATTTAGTTTGCTGAGTTGATGATTTACTTTGAGAAACAATTAAACGTCACTTGAGAGAAGAGCGTGGGATGTCTTTGTAATCAAAAGGAAATTAGGCATCAGTTGCTAACATTAGCAGGTTGCAGAGTGCCGTCTCACTGCTGTTTTTTTTTTTCTTTTTTTTTTTTTTTTGGTGTTTGCAGTGAAACAGATTTTTTTTTCCTTTAGATATCATTGTTTTAGTTAATTTGTTGTTCAGGCTGATAGAGTCTCCGGCTCGTCCTCAGAGCTTTGCTAATGCTGACTGAATATCAACAAAACGCACACATATGCACACACACGTACACACATGCACACACACACATACCATTGATCAACATTATCCCTGAAATGTCTGTAATAGAGACAAAAATGAAGCCATTAAAGGCAACACAAATAAGAACGATTCATGTATCATGATCTGTGTACTTCACGTGCAGTTGTAGTCTTTATCTTTGTCTTTCTTTGTCTGCCCTCTCACACACAGACACACTCTTTCACACTGACACTCAGTTCTGCCATTCAACAGCTTGTGAATAATTTTACCTAGAGAGCGTCAACATGTCAAAAAAAATATTACAAATACAAAATTTGTATCCTCATTTAAGTAAAGTGAGATTCAAGTTGTTAATTATACTGATATTGATGAAATGGGCATGTTTCACTGATCCTTTGAAAGCACTCATAGCTCCGTAATCTGGTGTCTAAAAGTTTGAAATTTGTTACTTTTAAACCAAAAAGCAGATTGTAACTGCTGCTAATCAATAAATTGACAAAACGTGCAAAAGTAAAGTAGTTACTGGTATTATTTAGTTATGCTAGTTATTTATTATTTATTTATTAATTTTGTTATTCATTATAAAAATGTCAATATCTGCTTGTTATAGCTTCCAAATTCTTGATTATATATATATATATATATATATATATATATATATATATATATACAGGATATACAGGATATAAATAAGTCACTATTGTCTTTGTCAAGTCTTCTGTACTCAAATTTTTTTTTCCAAAAATTTTTGACATTTATGTAATTTTGAATCCAAAAATGGAAGATAGATTATTAGCTACTGTCACAATCTTGACTAGCTTAATCTGTCTCTTATCAACTTGCAAATCCTGATTTTTTTTCCACTTCGTCCCATAATCAAAAATATGAACTCCAGACGTAAAATGTGCTTTTATTATTTATGAACTCAAAGTCTGAAACTCTGCTCCTGTTCATCTTATTCATCAGTAGAAAAGTTGAAATCAATCTTTGAAGAGATTCAATATGTGGTGACAGGAAAGGTAATCCAGTAATTTAAAAAAAACATCATGTATTATTCTTTAACTGTTGAACTTTAAAAGTAAATGTGTATGGAATAAAGTAAACTGCCCCATTAAGTTAAAAAAAAGTCAATAAATTATCTTATTTTAATGACTAAAATCTTATTTTATTTAAAACAACTGTAACACAGAAATAAAGACCTTAACCTAGCCTCTTGCTTTCATTGTCTGTGGTCAATGTTATATCTCATTTTTAATCTCCTGCAAAGACAAAGCAATTTGTTATAGTATCTACGAGTGATCATACGATCATGTTTTTTTTCTTTTTACCTGAAGAGAATAATTAAGTAATCTAGCTTTTAAGGATCCAGGCTGTGAAGAGTCCCAAACAAATCAATCCTTCTCCTCCTCTGATTTAAATTGTTTGTAGAAGAAGTCCTGGAGAGTCACTTTTTTAAAATTTCTCGGTTTTGAAAAGCAAGTAAGAGGAATCTTTACAAAACACAGGACCGATGAAATCCTCTCTGTAGTCTGACCGGGTCAAACTGCTCTCGTCTCTGGCTATTTCACTCCCTCTCTCTCTCGCCCTCTCTCTCTCTCTCTTTCTCTCTCTCTCTCTCTCTCTCCTCGGCTCAGATGTGGTTTTGTTTAAAGTCGACAGCGTTAATTAAATTAAGCCAGGTCTTGCAGAAGGCACAGTAGGAGAGCCGGCGGTCCCCGGTGGGGCCGCGGGTGGAGGAAGGACGAGGGGGGGGTGAGATGAGAGAGGGAGAGTGATGTGATGGGAGAAGCAGTTTGGTGAGCCATGCTGCCCCCTTCAGGCGGCCCCTAGTACCACAGAGGTCTAGAGACCCTGGAAGTTACTCCACTGAGGATCTGCTTTGACTTAAAGCTGCTTTTGGTTTGAGCCATGACTCAAAAACCAACATTTTGTTCCTCCAGTGATCCAAATTCTGAATGAATAAGATCTGAAATAGCAATACACATAAAAAAAAACACTTAAAAAATAAACATACTCTGACTTAAGTGCTCAGACCTGTCATGAAAGTCAGAATTTCAAGATTTTTAATTTTTATATTTGAGGTTTCCTGGCCTTCTGCAAATAAAAAAACAATGCATGATGTAACTCCTTCTGACTTATTGTCTTCACAGTAAAAGCTTTTAATTGTTTCAGTGCTTAAATGTATAATTAGGGTATTTAAATTATCAGTGTAAAATAAAAATAAATAAATAAATAAATCTGCAGGATGAGGACAATTTTGAAGCCTTGCTTTAAGTCCAGCATTTGAAAAACAAACAGAAAGAAGCATAAAACGAAACTGGAAAAAAATAAGATAAAGATGCATTTCGAGAATCTGAATCTTAATCATTCAAAGTCAAATACAGAGCATCTGACTTGAAATAGGATTTTCAAAGGCATAAAAAATAGATAAATAAATTAGCATCATGTCCACTCTGTCAGTTTTGTCTCACTGTCATACTGCCTGCAGTTTTTATGTAACAACAATCTGAAAAACATAAAAACACACGTCGACCTCACCTCCTCCTGTGTGAAGTGTTGCTGAAAATGAAGTGTGTGTTTGCGTGTGTTAGCATGCTGCTCAAATTAGCTGTGTTGTACCGGGCCTTGGCAGAAGATGAGATGAGAAAGAGGCTACAGGGAGGGAGGGCCGAGAGAGACAGAAAGGGAGAGAGAGTGTGTCAGAGAGAGAGAGACAGAGAGAGAGAGAGAGAGAGACAGAGACAGAAAGTGAGAGAGAGTGTGTCAGAGAGAGAGAGAGAGAGAAGGAAACAGAGAGGTTTCATAATAAACCATGGTTTAATGGTTTGCAATTGTTAAAATGTTTGTGTCTTTTTTTAATGTTCACCCATAAACAAACTATAATGATAATTCTGAAAGAATAGACTGATTTAAAAACAACAGAACTGTATGTCAGTTCAAGTGACCATTACTTCCTACATCAAACTGTAGGTCACTATAGCAACTAATGCTTCATGCTACATGTGACAAGTTAAAGATCGGATCTTTATACTAGGCTTTAAATTTTGCCATTATCCAAATAATGTTTTTTACAGACTTCATTTTTTTCTTTTTGATAAGTGTTTCTATAAATGCAATAATGCAGTCCAAGGCATTCTGATAAGTAATGATCATGCACTCTGAGGTGCCCTGATATGAAAGCATAATGCACTTTGGCTTTCTGATAGAAAATGATAATATGCCCAAGCACTCTAACCAGGGTTTGATGAAAGATCATAACAAACTATGAGGACTTGTGATTAAAAAAAAATAACAATGCACTATTCTGATATCAAACAATAAAACAACAATGATACAATCTGCAGCACGCTGATTGAAAAGAATAATGCACAGAGACCTGCTAAAAAAAACAATAATGCACTATGCAGTGTTCTGATAATATTAAATACTGCACAAAAGACATTTTAAGCACACTGCTAAAATTTATTACACAATGAGACGTTCTAAAAAATGATAATGCACTCTGATTCATTCATTCACAAGATAATAATGCACATAAAGAAAACAACTGATTTGAAGAATGAGGCTGTTGTCCTGCAGCCACTTTAGTCTTCATCCTAAGGAAACTCAGACAGCAGCTTAAGCCAAGAATGACCTCATGGTTTAGCAGTGATACACACACATGGACAATGTGTGTTCAGTTATATTGAGTGAGTACTTCCATGACTCATTTCACTTGAAAATTCAGATTTAAAGCAGTAATCAGGTCAGTTCAGTTCTAGTAATGAACTCTGTGTTGGTTTAAAAAAGTGTTTTTTACAAAAAGCTGTATTGGTTATTGTGTGTTTGTTAATGCGCCTTTTCTCTGCATGAATGTATGTAAGCTATCTGGCTCTCAGCCCCAGAATGTCCCACCCTAATGCACTTGGCCGCCATTTTGTGTCAGATGGGAAACTGACTAATTGAATAACAGCGTATCTGTTTGTGTGTACGGCTCTGTAACATAAATGTGTGATGCTCATTGTTTTGGCATCTCTGCAACTTTGAGATGTTGAGAGCTTTTCTCCAAAGTGAATTTTTGTTTTACACAAAATTTAACATCCCATGCTACACAAATACTATTTTGTTGACAGGAGAGCACAAAGCCAGCTCTAACAGTAAGGATTATCAGTCCACTTATAAACTCTTATTCCTCAAGGGACTCAATCTAAGTCTCAATTCACTGGTGTTTTTCAAAAAGTCAAAAAGTCAACAAGCAACTTGACATGATACAAATCCTCAAACTTAAAACAGGCATGATTCATTCATTTACATGTTTTTCACATATTTTTTGCCACACTAATGGAAAATTGTCTCTCCAAACAGTGGTTGCGATATGTGATAGCTTGTTAATCTGGGTCTTGGTTGACTGTAGTAGCTTGGACCTGCTAATTAGCTTTTCCCTTCTGTTGGAAGTGTCTCGTTTTGTTTATGGGTGAATATTTTGTCAGTGGCGACCCACAAATGTTATGTTAGCTTTTGTCCAGTTAAAAAATGGATAATTTTTGGATAATGATTAGCGTGGTGTTAAAAAAATGAAAACCAACTGTTGTGCTCTGATGAACTACCGAACTGTTGTAGTACAGGCACACAAAATGTTAAGCTTGTATTTGTACTCCTACAACTTATGTGACTGTGGTTAACTCCTGTACTAGCCTAGCAGCCTTAGTTTGCTTATATATCTGAGTCATGCTAGTCATTGTGAGCTTGGTGTTGACTTACCTTTGCTGAATTGATGTCGTTAACAGTCCTGTGTGATTCTTTCAAGTGGGAGTATAACGTTTTGCCTCCATAAGATGATTTTGAACCTCTGATATCGTAGCTATATGGATGTTATGCTAGCTGGCCTTTGGTTAGCTTATCGCTGCGTCACTGTAGTAGTTTTCTGCTTATCATGTCAGGACTAGTAAAAAGATAATTGCCCGACAGTGATAATGAACTGGTCTGGCCAGGTGTTTGGCACTTCCCAGATTAGCTAGCTGTCGTCAACACCTTGAGACCTTTCATTTGAAAAGGTTTTGGCCCAGCAACTGCTGAAGTGTTCAAATATTTTTGTCAGTGAAACAACCACAAAATGAACATGTGCCTATCTGTCCTTGTGAGGACATTTGGCTTCCACAAAGACCCCTCTCTTACTCGCTCCCCTTCACACCCACCCACACACACACACACACACACACACACACACACACACACACACACACACACACACACACACACACATACGAATGCCTGCTGCAGATGTGAATGTTCCCTTGTGCATTCCTGAGCCCAAATATTTGGCTGCAGTAACAGGCAGCAGAGAGCAGTACTCTGATTTGCTCCAAGGCTAAGATGAATATCACATGTTATCACTCACACTTACTAACACACACCCGCACACACACATGCATAAACACACAGAAATCAGTCTGTATTTGTGGTGCTTAAACTGTCATAAGTTGTTGATAATGTTTTGAATATGGCTCTAAATGCACCAAAACTTAAGAGTCCTTCTTTCATCACTTTTCTTTCCTCAGTTACTGTTAAGGGTTGAAATACTTTTTTAATCTTCATATATTTTCCTGCTAATAAGCTTTTAAATCTTTATGAAATGGTACAGAGTAAATGAATGCAACATCAAGTAGTGTTTGGAGAGCGCTGCCTGCTGACAGCTAATTGCTGTCTGATTTCAACATGACAAGCTGTCAGAACCATTTTCTCATGGAAAATTAATTTGTGATCATAAAAAAAAATGTGTGAGAGAGTAATCAGCACCTACTTTGCAGTGGATGACTTTTTATGCTTGTAACAACTGTTCAAAAGTCTGCCAAAGGTTAAGAAGGTTTCCAGAGGTGGTGGGTCAAAATCACCCAGCACTGGTCAGTCGACTGGTTCTTTAATGATTGTATTAACACATTATCCTCTGCATACAGTTTGAGTTGCTGTAAATGCTAAATCGCACATGTGCATGCATTTACTCACAGCTTAAAACAACCTACTCATAAAACTGGTAAACTGGAGATGAAAAATTACAAGAAATTTCGCCAGAGATTCAAAGAAGGATTGAATCAAATAAAAAATGAACTAGATCGAGGAGATTAGAAAATAAGAGAAACAAAGAAATATGCAAATACAGAAAAAAGGGTGTAAGTTCAATAAACCAACAGGTTGTTTTCTCTAATGTGAGCACTGGCTTCAACAAAGCCCCCGTCTTAGTGATCTGAATATCAGCCTCATAACACACACACACATAAAACACACACACCCTGTTGTGTCTCTGTAATGCATGCTGCCGCTGCTGGTACGGATTAGCTTCATCTTTAATCATTCTTTTCATTCTGAGCACGCTCTGTGTAAAGTATACCTGAACACAAAGCGCTGAGCGGGCCATTCTCTCAGCAGCAGGTTGAACTGAGTACTGAATGATATCCTCAGCAGGAGGACGGTGGGTCCTAAATCAAAGCAGGATGACGGGGATGATCTCAGGTTTACTGCTGAACTGGTCTCAGGCTGTGGTTTTGGTCTGAATTCAAGTTTTATATGAGCTCAGTTTTTATACAGTAGTGTCTACTTTTAACTCACTGACACTTTAGCTGAGCACCACTGGCCTGTTTCATGTCAGCTTCAATTTCTATGATGAGAAAAAAAAAAAGATTTTTTTTTTTTAACTGTTTCAACCATCTATAACATATGATATGGTAATGATACTCTGCAAGACTTTTCAACCATCATAATATAGTTTCAAAGTTAAATATGTTAAACCAAATTTATAGCTGAGGCTGCTCGGAGTTATTGTTACAGTTTGTCTGAAACTAAAGGAAATGAAATTTGGCTTGATGATGGTGTTATGGAGTTAGAGAAGATATGTTGACTGAAGGTTGTCTGTGGAGAATTTCAGTATTTCCTCAATTACTCTGACTATTTTCAAAGTGCAAAGACCAGCAAGTTGGGTTAGTGATGCTTAATTGTGCACCCCAGTCTAGTGTC
This sequence comes from Labroides dimidiatus, assembly GCA_030710495.1. NCBI lineage: Eukaryota > Metazoa > Chordata > Actinopteri > Labriformes > Labridae > Labroides > Labroides dimidiatus. The sequence goes on from CM061157.1 coordinate 8,112,905, forward strand.
AGTTGGGATCAGTTGCAGACCCCTGTAACATGAGCAGTATGGATGGATGGATGGATGGATGGATGGATGGATGGATGGATGGATGGAGGAGATACATACAGGTGGGCAGATGAGTGAATAAAGTGCATAAAAATGGAATTGGCGTGGCAGTATGTTCACTGTCATTCAGTTTCCTCTTTTGGGGAACATGAATTCTAATTCCACATTTAAATTTAACCTTGTGTTTGACTTGACATGAAAAGATGAAAATAGATGAATTCAAGTTGTTTGTATGATACATCAAAGTGACTGAAAGTGTAGCTGGGTCTTTGAGATCTGTATTACTGGGAACAGTTATGGTTACACATGTGATTCTTATCAATCACATTAACATCTTGAAGTGATTTGATTGAGACATGTTCATGTAATACGCATTTAATCAGACTATTTCGACATGTGCAGAGTAGTCCCACTGGAAAATGTGTCAGAACCAGTAAAAGAAGAAACTGTTTGTCCTGTTGTTATCAACCTTGGCTGTTGCGCCATATCTTGCCTGTTTTCAAACTTCTTGCTGTGCATCAACAATTTCGTTTTTCCTTTCTGATGAGATTGATTTAGACCATTCTGTTCAGACTGAGGTGTTTTATTGAAACATTTATATTCTGATCAGGCTGTCATTCCAATTGTTAGTAGTCCATATAAACACAAGCATACAGCATACAAAGCTGTCAACCTCTTACTGAATAATAGAAATTATTAAAATAAAAACACTTCAGATGAGCACCTCATATGGAAAAGATTGGTCTGATGCAGCCTAGTGGAAAATAAATTTGATTCTAATTGAGAGAGTTGGTCAATACCGTTTGATATTCAGATCATTAGTATTCTTAGTGTTAGTAAGCTCAGGTCTTGCATTAGTTAAAAGTCCTTTTAGTGACCCTACAAAATATTACCGTATTGACCAAAATATAAGACAGGCTTTTTTGTTTGTTTTTTTTCCACCGGTGAAATAATGTGAAAAAGTGGGTAAGACTTATAATCAGAGTTTAACTATTGACACATGCTGATAGTTGTCTAGGTCACTACACGACTGCAACAGCAGAGGGAACCAGCTTTTTGTAAAGCCAGTGACCTCACTGTGGCTGCAGTGATCTGCCAATCACAGCAGAGACACAATGACAAGTGATGAAAAATAGAGAGGAGCGCTGATCGTCCAGAGAAAAGTGGATCAAAAGTTTGGTAACTTAACAGACAACTGAGGTGAAGTTATGATGCTAGTTTTAAGATAAGGATGATCAGTGCAGCAGAGGTGTTAAACAACCATCAGGCAACCAAAATATATGGAGTTACAGAGTGTAATGTCTGAAGATGGAGCATCCATAAAGACCGTCTGAAAAATATTGAATTTAAAAGAAAACCTGATAGTAGACCCCAAAGTGGTTGTTTCCAAGAGACTGACTGGAGGGTGAGTGAGTTTATTATTGAGAAACGTAACGAAAGGCATCATTATCAGAGCTCTCATCAGTATTACATTGAAATGCAGATCTTAGTGACTCTTAGCAGTCTTTATTGTTTCAATGATTTTTTTTTCAGAATTTCAGTATAAAACAGTTTCTTTAAACAAAATAAATTTTGGTTATCAGCGTCTTTTTCTGAAGATCGATTTTGAAAAGAGGAAGGTCATCTTATAATCAGGGTCGTCCTATATTTGGGTCTATACGGTAAGTTGCAAATGTCATCAACAACATATCTTGTACTAGGTGCTGAGGAGAAACTAAGTTGTTTGTCAAAGTAAACATGAACTCTCGTGACTGGTCAGACACTGCATGGTAACTCCTTCGTCTTTAAAGTAACTCCTCAAATTTCTTTTAAATTAAACTTTTCTTTAACACATCTTTAAGGTTGTATGACATAGTTTAACAACATTCAGCGTGTAAACATAGTCCAGCTCCTCCCTTATTCTAAAAACACAGGAAGCTGAAGGGTTTTTTTATGTTGTTAACCTCAGTCGCAGCGCTTCCCTCCAATTTGTTGAATTTCTCGAAATGTTCCGTTTGTACGGCTGAAAGAAAAATCACAGAAAAATCACCATAAGGGCTGCTTTGCATTTTTAATTAAGAAACTAACATATGAATATATTTGCATATTATTGAGTTGCAGATTAAATCATGCATACATAATTAGCGTGCAGCGGCGCTTGTTCGTTCGCCCCTCTCTCTCTCTCTCTCTCTCTCTCCCTCTAACTGTGCTCTGTGCTTACTGTTTTTCAGCAAGCTGTGGTTCTGATGGATGCCAGGCGTGCACACACAAACACACACGCTCACAAACCCACACATAAACACACTCACTTATACACACTCAAACACCCATATCAGAGACACACATTCACACCCTGAGTGTGTGTGTGTGTGTCTTAGCTTGTTTTTTGGGAGGAAAATTAGCTTCTGATTTTCTCCGTCAGAATTGAGGCCACGTCAGGTTTTTTACCCTGATTAGACCGCAGAGAGAGGGAGAATGAAACACTCACTTTTTTTTTACTCTCAAACTCATTTCTTCAGTCTGTCATCCATATTGATTGTTTATTTATCCCTTCATCTTTGATTTATCTCTTTATGTTTTAGCCATGCTGCTGCTTTCAAGAAACTTTATAGAATACTTAGAAAGACATGTGATCAGTGAGTAGATATCAGTATCTTCAAACAAATTACTCCAGAACAAAAATAATTATGTTCCTTAACATCTTTTGGCTAGGTTTGAAAGAGTCACAAATAGCCATTTGGACTTGATTCCTAAACATCAACAGATATCTTATTTCCATTGACACGCCAATTAATCCTTTCAACTTCTGATTGTGATTAGATGACAAAACCAGAGACTTGGACGTAGTCTCAGCCACATCACCCAGTGGTTTGTACTGTGAGTTTGATCCCATCAATCAGTGATCCATCCTAACTTTTTATAAACTTAACAATAAGCGGTAGTGAGCGTTGAGGGAGTCAGTTAGGTTAGCAGGTCCTGTTATGATGCAAAATTCACATCCGTGTATGGTGTTTACAAATAGAGCACAGGCTATTCAGACTAAAAACAAAAAAAGTGCACAAGCACAGCTTTATGTCAATAATCTAAATTTTACTTTGGACAAACATCTTTTTGGGTCTTAGAGAATTTACATGCTGCCGCTCTGTTATGTTACCTCATCTGACCCCGGCTGAAATCTGAGAGTAGAATATCTAAGATATGTTTAAGTGTCTTGGTTCTTTGCTTTCAACCATGTGTATAGCTATGTGTATGGATGGAAGAGAGTTTTGTTATTACAGGGATGAGACACATTTTGATGAGACATGATATGAGCCTCACTGTAATATTATTTAAAAATAATATTGTGGGATCAGAACAAGTTTTGTTTGTTTGCATTAATTTGTTTGGGGCTTTTGCCATTAGGGCTTCCATCATGCAGTCAGTGAGCCAGATGTGAACAACACCTGAGCCCTGTTTACCTCACCTATTGTTATTCTTGTGGATCTGCACCAATCGGAAGTCATTGTACGTTAGCGATTGTCTGTTTGTATTTCTGGTGTTACAAATAGTAAACTTTGCAGTTTACTGTTACAAATGAGACAAATTACACCAAAAGATAAGGGTTGATTCTAAAGTGTTTGTGTATTTATTTATTTATTTTCTTTTACTCATATGTGTGTTAAAATCATAGAGTCTGCAAAATCTTTCTGTTACTGAGAGTTTCAATGCAGTTTCAAAGGTTGACTTTATAGTATTTTTCAGTTCAGATTAAGTCATTTAGCATGAGCTGGATAAAGAAAACCAACTTAGCCAACAGGTTTGGGGTCTAACTTTCTGGAATTTCATAACCCATAATAACTCCTGTAACATGGTTAACCAATAACCAGCTGCCTGATCTGAAATAAAACTCTTATTACTTGTCTGTTTCGTCTAATGGGATCATAATTCACCAAATTCACAGTATGCTGATCTGAACATGATTGTTGACAAATGACTGAGACCATAAACCTAATTGGAAGGTGTTTACTGAGGTAACAAATTCAGTGAGAGGTAGTCTTATTTTCTCATAGACTTGAGTTAAAATGTATTGACATATTTATACAGCAGTTGACAAGACAATAAATTGTGTGTGACATCATCCGCTTTGTTTACTTTAGGGGCTACAGGTTAGCAGATGAGAGGCTGGCCCAAAGCACAATTCAAAAGTTGAGGTTAGCCTACATTTATGTTACCTTAGCTTAGCTGAAGCAGCAGGATAGATAAGAGTTTGTCAGCCTCTCATCTGCTAACCTGTAGCCCCTAAAGTACACAAAGTGTAACTTACTGGTAGACTACAGCTACACCCAGTGACTGGAAGCTGTTCATGGCAGCTCTTGTAGGTTGAAATCAAGACAAACACGTTATTAATTAATTCGTCATCATGAGAAAACGATCAGGATAATGAAAATATAAGTCGTTACCTCAAGATAACTGTGCATAGAAAAAGAAAAATCCATGGCCATTTTTTGTCTTCCGTAATAGTCAGCTGAGATGCGCCTCTAAATATACCTTATAAAATATATTTATCAAACCTTAGAGGTTACTTGTTCACAGCCAGTGTGTGTGTGTGTGTGTGTGTCTGTGTGTGTGTTTCTACTCAACAGTCCTGTCGATAGCTTTGTTTGTAAATTTAGGCCTGCGACATAAAAGACACAAATCAAAGGCTCACAATGGAGGGAGGCTGTATGAAGAGAACAAAGTGCCCTTGTGCTGAGTGAGTGTGTCTGTGCATGTGTGTGAGAGAGACAGAGATAGAGACAGAGACAGAGATAGAGATAGAGATAGAGATAGAGATAGAGACAAGGGAAAGGGAAAGAGTCAGAGGGCCTTTGAGCCAACAGTGCTCCAGCACTGACCAAGAGAAAACTAAAAAAGTAAAAGAAAAAGGATGAGTGGTGGAAGACAAATAAAATTCAAAGAAGAAACTGCAAAGGGGATAAAAGAAAGCAAGAAAGAGTGAAAGAGTGAGAGAAAGTAGAATAGGAAGAACAGAAAGTGTAAAATATTTCATAGATGATGGCAGAAAGAAAGAAAACACTGGCAACAGAAGAAATAAAAGGAGACACAGAGAGAGAATGGTAGAGAGACATCGAGGAAAAAGTGAGGAGAAGGCGGAGAAAGAGAGAGATTGACAGCTGGGCGTTGTAATGTGAAGGAAAATCCTGTCAGCGTGAAATCAGGATGAAATGTGAGATTATAATTCAACCAGGGATTAACTTTCATCTTTAAAGAAGGAAAGAGGGAGGAGGACGAGGAGGAGGAGGAGAGAACAAGAGGTGGAAGAAGAATGAGTAAGAAAATGAGGAGGGGCAGGGAAAGGTGGAAAACTTGCTTCGAGCATGGGATGTAAAATAAGTAGGAGTGTAAAGGGAACCAGGAAAAGAGAGGGATGTAAGGTGAAGAGAAGGAGGAGGTTATAGAAAGAGAAACTGGAGTGAAAAAAGGAGGTGATCTCAGAACCCATTGGCTTTCATATGACCACCATATGTGCCCCCTGGGAACAACTTCAGGCAATCCAGTGTAGCCAGCAGGTGGCAATAAACAACTTCCAGCTCAGACTTCCAACCCCATGTGCCACATCAATTTGCAGCTTAAAAAGCGAATGTGTGCTTAGATCAAGAGAGAGGCTAAATTTGGCCTCCTAATTATCTCTGTTAAATCAACTCTGTCATTCTCTACTCATCCTGCTGAGCTGAGCCTGTTCATCTGTTTCTGGTAAGTCTCAGTTTCACTGTAAATAGGAATAGTCGGTCGACCAAGACCATATATCAATCTCCACTGAGAGAGGAGACGGCTTTTTAAAGTTATGAAGATGGATTCAATTTTATTCAGATTCTACTTGTTGCCACTCTAAACACTTGCACATTTTTCTAAAATCATGATGTAAGTTCATTAAAATCACAGCCAAGTGTCACAGCTTAATATATAATTTGAAACAATAGAAAGCTGCAGTGTCTCAACACCACTGGACCTCATTTCCTAACTGGATAAGAACCCTGGTTGCATGTCTGACCTCAAATGTAGCAGCCCCTTTTTTTCAATGGACAAAGTCACTTGGATGAAGATTAACATAAAAATGATGAAGAAGTTTTGTAGAAATAAAATCATGATGAAGATTTGTAAAAATTAGAAACTCAAGTCTTGTCAGGTCCATCCTCAGGGGAAAAAAAAAACGTCAGAACTTTTCTGATACATTCAGCAAAGTTTGAAAAAGCTCAGTGCTGATTGGCTTTGGTAACAGGAACATGATCAGTTCTTAGCTGTGCTTGCAGATAACATACGTACATGTTCAGAGAGATAAGTCAAGCATCATCAGATTCACCTGTAAAAGACGGTCATCAAGGTGGATTTTGTTCCTCCTGGTTTTGCTTTCTGCACTGACTGCTTTCCCTGCTCACGTCAAAGCCATGCTGATATGTGATTGGTCAAGGCTTCTAAGACTACAAACAGAAACCCAAATCCTTGAACATAGATTCTACATCCTTATGTCTGTAAATAGACTTTGATACTTTGAACTTGCAAAATCTCTTTCGTTCTGTCTTCTCTCCATTTTATTAAAAATATCATCCTCCTCCCTTCCAACTCTTCCTTTCCCCTTCTTTTCATTCTCTCTCCTCTAGTTTGCCTTTTCCTCTCCTCTTTGCACTGCTTTCCCTTCTCTGCTTTCTCGTTTGTTTACCCCTCTTTGCATTTTACCCTCCCCTCTTCTTCTAAACTTGATATTTTCTTTAGTTTCATCTTTTTTGCACCCTACTTTCTAGACATATCATATCCCTATTGCCTTTCTTCTTCCTTAACTATCCATTTTTTTCTTCTTTCTCATTTTTTCCTCTGCCTTCTCCTCCCTTTTTTCACTCACCCATTCCTCCTGCTGCCTTCTTTTGCCTATCCTCCCTTCTTTTCCATCCTTCTTTCCTCATTTCTTCCACTTCTCTACTTTGCTCTTTTCTCTCCCAATTCCCCCCTCCTCCATTTTTGCTCCCTTCCATTTTTCTCCTCACCTTTATCCTCTCCTCTCCTCTCCCAGTGCCCTCCTTTGAGCACATTCTTTTTCTTCTCCTCCTCCTCCCTCTCTCCTCCTCTTCATTCTTCTTCGTCTCCTCTGCAGGTTTGTTGACCAAGCAAGCGTCAGACAAAATTAAAAATGCTGTCTCTGCTCCTTTCCCTCAACCGGGTCACTCTTTTTGGGTTCTGTACCCCCCCCTTCCCTTCACTTCCCTCCTCCTCTCTTTTCCCTCCCTCCATCCTTCTATCTCTCCCTCCGTTTCACCGTGCAGTCTGGTTGGGTACAATGCTGGGAGCCAGCCAGCGCTGCAGACAGATGGTCCACTTATTAGATGTGCATCAGCCCTCCCTCCCCTTCCTGCAGCTCGCTTTTTAATCAAATTAAAGCCGAAAGAAGAGGGGAAAGAGAGAAAGAGAGGGAGACAGAGAGAGGGAAAGACACAGAGAGAGGTTTGGGAGATCTGCTTGCTTTTTTTGGAGTCTATTATTTGTTTGAACAGGATGAATGATGACGAAATGTGGAAGACTGAACTGATTTTGGTGACTGTCTCTCTCTCTCTCGCTCTCTCTCTCTCGGCTGTCTTTTACTGTTTCTCTGTTTTGAGACTGCAATTTAATGTTCATTTTAAAGAGAGAGCACACCAGTTTAACCACTTTAATCAGCTAACATTTCAGAGTTAACACCGCTCAGGCTGAAATAAAAGATGTCAGAGTAGTCCTGGGCCTGATAAACAGACCTCAGACCTCGACCAAACAATAAAGACGTTGGCTGTATAGACTAAGAAGAAGTATCAACAGGTTTTATGGAGCCAAAATGGACCACTTTTTAGAGCAGAGAAGACCGAAAGAGTGACATCCACTCAGATATCAGCTGAAGCTGTCAGTAGCTTGGTTTGTAGTATGCATCCATAATTTTCAGTAACTGAAAACTGCACAGTAAATGTGTCAAAAATTAAGGTCACTTAAAGAACCACAGAAAGTCACATAAAACCAGCGATGTCTTGTATGTGGTGGAAAAACCAGTGTTTTAGTGCAAAAAAAAAAAAAACTGCAGTTCTTCAGATGTCCACTTGGGGCTGTCTCCAAAAGCAACGAAAACTGCACCAGAGCCCAATCAGCATGTAGAATGAAACCTGACAGTAGAAATCCACTTTTAAGAGGGACTTGTGTATTATGACAGCTTTATGTTTGCCCTTGATCCACTGTGTGAGCATTATCAAAAACATATACGTATAGACAGGAAAATGTCTTGATGATAGGAAAAGGTTTCTCCTCCTGTCAGGATGAATATTGCACATTTTGAGGACAGAACAAACTCTAATTCAAAGCCCATACGATTCATTGCTTCAGCACGGACTATTTATAAAAGGTGGCTATGTTAATTGTGACCAGACAATGACTACCACAAAATGACCTGTTTGTTTACTTATTTATTCATCTGTTGATTAATTAAGTTAGTTGTGAGCGATCATACTTTAAAGAGATTTTTAGTGATAGAATAGAATAGAATAGAATAGAATAGAATAGAATAGAATAGAATAGAATAGAATAGAATAGAATAGGTCTCTTTTTGACAAGGTGTTTGTTCTAGGCTCCTCAGATACATACTGTAGATTTCTAGCGGTCAAAAGTCATATGAACTGTACTGATCATGACCGGGAAATCTTTATACGCTCAGCAAAATGAAACATAGGAGGCTAAAGTTGAAGCATTGGACTGTGATTGATGTTTATATTACACAGCTTGATTAATGAGAACATTTCTAACATGTTATCTTAGACTAATAGTAGAATTCAAACAAGCCCTCTGAGAAAATATCTTTTTTTTCCATCCCTTTAATGCACTTGTTGTAGAAGGATCCAAAAATGTAAACACTCAATGATACTTAGTGACTTAGAGTGGAAATATCTGAGTCCTGCTCTGCAGACCTGTCTGTATTTGTGATAAATCTGGGAGCAGTCAGTATTTCTGGGTCTGTAAACAAACCTGCATGTCAATCAGACTTACAATGGAAGCTCGGTGGTATTAAAAAGTTTACCTTTAATTTTCCAGGCACCATCTGAGCAGGAACTTTATTATTTAGGAGATAAACAGTTGAACAGCTCGTCACACAAAATCATTGTTTTAAGACAATTATATTTAGAAGGAAGGACACATTAAACAAAGAGCCAGTTGTCTGTGACTTGAGTGATGTTTTGTGCCAGGGAAATAATGAGTTGGAGTTATATATGCTGCCCCCTATTGGATTGCTTTGCTACAAGCATTTTTCCCCCCTTACGACGAGGACTGATGCATAGGCAGAGAAGTGTTTTTCTCTGAGATTCTTGGGACCAAAAGCTGTCAAGTGGAAAGTCTTGGCAGACAAATCTTAGGGTCTGATGTGATTTTTGCATTTTCAGAAGAGCCTTTTTTTTGTGGTCAGTAAATGCATCCTCGTCCACTCTATTGTTAACAAGTTCAAAATTTTAAAGCCTATTAAATGAAATAAAATCAGCTTGAAATACATGTTTTATAGAATGCTTAACTGAATTTTCAATTTATAGACTGCTGGTATACATTTAAATATATAGTGATATCCCTCAGGTTTAGACAGGCTGGAAAGTTAGATAAATACTGTATTTTATTACATTTATAAGTGGTTTCCTGCCTTTCTGAAACTTAAAAGACAGAATATAATGGTGGAAGTAGAGATGCAATTTTTACATCTTCATGATTTGTAAGGTGGTATTGAAGAAACGATAAAAGACGCAAAGACCATTAAAAAATACTGCTGTATGACAAAATTATGTTACATATTTTTGTATTTTCTTTATTGAATACATTTTTCTCAGCATTCAGTGGTTGCATGCAAAGTGAGTGTTCTGTGCTGTGGTAAACTCTCAAGCAAGTGAAACAGGTGTAGAGAATGAGGAATAGAGAGGAGAGGGCAGAGAGGAAGAAGAAGGGCTAATGATAAGAAAGATGAGAGGAAGAAAGAAAGGAAACGAGGAAGCAAGATAAAAATGTGTAAAATAAGACAGAACGGGAAAAAGGACAAAGAAGATGAGAGGCAAAAAGAAGGGGAAGGGAGAAGTTCTCAGGATGAGGAAACAAGAAGAGAAAGGAGGGTAAACAGAGAAATCAGGAAACGAAGAGGCAAGGGAGGGAGGCAAGATAAAGGAGATGTGCTGAGGAAAGTCTTCATGAGGACTGAGGGACTGGAAGGACAAAACAAGGGATAAGAGGAGGTAAAATGAGCAAAGGAAATAAGGACAAAAGGGTGGAAGTAAACAACATGAGGAGAATAAGGAAATTGGGGAGGAAGGAGTTGAGAGAAGAAAAGGAGGACAGAGGAGGACAGCAAAGAGAAACTTTCTAGATTGGATCAGAGCACAAGTGGGAGAGGAGAGGATAAGACGTGAGGGATGGTGGTGAAACTGAGGAGCCAAAACAGGTGTAGGGAAAACAAGAAATAGGGTTATTACATGAGGAGACAAGGGATAAGGGAAAGGAGAGGAAGAGACAAGAGAAAAAAAGGTAAAAGTGGAGCAGAGAAAACAAATAAGAGAGGCGCAATATGAGGGATGACAGAAAAAGAGACTGAAATTGAAATAAGGGAGAAAGAGAGAGTTGTGAGGTGAAAACAGGAGAGGACAGGAGCAAACAGGCGGGTAAACAAGAGAAGGGAGGACATAAAGAGCTGCAGGTGAGAGGTGACAGGTGAGAGGGAGGGAAGTGTGAGATGAGCAGTATGAGGCAGGAAGAGAACAGAAAAACAAGAAAGGAAACAAGTGAGAGAACTCCAGAAGAGAAAAAAAAATGGAAAAGTGGACACAAAATTATCCAATACATGGAGGAAAAAGGAGGGGAGAAGAGGAAAGAAAGGGGTAGACCAGAGGGGATGAGAGGAGAGGTAAAGGAAAAAGGGAGGAGATGAAATGATTAAGAGAAGAAAAAAGGAGCGCGCGGTCTGGAAGCGATGGAAAAAGTGAATATTCTGCTTAGTTCAAAGGCAGGCGGCAAAGTGCAGCACCGCGCGAGGAGGAGAGGGAGGGATGAGGGAGGATGACTTCCAGATTTACTGTGGAAAGTTGAAAGAGTGTCGGCAGCCACGCGCGCGTGTCCGTAAGCGTCTGTGCGTGTGTTGATATGTGCGTGTGGTACGACTCAACCTCTCTCTCTCTCTTTCCGTATTTTTTCGTGCGCGCGGATATGAGTGAGAGCATGGGGGCGAGAGAGTGAGTGAGAAACAGAGAGAGAAGGGGAGGGGCACCCCCCCCCCCTCCCCTCTCTCTCTCTCTCTATCTCTCTCTCTCTCTCACTCTCTCACTCTGCCTACTTTGCATATTCCGCGTGCCTCGGCTCGGCCATATGGGAAAATGCAACTGAAGGAATTGTCGGCGGGGAAAAAAACGCGCAGGCAGGAACACGCGAGCGGAGCGGCGAGAGTTTCAGATCATAACAAATCCCGAGAAAAAGTTCAAACAGGAGAGTAAAGAAGAAGAAAAGGTGGAGAAGAAGAAAAGAGAAGGGGCGGGGGGAGCGAAATAAATCCAAAACAGAGAGAGTGAAAAGGGGAGACGTGGAGAGGAAAGGGGGAGAAATAAGAGTTTTTCTATTTCTGCGAGGAGCGGAACGATGTATTGTGCGTACACCATCCCCGGGATGACAGGCAGCTCACTCATGTACTACTACAACGGCAAAGCGGTAAGACACACACATTTCTCCATCCATGGCTTCTCCCGTGTCTTTTTGTCCTTTCCCGTGAGGGTTAGGGAGTCAGACAGAGAGAGAGAGTGAGAGAGAGAGAGAGAGGGAAGGAAAAGAAAAGAGAGAGAGGGGAGGTGTGAAGGTGAAGAGTGTCGCTTCTTTACGCACCAACTTAGCGGCGCGTCGGTTCGCTGCCGCGCGTCAAAGCGCGAACGGACTGTGAACTCTTTCTCTTCCGTCCGTCTGTCGGGGGTTTATTTTTGGAAAAACAGCAGTGCTGTTGTTAGTCGGGGGAACAAAAAGCGTGTGTGTATTTGACTGTGCCTGGTGGAAAAGGCCTATGTATGTTAAGTATGTGCGCGCGCGTGCACGTGTGTTTGGAGCGGTGAAAGTGACAGGAGCAGCGTTAGAGATCCGCGGTGCTTGGATTAAAACGGTTGGACAGCTTCTCATATGTGTTCAGTGTGTGTGCGCGAGGGAAGGTGTGTGCGTCACCCCAAGAAAAAAATTACAAATAAATCGCATCATTCTACAAAATCTACATTTTCCGATTTGGACTCATTTTTGCGCGTCGGATGTATCCAAATTCAGCTCGAAATAAACCGCTCGCAGCTTTGAGTCTTTTGTTTTTGTTACGAAGCATATTTTTAATTTTTTAAATGGACCTAAAACCAAAATATGGGCCTGGTTATAATATTATATTAATCCCCTCTGTCTCTTTATATGGGAGTGACGTGTGGTTTTTACTTGAGAATTATTCAAAAGCTTTTCATATTTTCACTGTTTTATTTCTCCTCACACCGCCTGAGTTATTGACTCCTCTGCCGCAGTTTTGTTTGAAATTTTGTTTGTGGGTTCATAATAAATTAGACAGTAAATGGCCTCAAAGACGTGTACAGAGTTATTAAATTTTCATTTCATCAAAATCACATAAACGCATTTCTTTTTAAGAAATTAGTCATTTTGATTCCTTTCACTGTCTACTCATTCACTTCACTCTAATTTCTGTTTGAAGTTTTTAAGAATTCACTCTTTAAAAAAGTAAATAAGCTCTTTATCATGTTGATCCAGAGGGAATAATCCATCTGAGGAAGTCACCCAGGCAGGTGCAGCTGTCCTGCTGTGAACCTGTCTGTCCATCTGTCTGTCTCCAAGTCCCCCCCACCTGTAAAACACCAGTGAAGGGGTGAAGAGATTTAGGGAGGGGGTGGTGAAGAGGTAAAGTGAAAGCTATAGGGAAAAAAAACAGGGTGTAAAAAAGCGAAGCTGAATGAATTTCACAGGTTTTCCTGCATGGAGGCAGAAATGTCAGCGCACTGCAGGTGTAAATGAAGATGGAAGGCTGGGATTTCCCACAAATCCACCTGTCAGTGAAGTGTCTGTCCTCTGTCTGTCTTCCTTTGTCTCACCTTTTGACTCCACATGAGCTTCAGAGAAAATACAAGAAGGAGAAGGAGATAGTGAGGGAGGAGAAAAAGGGGGAAAAAAACAGTCACATCACATTTTTTTTCTTTTTAACAAAATCTCATTTTCTGCTTTTAAAAAATAACATATTATGAACATTTTTGTTTCAAAAATAAAATTTGATATTTATGTGTATAAAAAACAGCAAACAGACTTTAAGGAAACACCAATCTTTATCAGAGAATAATTGTAAGTTCCGTTGGGAATATTTGAACAGGTGCCATGTTTTTAGGTTCACCCATCTTTAAATTCTCAACACTGTTTGTAATTCTTGTGGGTAATTTTTTTTATTTCTAATTCCTCCTGAATTTAATTCATGCAGTTTGTAATCTAAAGAGGTTTTTTATTATTATTATTTAAGCAAATATGTTAAGATGCTTATAACTGTCTCCCTTTTCTGGACTTCATGAGAATGTTCATTTGTTTTTAGCTGCCATGACCCGTGTGACTGTAAACAGAGACTGTTGTTCGGACTCTTCTACCAGCAGTCATCTTTTTTCTCTGTGGCTGCTGGATCTCCGGCCTCCATTCGGCCGCAGAGTGCCTCATCTCTGTTCCATCTAGCCCTGTGCTTTCTGTCCCCGCTCTCTGCCTGTAGTTTCGGGCCCTTCTTTGTATCTTTACAGCTTCTCTCAGAGCCGGAGCTCTTTTAGCTGGGCGATGCCACGGGGCTCGACGTGGCATCGCTTTGTTTGGTGGCTGGCTGGCTGCTGGATGGCACATTGTGCCGACGGTCTTGATCCAGTGCCAAGCTCCTTTCCGTCTTCACCGTACTCCCCTGCCCTGCTTGGTCTGCCTGTGTCACAGCTTGTTTACAGCCGCCATCCGCTGGCAGAGAGAGAAAACACAAACACAAATCAGGAAAATAAAGTAATATTGTTGTTTGTTTGTGGCCTGTTTCAGGGACTGCGTGTTTGGATTTTGTGGATGTTTTTTTTTTAAGTGTTTCTTCAGGCTGGTTGGTGTTAGGGAGGCAGAGATTGAGTGAGTGGAAACTGGGGCAGAGTAGTTGGGTTTGAGGGAAGAGGCTCGGGAAAGATCTGCAGCAGCATTCAGCGGCCCGGCGAGACCAACAGAAGAGGCTGTATTGGGGCTTTAGTTTTGGGTGAGTGGGGGAAGGGAGTTGAGGGAGAGAGAGGGGAGGAGGTGGAGGAGGAGGGTGAGGGCCGAGGCCTGAGCTTCGGTTAGCTGCTGTCGGCTCGCTAACTTAAGCTCCAGCAGCTTAATGAGGCAGCAGAGAGCTCGGCTAAAACAAAAGGCCTCATTTAAAGCCGGCCTGGCCAGCCGGCTATTGTTATGCTAACACAGCGTTTGAATATTCAGTAAGTTTTAATTAGGAGAGTTCTGAAGCCTCCTGCCAAAATCCTGCAGTCCCCTCTCAGTGTGCTGCTTCAGGAAACACACACTTTAAACACTTTAAAGTGACGAGGCTGTCGGCTGAAATTTGTTTAGCTTTCACTGTTTTTCTGAGACAAACAACACTCTGAGATTTTAATTGATTCTTGTTTTTAAATCGCAGTTGTTGTTTTTTTTTATTTTAACTTAAAGTACGCCAATCATAGTTGGATTCAAAAATACTGTCTCTCATTAAAATAAATGTGAAATGAAAATAGCGATCTAAATGGGCTCTGCATTTTCAGTCATTGCAGAGACTGTAAAATTAGTATTTTCGCTACGTTTAACTATTTACTTGTCATAGAGAAGGTCAAAGGTCAAGACCACATGTACCAGTAAAATTCATGTGTGTAATTTTATTATTTTTTTCTCTTTGAAATTAAAAAGCATGTTAATTAATTTTGATTTGGACCATCACACATTTAAAATCTGTGATGATGTCAATAATGTTATTCACTGAGAATTCTTTAATTTTCAATTTTTATTTTTTATTTTTATTTAACAAACTTGATTAATATATGAAAAATTCTTGAGTCATGGCAGTTATGTAATTTTCTTTTTCCTGAATTTCCTGAACATGCCTTGGGATCTTTTCTGGTTAAGATATTGAAACTGCAGCGAGAATCTTCTCACACCCACAGCAGTAAATATGCAAATCAAGGTCTCTGTGTTTCTGTGTGTCGTTGATTCGTAAAGAGAGGGTTCACGTGCTTAGTTTTCTTTTTCTATTCATCCTTTTTTGTTAAATTCAAGCAGTAACATGAGGTGTTTTTTTCACGTCAGTGTACACCTTGTTCTTTATATGAGGGGGAAACAGTGAAGGCGAGTTTTACCGTTCATTTATGTGTGTGTGTGTGTGTGTGTGTGTGTGTGTGTGTATGTATGTGTGTGTGTGTGTGTGTGTGTGTGTGTGTGCGTGTGTGGACATCCTGTGTGCTCAGTAGGCTGGAATTAGAGCACAGCATGTTATGCAATTATAACTTTATAAATAGATGCGTTGTGTGTGTGTGTGTGTGTGTGTGTGTGTGTGTGTGTAAAGGCCTCAATCTTCCATCTGCTTGAATTATTTTGTCTGAACGACTCAAAAAGGATGATCTGAATGCACATTTTTCCGTGTATGAGTGCGACAAACTGCTGCTGAGGGGAAAAACATTTCATTTAGTTGCACCTTTCATGGCACTCAGTGCTGCCTTACATGAAATAAAGGCCTTAAAAATAATACAAATATTTATTAATTTATTCAGTAACATATTTCAATGAAGGTGGTCAGTACCACGTAATATTTCACAAGTAATGTTGCTTTCTTTTCCTGAATGAGAACATTCAGTCCATAAATGTTCCATGACTTATTGTCAGTGCTTGACCTCTTGTGTGTGTTCTTGTGTTCAAGCATATCAGAGGTTTTTCTGTTAATTGTCCAAGTGTGAATGTGTTCGTATTAGTTTGTTTGCTTTTACTAATGTGTATTAATGTTTGTTTTTGGTTGTTTTATAAATGAATGCAGAAAACAGACTTAGTGTGTTTTTTATATGTGGTTTTCTGATTTTTACCATCGTCTGTATTAGGTGTCAGGTTTGGTCTTTGTCTCTTGCAGCAGGATGAATTATATCAGGTGTGTTTTGGGTATACAAGGTGAAAACATGGAGATATTACTACAATCTGATGTCAGGTGCGACTTTTCGGATGAACCTCTGAAGCCTTTCTCTGTACGTAGGGAGAAATGCATCTTTGTTTCAGTTCTTTGTGCCCGTATTTGTATGTTTGAGTGTTTAGCTTTGCGAATTAAAAATTCTGCCCTCCCTGTGAGGTCATTTAGTGTGTCCCCAGTGACTTTAAAGTCTGTTCTACATGTGCATGCGTGCGTGCGTGTGTGTGTGTGTGTGTTCTTTTGTGTGTGTGTGTGTTATGTCCGACCGGTCAAAGCTCGGCACACTGTTCAGGCTTAGACTTAATCCTCCTGCATCAGATTATCTGACACTGATGCCGCTGATACACACACCGATACACACACTTATTCACAAATACTGCTAAGCTGCAATATTTTCTTTATTTTTTTATCATTTATTTATTTATATATTTTTCACATTATGTAAAAAAAAAAAAAAAAAAAAAAAAAAAAAAAAAAACAGAAAAACAAAACAAAAAACCCCCCACCATGATGTGTTTACTGACCCCAGATTCGTTATCATACTCGGTCTCATAGAGGTGTGTGATGCTTTTAGGGACCTGTGACTTTTATCACCCCTGCATGAATTTTGTGTAGACTTTCATGCAACTGAAAGTGAAGCAATGCCACCTCTGATTATGGTTCATTGTTAAGGTCTCGATGTGATGAAATTAAACCTAAGAATAAAAGTTTATTGTTATGCAGAGGAAAAAGGTTAGCGTGTGTGATGACAAAATAAAGATGCTGCGCTATAGTTCCATTATTCCATTGTCAAACCATTCCACTTTTGAAACAAAAACAAGAAATCAAATAGTCATTAAACAGCACAGGCATTAAATAGCAGGCAGAGTTAAATGTTTAAAGCAATGTGATGTGTTAAAAAATGTAAAAAGTAAAACAAAAAGATACTTTAAAATAATAAAGTAAGGATAGTCTGAGTCAATTTGTTAATTGGAGGTATTTTTTTTTCATATTAAAACTTGGAATGGAATGAATTACTCAAACAAATGGACCAAAAGATTATTAAATCTTTGCTGTGGAAGTTTGGATTACAGTCTGCATTATATACATGCTGTTTTATTTATTCATTTTTTTTAGAGAGATGTGACTTCTGTCTCCTGCTCTCCATCAACGAAGGGGAAAGGCTAATTAGTGGGTCATTAGTGATGTCATTGTGTCACATGTCTGAGCTATAAATGTCAGGCTGATGAGGGGCTGATGTCTTTGTGATAATGAGACATTTTCTTGTTTAATCTTGCATAAAGGTGGAATACCACTATTATTCACATGTATGTGCTTACACTTTTTGCATTGTGTATGCTCCTGGTTCATTAGCTGCTGGTTTCTGTGTGTCTTTGAGCTCACATGTTTAACACAGGTTCATCATTTCTGTCAACTTTACATCTGTGCGTTTAATGTCTTCTGTCTGAAGGCAAGTTTCAGGTTTTGGGGATTAACGCAGCAGCATATTTAGGCTGAGATTTACATGAAACAGGATGAAACTGGTTATCAGAGATTTTAAAAAAAAGTCATTTTGAGTTATTTCTTACAAAAATAGTTGTTATAGTGTGATGAAATGTTTAAACATCACAAACATGTATGTCCTTCTTAATGCTAATCTTTTCACCTTTGCTGTACTCCTCATGAGAAATATAATTTCAGTGGAAACAAGTGTTTGCAACTCCTCTAAATGTCCTCATAGTGTTTTGTAAACCTCATAAACTATAAGCCCATTATATAATTGCGTTACACTTAATTGTGTTTTTATTGTTTTTTTTTTTTTCTTTTAAATCTTCAGCAGCAGATTCAAAAAATTTACAAACTGAATGTCATCACTTCTCTGATTTTTATCCTGGCAGTCATGAAACACTTTTGATGCAGACTTTTCTAACAACAGAAAGGAAAACAGACATGACTTCAAAGACAAAATTGTTTTAAAAAGCCATATTAGAGGTTATATTAAAGTAATATATCCAAAATAACTTCAAAAATGAAATGCAAAGATCAAATGTATATTGGTTTACACATGATTATTTTTTAACATCAAATAAATTTTAAAAAGAGATATGTCCAAAAAAAGGTGAACTGTAAAATCAAACAAATTAGGTTACCATTAAAGTGTTCAATTTTCTGAACTTCAGAAATAATCATTCATATTTGTAAATCCTCTGTTCCAATAGTACTACTTTCACTGCTTTTGGATATACAATGCCAATTCCGATATTTGGCAGAAAAAAAAATTGATAACCGATTAATCAGACAATTCATTTTAAAAACATATAATGAAAAAAAAAACGACTTCTTTTTCGGTCCCTTAATGCTGACAAAAACAAAGATATGAATTACAGGCAGAACACTGTTTTATAATACTTTGCCCTTTATTATTTAACCTTACTACAAAGAGAAATTCCCAAGTATAAAAACATGCAGGAAAGCATTAAAAAGGGCCATAATTCGTCAATTAAATCTGCCGATTATGATAATTTTAAAAAAGGGCTATAATAGGCCGATTAAATCAGCCATCTGATATATTGGTCAGGCCGTAGTTTTCTTTATGTTGTTGCCTTTAGATCTTAAGTTTTTCTGTCACCTGTGTTTGAGTAACAGCAGATTACAAGTATTAACTGATATATCCACTGATGCTTCTCTTGGTACTGACAGCTCTGCTAAAGATTTGCAAAACTGTGATTTTTGATTAGCTACAGAAATTTTTTTCTGTTGAACCATCCTCCACCTAGGATACCAGTGATTAGTAGTCTGAATGCTTCTGGAGTTTGTCAAAAACCAGCCCAAAATAAACTCAGCTTCTCCTGCATTCATTGATGGTATGCAGCTTTTGCAACAGTCCCTGGTCAGTTTTTCTCTCTCCGTCTTTATCTACCCTTGACTTTAATGTGTGAGGTCGCAGCTGCCAAAGTGATGTGCATGCATATCAACACACACATACATACACACACACACACACACACACATAGCCAAAAAGTGAGTCATCTGTGTGTGTGTGTGTGTGTGTGTGTGTGTGTGTGTGTGTGTGTGTGTGTGTGTGTGTGTGTGTGTGTGTGTGTGTGTGTGTGTGCATGCCCCATAAGGGAAGGTGGACTGTAGCAGAGCAGAATGGGTCGGCATTCTTTGGATAGCTGGGAATTTCCACCCTGACCTGTCCATGTGAAGAGAGGCTCTGTGTGTGTCTGATTCACAGGTTTGATTCCTGGCGTCTGACTGAGAGCATGCCAGCCCCATCAAACCTCTGAACAGTGAGGTCAGCTGGCAGACGAGGGGGGGCAGCAGCAGTAGATGATGGTTCATGTGTTTGGTTGGCTGGCTGCAGATCCTCACAGACGACTACAACGGGTGCAGAAGCTTTTGAGCTGCACGGATGGTAACAAGTCTTATGGCGGCCTTATTGGAATTCTAGGGGCTTTGGATTAAGTGCCTACTGATTGGCTTTCTTTGATTACCAGTCCTATTGGTATCTAATTCTGAGTGGATACTAATCATTTGATTATTGATCTTACTTGAAGAAGGAACCATGTTTGTACCTCAGTGCTTGCAGATGGATCCAGGTGCATTTATCCGTCTGATGTTTGTGGCCACTGGAGTTTTAATAACATGTAAGCCTAGAGCTGTAACCACCTGTCATATCTAACTAGTTAAGACTAACATTGGCAAAATATAGTTTCAAATACAAGACACATGCTCTGGTTCCATCACTTTAATGTTTATGTTAGGGATGCACGATAAATTGGCGTCAATATCGATATCGGCCGATGTTTGTCATTTTTTAACACATCGGAATTGGTCCAATGAGTAAAACTGGGTCGATTTTAACAACCAATGTTGATCTCCGTCTAGCTGCTGTTTGTGTTTGTGTTGGGAGGGGGTCACCATGAATAATGTTAAGTCTGTTAAGGTAACTGTGTCAGGATATTATTTTGATTTGTGATCCTTTTTGTAATTTAGGATCCAGACTTTCTCACTGGAGTTTTGTGAGTGGAGAGTTTAATCACACACCTGCTACAAGTTGTGAGGGTTGGTTAAAAGTAACACTGTTGGTTACCTGTGTTTATGGTCGCCCTGTAACGTTCTTATCTGAAAGTGAAACACCTTTCGAAAAGAAAAGAAGACAATAAAAAATTTAGTTTGCATGATTTTCAGTCTGTACAAATTTTTATCATCTCAGAAGAAACTTTATTTTTTTAACATATATCGATATTGGTTAATATCAGTTATCGACCCTAACAGAAATATTAGCATTGGGTATCGGTACTGGCCAAAATTTCCATGTTGGTGCATCCCTAGATTATATTCATGACTCTCTTGTTACTTGGCTGTTGTTTGTATGTTTCTAGAGCGTTGCATTTAGAGTTGCAGAAACAGGTTATGCACTAGTCAGTTGTACACTTGGTCATTCCAGCAGCACATGGCATGGCTTTCATAAACTTGTCGTTTGAATACAGTGTGTCTAATTTAACTGAGAGGGGGTGCCCTGAGACATAGCTGCAAATACATACATGAATTTCACATTATGACAGGTGTTGATGTTCCTGATAAAGTCACCTAGACAGTCCACGGCTGAGCAATTAACTGTGATGCAGTGAGTTTTATGTGCTGCCTTCATATGTGTTTTTATTGGTGATTGGGGCAATCTAAACCCAGTCAATAAGGACCCAATACATGCGTGATCCAACTTAAAAATGAATGTAGATTTGTGTGTGAATATGGGATGAAACATGCAACTGTAGCAGATTTCCAGTGAAGTCTTGTCTAAATAATGTTTTATCCGTGTCATCAAACAGACCTCGCTCCACTTAGTGTTCAGTGACTGAACGTGACGGCTTACTAATTAAAAAAATTATATGCAAGATGAACAACTTTTCTTCAAACATTCTTTCCCTTCTTATTTATTTTTATGTTTTCTAAGAAGTTATGATGCTGCACTACAGGATTTAGTTTGTGCTTTGATGTAAGTTTTACTCACTCAGCTTCAATTTCATAAAACATAACAAATCACCAGCCCGGGTTTTATGTTCGGTTCTGCTGTTAAAAAAAGAAACACTGTCTGTGTGACATTATAACTCTCACACACTTTATTCCTTGTGTGTTTGATTGTCTACCTTATGGGTTTTTCTGTGCTCAGGCGTATGTGACTCAAAATCAAACCTTCTTTTTTGTTAGCTGGGAGCTGTGGTGTTCTCACTGGTCCATTTACCGTTTTCTGTGTGTGTGTGTGTGTGTTTGTGCACGTGTGCTTGTGCATGTGCGTGTCTATAAAAGCCTATTCTCATATGTTCTAAGCACAAGCTTCACAGCAAAAGGAAAGCTTAAGTAAGTTAACATTTTTGGCATGAGAACAAAGAGACACTGTGTTATGTGTGCATGTGTGTATACATGTATGTGTGTGTGTAGAAGAAACCACTCTAAACCAGGGTGGACACACTTGTTCACTGTCGAGCCCCTCTGCACACACACAAACACACATGCATACATGAAACCAACCCAGTCTTCATTATCAAAGTGGAAAATAGGTCTGTTGTCATTTTGTGAGGCGTGTGTGTGTGTGTTTGTGTATGTGTGTGTGTGTGTGTGTGTTTTAGTGGGTCAGTCATGCCGTGGTGAGCTGTTCGGGAGGCTGCATGGACTCGCTGATAAACACTGGACAGCTGTCACACTTTAAACAACAAGACAACAAAACTGTGCGACACAATGCAGCTCAGTGCAGCCGAATGGCGGTTAGCTCAGACAGCTAACACACAGTCTGTTTGCGGTTCAGCTTCAGCAGCAGTGACAGTGTTTATGTGACAATCATACAATTGAAATGAACAAGTCTTTAAAGAATTCGAAGCTGGTGGTCCCTACATGGTACATTCAGGGACAGTCCTGTTCATGAGCCATTGTTTCTTGGCACTTGGCCCTTAAATCTTCAACTAATATGGGATTAAATGACTCATTTGTGAATCCCTTAAGTTAACAGCCTACCAAGGAGCAGGGAAACAGGCTGTAATGGTAGCAGTACAGGCCTTGATGCCTCACACTATGAAATTTGGTGCAAAAGACTCCTCGTAAAGGCTTTTCATCTGACACTGGTTTCATCCTATGCAGGTGGTTTAACCATTAAAAAATGCAGAGAGGTACTTCACTAGACGACAGTATTTGACCTCAAATATGGATCAATGTGTCGTTGCGTCCGTCGCTGCGATCAGCTCTGTGCCAGTAGAAATCGGTCCCCATTCATTTTGTTTTACAAGTGGTTCCCTCCCACTCAAAGCACAAAGCATCCTGGGGTAGGAAGTGATGCAGGCGAGGCTGGCGGTGCCACTTTGTTACAGTTTGTCTTCCTCATGATGTCATTACTATAATGCATTTAAATTAAGATGCAGCATACTATTAAACAAAGTGTCCAACACTATTTTTATTAAAAAGACTCCTCATCTGTAGTGACCAACGACCTCAGAAATATCAACACTGCAAACAATCATCACAGAGTAGGAGAGTTAAAACATATTCCCCTTGGAGAATATGGAAAAATGTTACTTTTCGTATGGCTCTGATTCATATTCTGGATTTTATGGTTTTCTTCAGTGACCGGCTCTGATTGTTTTCGCTGGTAACCCTCCAGAGACAGGTTTCTGTGTATTCTGTCATCATTTTATCGAACTTCAAAAACTACAGAAACAAAATAATACATTTACATTGCAGACCGCTCACCCCTCACTCATAAGTCTGCTTTTGGAGAGTAACCTAATGTAATATAAGAGAGTTGTCCCCAGACTCACTGCAGGATGCAGGGTGCTGTGTTACGTGTTGGACTGACTTATGAATAAAATACAGACCATTATGTTTGTTTTTCATGTTTATGTGGGCTAGCAGTGTGGCGAAGGCTATTTAAAAAGGACGCACACATGCACACACACACACACACACACACACACTGTGGTAGTGTGGTGTTCACCATGCTGAGAAGACCGCTGGTTTGATGCCCATTTTGTTTCATGCTGGCACTGCCAGCCTGCATTCAAATAGGTCACACACCCGTACGCAGAAAAACACAAACAGCGAAACACACACACACACACACACTCTCTATCTATCTATCTATCTATCTATCTATCTATCTATCTATCTATCTATCTATCTATCTATCTATCTATCTATCTATCTATCTATCTATCTATCGTCGTTCATGTGATCAGACATCTGGTGGACATGTTGCTGTCTGTTTTCACTCTCCATCAGTTTAGATTTGTCCTACACTGCTGTAAGCACTCAAATGCACCTCCTGCCGACACACATCTATCAGTAACTGTGATGATAGATACAATCCAGATTCATATGGTGCTTGTTTGAAAAATACCTGCTTGTAGCAGGAAAAAAAAAATGAAAGAAAAGAAGAAAGAAAGAAAGACAAAAGAGAAAGAAAGGAGAAGAAGAATGAGTCAAAGACAACAAAGCGAAAAGCAGGACGACATAAAGAAAGAACAAACAGAAAAGAGTTGTGCGGCTCCGGAGTGCTGAAGTAATCAGCTCTTTGATCTCGCTCCTTTATTATTCCAGTGTGGGCCAAATAATGCAGTCCTGATTGTGTTCCTGGCATCCTGCGAGCTTCCATATGTTGGCTATTACAGCCTCTTACCGGCTGAGTCTCTGCGCTGCTGCTTCAAACTGCTTCTTCTTTTTTGAGGGTGATTTCCGAAGGGTCAGAGGTTCAGGTTCAGAGAGGAGAATTATTGGATTTAAGGGAAATTTAATTTGTTTTTGACAGGATTTTCTGCTCTGAAGAGTGTTTCTAATTGCAGCAGTGATGGGAAACAGGAGGAAAGATGAATGTAAAATGCTGTCACCAAAATAGAGAAAGCTTAAAAATATATTTCCGGGTGTTGAAATCTAAAGTGAGATGTTTGGGTGTGTCTGCATTTTCAGTTGGGCCTTCACCTTCATCTGGCATCATAACATCTCTTCCGAAGCCGGGGGGTAACATCACAGAGAGTATGTCATATCCCATTCAGTCTGTGAATGCCACATCCTTTAATTTCTTTAGTTTTCGCCATGTTTCAAGCAGAAATGTACAACTTTTTTTATTCTTGCCGCCTCTCTTTAAGTCTTTATTGTTAAAATGGAGAATCCTTGGGGTTCTGGTTGTTGTCTTATAAACGTTATTGGAATCACGTTCGTCTGAACGTTACACAAACATCCATGTCTTCTGGTCAGCCTTTGAAAACACTCTCAGTAGTTGTTTCTCATTTTCTTGCTTGTCATTCTTCCACATGAGACTGCTATTGCCCAATAATTGTTTATTTTCACAAGATGGTTACACTTTTAAGTTTTCTTTGAAGTTTCACTTGTTGTGAGGGGGTTTGAGTCTGTTAATAAGATTGTTGAGCACAAGAGGTCCCTGCTTGTTCTTTTTTTTTTTTTTTTTTTTTTTTTCTTGTGAAGTCTTCCCCACAAACTGACCAATCACACTTTCTGTGGTCTGTCACCATACAGTCTGTAACACCAGTCCACAATGACGTATTAAATGAGGTGTACACTAACTGCAGCCCCACATTGGTCTTTCATTACGAGCATCAAATCAGTTTCTTTGGTCATACCTGAAAACTTTACCCATTGAACTATCAGACCAGCCATGTTCTCCAGACATTTATTTCCAATTAATTTTATCCTCTGAAGTTGAATTCAACTTTTGTAAGTCTATAACAGATTATTCCAAAAGCTAAAGCTGGATTTACTGATGACGATCCTGCTCCTCAGAGGATGAACCCCAAACATTCCACTAAGGGTAGCTAAGTGGGTTGTTTGTTCTGTCCAGCACTTCATTATTAAGCTGTCATTTTTTACCAATTCATTATTTCCAGCCTCAGACAGACAGACAGATAAAACGATGACTGTTTTTCAGACCCAGAGGAAAGAGGACCAAAGCGCAGTGAGTCAGTCCACACAGGAGGCAGTTACTCTAATCTTTATTAACGTTTTTATGGATCACCAGGCAGAGCAGGATCAGAATCAGATGTTCAGAGGAGCGTTTGAACCGGTTAAGGTAGGCTTGATTTGAGCAGTTGAGCTCTTGGAAAAACCTCTGAAGCCTGAATCATCTCAGGAGAAATAAAAGCACTGAGCACCCCGCATCCTCTGGCTTTTATTCACCAATTTAATGTTCCTCTTTTTTTTCCAGATATTTTGTGTGTCAGCTTGAATTTTGTTCTCTGTGCATGTGAGCCGGGATAAATACAGAAGAGCAGTGTCTGAAAGTGGTGGATTGTGATAAAGCGTTGCAGAAAGGGACGCACAACTGTAGATCAAGTGACATAAACAATTTCAGAAACTGACTGCACCATTCTGTTTTGTTTTATACCTTTTCTCTGAGATTTGAGTCATACTGTTGATTTTATAAAGTTATCCTTTTGTATCTTTTTTGTTCTCTAGATTTTATATATTTTTTTTAGAAGAAAAAAAAAAGTAAACACTTTTGAGACAGTTGGTGGCTCTTGTGAGATCCGGATCGATCTGAGCTGAGATGTCTTTGAATTAGTTTTAAAATATGTGCACTTGGTAATACAGAGAGTATAAAGAGATTCAGCGCTGAAGCCGGATGATCTAATGGCTGCACACACTCTCAACATGAAGAGGGTCAGGGGTTAAAAACCCTGCGAGCCAAAACGACAAAGATGAAGGATTAAGAGTGTTAATGTATGCTCTCTGTCTCTCACTGTGGATTTATCCTGCTTTCACTTAAAGAAAAAAAAAACACTGTTTAGCAGGTGTTTTTATTATTGTTATTGTTGTTGTTGTTGTTGATTCAGACTTTGGGGCGTATGCTTAATCTCATCTGGATATTTTTATTTGTTAAAGATTGAATAAGGCTTTGATACAAACTCTGTTGTTCATTGAAAAGGCTTTGATGACCGGAAAGAAACACATAATAAGAAACTTTCTACTCCTGGATAAAACGGATATTGTCTGTCGCTGCATGTTACCATAATGTTTCAATAACGTTGTATAATGACAGTCAGTGACCCATTGGCAGATTTTTTTTGTAACCATTCAGGTCGTTTATTTGGCCTGTAATGTCTCAAATTAAGACATTTATCTGGACTTGGATCTGGACGTTAAAAGTCCACGTTTTATTTAATATTAGACTCAAACTGGTTTAGTTTTATCAGATAAGTTTTCCTCTACTGCATCTCCTCCGGGGAGCTTCACCTTTCCTCCACTTCCCTCTCTGGACCTGGATCAGCTTTTGATCCCTCTTTCAGGTCCCTTCTCACTTCCTGCGGCAGCCATCTTACATCGTTTTGTTTGTTTTGGGGTCGGCGTGTTTTCTGGATGCTGTGATTTCCATGTGACGTTGCCGTGGCAAAGAAGACCTGGGCGCCCTGTCGCCAGCTTGCATCACCTAGGCAACAGAGTAACTGTGACCCAGCAGCACCCTGCTGACAGCCGTGCTCTCCGCTCCCCTCTCTCCGTCTGCACCCTCTTCAATAATTAACACGCCACGGCAGCCATCTTAGTTTTTTTGGCTCGGTTTAAGGTGCCTGCCGGCGTGTTGCCTCGGCAACGAGGTCCTTGTAACCCAGCGCTCTTGGTGACGATTGTCGTGTTGTGACTCTCCAACTTTGTGAGTTGGATTCTGATTCAAATGGCAGCCATCTTGAGAGAGACGGTGAAGGAAGAGGCTCACAAACGTAGACATAAGCTGTTTGAATTTCATCTCGTCAGAACTTTTATTTTTCTGTATTTCAAACATCTGTTGTCATTTAAACACGGCTCAGTAGACGACACATCCCATGCGTGTCTGATATGATACACACATGTTCAACACTTTAATTTATTTACAGTGACATGATTTATTTATGAAGCCTGATTGGGGGAAAAACAAGGTCAGTGTTGAAGACCACCAGGTTATAAAAGCTCCAACAGAAAAGATGCTACTTAGCAAAAAAAAAAAAAAAAGGCTGAGGTTAAAGTACAGGTTTGCTGTCATAAACAAAAAAACAATCAGTTTAAAAGAAATAAGGACAAAAAGTTAACGTATCAATATGTTTCATGAGGAAAAAATAGAAGTAAAGTAAAGATGAAAAACTAAATTGGTAATATTCATTCAAACTCACTTTATGTGTTTGTTGTATAAAGTACCACACACACACACACACACACACACACACACACACACACACTCACACACACCCTCTCACATAGTTGCTGCCTCCTACACTCTTGTTCTCACCCTGACAGCTTGGCTGCCGCAGAGAGCAGAGGTCTCATTGGCCGTGTGCCCTGCAACGGGCGTTTTGATTGGCTGTCGGGCCAGCTGCCATCATGCCAGCTGAGTGGACACATTTGTGTGTGTGTGTGTGTGTGTGTGTGTGTGTGTGTGTATGTGTGTGTGTGTGTGTATGTGTGTGTGTGACATGGATATTTTTCGGGCAATCAAAATGCTTCTCTGAATGTTTATTCTTCTTCTCTTGTTGTATTTCTGATTTGTTTAACCGTTTTTCTCTCTCTCTGCGTTATTTTAAAATGATGTGCATGCTGTGGCATGTTGTGGACATATTTCTCTACATCATATTTTGATAAAAGACTCTTTGAAATAAAGCCTGTTAATGTTTTTGACAATAGTGACTCCCAGTTTTGGGTTCCCTGGCTCCCAAGGGGTCCTAAAACAAATCATGGAGGAGGCAAGATGATTGAAGAGATGGAAAAAAAAAGTGTTGCATTTGTGTTCCTGTGTTGTAGATTTTTTTTTAGTCTTCTGGGTTCCTCTGAAGTAAAGAAGAAGAAGAAGAAAAGAAAAGAGAACAAATCCTCTCGATGGACTTTTTATGAAAGCAAAAAGAAAACCATTCAGTCATGTTTTGTATGTTCAAGGGGAAACTGATTCAACATTGTTCACCAAATTATGCTGAATTCACTCCAAGTGGAGCTAATGCTAACTGGAGCTATACTTAGAGCAGGATTCTTTAAGGGTTCATCGCTCATAAGGTTTTGCTAAGAGCCAAATTATCTAAAAGGTCTCCTTTAAGCTGCTGAATAAATAAAAGTCTGTATCATTAAAACCGGCATTACAATAAAAAGCAATAACACAGGCAGTTATTTAGCCTAGCTTGTTTTTTCTAAAATCATATCATCCAGATGTTTATCTGGGGAACAGATGATTGCAAAAAGTGACTCAAAGATTGAAAAAAAGAAAAATACTTATTAAGAGATAACCTGATGTCCCTTGAAACCATGAGTTAGTAATAGGCTGGATATGCTGTAACGTCTGGTCAGCAGCTAGGAAAACTCTTCATCCTCTGTCTTTAATCCTCCTCACAAGAGATGAGACACAAGGCTTTTTCTGTTTTTATGTGACGTCTCTTAAAGCTTGATACAAACATTCCTTATTATTTTTTAACCACTTTTACCAACATATAAGATACATGGGGATATGGGAAAGTGTCTGTTTAATGGTTTAATGGTTTAAAGTGCGTGCGTCTGTTTTTTTCTTTCCGTCTGTTTTTACTCTAGAAGCATGAATGAGCCTGTAAGGTACTGGAGCGATCAGGGGATGAAGCCTTGCTCAAGGGCATCCATGTTGCAGTAATAAGGTTGAGCTGTGTCTCTGTGAGGTAGAACAGCGGTATCCCTGCTTTACCTGCAGACATGTCAAAGTGTCCATGTGCAAGACAAGTTTGGTCCATTACATCACAGTGTCGCTGGCTTTTGTTGTGTGTTGAGTCTACAATTGTGGGTCCTCAGTGGAAAGTCCCACAGACATGTTCTCTGTGCATGTGCGTCTCTGAAACTTTGAGATTGTTGTTAATTAGTTCATCAATTGATTAATTATAAAACCTCTTAATGAGCTGTCAGACAGCCAACTGGCTCAACACCAACTCTTTACCTCTGCAGGCTGTTTTTTTTTTTTTTTTTTTTTGTCTCTCTCCTTCTTGTCTCCTGCAACAAAGTCCATTTCTCTCCCTCCCTCTTCTTACTTTTTTCCTCTCCGTTACTCTCAGAGGCCTGTTTGCACAAGGTTCAAACTGTGATAAAACAGCACAGTAAACTTTCACTGTTAACCAAGGATCTGATCATCTATGATACTTTGAAATGAGACACTCAATCTGTATTAGCTGCAGTTGTTTGACCTTTGACCTCAGGAGGAAGATTACAAAAGGAAAAGTATTGTTTTGTTTTTGGGAAACACCTGAGTGGCCTCAGGTGTCCACTCTATCAGAAGGTCAAAGGCGTACCACTGGTGCACCTTATTCCTTCCTCCAGGCCAGTGGAAAGCTTGTTTGTGTCACTAACATGGTGTCTACCATGGGTTGACTTCAACACATCTCCTTCGAGATGAAGGGTGACGTCAGAGAGACTCTGACCTTAATTTATACATTCAGTGTTTACTAATTCTGCCAGTGTTAGATGATGTGTTGTAATGTGTGATGTGTGATGTGTGTGGGTAAAATTAATAACTTAAAAATTGCATTACCCCAAATTTGAGCGTGGCTCTCCAGTGAAGAAGCCCTACACTGTTAGACCAAGAGCATCTACAGACCAAGCCCTCCACCACAACAAGTCAAACAGTTAAAACAGTTCATTTCAGGTCTTAACTTAACAGGGTTATACACCAATAAAGACAATAAAGAATATTATTTTTGATATAAAAAATTTGGAGATTAAATAAGGATGGATTTTTTTTTTTTAGAATTAGAATTGTTGAAATGTTGGCTCTTAGCAGCAGTCGATGCTAAAGATATGATTTGATTTAAGCAAAAGGTCCTCAGTAGAATAGTTAAACAGAGCTGTTTGTGCGTCTGTCTTCTTTTTATATCTCTGTTTATTCAGAGCCGGACCTCCATGTGTGTGAATTTTTATTTGTGTGTGTTTTCTGCGTCTCCTCATTCGGCCTGTCAGGACTCTTTGCCGGTCGAGGCGTTTCTCTCGCTAACGATCGCTGGCAGTCGGCAGCATGTGGCAGTAATTAAATCAAGGGGAAATTGGTAAAAGAAAAAAGAGGGGAAAAATGTCTGTGTGGTGAGTTTGCCAGAAAAAAAAAGTCCTGGTTGAAAGGAAAATGAGACGCTAATAAAAAGAGTGTGGAAGGGACTCGTAAAGAGCCGTCACCTGTGGAGAAATGTTTTTGTTCTCTGGCCTAAAAACACACACAAACAGACACACACTTGACACACATTTACATAGGCACACACACGGTTTTTCACATAGCTACATGATATACCAAAGCACACATGTCGGTTCTCATGTGTGCTGCACAAAAAACTGCCTTGTTATTCTCACACACATAGACACAAACACACACAGACACACCTGTGCACACAATGAGGTGGGACTGCTTTCAACAAACACAAACACATATTTAGAAGAGCAGCATTTCTGTCAATTAACTCCAGACTAGAACAGCTGTGTTTGTTTTTTAAATATATTTTTTCTCTACTGTTTTGTACTGGTGTGATTTATAATATGGATGATGTGTGTGTGTATGTGTGTGTGTGTGTGTGTTATTGGGCCCTCAGTGCTCTGAAATCAACTGTGTGATTCGTTACTTCCTTCCTCTGATGGATTTTTTTTTTAATTCAAATACACACACAAACACACTCACAAACTTGCACAGACATACACGACTGCACACTCTGTCCCAGACCTCCAGCTATTTCCTGTGTCAGGGGGGACATTATAAAGCCACATTATGTTCACTGTGAGCCTCCATATTCCCCCATCACTGAAATCATCCCGTCTGTGATAGAGAGAGAGAGAGAGAGAGAGAGAGAGAGAGAGAGAGATGAGAAGAACCTTCTAATTTTCCTGGGAAAACCCTCTATAGATGTGAAGGCAATGATATTTTGTATACACTCACAGAGAGAGAGAGAGAGATACAGTGGATTAGATTAGTTAGTGGATAAGTTAACTTTGAAACCCAGTTGATTCAGAAACAAACAGGTGATCTGCAGCGATCTTAATGACATGAACTCTATGAAGTTTAATTGTTTCTCTTTAAACCCTGAAACATCTCATCTCTTCTCTCAGGAGTCTTTAGGTTTAGCTCCAGTTTGTAAAAGTTTACGTTTGTATCAGTGGATCTGTAAAAATGTTTAAAAACCAGAAATGCCACCTCAGGCATAGAAACCATTTTTTTGCTCATAATTCTCATTTTGCTTAATGACTCACTGATTCCAGTCCGTCTCTGGTGTTGGTTCCTGAAAGGTTCAGATCAGATCATGTTCTGGCCCAATTTAAGGTTCAAATCTTCACTACCGAGTGCTGTTTCTGAGTAACTGAAGATGTGTGACTTTTCCGTTTCTGTTCTGCATGATACAAACACAGATTTATCTCAATAGTAGAGCAAAATGTACACACTAACCAAAATATTCTCCCTGATTTGACAGTTTTACCTCCTCAGTGAAATCTCTTGTTTCAATGCTGTGTGTCTTAGAATGCTGAGTCACATGATTCATTTTGTCTCTGCACAGGATAAAAATAACTTCAGTGACAGCCTCTAAAAGGTAACTGTTGTGACAAAGAATTGTTATTGGATGATAATTTACAGCTGTTATTAAATAGCAGTTAAATTTGACGGCATCAGCATGTGCTAAAGCGCATGAAGTTGTCTCAAATGAAAGCAAGAGAACAGAGCAAAGTCGATGTAAGCTCTATCATGCAAAACAAGTTGTCAACAGCCAGTGAAATTTTCTGCTCCTCCTCATCCTTTAAATTATCCCATCTTTTGAAACAGTACACCATGGCAACATATGTTTTAGGGGGAACTTTACCACAACTCAGAGCTCGGTCAAAGAGATGCTCAAAACTGAATGAGGCACTTTGCAAGTTTTGTCTTGTTTGATGTGTTTCAGGCTGAATCCCCAACAGCGACATATGAACCCCAGCATAAGAACACATCCTAATGTGGTATTCCTACAGAAACTTGCTCTGGCATTTTCTCCTGTACAAAACACATAACAGCATAGATTACAAAATCAAGAACTGGATTGCTTGACCACAGCTTGCTGGTACCTTTCAACCAACCCTCGTATAGAAAAAACAACAACAACATTTGACTGATTGATCAAACTGTTGCATACTGATCAAGAGGACTGCCCCTTTTAAACACAACCACAGCCTCTGTCTTAACCACAAATGCAGTTGTAGGATTGGATGTATTCCTATCCCAATCAAATCAGTAAAATCTGTAGTCATCAGTCATGTTGAATCAATCAAAGCTACGAGAGAAGCAATTCATCTTGATAACGAGCTAGAAGTTTTGCTCCAAAGCAAAACACCAGGACTTGCACGTTAGGATTTGTTTGTAGGTCAAAAACTTGATGTATCCTGATGGTTGACAGCTATTGAAACTGCTGTGAATGACGTGTGTTTTGAATGTGGTCGTGGAAGCATAGTTAGTAGTGAAACAAACACCCCTCACTGTATTGGACAGAGATGTCAGTCAGCGGAGGAAAAATGTTTCTGAGTATGTGTGGCCACCATTTTTTTTTTCTTTTTCACAAGCTGATGTATTAAATTGATGCTCCGACACGCTAAAGTTGTTGTAGTGACATATTCTGAAACCAAGATGGACAACTCCTTAGAAAAGGCACACACATGCACGCCAACAGTCTCAGAGTGAATTTAGTGTAATTAGTGGTCAATTAAAGTGCTGTGACTTCACTGGCTGTCTGACTCTTTGATGTTTTGGCTCCTAGCAAGACCAGACGCCATATTGAATTCATTAACAGGCCACAGTGTAAACACACAGCACCACTCTGCTTCTTCCCCTCTTTTCTGCTGCTTTTCTGTGCTTTATTTTTACCCATTTGTTTGTTTTTCTTCAATTTGCAATTTTCACTTTTCTTTCAGCTGAGTGCAGGAAGCTCCTTGATCTACTCACTTTGTTTGTCTCGCTAACTTAAGCTTTTAATTCATAGTTTGTCACTGTTTTCCTTTATTTTAATCTCTTTGGTTTTCTTCTCCATTAAACTCCAGCTGTAATTTTTTATGCAATAAATGTGCTTCTTTTCTTTCTTTCTTTCTTTCTTTTTTTCTTTCTTTCTTTCTTTCTTTCTTTCTTTCTTTCTTTCTTTCTTTTTTTCTTTTTTTCTTTTTTTTAAACTGCCATTGGAAACAGTCTCTGAACGTCTTTAAAACCTCTTCAAAAAAAGAACTTTTTTCTTCACTTCAGTGGGGATTATTTTCTCTCATATTAGCTTAGATGATTTAATTTATTTTTCATAACTTTAAGAAAAACAAGCTCTGATGTAAAAGGAAATCTACATTTATTTATTTATTTATTTATTCATTCATTCATGTGAGTTCTGCTCTTTGACTTTTCTGCTTCAAGTTTGATGTGTCCTTTATCTCTGTTCACATACCTCTATATTATTCACCATTACAAATATACACGTTTCTTTTTATGTAGTCTATCATGGTTCTCCTTAAATCAGCCAGCCTGAAACAAATCTTCAACCCTGATTTGGGCGTTTTAAGTCTTTGTGCTTTTTATGATTCAGGTTTGTAGCGTGATAGTCATTCAGAAGTTTTTAATGCTTTAATACAAGCGGCCTGTTGCTCCCTGATGTTTGCTGAGTTTAAAGCTCATTCAGCACTTTGACACACTGAGTGTCACAGTAGTCTGAGGTCAAGTATAAAATGAATGTCTGGAATCACAGAAAGACTCAGAAACAGTGAAATAGTCATGTTAAAGCAGAGAAGTGTGACTGAGAGGGGCTGCTAACTGGGTTAACGCTGACGGAGGAAAGCAGTGAATAATAGATAAACAGTCTGCTGCAGGAGAGGAGAGCAAGGCACAGGCAGCAAAGGAGATGAGGAAACTGGGAAAGGAAGAAAAAGTCAGGATAGGGGAAAGAAAGGTAAATGGAAGGAGAGGAGACATAAATAGATATTTTGGGATAGGACAAAGGAGGAAAGGAGAGGATATGAGGTGAGGAAACAAGAAATGAGAGCCGGGAAAAAGTAGATAAAAAGGAAAGAGAAGGAGCAGAGAAAATGAGAGAAAAGGGCAACAAGAAGGAGAAGAGGGAAGAAAGAAGGAGATGGAAAACAGAAGAAGTCAGGAGAATAGGAAAGGAGGCACAAGGATGTAAGGAAGAAAGGGAGGGGTTAGGGTTGGAGAGGGAAGGAAAGAATGTGAAAGAGAAAAGGTAAAATAAGGAAAAAAGAAACAGGAAAAAGAAGAGAAAGAAGAGAAAGTTGCAGGAAAGGATTCCCTTCAAGAAAGGAAGGAAAGGAAATAAGGGGGTAGAAAAGGATATCAAGAGAGTGGAGAGGAAAGGAAACAGGCCAGGGAAAAGGAACAATAGCAGATGACTGGATAAGAAAGAAGTAAATGAAGAGAAAAGGTTAACAGGATGAGAAGAAGAGGAGAAAGAGAGAGAAACAGAAGGATAGGAAAGGAAACAAGGACAGAAATCTGTGTGAGGTGAGGAAGTAATGAATCGCCCTTTCCCTCCTTGAAGTCTCCTTCACACGTCAATTTCTTCTTTTCCTGTTTTCACTTAAACCCTCCACTTTCTTTAATCACTAACACACACACACACTCTCTCTTGCTTTCTCTCTCTCTCTCTCTCTCTCACACACATACACACACACGCACGCACGCACACACAGACTCCTGTATGCTAAAAAATTCAGACGCTCTCATTTGCTCGTGTCACACACCTCTCTTTATGTCTCTCTTCAACTCTCTCTCTCTCTCTCTCTCTCTCTCTTTGTCCACCCCCCAGTGTTTTCTGTCTGAGTAACTCGACCCCCCTTCAGTCACAGGTGCACCACGCTACGACACGCACACGTACACACATGCACACACACATATACAAACACACATACACACACGCTGGGTCCACTTGTCTTCACATAGGAGGCTCTAATCAAGCCACAGGAAGCCTGAGCTCCACAGGGAGTGTGTGTATCAGTGTCTCTTATGTGTGTGTGTGTGTGTGTGTGTGTGTGTGTGTGTGTGTGTGTGTGTGTGTGTGTGTGTGTGTGTGTGTGTGTGCGTGTGTGTGTGTTTGTGTGTGTCAGTTACAAGTGAGTTGAAGAATGTGTTTCGGTCCATGAAACTCACTGTGAGTGTGTGAATCCTCGGCATGTTTTCAATTACAAGTATTTTTGCAGATGTGTGTGTGTGTGTGTGTGTGTGTGTGTGTGTGTGTGTGTGTGTGTGAAGTGCACTCTTAGTCACCCATTTCTTTCCGTTTGTCTGTTTTAATTTATTGATTTCCTGTCATTTCTTGCTTTTATTCATTAGTGTAAATGACATGTTTTTAAGATTCTTTCTCAGCACTGATCTGATTTGGGGATGTTTTGTTTGTTTTGTTTTTTTTTTTTACAGTTTTTTTTAGCTGGTGATGTTTTAAACAGCACAAAGCATTTCCCTTTTTTGCCCCCCTGTTTTGTAATTTGTGCTTTATTCTCTCACTTTCTCCTGAATTAAACCTAGTGTAGTGTCTGTATTTACCCTCTGCTTCCTCAGTTATTGTTTCTTCTTTTAAAGAAAAGAAAAGAAAGAAAAATAAACTTGTGATTTGTGACCTCCTTATGTATCTCAGGTTTTTGTTTTCTCTGATGTAGTTTTTAATTCAACCTTTTTTAACAACCATTTTTGAAATTTAAATGTATTTCTCTCTTATTCTTAATATTTCATATTTCCTGTTTAACTGTCTTAATATTTTTCTACTCTTGTCTTCAAAACTTTTCCTCTTTTTCTGAAGTTTCTTTTCTCCCTCTCTCTCAAATCTCTCTCTCTCTCTCTCTCTCTCTCACTTTGCAGCATCATATGGAGTCAATTAGGCAGCCATGCAAAAAACTCTGCATGTGTGCATGCGTGTGTGTGTGTGTGTGTGTGTGTGTGTGTGTGTGTGTGTGTGTGTGTGTGTGTGTGTGTGTGTGTGTGTGTGTGTGTGTGCACATCTGGTTCACATTAGTGCAATTGCAGGTTGGTAGAATAAAGGGCTCGGCTCGGAGGTGGTGGGTGGGATTTCCTTCCGCTTTCTCACACACACACACACACGCACACAAACATACACACACACACACACAGTTTTTTTCCCCTCCATGTGTTTTGAATCAGGGACATAATTAACCTTCAGAGGATTCTGGGGCTGTGGCTCAGATCTCCGCTATAAAAATACATCTAAAAAACAGACCCCCCCCCCCCCCCCCCCCAAAAAAAAAAAAAAAAATGTTTGATCCGTCTGCAGGGCTTTTGATTCGCTTTCCCACTTGTGCCTCCGGACGGGCTGGGAGCACCGCAGTGTGAGCATTAAATGCAGATGAAAGGAGCATCTACAGGTGGAGAGACGAGGGGAAGGCGTTAGATGAAGTTTAGGCATGCAGATTAAAATAAAAGGAGCAAATCAGCACACATGAGAACTAAAGTATGAATTAATAAACGACACCTCTGAGTCATTCACTGTTAAAATGGTTCCAGTTTTTCACTTTTTCTTTGTGTGTGTGTGTGTGTGTGTTTTTACAAACTGTAGTGTTAAACAGGCTGAGTGAAGGTGAATAAAGACGAGATGAAAGTGAAACCAGCCTGTTGGAA
The DNA here is from genome assembly GCA_030710495.1 of Labroides dimidiatus. Lineage (NCBI taxonomy): Eukaryota > Metazoa > Chordata > Actinopteri > Labriformes > Labridae > Labroides > Labroides dimidiatus. The sequence continues at coordinate 8,149,702 of CM061157.1, forward strand.
ATGAGAGCGGAGAGACAGAGAGGAGGAGGAGGAGGGAGAGAAACAAAGAGAGGAAAAATTGGACAGGCACAGGTGCAGCCGACTCTGTGTGTGTGCGTGTTTGTGTGTATGTCTGTGTGTGTATACGGATGTGCATGTGTGTGTGTGTGTGTGAGTGTCTGTCAAGAGGTTTCGTGACTGCTCCTTTGAGTGTTCACATTCCAGCACATCTGCTTTGGATGAAGCGCAGTAAACTGTGTGTGTGTGTGTGTGTGGTGTGTGTGTGTGTGTGTGTGTGTGTGTGTGTGTGTGTGGTGTGTGTGTTTGAGAGAGAGAGAGAGGGGAAAAACAAGCCTTTGGAGGCTTATTCCAAAAACGAGAATTGTTTCTTCTTCCATTTTTCGTGTCTGTCAATGAAAGGGTTTCATTGATAAATCTTAATGAGCCTGAAAGCTGAGATTTAAAGATTTGTGGACGTTTCAAACAGAAACATGAGTGCAGTTGAGAAACAGTGATTTGTTTCTGTCGGCTTTTTCATTTGTTGTCTTTTCCAGATATGTTTGTTCTCGTTTTCATTTTGTGTCCTCTGTGTATGTTTGATCTTAGAGTGTGCTGCAGTGCTGCACGATTGAGTGAAATTACACTGGGTGATACTGTGGTTGTCATGTTTAAATGGTAATTTGAGTCTACTTGCTTTCTTCACGGAAGATTAATGATAGTTTTAAAATATGAGATCTTCAGTTTAAAAGCTACAGATATCGAGGACGTGCGTTCTGAAAATGAACACATTCCTTCAAAGTGTTAAGACGATAGCAATGTGACCGTCGTTGGGAAGACGTCAGGAAATGTTAAAGTCTAACAGTGATGGATATTTGAACAACAAACCCTCATGATTGATTGATGAACTCCAGAGTTTGTAACTTAACATGTTGCCTCTTTGACCCCACTTACCTCAACCATACCTGATACCTACGATAGGCACGTTTAAGGGTGTGATGAGATATTCTTTTGAGGTACGTTTGTGGGACAAACATTTCAGACATTTATCATTAATAATGAGCTCATCTTACTCTGTAATTGAGTCTGTGAAAGTTCAGGTCAGAAGTCCTGAGGACTTTTGTTCTTCGCTCGTTTCTGTCTGTACGAGATGAGTAGCTGAAGGAGTCTCAGGGAGGCTGAACAGATGCTCCCCACATTTGGACACAATAACGAAGAGATGAAGCATCAAACAAGAAACAAAGACACAAAGACTCCTTCTTCTTCTTTTTTTTTTCCCTTTCTTTGTTCCATTTTTCTCTCTTTTGTTTCCGTTTACTGTCTTTTCATCTACATCCAACTTTTAACATTTCACCTTGTTCCATTTATTGTTCTTTCCACAGAGGAGACCCCTTCAGGGCCCAGCAGCTTTTCCATCTCTGGTAGTTGTAACTGAAACTCCGCTGAAAGAATCAGAGTCCCTTTGTTTCTTTCCTCTTTTACTCTTTTAGAGGTTTCAGTGAATTTTCAACACTATCCCCCACAGTCAAGCTTATTTCTTTTTTCTTTTCTTTTTTTTAACTTGTTTTGATTTTTGATGGAACCATATAGGCTGTTTGGACTTGTATGTTTAGACATGTCGTTCATTGACAACATTTTGACTTAGAAACTTTTTATTGCACACGTTTTCGTTCTCATCTCAGTTAATCGAATTATAAAGACAACAGTTATTGTCTTGCAGAGAAGAGGTGTTGGATGAAAAGGGACGAACTGCATGCGACAGTGAGACATTGGTGTATTGTTTTGTTACTGAAATTGTTCAATTGCAAACCCTCAGTTTTTCTTGTTACTTCTTCAGGTCTTTCTTTGTTTGTACCTGATGTTCAGAAACTTTCACATCTGTTTAATCCAGAAACATTTTAAGAGTTTTAATGTTCCACTAAAAATTAGTCCTCCTTTCTGAAGAGTGTGTTGCTTTTGCAGTTTGAAGCTGGTTGGAAATGTGATAATTGCACTCAGTTGGTATTAGCGAAATCTGTCAAATGCACCGTAACTTGTTACACAAACACTTCTATCACATCTAGTTTGACGCTGTTTTGCAAAATAAAATACAAACTTGACTAAAGCGGTTTGCCCTGGAAACATCTATCAGTGTTCTGGGAGAAATCGAACAGGTTTATGATACCGATCACTTTACCCCCTCTATGAGGAATTTGCACCAAATTTAGCTCAGATAAAGCTTTTTATGAAGCTTTTAGTTTAACATTTTTGCTGCTGCCAGCTTGGATTTTAAAGCCAGAAATGACCATCATCCCAACAGGCTAAACACATTTAGCAATGCCTTCTACCATATAGTTTGTAGGATGATTAATCTGTGTTTAATCTCTTTTTATATATATATATATATATATATATATATATATATATATATATATATATATATATATATATATATATATATATAAATATAAACGTGGCCATCATTGATATATGATGTTTTGTCTTTGTTTGTTTTTCTGTTCAGATTATATTGAAGGGAATTTCCATTTATTGTTGTGATGTCATTTTTGTCCAGTCTGCATTGATACAACATATGGAATGGTAAAATATGGTACAATATGACATTACCAACATTATAATAAAGTATAATAAAAATATAGAAATGATACAATAAAATAGGATACAGATCTGTGTGATACTCTCTAATGTACCCTTACTAAATTTAACTCTGACTCAAGTGCTTCACACATTAAGCTGCCAATAAAAAGCATTATTTAAATTTAAGCATAATCTCTGTGACATGAAATACATGAAAAAGGGATGAATGAAGATCACTGATCAGAGAATCAGTGATTTCCTCCTGTGGTTCATGTTGTTCCACTTGTGGTTTGTGGTCCTTCAGTGTTCAGTGAAATAAAAACACTGCTGAGGGTTTCTCTGATTGGCTCAAGGTCCACTCGCTGACTGTGGGAATAGTGATACTACTATGTCTGTGCAAGAATGTGTGTGTATGTGCATTTGTGTGTGTGTGTGTGTGTGTGTGTGTGTGTGTGTGTGTGTGTGTGTGTGTGTGTGTGTGTGTGTTTCAGACTGCAGGAAGCAAGGTTGTTATTGTGTCTCTCTACATTCCTCAGATTTGAACACATGCTGCACCTGTTCCTGTCCGTCTGAAACACACACAAACACACACACGCAGCCCCATACACACCACTGGCAGCCTTTCGTCACTGGTCTTAACAACACATTCACTGGGAAAATATGGCTGTCACGGTATGAGACATAAATCTTAATAATTTCAGCAGGAACAACACAAGCGTGTGTGTGTGTGTATGTGTACGTCGTTTTGTGTGTGTATGCATCTTGTTGTACAGGCTTTGGGTCAATAAATGTGGTTTTATCATCAGCTCACAAAGTCGGTTCTCAGAGGGGAAGAGGAGGAGGAGGAGGAGGAGGAGGAGGAGGAGGAAGTTTAGGGGATTGTAGTTAGACCTAATGACATTTACAGACACTGCATTCAGTGTGTATGTGCCTGTGTGTGTGTGTGTATGAGAACATGCAGCAAGCAGAGGATTTGCAAGCACCTTGAACTTCTGCAAGGTGCATTGTGGGAAGGCACAAACCTTCCCCCGCTAATTAGCTTCTCTTAGCACCTTACATCTGTTCATTTAAGTTTGTCTGCAAGATGTGTTTGTCAACACGTGTGTATGTGTGTGTAGGTGGGTGGGTTGTTTCCTGCTTACAGCCTTTATTCCCACAGTCACCAGTGTTTATTCCTCCATAGATTTAATTCTCACTTCTGGATGTCTGTTCTTCTTTCCTCTACAAGTTGCTTCAGGAAATTAATATGGCTACCTGGATCACAGCTCGTACCGAACAGTCATCACTGAATGCATGCTGAGTATAAGGAAACACTGTGCAGGGGGATTAGGGTTAGATTTTTATTAGTTATTTCTGAACCAATTCTATGTCCTTGTTGGTATCATATTTTCCTTGTTTTCTATTTTTCATTTGAGGGAGATATTTGGTAAAATACGTGCAGGGAAAAACTTTATCTTCCATATAAAGTTTCCAAACAAAAAGCTCTACAAGTGATTTGATTTAATAAGCAACTGAAAAAAAGAATCTCTGCTTGTTGTGCACAGGAAACCGACAGACTGAATCTTGGCATGATATGTTGGAGTTTGTCAAGCTACTCAAGGGGGTCATCCTCAAAAACCTGCCGTTTTTACCTTTTCAATCAGTGAGAGGATAGAAGAAATTGGAGGAGAGGTTTAAGCACAAAAGTCACTCACTTTTTAAGAATAAAAAAACACAAGTTCCTCTCCATATTTAATGCTGGTCATCTTATTTGGCCTTGAAACCAACTTTTTCATAAACAACACGAAGCAATGACATTATTTTCAGACAAACTTGAACTGACTTTGGATATAGTTACTCTCAGTTGATAGCTCAGTTAAAAAAAAAAAAAAAAACTCAGTGACTAGGTTGCATTAGTTATGGGAAAGATATATCTGAAGGGTTTCCTTTGCATTACAATGAAAAAAATAAAATAATTAGGACACACCGTGAGGACTCTTTTCTGTTTCAACAGCAACCCATGATCCTGTCAGAATTTAGTTCAACTTCAGTTCACTGTGGAGTGTCTATTCAGACAACAATCCCACAGTTACATTTTTAGCTGCTTACAGGTTTAATGTAGTGTTTAACTCTCACTGACTCGCTTCTGTTGCCAAAATGCTTATGCATCTTTATGACAAAGATTGTAAATTTACCAATGATAATAAGCATCCCTAATAAAATTATTGCTGTGATCTGTCAGTATTTGAGCCAAGATGAAAAGGAGGCTGTCCCATAGGTGTCATGTGCCTGCACACGTAGCCAGTGTGAAACAGGCACAGGTGAAGCACAAAGTCAGTTTGTGGTTAATAATATGCACAGTTACACATAGAAAGTCTTTGAATCACACTTAAGAACCCTAAATGGAATGATAAAAAGTAAATCAAAGTTAAATCCCAGCTCTTCTTCAAGGTCTCAGGTCGAAGCTCTTCATCAGTCTGATAGAACTGTGAGGGTCTTGTCCTCAGTTTGTTATTTGCTACAGGAAAGGGAAATAACATCTGGTTAAAAAGTTTCTGTGGTCACTCAGATTCTTCTTGGATTCTCTTCATGTTGACTCTGTGTTGTAAAGATCCTAACTTTTAGGAGTGCAGGACATTGATGCAAAAAGATCCAGTGCCAGTTTTAGGAGCCAATAAACAGGCTTTCAGCGTCAGGAGGTTTTTGTTTGACTGAAACAGTTTGAGGCTGTTTTTCTGTTTTTGATCATTTCTCTCATGGAGTGTGGGAAGTGAGATGGTGTTTTTTGTAATGCCCCAAAGTGTTTCTTTTTTTCATCTTTCTCTTTTGTTCCTTCTGTCTGTGCTTTATCAACGGATTCCGTTTTACCTCATCTGTCTTCCATGTGTATGCAAATACTCCGAAAGTTAAAACAAAAAAAAAAGCCGGTGTCTCTCCTTTTGAGGGGATGGAGGTGGATTAGGTGTAGCTGTGAAGCTGCTTTTTTCATTTTGATGTGAGTCAGTGGGAGACAGAGGGAGAGAGGAGAGCTCACAACAGCTGTTACAGGGTTTGCGTCATGCAGCGCGAGCTAGCGTCATGGCTGACTGTTCGCACGCAATGTACTCACACACACACACACACACACTCCCACCAGCACACACAGAGGCATGCTGTGGGGACCCCCAGTATAAGGCATGACCAAACACAGGCATTGTGTTCTCATGCAGCCGCTGTGCTGCTGAGGAGCGTCACCTGTTTTCATTGATGACAGACTGCTGGTTGAGTGTGCACCTTCACGTTTTTCTGCATGTTCTACAGGAATCCTGTGATGTTACTGCTGTGAAAGAACATGCTCAGAAAATCTCTGCTTCATGTTTTGTTGCCATGAAATAGTTAAAGAGGGCTGCTAGGATGTGTTTCACCACTGTGGTGTTTTTTTTCTGTGTTGTTTATTAGTACCCATTGCAGAATTAACATTCGTCTTCAATGAGGAAGAAATAAATGATATATATATATATATATATATATATATATATATATATATATATATATATATATATATATATATATATATATTGACCAATATAAATAAAAAAAATGAAAAAAAAACATGTTTTAAATGATGAAATAAATAAAATAATGTTACATTTTAAATTAATTTAGATATCTTTGAACAAATAAATAATGTCAATAGTATTTCTTGTATTAAACTAAAATCTAAGTACAGTAAAAATGATCATTGATTTTTTTCACTCCTGGCATATTAAAGGCTCTCTGTAACTTAAAACACTTATCCAACATTTGAAATAAAAAATAAAATAACCAAAAGAACATATTTTAAAATTTAAACAATCTTACAGTAAAGTAAAAAGTCTTCTCAGGTTAAAAAAAAAAAAAAAACCCACACAACTTAAAATTCGAGCTCATTTGGAATAGTCTTTTTTTTCTTGGCAAATGTGAAGGAAATGATGTCTGTCTGGAGCTGCTTCCTGCTGAGCCTCAGAGACAAAAAAGAAAGAATGGCCATTTTTTTTGCATCTTATGTTCATGGCTGTGTGACTGTGATGAGATGTGCAGTAATATTGTTGTATTTAGTTATGAGAGCAGATTCCTGACTGACGTTTGTGTCTCTGTTTGTGTTGCAGGTGTACGCTCCGTCTGCCAGTACAGCCGACTACAACAGGGATTCACCGGGCTACCCCTCCTCCAAACCCCCCAGCTCTGGCTTTCCAAGTTCGTTTTTCATGCCAGGTACACACAAACACACTCAAACACAGATAGAGGTTTCACAGCTGTAAGACTTTGCAAACCAAATTAGTTGTTTTTAAAGCAACATCACACGATTGTGTTTTTTTGTTGTGGTATCAGAACTAGGGAGGAATCCTGATGAATAAAACAAACACATTTTTTTTGTCCTTTGGCCCCTTTGATATACACCACTCACACTAAGTTAGGGATATTGTTATCTGCATGAGTGCTTTTCCTATTTGGTCTGAATTTTAATGAAATAAGTAATAGTTCCCTTTGATATTACTATTAATGAATGAGAAGAAAAAAACATTTTCATTAGTTCAGTATGTCTTTCCCAAACAATTTAGACAATAACAAAGATCGCCCCAAATAATTTAGACAAAGTCAGTAGCGGGTGTTTACACCATTTGTCACAATGAAAAGCTTGACAGAGACGTCTCATGCTCCTCACTGGCCTCATGATGTTGTTCTGAGGTAATGTGTTCAACTCCTCCACAAGTGCACACAGTTCTGCCAGGTCAGGTGGGGGTGGGGTACGAGCATCCAGTCTCTGTTTCAGCTGGTCCCAGACGTGCTCTATGGGGTTCAGGTCAGGGGACATTGCTGATCATACCATATGAGGCACTCGTACTTCCTGAAGTCGAGCTGTGACAATTCTGACACGATGTGGTGGAGCATTATCATCCATGAACAGAAAGTTGGGGGTGTGCTGGTGGAATTGGGGGATGATGATGGTTCTATGATGTCTCTGAGGTAAGAACGTGCAGTGACTGAGCCATCTACAATCACCAAATCTGTTTTGAGCTGACTGGTGATGCCTGCCCAGACTGTTGCACCTCCTCCACCAAAGCCAACCCTGGGGACCATGTTGACCTCAGAGTATTGCTCACCTTGCCTTCTCAAGCAACACTGACAACCATCATTCCTGTGGAAGGTGACCCGACACTCATCAGTGAACAGGATGGTAGACCACTGCTGCAATGTCCAGGTCACGTGTTCTTGTGTCCACTACAAATGGTCAAAGCAGTGTCTTGGTGTCAGTGGCGTCACCTTCAGTGGTCATCTTGCTTTAATCCAATGCGGTAGAGTTGGTTGTGAATGGTTTGTCTGGAAACCCTAGTACCCCTCACTTCTGGTAAATAGGCCTGCAGCTGTGTGGCAGTTGCATAACGGTGTCTGAGTGCAGAGGTCCTTAGGTACTGGTCATCATTGTGGTCCATCACTCGTGGGGCTCCACTCCTGGGTCTGTCACCAACACTGCCAGTAGTTCTGCGTCTTACTGCAAGTCTGCTGATGACACTTTGAGACACACCAAGTTCATGAGCAACATCTGACTGCCTGCTACTGACCTGAAGGCGCACAATGTCCAGTTGGCGCCTCTCGTCCATTAAGTGACGTGTGTTCATGGCTGCTTGAATGATGAACTGGGAATGACTTACTGACAATACCATCTTTTTATATCCCCAAAATGTTGAAATTGATGCCACATTGAAAAGGGTTGTCTTGTTGTATTTTTTGGTATTGGCCCCAATATGTAAGGCTCACTGTACACAGTGAGACTATTACATGGAAAACACTAAATGAGGTGTGTCTATCACCCTAATACAAGTGCCTCCCTATGCCAAAAAATCCCTGAAGTGAAACAAACACCTTATGTATGAAGTCCACCGAGGACCTTACAATATCCCTAACTTATTGTGAGTAGTTTATTTTGCATAATACACCACACAAGGATATTGACAACCTTCTGCTGTTCCCAACTCACGTAGGCAAACAGAAACAATACTGAGAAGCCTTATTAAAGATTTCTTTCACAATTGAGACTGGTTAAACTTCCTTGCAGAAAAAGACTGAGAGGCTCTAATAAATGACTCTTTTGCCCAAATTATCAGCCAAGTGGTTTCCTAAGACATTCAGCAGAACAATGGTCGTTATATTTGATAAAGGGATTTTGAATTTTAGTCATTTTGGTGACAAGGTTATGGTTGGTCACCTTTTGTGACTTAACTAGTTTCTGTTTTTGGATGGATTTTCACTGTCAAAATGCAAAGAAATATCTGGAAATTACAACTCAGAGGAGGCCCATAATCTGCCTCTGTAATGAGCTCATTATGTTTTCACTTGACAGAGGATATTCATGAACCAGCAACAGAAAATCATCTCTCTCTATCTGTCCCCCTATCAGACGGTCACCACAGCGGCGATCCCTGGAGCAGCAGTAGTAGCAGTATGAGCCAACAGGGTTACCATAGTAGTATGTTGGGAGGCGGGAACTCGTCTCATGGACCCTCGCAGAGCTCTTCCTACTGCGGGATTCACCCTCACGACAGATTGGTGAGTAGCTTTCAGTCACTAAGTGTATCAACAAGTTGATTCTGAAAAGGTTTTGATAAAGGTTCTCTGTTTTCAGAAAGTCAGTCCACAGGTTAAAAATATAAACAAACACTATAACACTTTGATATTGTTGATAATTATCTTACCTTCCTTTTCTCTTTCATTTTTTAACAAAAGAATTTACTAATAACTCCACAAATAAATGATAGGCGTTCATCATCAAGGTCACAAAACCCATTCTGTTTATATTAACCTAACATAAAGTATGAGATAGCTAGACCTCACAAAGATTTCATGCTCCATATTTTTATTGCAGAACTAACCACATAATTAGGGCTGAAATATTTTACATGCACTTTAAATTCTGGACTTCAGAAAAACGTTTATATTTAAAAAAAAAAATTTGTGATATATTTGTATGTTTTCTTGTTAAAGTGTCATGTTTCTTTTGTTCATCTCTGTAGAGTTACCCGTCACACTCGTCTGCAGACATCAGCTCCAGCCTTCCTCCCATGTCCAGCTTCCACAGAGGAGGAGGTAGCGGGGGAGGGGGCAATCACTACAGCACTGCCTCTTGTACCGCCCCCACCAACGGCACAGACAGCATTATGGGTAAGTCACCTGTCTATTTCTGTGGCTGTTTTTGAAACCACCTCCTATATACAACTACCATGCATACTACATACTGTGCGTTCTGTTTGGTCTGTTTTGATGCTTCAGAAGCGTCGGTTTAAGGTTTGAAAAAAGTTAACAAGTAGTTCACATGAACTTTTATAATTTTCATAGTAATGAAAAGTTTCCTGTGAGATGGGTATCAACTCTGTAAAAACTAAAAGTGACACAATTCAACAGCCTATTTTTTCACATTACATCACTGTAAATTTAATGGAGTGTTACACTGTGCCTGTGTTGTAGCAATACTGGTAACTCACTAACTAAGCCCTCTGATGCAAGAAATATGAAGGCCTGTGTCAAGATTTTTTCCTCAAGTGTTTTTTATTCTTCTTAAGGCATGAAAAAATGTTTTTTTGTTTTCTTTTTATTTTATTTTATTTTTTTTCAAACACGATTTTTTGGACTACATGCACCAGGGCATTCAACACAATATACTATGAAATTAATTTAAAAGGTTTTTTTTATAATTTTCTTTTTTTTTGTTAATTCCATGAATACTTATTTATTTCTGTTTTGCAAAACACTTTAACATATTTTCACCCATTTAAACATTGTATATTTTATAGTTGATAAGCATCTGTAACTTTCTGAAAAAGATCAAACATAGAGGAATTAAAAACACTCCAGGAAAAATCTTGACACAGGCTGATATGCAGTTCCATAATAGAAACCATTGCATTTAGGAGAAAATGATTTTTTTTTTAAATAGATGCCCACTGCAGTGACAACTATGCACCAGAGGGTCAATAACTGAGTGCCATCCGTCATAGTTAGAATAGGAAGACAAAAAGCATTGGCTCCCTGGATTGTTGGAACCAGTATGCAAGGCAGTCAGGTCAGATGCATACTGAGAACTAACCCAAAACAGGTACAACATCTGGATATTTTTGGCATACATACTTAATTTTGGCCCTAATGATAATATAGTAGGCGGTTTCAAAAACAGCCTGTGTCTACAGAGAATGCTATACTTGGAAATGCATGTTGTATCTGGGTTTGAGACACTCATAGTTCAAACGTAGCTTTGAGAACTTACTTCAAGTTGAAGGTCTTCTTGTTCCCAAAGTCCTCTGCTTATGACATTAACTGATGCCATTTGTTGTGCAAGGGTAAACAAAAATGCAGCCATTTTGTTTGCAACACCTTAAGTTCAATGGAGTTCATGCAGAAATAAGGATAAACTTAAAAGTGAACAGAAGAGTTTTGTTTCGGTTTGTTTGTGTGTTTGTTTCGGAATGTTTTTTTCTTTCTGATGAATATTTGGCTTCTGTATACTAATAATTGAGATGCAGAATTAAGTTACCATTAAATATGAAGAATAGAGTATGCACAGGTAACAATGTGTATTTAGACTCATCCCAGTATGGTAACTTTGGCTTAAAAAATGCATCTCCTAAACATTAAAATTTGATGTTTAATGATGATAAAACAATCAGAAGTTGGACATCCTATCATCAATTATGTCCACTTCCTCAATACAGGTCATTAAAACCAATACAAGTAGAGCATCAGCATGTTGGCCTTTTCTTTATCGCTTGTCAGTATTTGGGGATCGATGAAGTATTTTTGATTCTGATTCTGATTGTTCACACTGCTTCTCAGAGCTGCTAACACGGCCAAGTTTTCTTCATCTGTTAACGGTACAGGATCACTAATGTGGGTTCACATGTTGATGTCAAGACATGTTTGTTGGTTGAATGCTTGTAAACGATTCTTGAGGATGATTTTTTGTGAGAACAGTCTTGTAATTCAGAGCTGTAAACCCAAATTGTTTTGAGACTTGACTTTGACTTGGCTGACTTGGACTGACCTTGAGACTGTGTTTACTTTACTCCCCAAAGACTTACTCTGACACTCCACTTTAAAGCAAAACATTGAAATCTCAACTTCTGACCTGTTAAAATCACAGACTAATAAGAAAGCTCGACCCAACAATTATTCCTCTACGACTGACACAAACCTCTGTTCAAGACTTTAACAAGCTCTGCTGTTTGAAACTCTTATCATAAACCATCTGCAGAAACGTTTACTTGTGGTTTTTTTAACTGTTGGATAATTTTATGGTTAAAGTAACTGATGTTTTAATTTTTTGCACAAAGTCTTGGGTTCATTTGTTGTGTTTTTGTTTTGACTTCTTGTTCTACTTAAAGTGACAACATTAAAGACAACCATCACTGGTTATTTCTGGTGGAAAAACAAACCATAAGCAAGACCACATACCCAGCTTTAAATGTCCCTGCTGAGACTATAACAGGATGATTTAAACCACTTAAAAACTGAACTTTAGTGTCAGGGGAGAAGGCATCCAGTGAGAAACGGAATATATCGGCTTGACCTTGACATTACTGACTCATGCAGACACACACATACTCACACGCATGAACACAGAAAGGCACTCACACATTAACAACACAGCATGCCATATGGACCCCTTACTTTGTGTCTCACAGAGCAAATACAAGAGCAATAAGAAACAGATTGAAAGTTTGTTTTCATGGGAAGACATCCCCAACATTCCTCAAAGATATTGCGCACACACACACACAGAGGCACACACAAGCCAGACCAGATGAGTGTAAACACAAAATGAAACCTAATAAAAAACATGTCACATGTGTGCACACATGAACGCTTTAGGACAGACATGCAGAGTTTGCAGCCATACTTGTCTCTGATTTTTTACCAGCATGCAAGTCACTATGTGTGTTTCAATGTGCTATTGCCTTTACCATGAAGAGCTTAGCCGCTATAGGATTTTCATTATCTGATTACAAAATTACTTTTAAGTTGGAAACATTTAAAGACTGCACATATGACCAGTGATAAAGTGAGTTTTTGAGTCGCATGTCCTAAATTTGACCTTTCCTACATGGATTTGGAACCGAAATGAAACCTGATACTGATAAAGCTGCTTAAAAAAAAAGAAGACAAGGCTGCCAATTCAGCCTAGGGCCCCCTATACAGAGCTTTTATTCTGCATTGTGGCATGTCATCCCCCACTCCCTACTCCCTAAAATTCCTGTCTCCTTTCAGTTGTACTGACAAGAAAAAGGCAAAATGCCTTCAGAAAATTGAAGTTTGATTCAAAATTCTTCATTGAAAAATTTTGGCAGCTACTGTTTTCTATATAAAAACGAATACAGTTGACAGCAACACACTTGTCAATGTCACCTTTTTTTCCTGAATAACCAATCAGAATCAAGAAGAGAATTATTTTTGTAAATAACTGTATCAATAAGGAGGTGATAGAAACCTTTTCTTTAAGTTTTAAATGCATGGCTAAAGCTGCTACTCATGCTGCAACGTGATTTCTATCAACCGTTTTTCCTTTTTTAAAATGTCATTTTCTAAAATCAAATATGATGCATTCGGAGCATTTTAAACTGAAACAATGGTCCCTACTAAGGGAAGTGGAATCGTCGTTGGTCAGAGGCCGTACAGTTCAAGCACACAGCTCAGGCTTGATACCAACCTGTAGCCTTTGTACACATATGTTTCTCCCTGAAAAAATGAAAATGATAAAATGAAAAAAAAACCTTTGAAGTTATCAGAATTGATCCAAAGCTTTTACGTAATAAAAAGCATGACTCTGTACATTTATAGATATTAAATCAAAAGATGGTTCTGGTAGAAATATGCATATTAGCTAATGATATGTAATGAAAAAGTATATCACTAGATATGCTTTACAAAAACAGAAAATAAATCAGACTTTTTAGATCTTCTTCCTTCTCTGCACCCAAAAGCTCTCATTTGCAAAAAAGATTTTCTCCTGCACATGGTCTAAATCATGCATAAGTTGTATGTGTGTGTGTGTGTGTGTGTGTGTGTGTGTGTGTGTGTGTGTGTGTGTGTGTGTGTAACAGTAATCCCTTGGATGGTTTACTAGGCCATTGGTATGGCGTGAGTGAGACATGAGGCTTTAACCCCAAAACATATGCCGCTTCCTGTCTCTCTCTAAAAGACTCCCTCTTTTATTCTTCCCTCCTCTCTCTCTCTCTCTCTCTCTCTCTCTCTCTCTCTCTCTCTCTCTTTCTCTTTCTTTTTCATTCTCTCTCTTCCTCTCTCTCACCTTCGCTGTCTTTGTCTCTGACTGTCTTTTTTTCTCACTCTCTCTGAGACCTTAAAGAAGTCCAGCCCCTCCAATTTCTATAATGGATTCATTCGCCATGAAAGGATGTGATCTTCTTCTGTGTGTTTGCTCCGTTTGTGTATGTGTGTTTGTGTGTGTGTCTGTGTGTGTGTGTGTTTAGCATGCACTTGTTTAGCTTGCGTGTGCTAGCATAAACTTTCCATCTGGGAAAGGCTATCAGGAGAGATGAGCTGTGAGCATGTCAGAATGTGTGTGTGTGTGTGTGTGTGTGTGTGTGTGTGTGTGTGTGTGTGTGTGTGTGTGTGTGCGTGTGTCTGTCTGTGTGTCTGTGTGTGTTTGTGTGCGTGCGTGCGTGTGTGTGTGTGGGCGCTCATCTGGTCCTGTGAGGTCACTTCCTTCCTCTTTGGCCTCAGTCCCTTTCAAGTGTGTGAAACAGATTTAGCTGTACCGAAGTTCAACTTCAGCAAACACACACCCTCGTACACACATACACAAACACGCTTATGCATGCCATTTGTGGGGTTAAAGAGAAAATTATTTTAGAAAGACTTATATTTCAGCTATTATTAGTTAATTAGCCTCTCACCTGCACGGGTGTCAGTACAGATCTTGATGATTTCACTCTTTAAATCCAAAAGAAGAGTGCGCTATCATTTTAGCAGTTTTACCACCACTTTCCATCGGTCTTAGCAGCAGGTATGCTGTTTATTTACTGCCTCACTAGCTACTTAAAGATTGCTCCTATGAAGTTTACATCAGTTTGTATTGAAGGATAAATATTTGGAAAGGGAATATCAGTCCATTTCAATACATCACAACATCATTTGATCATCATAAAATGGTGCATTTCAATAAATTTGGATAGTGAGGTAAAGTAACTTTATTTCTGTACAGTTAATGAAAACCCAAAATTCAGTATTTCATTCATGCATTCATTCATTTTCTATCACTTATCCTGTTCAAAGTCACAGGAGTCTGAAGCCTATCCCGGCTGTCTTAGGGCAAGAGGTGGGGTACACCCTGCCAGTCAGTCACAGGGAGGCATTCAAACCTACGGGCAATTTAGAATCACCAATTAACCTGATGGGCATGTTTTTGGACTGTGAGAGGAAGCCGGAGTACCTGGAGAGAACCCATGAATTTATGGGGAGAACATGCAAACTCAGAAAGACACACCGTGCCCTAACTGGGATTTGAACTGGCGACCTATTTAAGTTTAAATATAAACACAAGACCAATAAAGAAGATTTTTGATTACAGAAATCTTGGCCTCCTAAAAAGTATGTTCATGTGTATGCACTCAGAGCTTGTTTGGGGCTCCGATTGTATGAACTGCTTTGTCTGTGTTACTGGGTCTCCTACCCCTCATCTTCTTCTTGACAACACTCCATAGATTCTCTATGGAGTTCAAGTCCATCAAATTTGCTGGCCAATCAAGCACAAAATATCATGGTCCTATAACCAGATTTTGGTAAGTTTGGCTGTGTGGGCAGGTGCCAAGTCCAGATGGAAAATGAAATCAGCATCTAAATTAATCATGTCAGCAGAAGGAAGCATGAAATGCACTAAAATTTCATGGTAAATGGCTGCGTGGACTCTGGACTTCAGAAAACACAGTGGACCAGCACTGGCAAGTGATACAGCACCCCAAACCATCACTGACCTTGGAAACTTTATGCAGGACTTCAGGCAACTTGAGTTCTGTTCCTCTTCAGTCTTCCTCCAGACTCTGGAGGATTGTATTTGGATTCCCAAATACAAAAATTACTTTCATCATAAAAGAAGATGTTAAACCAATGGGGTTTTTCTTTTCTCCCTAGTCCAGGTAAGATGCTTTTGACGTTGTCTGGTTCAGGAGTGGCTTGACACAAGGAATGCAACAGTTGTGGCCAAATTCCTTGATACCTCTGAGTGGTGGCTCCTGATGCACTGACTCTAGCTGCAGTCCACTCCTTCTAAAGATCCACTTAATTCTTGAATGGGTTTTTCTTGACAATCCTCTTAGGGCTGTGGTTTCTACCACACTTTTTCCTTCCACTCAACTTTCTGGTGATATACTTGGGATACAACACTCTCTGAACAGCCAACTTCTTTAGCAACAACCTTTTGTGGCTTCCCCACCTTACAGAATGTGTCACTGAATGTCTTCTGAACAACTGTCAAGTGAGCTGTCTTCTCCACGATTGTCAAACCTACTGAATCAGACTAAGGGCGTGGTCACACTGGCTATCCAAACTGTGCTGAACTCAAGCCTGATTGACCCCTTGCAGCATCGCTCCTCCGCTGGCCAGTACAGCCTGTGGTCACATTACTCCAACATGAACCAGACTTCAGGCACATGCATGGCCTGCCTACGCCACCATGAAGTGTCTGTTTACATGGAATGCAGTTTCATCAGAGTCAGCAAAGTGAGACACAGAAAACAGGATTACAACTTTGGTGACTTTAGGCTCATGTTAAGTTGTTTTGGTCCGACACAGCTCTTTAACACCGGCATTATTGTTTAAAATAACTGTTGAGAGGAGCGGTCGCGGCGATTGTGTCTGCATGCTCATGCATGAAGTGTACCAAGCAGAAGCACACCTCCCCAAAGCTAGCAAAGAGGAGACGTGAACTGCACTCAAGCACGGTACACTTGTGGTCACACTGACCAAACGAACTGGACTTTAGGGCTGAACCATGCTTGGGTTACGGTACGTTTCGCCACTGTGATGCGCCCTAAGAGACCATCTAAAGGTTTAGAAAACCTTTGCAGGTGTTTCCAATTAGTTAGCTGACTACTGTGACACCATTAGTATACAATTTTGAACTTTTTCACAATATTCTAATTTATGGGTTACTGAATTTTGGGTTGTCATTATTTCTTAGACATAATCACTGCATTTAAAAGAGAAAAACAAGTGTAAAATATTTAACTATGTGTACTGAACCTATATGATATATGAGTCCCCCTTTTGAACTGAACTACTGAAATAAATTAACTCATCTGCAATATTCTAATTTACTGTGATGTACCTGTATTATTATTTGACCACTTAGCATCAAACTGGATATTGGACAACATTCACATTCATTAAAAGATTACTGTGAACTTCTTTTCCTTTTTTAAAATTTTCAACAAAATAAGAAAGAATTTGAAGTAAAGCCAACAGACCAGCGGTGTAGGTATGTGTGCACAAAGAACATAAATTCATTCACAAAAGTCACAGCATCTGATCCTCATAACGTGTATTGTTCTCTATTGAGTGTTGAACAGATGGATTGTGGATGTTGGAATAGACAGACTAATTGAAATATTTAGTTAACAACATCCTTATTTATAAAAATACATCCATCTTTTTTCCTTATGTGTGTGTGTGTGTGTGTGTGTGTGTGTGTGTGTGTGTGTGTGTGTGTGTGTGTGTGTGTGTGTGTGTGTGTGTGTGAATTTGTGTGTGTGAATTTGTGTGTTTGTGTGTTACAGCTAACAGAGCACAGAGCGCAGCAGCCAGCAGCTCACAGACAGGAGATGCCTTAGGGAAAGCACTCGCATCCGTAAGTACAGAACATACAAACACTCCATATAAACTCAAACATACAGATGTGAGAGTCATGTTCACTATGAGTGTATCTTGATTCAAGAATTTATCATTGTGAAATTATGTTTCATCTTTTTAAGTGTTTGGAGGTTTTTTTTAATGCTTCTTTGACTCTCATACTTTTCAGATCTACTCTCCAGACCACACGAACAACAGCTTCTCGTCAAATCCCTCCACCCCAGTCGGCTCCCCTCCCTCCCTCACAGGTAGCACATGTCGCTTACCCTCCACTCACAACACACACATCTACACTGTCGTATAAACCAGCAAGAGCAGATGGGAAATTAAAGCAGAGCTGACTTGGACTTATTGAACTTGTGTCTAACACACTAAGACTTGACTTGACCTGACCTTATCTTGGATTACTTCTGAACTGACCTTTATTAGTGACTGAAGGCCTAACTTAAACTTTTTTAAATGACACAAATTAACTTGAACTAAATGATTACACACAAGACTTGAGACTTGATTGACTTGATTGGACTGACTGAACTATTTCATACAAAACTTACAAGAGGACTTGGACCTCTTGCATCAGACTCAAGACTTGACTTCAACTTGTTTGAAATATTCTTAGACCTGGATGGGAAATGTTTTTAAAAAATGCTTTTAAAGCCAGAAATCTGTTAGTCGTGTGCAAATGTTGTCACTGTTTTCGAATGACTTGACTTTACTTAATCTTTGCTTAAACGTTTAATTGCCAAAATAGCTTTAAGACTAAAGTTGAAGTAACATGTTCTTGGACTGCTTTGAATGGGTCATGGTCTGTGGACTTTAGACTTGGAGTGAACTGGGGGTACCTTGCAACAAGACATGGACACATCTAAATGATTTCATACATGATTTAAACTTGTTTCAGTCAACAAAAGATAATGACTCAATTGTTTAAAATGACGTAAGACTTGTTTCTAGATAGCATGCTGTTTTCCAGTGATCAAAGACAGGACGAGACTGACTTTCAACTCGACTTGGGACTTGACTTGAACTTTATCAGATTTCCTTTAGACAGTACATTGGATTGTTTCAAAGAACTTGAGAAATGATTTGGTAGGTAAGTTTTGGACTTGTTTCACAGAACTTGACTTGACCTTCTTCCAGTCCACTGGAGACCAGACTTCTTGTTTAAAAGACTTGAGACAATGGGTCTTAGTACATAAGCTCAAGTTTGAGATTTGACTGATAAATTTTGTAAGTGACTTGAGACAAAGCTGGGTTTGTTCTAAGGACTTGGACTTGGGACTTGATTTGAAATGATTACATGACTTGACTAGTCTTGAACCTGTTCTATATGGTTTGACATCATACTAGGAATGATTTTAAATGGACCTAAGGGTTATTTTGAAGTAGCTTTCAATAACTTGGGAGACTTGGGAAAGGTTCAAATGACATGTGACTTGAAGTGACCTAAAACAGGTTTTGTGCGACTTTGAACTACTTTTGATTTATTCTATACTCAGCCTACACCAGTCATGAAGATCTCAGTCATGACTTTGCTGATGTCAAATGACTTTGAACTTAGTTTGTTTGAAAGGACTTTGAGTTTGATCTGAGGTGGCTAAAAGTGCGTTGGGGTGTGACTGTAACTGGCGTCAAAGGACTTGAGAAAAACATTGGAACTTTTTCTAACTCAACCAGGGATGTTTTCTAAAGACTGTAGACTTGATTTTTAAATTACAAATCTACAACTCTGGCAGACAAAAGTAAGAAATGGGAAGAGGAAAACAAAGTAACAGAAACGCTATAATTTATCTTTATAGCTTTATTTTTTTCAAAGATCAAAGGGAATCTTGCTTTTAAAGTGCAATAACTTGGCATAAGATTAAACAATAAGAAAACAGAAGAGCTCCATATCCCCTCTATCCCCCGCCTTGTCCTCCTGTTATTTCTTCCAATTACTCCTCCTTCAGGCTAATATTGTAAACTCTTCCTGCTCCTTAAAGTGAAAAATGACTTTTCCTAATAATAGTTGTGTCGAATTTGTCTCTAATTGTCGCCACTACACACACCGTTTGATATTTCTGTGCCGCGCCGTGTGACTGATAGCTTTAATTACGAGCACCAACTCGACAAATCGCTCACAAACCTACCGGCTCTGCAAACACAGGGCTCCCACTCCCCCCTCTTTCTTCTCCTCCTCTTCGTCATTATAGCTGCCTGGGATATTGCCTGCTAAACCATAATTGGTGTTTATCATTGTGTCAGAGTTACTCCACTTTTTACAAATTAGGAATGAAGCCTATTAGAGCAAACTACATGCAAATTGATATCCAAGGCTAATTCTGCAAGGGTGTTTTACCGTGTTGGACTCAGAATAATTTGCCATGCCGTTTAATACATATATTTGTATTTGCACATGAATGTACCCAGGTGATTATTCATTAATTAGCATATGGAAATGAGCATGTAATATGAATAAAGGGGAGAGGACAGAAAAAAGACTGAGACAAAATAGGAAGACAAGAGCTAATGAGATGAGTTGTGAGTTACACGGGAGAGATCAGGGGTGAGGGCAGAGAGGAGGTGAGAGGAGAACAAGATTGTGGGAATTACCTGCATTTGATCAAAGCTTTCAGGTGGGGGTTGGACACCAGTGACAAAACAAATGATTACAGAAGCGGGAGCATTACTGAATATATTTTATTATGCAAACGATTTATTGCAGATTTAGCATCACTTTGCTTCACGGATTACCAAGCAAGGGCAGGGTTAAGAGGTGCACTGCAGAGAGCTACTTTACACACAGAAAATTGCTCCTGTACTTCGTTTTTTTTTTTTGTTGTTTTTTTGTCTTGTGTGTGTGTGCGTGTGTAAGCCAGAAGACTCTTCTATAACTTTAAAAGCTTGTACGCTGCTCATTAGTCTTAGAAAAAAAAATAAAAATTGAGATTGTGGGTTTTACTGGGATTTTGATGTTAGTAATGTATCAACTCTTACTGCCTATTGAATATGTGCACCCTTATGGGTAACATCTTGAGCTGCATTACATGTATATGTGGAACTATGGTGTCACTTAATGTGATATCATACATCATTGTACCAATTGATCAACCAATTAACTGACTGACTGATACCTTGATTTCTATTTCTATAAATACTGTTTTTTTAAATGTAAAGGTTAAATTAAACATTACAGCATGTCATAAACTTTGTTTACAAAGGGGGGTGGGTAGTCGAGTAGTAGTAAAACTAGACATAAATGGAAACAAAGTAAACAATCAAACAAAATGTCTAATTCAGCAGTATTTGAAGAAGTATTTGGCAGGATATGAACAGCTTCATTTAGTCAATGATGTTATTGCACTGTACACATTGTGATGCATGACTCATTTCCTCCAGAGCTGTGAACAAGGTGTCCATCAAACTACGTTTCACACCTGTTGCTCTAAGCTGTTGACGGCTTCAAGAAAATCTTTTGTATTAGTCAAGTCAAGCAACAAGTTATTCCATACATACTTTTCAAGTTATCCTCCTTTATGTCCTGAGTTTCTTGTTATGTCATGTTCAATGTAATGGGTCACATAAAAGAATACCCTCAGATTACATTTTATATAATATGTGCCACACACTGCCGTTTGTGCTATTTCATGTCAAAAACCAGGCAGGTGAACACATTAAAGTGCCAAAAACATGTAAACACATTTGCTGTATACCATACATGACATACACAGCACTAGTTATATTTTTCAGATTCAAGCATTCAAGCACTCTGTGAACTGAAGCTTTGACCAGGTTTTACTGTAATTTCCTCTCTTAAATTTGGGAATTGGTTTGAATCCTTTTGTAGCCAAAGAGGAATTGTCCCACAGCTTGTTCCACTTCTGAAACCCTGGCTCTGTTGAATGGCCTTTATATACCAGTTGGCCATTAATCAGAGCCTCATATTAATGTTAATTCTCACACGTCTGTGTCTCTCCTCTGTCTACCAGTTAATGAGACCTGTCGATTTAGACACGACTCTTCAGAGCGACAACAGAACACAAAAGCAGAAAAGAACAGAGACACAAAGCGTGTTTATTCTGCAGAGGGCTCATGCTAATCAACCACTTGTACCGTTTCAGAAACAAAAGCCTGATATTAGCATTCCTGCTATGAGATATGAGTAGGTTTGTTTTATTCTTTTCTTCCTCTGTGAGTATTGTCTGAGCACCACAAGTGGAAATGATGAGAGACTCCTCGTGTGTAAAGATGCTTTGTCTGCTGTTTGGTGCTGTACATCGAGTGGTTCCTTTCTTCATCATATAAAAGAAGAGGTTTTAGATCTAATCCCAACGCAGATGTCCATTCATTTTCTCTTCACACTTATCGTATACAGAGACACAGGTGCCATGAGACTTTTCTATCATGCTCTGGAAAAAAAGGATGGTCATACCCAAGGAAAAGCTGTATTGATGAAGGAATACCAGTTTTAAGTCACAGAGCTCCTGCTTGTACTGTTTTTTTCAGCTTATCCTGTTACAGATCCTTCTTTTTGGTCTCCCTCCTACATATTCTTTCTCATTGATTCTCATTCTTGTTTCCTCTCTTCTAGCTGCAAGTTCAGCTGTCTGGTCAAGAAATGGTGGACAGGGAGCATCATCGCCAAACTATGAGGCTCCCCTGCACTCTCTGGTATGCTCAAACACACACACACACTCAACCACATCATACCAGGAATATACATTATTTTAAGATGCTGACATTTTTATCTGAATTGAACTTATAATGAATGTAAAGAGTAAGTGATTTATCATTTCATTTTGCATCCCTTTGTTTTGCAGCAAAGTCGTATTGAAGACCGTCTGGAGCGTTTGGACGATGCCATCCATGTATTGCGGAGCCATGCAGTGGGGCCGTCGACGGGTATGAGCGGCGGGCACGGTGACATGCACAACCTTATAGGGGCGGCACACACGCACAACGGAGCCATGGGCACTCTGAGCAGTGGTTATGGGTCGGGACTGCTATCAGCCAACAGACACTCCCTCATGGTAGGACTTGTGAGCATGTTTTTATGCTATGCTGTGGTTTTGAGTCTAGAGTTAAGGCCATAGGCAGCAGGAGCAGTGGGAAGAATGGCTGTTATGCTTTTTATTTGTCAGACTGTGCACAATCTTTCAGAGCAGAAACAACCTGGCACATGGAACCACAGAATCCACCCAAATGGGTTTGTTGTTGTAGTTGTTGTTTGTTTGCTTTGTGGAAAAAAAAATATTCCTGCATTGTTGTGCTGAGTACATAATGTGTCCTTATGATCCATATTGACACATCCAGGATTCCCCCATTCCAGATAGGTTCAGTACCTGGCTGTGGCATCATCACTCTGTCTTTGAAACACAACATACAGAACTAACTGGATGATAACAATCATATCAGACATCATTTTAACTCTATAGTCTTTTTTCCCGAACATTTTTATTGATTTTTTTTACATACAGTGTAATCAACAATGAACAACAACACCCCCACCCTACCCCACTCAGCTCACCATGACCAACACACATATTACTGGTTATTAATGCAATATGAAAGGTGCAATCGTAACAGGTGCACGTTCAATCAGATAGTACCTCTAAATTAGTAACATAGAAAATTAAGGGTTGCTATTTGTGGAAAAATTTGACTGTACATCCTCTCAAAGTGTATTTAGTTTTCTCGTTTGTTTTTTTAACAAAAAAATAAAAACAAAAGCATGAAGTCTTTGAGCAAATGGGGGATAAACAAACATTTGACAGACTTCCAATACAACAACAACAAATGTCTTGCTGATAAAGATGTGAAAGCCATAATGTCCTTTTGTGCAAGTGAGGGGTCAGGAATCCCAAATATAGCAATCAGAGGACAAGGTTGGAGATTTACCCCAAGAACAGTGGACACGATAGAAAAATAACCCACCCAGAAACCTGTCAGATTAGGCCAAAGAAAAAAACATGTGGCTAAGGAAAACCAAGGAAAACCATGGCTTTTATCACATTTATCTTCCACTTCTGGATAGAGTTTAGATAATCTGGATTGAGAGAAATGCACCTTGTATAAGACCTTAAATTGGATAAGTCCCAGACGAGCACAAGAGGTGGTAGATCGTATCCTCTCTACGCCCTGTTCCTAGAACTCCTCCTGTATTTGTGTTCCCAGTTCCTCTTCCCATGTATATTTAAGTTTAGCCTTTGAATGTTTGCCAAAAACTAAGATAACATCATACGACTTTGAGATGATTCTTCTGTGATGAGGAGCAAATGATAGCATGGTTTCCCGTTGTTGTTCTGGAGGTAAAGAGGGGAAATTAGGGAAACAAAATTGCAAGATTAAAAATAGCAAAACAGATGAGTAACAGGAAGACTATAGTGAGATGACAAGTTGGCAAAACTATCAAAAGGATTAGACAACATCCTGTCAGGATTTCATTATAGTTTATGGTTAATTATCATCAATATCTGGGTATTTTTGTGCAGTGCGCTCTGAATAGTCACATTCTGGCAGTATCCTACTTTTCAAGATATTCAAATAATATTTGTAATCTTAAGGGTTAACACAAAATGTTCACAATGTGAAGAGGATTGATAGTAATTAATCAGTTTTTCAAACATGTTTTTAACTTTCATATTGGGGGCATGTTAAACAGCACAATAAAAGAGGAGCTGGGGACTAAATGTTGATAAGTTAAAGCAAAGAGAGAAGCTTAGAAGTGAGCTCGGGGAGAGCAGAGTGGGTTGAAATGTGAAGTAAGGGAGCAGTAATGTTTTCCATGTTTGAGTTTGGCTTTTTTGTCAACTTGAATCAATAAACATAAATAACCAAACAGCTGTGTGACATAAGGAGAGGTAGAAGGGCGAGAGAGAGCGAGAGAGAGAGAGAGCGAGAGAGAGCGAGAGAGAGCACAGCCAGTATAAACACATTCAGATGCCTGGACTTGTTCACTCAGACCTGCTCCATTCATTTGTGAATATTCACATGAAGCATGCATGCACACACACACACACACACACACACACACACACACACACACACACACACACACACACATACAAACATGCACACACAAACATGAACAGGCCAGATGTTCATGCTAACAAGCACACTCTGCACACTGTCACTACCTCTTCAACACCTCTCTTACTGTACAAAGACTTGGCCTTAGACTCAATGATGTCATGTGACAGGTTCCTGAAAGGACATATTTCATTTTTTTTGTTCTGTGTTTGGGCTGTAATGGTCTCTATGGCCTCCAGGGGGCGCTTGCAGCTGCTCTGTTCCCACTACAGTAGTTCAGAAGTTTTGTCCCTCTGTCTCTGCTCTTTGTTAAAGTATTTACTTTGAAGTGTTGTTTTCTAAATGGAGAACACCTGTGTTGGAGTGTGTGTGTGTGTGTGTGTGTGTGTGTGTGTGTGTGTGTGTGTGTGTGTGTGTGTGTGTGTGTGTGTGTGTGTGTGAGTGCTGGCTGGCTCCCACAGAGATTATCTTCTTCTCACGCATATCTGTCCAGCTGTCTCTCTCTCTCTCTCTCTCTCTCTCTCTCTCTCTCTCTCTCTCTCTCTCTCTCTCTCTCTCTCTCTCTCTCTCTGCACACACATACATTTCCAGATTTGTCTGTCCTCCATCATCCATGTGTATTTTGTTGTCTATTTTAATCTTAATGATGCACACATGATGTACAACTAAATGAAATCTAAAACAAGGTATCTGATTGTGTTTGACTCTATTTTCTGGGCATGGTAAATAGTTATATTGCTAACTGTATGAGCTGAATTCCTCAGTTGTTTTATGCCAGAATATATTGTGTATTTAGAAGAAGAGAAAAGAAGAAGAAAAGTCATACTTTATCATGTCATTGATCATGACACCACTGACTTTATACAGAATGGACAGCATGACTCCGCCTGTTTTGAAGCAAAAAAAAAAAACTCAGTCACAGGAGCCGCTATTGTGCAACCAGAATCTGCACAGTAGAGACAATGAGGAAATCCGAGTTGACAAAAATATTTTTTTTTCTTTCGAGAGACTCGAAAGAGAGACTCTCTCTTTTTAACTCTCCTTCCTGATGTATTTTACTATTCCTGAACAAGCAACACAATAACGATGGCTGTCATACATCGTTAAACAAGACGTAAAACCCCATTTTTAACCTCTAATAACCAATGAAAAAGAAACTTTTCAGAAAAAAAGAGGACTTGGACACAATGCAGCCCAATATTATCTAAATATCACCACAGCATACGGATGTGAGAAACGTTTCTACGAGGTGTAATATTTTTCTAAAGTTTGACCACAGCCTATCTGGAATTAATAGAGTCAGAGTTTTGGACCTATGCTGCAGCCAGCCACCAGGGGGAGCAGTTTTTGTGGCGACTTCAGTTTGACCCGAGGGAGATGACGTTTATTTTATTTATTTATTTTTACAGTCAATGCATGCAGCACACACATGGGCTGGGGATACACACACATGCACAAACAGGGTCCTATGGCAGTGCATCAGTGGAGTGTCATCAGATTCGGGGGGGCTGCTCTCTTATCAATGCTATGAGCAGTATGGGGTTTAGTGCCTTGCTAAAGGGAACCCTGGCAACTGTCAACCCATTTCTAAACTTTGATTGACAATCTAGTTTAGTTTTATTTCAGTGTTCATGAAACCAATCAGTGCTTAAGAGAAGTTACTGCAACTTAATTTGAAGCTGAAGTTGGAAATTCTTCTTTTCAGATTTTTACTTTGCAGTAAATCTGTTAAAAGTTACACACAACAAGTCGGCTTTTCAAAAGTGCCATGGATAAATTCCTGTTTTATTACACAGAGGTATTAAAACAGAGGAAACCTCAAAGTGGTGAGAAAACGTGTGGTGAGATTCAATGCTTTCGGCCAACTTTTACTATAGCAGAGACTAGAGAACAAAGAGCAGTATTTTACCAGTGTTTGGCTTCATGATTTCATTTTTAACTTTGTGGTTAAGAAAATGCTTAAAATTTAAGGGAAATACTTGCAAACTGCTTTGACTGTTGTGTTTGGAAATGCTGTCAAACACTTCTACTCCCCAAAGACACATTTGACATTTAACTTTATTAAGTGACACATGGTTCAGGGCCAAGAAAACATTAAAAGTTGACCTCTTTTTAGGGGTGATATCTTTACAAACCACTTTCAGTTTAATCTTGAAATGGTTCCAAATACATTCCTCAGCTGTTTTATGCAACCAGTGAAAAAAAAGCCCTCAGTGAAGTGAAGGATATGTGCTGAAAATGCTGTTTACTTACAGTCTCTGAAAACACATACAGAAGCCCATAAATTGGTCCTTGTGCTGTCATTATAAGACTTCTGTTTGTGTTTATTCAGGCTCTGGATTATTTGCTGATAGAAAAACAGACTCATTAGGACTGAAAACACTGCAGCTCTGTTGCAGGGCTTTCACATGAGCTTGGGCTGGTCTGCTAGCTGTTCCAAGCCACCTTAGAGACATGCCCTCTTACCACAACCTCACAGCTGGAGCTGAAGTGGGCTTATTTTTACTTTCTAACACCAGTTCTTGTCCTTTATTTTAAGTTTTTTCGCCTTCATGGTAAAAAAAGAAAAAAGAAGTTAAAGAAAACGTAACAATCTTGTATAAAAGTAATCCAAGATGCACCAAAAGTGCATCTGAAATCTATTCTCAAATTTACCAAGGAGGTACACACACACACACACACACACACACACACACACACACACACACACACACACACACACACACACACACACACACACACACACACACATGCAGCCTAGTAAGATATCCTGAAAATTTAAGTCTTCTGTTTGCTGTCAACCTGACAGCCCTCTGGCATAGGGGGTGTGTTTTTCTATTTTTTAGTAACCTTTGGGCTGTGCTGGTTTATACAAATGCTGTTTCAGTGCATAGGTCATCAGTTATCTCTTTGATGGGCATGTTATGCTGGTCATGAAGGGGCATTGTTATCAGTATGAATCGTTTCATTTTTTGTTAGGGACGTAAAGTTTTCTTTTATAGGTGTCCTCATTTAACATTTGACAGTCAAATGTTTACGACAGACAAACTAAAACAATTAACCCATAAAGACTGATCATTGATAGAGGTGGGAGAAAAAAAATTGATTCACGAGTATTGCGATTTTTTTATTTTACAATTTGGAAATCGATTTTTGAACAAAAAAAAAAAACAAATTTAAATCTTCATTTGAGTCTGTTTATAAGCTAGGTTAAGAAAAAAAAAATACAACTTTTCTCCAGCAGGGGGTGAATTGTTTTTCTTTGACTATCTAGTAACATGAAGTCAGATTACCTGAATACATCTCAAAAGCTGACGCACATATGATGTTCATTTTGGGGGGAAATATGGCTCCTGATATACTCTGTAAACACCATCATCATTCTAATTTTTCACGTGGTCTGGTGTTAAATAAGAAAACTGATCTCATCCCAGTGCTAATCATTGATTAGAATTAGAGTATGGAGGACTGAGTCCCATGTCCAAACTTCAAATTCACTGACACACAGATTTGTTGTGTGTGTTCAGGCTACATGTGAAGTATTAATAAAGTATAGAAAGAGGTACATCAGTGGTGCACAGAGAAAGGTATGAACATTACAAATAATAATGTTTGGGATAAAAATTATGCATTTGGAAAATTTTCTTGTGCTTGTTTTTTTGTTTTTCATTCAAATAACCGTACTCTGCCTTAAGTATTGTTCTTATTCTATTACTTTTACCTTTCTTATAGTCTTTCATTTCACTTTCAATCCTAATTTCTCTCAACAAAATACACTTCACTTCTTTGCAAATTTCTTTTCTGTAGCTTTACTGTACCTCGTTCACAATTTTCTTTTCCTTTCCTCATTTCCTTTCCTCTGGTTTCTAGTTTCCATTTACTCCCATGCAGATGTGACTCTCACTTTCCTACAGTTTTACTACCTTTTTAGTACATATTTACTCTGATGCATTTTTTTCTGTCACATTTGTTTTCATCTCTGTGACTTCATGCTTTTTACTGGTTCTCGATCCCTCTCTTTCTATCCCTCACCCCATGTCTCTCGCTTTTAAACAGTACACGCACACAGGCATACACACAAGGACGCGTGTGCACTCACGCACACACACACACGCACACACACACCACAGCTGTATGTAGTTTGGCTCTGTTAAGCAGAGACGCCTTTAGGCTGAGGTCATAACTCTGGGAAAACAGGTGGTAGACCGATGCAAGGGGGAGAAAAAGAGAGCAAGAAGCACATGCAAAGACATGGATACTATACAGACACAGTCGGAAACCTTAATGCATCAGTGCACGAGCAGATAAACACACTTTCAAACATTTCAGTTCTTCATTTAAATGATTAATTATATCAGTCATTCATTCTGCGTTTGTTGAATTCAAACCATAACCGCCGTCTGCCTCTGGTGTGTTAAAGTCATTGTAGGTATGTTGATGCATCAAAGCTCGGTTCAGTTTGGAGGTTGTCTCTAAAAGAGGGCAAAGGTTAAAAGACAAGAGAGTCTCTTTTTCTCTCCATTAAGCAGAGTTACAGTGAGTGAAATGGATCATAATCTGCATCACTCTGCTGAAAAACACAGTAATGCCCCATAATACGCTGTATCTCCTCTCTTTTCTCAATCACTGAAGTACTCTGTAAGCTGATGGAAATCTACTGTCGCCCATTAGCCACAAAAATGGAAAAACATATTTCATATTTGACATAAAAGAAAAATCAAAGCATATACGAGGAACTTTGTTGGGGTCAACTTTCAGGGGTAAAGCATATACATATGGTACACTCATGGGCCGTATAAAACACAGAATATATCCATGATGTTGTGATGCCCAATGATGGCAGATGCCTTATTGGAACCAACAGACTTCCAGCGATCAGTTAGTTATTTCCCACCTGCCTATCCAATCACCAGGCCCCTTCTCATGCTTAATTATGGAAATCTGTTGGCCTTAATCTAATCAAGCTATTGAGACTCAAACCCCAGAATGGAAATATGTTTAACTCCAAAAAAAACAACACAAAACAAAAAAGGCATATTAAGACAAGACCTAATGAGAAACCCTCTCCTCTTGGAGCCAGCCTCAAGTGGACACTTCAGAACCGCAGGTTTTTTGCACTTTCACTGCTGATATATCTGGTTATCTGGTTATACCTGAGTATTGTGTTGATTTATATTGGAAGCTATCGGAACACATGAAACTTCACACAAACACAGCTGTTTGCAGGGTGCATAGAGGTGACTTGGTGTATCAGTTTTGAGCTATTAAAAGCTTTAAATGTAGAATGACAATGGCATTTTGTAGTTTCTATTTTAGTCCATACTTCTTAAATGGCTGACAACTTACATACTTTGTATGTCAGTTAAAGTTAATATGTATTATACATACAGTTGGCAGAATTCTATAGAGCGAGAATTTACCTTTACATAACTCACTGATGGTTTGGTTCATGAAAGGGGAAGATGTGTTAAATTGAGTTGGTTTTAAATTAAATTAAATGATCCTGTTTAATTTTGATAATTAATTCTGTTAATTCAGCATTTAAGCTGCATAACTTTTTTCACAATTTGTCTTGTACTTGTATTTTGAGCCTGTATGTTTTCAGGCAAAGTTAAGGCTCCTTAGTTTTAAATAAGTGTTTGATCTTAATCCAGACCAGAGCTTGCTTCCCAAAATCCCAGGTTTGAAGATCTTGTGAAAAGGATTATTTCAGAGGGTTATCTTCGCCTTACTAAAACTAGAATATGCAACACAAGTCAAAAATTGGTGAAAATGTGTGCAAGATGTGTTAAAACCATTCAGCTACCAAGGTACTCCTCTGCACAAAGGTAGCATGTTATTCACTGCATATGTACGGCTGTATGCAGTGATGTCTGCAGTATTTGTATCTGCTGGAAACAGATGTGGAAGAAACAGCATATCATGACCTGTTGCTCTGTTTTTGCTTAAAGTATTTAATTTATTTTTCAAACAGTGTGTGTTGTGATAGGTGAAGTCTTTTAATTCCAATTTATGAAATAATACAGAGACCTGAATGTAACCTTTTACTGGTTATAACTGTAAACAACAATTGTGAAAAAACAACAACTCAAAAACATACCTCACTGTTTGTATCATTTGGACCCTCATACATTGTAATTTTTTATTTGATCAATGTGTTTGCTTGTTTTTCTGCACACATATATGTATGCTCCTGAAGCAAACATTAACATTCAGCTCTGTAGTATGGCACTGCTTTTAAGTGCCTTCACTCTTTGTATTTAAAAAGCTGTGTGGCATAAATATTTATCAGGAAAAGAGGTAATGGATATCACATTGCTAATATGACAAGATAAGTGAAAATAATAATAGATAAATTAAATTACCTTGATTATTTGTTAACACAACATGGGTTCAGTCACTGCTTGAACAAAAAAGATATGCAAGGAAATTATTCAAGTAGACAAAAAAGAGACCAACACAAAGAGTTGCATTAACATTCATAATGCAACAGGCTTTGGAAAAAAAAAAATCTATAATTCAAATGATGAATAAAAGTAAAAAAATAAAATAAAGTTTAAAAAAAGATTTTTTTTTTCTATTACTTTCCCCAAAATATCTTACTCCAGTTGTCTAACGTTTTCTTAAACAGCAACTGTGTTGTAAAAAAAAAATGAATCAGAAATAACGATTAGAAGTACATCTGTTTGTTTTGATTAAATTGTCAATGACCACTTTAGAAAATATACCAAGACTATCATATATAAATTAATAACTTAGTAATTGAATTCAATATTCTTGCTTCTGGGCTTTTCAGACATTTATATTTTTTTTGTGTTTTGTGACAAAAGCAGCCATAAACAACGTTAAAACAAGTTTGCAATAATTTAATTTCCTGTGAACAGATCATCCAGGTTTGTTTGAGAATGTTAAATTCTTTTCCAGTTCACTCTTTCTCTTCCCTTCTTTCCCTACCGTTTCAGTTTTCATTTTTTAATTAACATTTCACTTAACACACACGTCTGCTGTCCTTCACTCAGTTCATCAAATGAAAACATAAAGCATGCACATCATGCCACTGGAAAATATTGCACTAATTTTCCTCACATACAAGTCCAACCTCAACACTGATCCCAGTGTGTGAGTGTGTCTCTGAGTGTGCCTCTGAGTGTGTGTGTGTGTGTGTGTGTGCGTGTTGACATTATAGCAGGTGCTTTCTGTCAAGTGGTCAGCCTGCACAGAGGAGAGACTGTACAGCTGAAGGAATGTTCCACCATGTGTGTGTGCATGTGTTTGTATGTGTGCGCATCCATGTGTGTGTGCCTTCATATGTGCGTGCGTGCGTGCGTGCGTGCGTGCGTGCGTGCCTGCGTGCCTGCGTGCGTGCATGTGTGTGCGTGCGTTGGTAGTACGACTCTGAACAAATCCAGTGTACACAACTCAATCGTTGAGTTCATGAAACATGACGATACAAAGAGTTTCCTGTGTAATGTGTCTTTTGTTATTCTTTTTGGATTGTGCCTTTGGTTCTATATTTTATATTTTTAAAAGAAACATTGTTTCAGAATAATTCATCAGGTTCAGTTCTTTGACTGAAAAAAGTAAAAAAAACCACAACAAAACAACTACCTACCAAATTTCCATCAGCTCATGCTGTGTCTAACCCTGTGCTGCACATGATTAGAAATAAATATGCTGCCTATCCCAATAGTGCCACCTAAAGGACAACTTTCTCATGAATGCAAAGAAAAAGTAGAATCATATTTTCTGATCCCGCTCCCCTGAGGATGAACTCGTTTGCATCTCAATGAGCTTTTTACTTGTGCTTCATACATGTCTTCTTCTTCTTCTTCTTCTTCTTCTTCTTCTTCTTCTTCTTCTTCTTCTTCTTCTTCTTCTCTGCAAGGAAGGTTTATTTCACACTGTGAAAATAGTCAGAAGCAACAAACACAAATTACAGAAAAGCATCTAATACAGGCTAAAATATCAGAATTTACTGTGAGTGAATTGACAGAATTTATTCTTCTCTCAGACCTGATAGTCAAACAGCAGACAGGTTTGTCCTAGCTGTTTATAACTACATGACAAATCTTTGTTTCTTTGCCTGTGTGTGTGTGTGTGTGTGTGTGTGTGTGTGTGTGTGTGTGTGTGTGTGTGTGTGTGTGTGTGTGTGTGTGACGATACAATGGTTGACGTTATAACTCCAGTCATATGTTGTTTCTAAGCTGTGATGCAGCCACCAACCATTGGTTGATGCTATAGCTCCTGTTACTGCCATAATGCTACAATGCTTTACTACCTGGATGTAAACAAGCACAAATGACAGTTAGCAACCTGTAACATGGCAAGGTTTGTCAATAAGCTGGTCTAGAAAATGGAGATAAAGTTTTGTGTAGTCAGTGATCAGTTAAGCTGGCTTTGCTAACGCTCACCACAGTGCAAAATAATTTGGTGTCAGTTACCTGCAGACAATGTAATCCATTTTTTAAATGTTAAAACTAATTGTGCACAGTTTTGAATTCATGTTTTCCCACCTTCAGACTGGTCAGATAGTCGAAGTTTAAATTTTATGGAGAAGGAGATTGGGCTCTTTGAAACGTCCCCTGTCCCTAAAGAAATATACTTTTTTTAAAGTGCCCTTTTTTACACCCTTTCGGAACCATCAGACTCCACTGAAAAAAAACACAAACATTTATTTTAACTGAGAGAACAAAGCAGATGATGATGTAAAGCTGCAATAATCTGTTAGCATCTTTGTGTTTTTATGTGATTTTGCAGTTTAATGGTTAATGCAGATTCATCTCAACATTTAAGACTGAACCTGGGAACATTTAACCTCTCATCTATTCAATCAGAGATCTCAAACTCGCAAAATGTTTTCTTGGGTTCCTACACAGTCATGATGAGCTGTCTCTTGTTGGATGCTGTTAAAAAAAAGGAGTATGTGATTTTCTCATTCTGGTGCTCTGATAAAAAAAAAATTAGGACAGATTTTTTTGCTCTTTGTTAAAGTTGACGGCCGTACAGGCACTACTGTTGACTTACTGTGGCGTTAAAATAGGGGCAAGAGTGACAAATCTCTCTTAGTTGGAGCTTTTAAGAACATTCAGACATCTGATAATTGATCGTTATAGCTGTTCCATTCCTTTTCCCCTGGAAAGGACCATGCGATCAACAGGTTGCACTTTGATGGTTATTTGAACTCATGTTGGAGTGATGATTCTGAATTCAATGATGTCAAAGATCTGGCTCTCAGATTATTAGAGGAGCTGACACAACAAACTCCTCTTGGCTCTACGAGCAGGAGTACAGGAAGGAAATGAGAAAAAAGGATGGAAGGGAGGGATGCCAAATGCAGCTGAAAAGAGAGGAGAGGGTCTCATTTGAATGGGAATGCCAGAAAAGGTACGGTTGAGGTGAAATCCTTGTGACCTGCTCCCTCTGCAGGTTTTTATGCCATTTTTTTTTTTACAGTTACAACCAAACAGTTATAACATTTTACCAAAGCTTTTGCACTGTTATTATCAGTATGTTTACAGTTATCAGTCATCCAATCAGATGTCTTTAACCTGCAGGATGATGGATAAGAGGGCATGACTGTTGTTCCTGAGCTAGATCAGTTTGTGTGTAATTTATTTATATTTTTCTCCCCCGTCTGTCTCCTCATCTTCTCTCCTCATTGAACTAAATTAAGCAAGAGAGAAAGAAGGCTCGTTAAAATATAAAAGCCCTCCATTAAAAATGTACAACAGCCTCTCTGTCTCCCTCTCTGCTGCCATTTTACATTTGGGAATCCAGGCGGTGATGAAAGGCAGAGAACGGAAAGAAAGGAAAGATGGAGAGAAAGACGGGAGGAAAATAATAAATAAAGGAGCAATCAGACATATGGACGGATACACATACCACACTCTGTTTGACGTACACATACGAAAACACAAAGGAACACACACACACACATATGCATGCATGCATACACACACAAGTGGGTCGACATTTTGTGATATTTGCACAGAGCAAGAGGGGAGCTTGGCATGTGGTGGGCAAGACCTCTCTGTCAGCCAGCTGGATTAACAGACAGACAGAGGGACTGGATTCTCTAAATAACTTTATTTACACCATGGTTAATTAATAAGATGAGAAAGAAGTCAAATCAGATCATTGTAGTTGTGTGTTATGGTGATATTTCAACGTATCTAAAGGATAACATATGTCTTCATTAGGATTTTAGTTATTTATGTTGGCAATGTTTCGTATCAAGCTAACTCAAATTTTAGAGTCAGCACAGAATTCAGCATTATTATATTCATCTTGATTTTTAATTGTATATGTAAGTTTTTCTTGTTTCATTTTAGAAGTGGAACTTTGTGTCATTTACTGCATTTGAATCACTTGTTATTTTATTTAAATATAGCAAAACCAGAAACACACTGTGTCACTGAATGCTGGATAATTTCGATATCTGTGAAACTTAAATTTGTTATTAAAGGGACAAAAATATTTGACAGTAAAGTTGTACACATATTAAGATTCTTAATAACACATTGTCAGCACAGAGAATATTGAATGTGACAGTTTTATTGTGGTAGGACTTAGTGAGCTCATCAGCTGTTCAACCTGGTTGAACAAAGCAACCCAGCCAATTAATCAGTTTGTTTGCAGTCCAAATGTGAAACTCCAGGATTTTAAACGTATGTTTGTGACATTAAAAGGTCCGATGATTTCCTCAGGTTATGTCGTTTGACTCTGAAATGCTTGTGGTGAAGGATGACGTGAGACGCTACCAGTGGATGTAGCCAAATCTCTGCTTAACTGTTTTAGGTTTTAAGAGCTCACTCACACAGTATTTGTGGAAGTGAGGTGGTGGGGCTCATTGTAATCTTTTTTTTTCATGAGTGAGTTGCTCGGAGCCATAGAACCTGACTGAAAGGAAAAAATTCCCTACTGTCTGCTAATTTGACAAAACAACCCTTCCCCCTCCCAAAAAAAGTCAAAGATAAGCATGATGAGTAGTTTAGTAAAATCAAAATGGTAATTTTGTTTGATTCAAAGACCTCTACACTCACTGCCAGTCAGTTTGCTGTTGCTCCAGTCTTTACATTATATTTCAATGCGATCTTCTTGTTTACAGTATTGGGATCTAAATATCCATCAGGATTCATAGATAGCCACCATCCTGCTGACATGTTCAAAGTAAGAAGAGCGGTTAAAAGGAGGGTGAGAGAGGGAAAACTACAGGATGCCACTGAGAAGCTGGCATCACACACACACACACACACACACACACACACACATGCAAACATGCATGCACACACATAAAGAGAGCCCATCCCGTGCCAAAACAGTGAGTCCCTGCTGGAAGCTGCTCGGTGCTCTGGGAATTAGAAATCCCACAATTAAACATATGGGCATTAAGATAATTGTCAGTTGTTGTGCTGTTGTGTGTGGGTGTGGTAGTGTGTTAGGGTGTGTGTGAGTGTGTGTGTTTTAGCTTGTGGGTATGTGATTGTGTGTGGCAGACAGATGGAAAGGATTCAACCAAGCACACGCACACACACACACACACACACACACACCAACAAAAAAGAAAAACATGCACCTTCACAGTATTTTCCTGAAAACACATGAAACACGTGAAAAGCAGAAAAAATACTCGAGTGGAAAAAAGGAACTAATAAACATGTCAGATATACAGATGTGTACCTGGACAGAGACACACACATACACACAGGACACCTTTCTGAGTTGTCCTGCGATGGAAAAAAATATGTAAAAACGT
This sequence comes from Labroides dimidiatus, assembly GCA_030710495.1. Taxonomy (NCBI): domain Eukaryota; kingdom Metazoa; phylum Chordata; class Actinopteri; order Labriformes; family Labridae; genus Labroides; species Labroides dimidiatus. The sequence continues at coordinate 8,185,868 of CM061157.1, forward strand.
GTGTGTGTGTGTGTGTGTGTGTGTGTGTGTGTGTGTGTGTGTGTGTGTGTGTGTGTGTGTGTGTTTGAACGTGTAAGAAAATAGAGGCAGATGGAGATCTTGACTGTCTTAAAAAGGCAGAGGATGCCCTCAGCAGGTCAATTAAAGAATTACAACATCTGGAAGCCAAAGGAAGAGAAACTGAAGAGACACTCAGAGGAGAAACTAGTCGTGTTTGTGGACTGAGCTTCAAGCTTCATTTGACCGTTTATGGACATGCGAGGCACTAACAAAAAAGAAATGCTACATTCAAAATATTGTAGTGTGTTTAAAGTCTGTCATAGTAAATTTAATTTGTTTATTTGTGGGGAAAAATGAAGAAAACAAAATGATGATTGAATTAATCTGATGAAATATATTTGTACATAGTTTGTCATTATTTAAAATACCTTTAAACACCCATAGTTTTCAGTTTCCATGTTAAACGTTTCAGTAGTGCTAGTTTAACTTTTTTGTATATTTTTTGCCTCGTTGTTTTTGGATAAATTGATTCTAAAACATCCATTCTAATAAAGCCTTCATTGAAAAATGTAAAAATTGTAACCCAAACAGTACCGACACTATCAGCACAGACCAGAGACAGGTTAAGACTTCAGCATGAATCATAATGTTGGATTTATAGAAGTGATGTTTCTATGAACCCAGAAAATAAAGAGGTCTCAAACCGTCTTTCTCTCTCCAGGTGGGATCTCACAGAGAAGATGGCAGCAGCGGTGTGGGCAGTCTACGTGGTGGACATTCGATGGGCAGTCAGGTGTCGGTGCCTCAGCTTCCTGTTCAGTCAGCCACCTCACCGGACCTCAACCAGCCTGATCCATACCGCGGTAAGACCCTCCGCTGCTGTGATACAGACACAGTCATATGGAGGCACAGTAGGCAGTATACTAAAATAACCTCTGCAAGGGCTGTTGTCTGTTTAACGTCATTTTTTCCCAACATTTTGTGGTGAATATATTTAGCAGTCATTGACAACAAAGAACATCTGAAAATGTTTGAGTCCACAGTCACCAGATATTTCCTAAACAATAACCAGAAACAAACAAAGATGTTGGATGAATAAAACAGCATTAGCATCTGTTGTTTTTGTTCATGCATGTCTTTCCGTATAGGTTCAGACATGCTGCAGGTCCAGCATGCATTGCTTGCATTATTTGTTACCGGTCCAATCCTTTATTATAATCATAAGAATGGCATCAGAAGCAATTTTCTCACCATTAGTAATAATACATGTTGAGTAGCGATTCTGTAGAGGAATGTAAAAGAGGAAAATATGGAAATACAAGAAACAGAAGAATAATATAAGGAGATGAACAAAGGAAAGGCATATAAAAATAACGAAGTAGAAAAGCTGAAAAGAATTCAATTGAAGATGACAGACAACTGTGGGCAGTCATATGAAAGAGAAATTAAAGATAAAAAGGGAATAGAAAGAAACAGGAAGATCAAAAGCAGAAAGAGGATCATGATTTAGGAAAGAATAAAAAAGAGCAAAAAAAAAACGAGAAAAGAGGGGAAAAGGGAAAGTAAGAACTTTAGTCTGGAAAGTTAAACACGTGGAGTCAGACCTCAGCTGGCGAACATCGACGTCAATGCCTGAGTGTTGTAACTCCTAACAAGGAGGGTGAAATAAACACAGTGTGTGTGTGATATGAATATGGAGGAGGAAAAGTGTATATGAGTGCGCCGTGGAGCAAATTAGCCCTGAGCTCGTTTTTAAAGGCTGAAAATGAGTCTGCTGGCAGCAAAGTTCAGCCGGCGACAGCCAGAGCCAAGTGTGTAATGAGGTGAGAGAGAGAGAGGAACACACACACACACACACACACACACACACACACACACACACACAGAGTAGAGGGTGGATAGAGGCTGTAAATAAAATGTATTAAATGTTTTTGGCAGCAGAAAACTTCAGTAGCAGAGCTGTGGTTTCTCTCTCTCAGTTTCAAAATAATTATGAACTGTGAAGCCTCTATGTTGGGTTTATTGTTCATGTATTCATATTGAATTTATATAGTAACAAGTTGAGTCTCACTAGTGCAAGTTGGATGATTATAATCTGTAAAATGATTAATGAATTTAAAAAAGGAACAAATTTTGGAGTCTTAACATAAATGCAGATGTTCTCCATCTTCAGATAGTCAACGGACTCTGAAGACTTGCTGACTTGCCATAATTTACTTTTTACAAGCAGCAAATTGTGCAATCATGGGCTTACAGATGTCAAGTTATCTGCAAGAATGATGCTGTTTGCAAAGAATTATATCCCTTTAAACAGCTGAATGAATTAGTTAAGCTGAAGTGAATGCTGAAAATAATTTCTTGTAAGTTCTAGATTTAACCCTTGTTGTTCCACTCCGGGCCTGTTGGTGCGAGGAGTATTCTAAAATAGTTTTCAAACCATCAATAAAAGCTGTAAAAGGGGGAAAAAAGATGATTACAACAACTGTTTACTGCAATACTGCAACATGATCCATAAAATAATTCTATGAATTCACTAAAAGTTACAAAACAGGATAATATTTAAAATGAAAGAAACAGGCTTTTGAGGGCCGCACTGTGTTTGGACTTTAATAAGTAAACAGAATATGGAAATGTTGGATGTGAAGTCAGTTTAGCTGAAAATTATAGTTTCCATCTGCTTAAAGTAAGAAAGCAATCAGAGAGAAAAAGGTTACCATGGCCTGTAATTGTTTTCACATCAGAGCAATGCATTGCTGGGCAGGATAAATTTATTAAGAAAAGATGCACAAAAAAAATGATTTATTGACATCTTTGGCTTTCCTTTTGTCACTTTTTTCGGAGTGAGCACACTTCAGGCAGAATTCTCAGAGTTAGTGTGAATTCTGGCACTAAATTCAGGACAAACAAATACAGAAAGCCAGGAATTAACACAGTGGATGTTTATTAAAAGAAGAGGGAACCTGAAAATCTGTATTAATGAAAAAAAAAACATTTGGATGTTAAAATGTAAACAGAAACTGGACAAAAAAGGTAAAATTAGTTGCTCTTATCAGGTTTTTGTTTGTCTTTTTTTCCCTCCAAAATGTGGTTTCCAGACTCCTCGTGTCTCGTTGGTAACCGTCTTCGTTCAGTCAGACATTCTAAAGCACAAAGTGACTTCACAGTTTTAGAGCTTTTTCAATGCAGATACTTGTGCACAAACACAAACAGTGATGGCACAGACACAGACGCACACACACACCAAACACACATCGTCACTCAAAGCTGCACACAAAATGCCTCCAGTCAGGCAGACAAGCAGACGGAGATTCAAAATGGCCGACAGTGGTGGTGGTGTGTGTGTGTGTGTGTGTGTGTGTGTGTGTGTGAGTGTGTGTGCAGAGCGGAGTGTTTTGTGTTGACTGAGAAGTTGGCAGCATCCCAGTGACGGATCCATACAGACGTCAAATAAAGACAGCACTGTTCAGCTGAGGAGAGAGGCAGGAAAAGGGCACAGAGGCCTCAACGTTTACATCTCGACTCTGTACTGCCGCCATCTTGCAGGTTGATTGTATTCAGAGAGGCCTGATACTGCATCCTCGTTACCTCTGCAGAATGACTGGCATTACTCCGAAAATCTCCTGGATGAATGACAAAATAATTCAAAACAAATTGTCAGGCCAAAATGACCTTACACACGTATTTTGATATTCTTGGACATTTAAAGTTTTCTCACAGAATACATCATGTGCAAAACAACAATCTGGTTTCATCATCCAGTGTAAACATTAGGAAAATTGTCAGCAGAGTAAGGTGCCGAGAATTAAATGGAAGCTGCGTCACAACGCTAGTCAGAGAGAGATAAAACTTCAAAATGTGTTTCTCTGACTAGTGCTTCAACCCTTTGGTACAAGAGTGCCTCTGTTATCTGTAGTCCATAACCTGCTCATGATGGACAACTAAACCACATCCACACTGAGTTTATAAAAGTATCGTTAACATCTGAAATATCCATCTCCAACCCCATTTCCAATGAAGATGGGACATTTTGTAGAACGTAAATAAAAACAGAATAAAATGATTTGCAATTCTGTTTAACTTATATTCAACTTAATACACCATAAAGGCAAGATACTTATTATTCAAACTGATAAACTTTATTATTTCTATTATTATTTTTTATTATTTTTTTTGTTTGTTTGTTTTTGCAAATATTGACTCATTTTGAATTTGATACCAGCAACACGTTCCTAAAAAGCTGTGACGGGGTCATGTTTCCACTGTGTTCCATCACCTTTTCTTTTAACAACACTCAATAAGTGTTTGTGAGCTGAGGACACTAATTGTTGAAGCTTTGGAGGTGGAATTCTTTACCATTCTTGATTGATGTACAACTTAAGTTGCTCAACAGTCCAGGGTTTCTGTTGTCATATTTCTTGTTTCATCATGCTCCAGACTTTTTCAATGGGAGACTTGTAGATGCAGTGATGAACTGTGTTAACTGACAATGGTTTTCTGAAGTGTTCCTGAGCCCACGTGGTAATATCCTTTACACAATGATGTTGGTTTTTAATGCAGTGCTGCCTGAGGGGTCAAAGGTCACGGTCATTCAATGTTGGTTTTCAGCCTTGCTGCTTACGTGCAGAGATTTCTCCAGATTCTCTGAATCTTTTGATGATATTATGGACTGTAGATGATGAAATCCATCAATTCTTTGCAGTTGTACATTGAGAAATATTGTTCTTAAACTGTTGGACTATTTGCTCACACAGTTGTTCACAAAGTGGTAAACCTCTCTCCATCCTTGCTTGCGAATGACTGGGCCTTTCAGGGAGGCTCCTTTTATACCCAATAATGACACTCACCTGTTTCTAATGAACCTGTTCACCTGTGGAATGTTCTGAACAACTTTCCTCCAGTCTTTTGTTGCCCCTGTCCCAACTATTTTTGAACGTGTTGCAGGCATCAAATTCAAAATGGGTGAATATTTGCGAAGAACAACAACATTTATCAGTTTGAACAGCAAATATCTTGTGTTTGGGGTGTATTCAATTGATCATAGTTTAGAATTTGACAATAAATGAATTCTGATTTTATTTATTTTTCAAAGAATTCCCCACCTGGGGATAAATAAAGTCTTATCTTATCTTATCTCATCTCATCTCATCTTATCTTACTTAAATTTTACACAACTTCACTTGAATTGGGGTTGTAGTAGTTGCTTTCAAAATCATTTACATCTAAGCACTCCACCATAGGAGCAGCCTGTAAATTTAATTTGTCCGTTTGTCTCTTTTTTTCCCTCCTTGCAGCTCTGTCTGGAGGTCTTCAGGGCCAGAGCACCTCGTCCGTCAGCTCGATCAAGTCTGAGGATGAGGGAGACGAGAACCTCCTGCAGGACTCCAAACCTCTGGATGCAAAGAAGGAGGACCTGGACAGCAAGGATCTTAAGTCTATTGAGAGGTCAAGATCTAGGTAACCCCGCCTACCCTCAGACGCTCGCTTCCATCAAAAGCCTCAGCTGGGCTTTTTCCCAACTCACACCATGCTCTGAAACCTTTCCAATGAAAAAAAAAGTCAAACCTCTCCTGGACACAGACAATGGTCAAGAAGTTATTAGTTTTTTTATGAAGTGGAAAGAAAATATGTGATCTACAATCATTTCTTTTCCCACAGGATGGAGCAGTCAGGATTTGTATCATTTTAGTTTTACTTATTTAAAATATAGAAGTAATTTGAAAATTAAGATCAAAGGTCAAAGAGAAAAAAAAAATAAAAAATCTTGATTATTTTTTTTTATTTATTTGGAGAGAGAGGACACAAGGAAGGATTTGAAGTGGTGTGTGTTTTGGGAACCAGCCTCTGGACTTTGATGGAGTGATCAAGTGTGATGAGAAGCAGTTAAATACAGAAATTAAAACAGAGACATCTTGTTAAAAAAGGCCCGTGTTCGCCAGCCATCTCTCTTCTGTAAGAAAGTACAAAGAGAGTTTCCTGGTGGACGTGTAGCTATTGGTCAGTTTCATCAGTCTCTCCATGGTCTTGAGCCTGGTTTTAACTGTTTCTCACACAACAGAGTAGAGCCAACACTCAAATATTCTCAAAGAAGTGCTGCCTTACATCCATGGCCCGGAAATCAACACTGTCAGAAACACTTACAGTGTATGGACAGCTCACTGGGTAGAAACTTCAAGCTTTAAAACACTGTCTTTCAAAGGATATGAAATCCCCAAATTAATCAGAAAAAAAATATTCAGGAATTCACTGAAAAAGAAAGTGCTGTTTTTGGTCACAGTGTTGATTTCCTACCTCGGATGCAACTGGGCAGCCTTCAAACCTTCAAACACAAGTTTTTGATTGGAGGAAAAAAACAAAAATTGGAAACATTTGGATCCCAAACCCCGAGACATAACATGATGAGGCGGTCATGAAAGTATGATGATAATAGTGATGATGGTGATTATGTAAATAGTTTGAAAAATGAAGATAAACTGTTGTTTTTGTTTTGTGTCAGGTTTGGGAAAATATTGTGATTTTCAGACACATTGTGGTTTATGTCCACCTGGATGTCATTAAGCTTTACACAATATTTCATATGTACTGTAGTTTGTGCCTTGTCCAATTTTGCTGGTTAACCTTTTTTTTTCACCTGTATCCCGTTTTTCGCTCATTTGTGGTCTCAAAGACTTGTAAATCCAAAGGTTGAATGACCTCAGACTACAAATGAGTGTGATCAAAGTGTGTCCACGAACAGAGCTTCTTTTTGCCACCAACACCTTATTTTGCTTTCATTTTTCTGAGTGTCTAACAACGATTTGGCCCTCCTTAACAGCCACACTCCTGACATTAAAAGGCTACCTTTCTGCAGATACTCTTTCTGTTATGCAGAGCAATAATCTGAACCCAGCTGTAGCAAAGACATGTTTGATTTTACTGGACGTTTCTTGATCAGGCTCAGTATTTACACTGCAGCCATTAAGGGCCATGTGTCTCTCAGTGGAAGTAATCTGCTGAGATTATTTTCAAAAGGTTTGTACTAATTACTAATTTAGACACTGAATTATTTAAAAACAGAATCTGTACAACAGTAGAATTATCCTGTTACTGAAAGTCCCTCTAAATATCAAAGTCAGTGTGCAGGCCTTAGGGAATAATTATCTGTGTTTTAAGTATGAAGCCTGTAGTAGGTTTAGTGGTTGCAGAAGTGTTAAAATTTTGCCAGCATTAGTTTTGTCTGATGTTGGCTGAAGTTAAATATGTGTAAAATAACTTCTCTTAGGAGTACAAGAATGTCACACTGAATGTGACTTGAATGATGCTACTAAAAAATGAAGTTTAACTAATAGTTATTAACTTCAGAACCAAACATTCAGACCTCCATTTACACCAGTTTATTTCCAGACTAGATCATTATTGACAATGTGAACTCACAGATTTTAGCATGGAAACAAATACCCAGAAGGGGGTACATCATAGTGTCTGTTCCCAAACCTGACTGTTGTCACTTTGCTGCTTAATAAACGTGCAAGTACACAACACACAACAACCACCACTGGTTTTTGGATCCATCTGGAGACAAGAGTATGAACTGAGCTTTCATCCTCATCCCCTGCTTTCTCTTCCTTTGCTCCTCCCCCTGGTCCTCATTATCGGTCACCACAGCAACAACGACGATGAGGACTTGTCTCCAGAGCAGAAGATGGAGAGAGAGAGGGAACGGAGGATGGCCAACAACGCAAGGGAGCGTCTACGTGTACGTGACATCAACGAGGCGTTCAAGGAGCTGGGCAGGATGGTCCAGCTGCACCTGAAGAGTGACAAACCTCAGACCAAGTTACTGATACTACACCAGGCTGTTGCTGTTATCCTCAGTTTGGAGCAACAAGTCAGAGGTCAGTCTGATTAATGGCTTTTCAAACTAAACCTTATAACTAACAGCACTAACCCTTTAGTCGAAGTTTGTCATCTTGAAGATGTTGCAAAGCCAAGTAAATGATCAGATATGAATGTTTTTGAAGTCATTTTTTGGCTAATGGCCTTTGAGCCTCTGTACATGAGGTGATTGATTTTACTAATCCAAACTGGTTAACATGAACATCTACTTTAGTGCAAAGGGCAACTTCTATGTAAGTTATATTCTCACTTTCCTACTCAGCCACTATGCATCATAACATGGACTACAATTGTATTTTTTTTGTTTATTATTATTATTATTATTATTATTATTATTATTTAGATTAATTTTATTAATATAAATTTTAAGACATTTTTTAACATTGTTAATGCCTTGTAATTTTTGAACAAGGCTATGTTTTCTTAAGACCTTCAAGAACAAAATAGAAAACTCTTTTATTAAAGCTACATTATTCTGGCATTTCTGCCTTTAGTACATTTGACAGCTGAAGATGGGCAGAAAATGTGGGGAGTAGAAAGTAGGGGAATGTTTGGGAGTCAAATTAGCAACTGCTGTGTCAGGGGCTTCAGCTTCTTTATTTGGGAGATGCAGTCAGACCTCTAATTTTTTTAAAAGACAGAAAAACTTTTTTTTTTGTCACATCAATGCTTAGGTTTTAACTGTTCAATTGCAACACAGAAAGGGTTTTCTCTCATTGGGATATTGAAGTTTCCAGAGATACTTGAGTTATATGACTGAAATTATGCAAATATGAGTTTTACAGCCATTCCAAGCATAGAGTCTTCTTTGGTTTTATAGAAGAAATCAGCTTGTTACTTCAATGCAACATGAAACCAATAAAAGAGAAAGTATTGGTAGAGCTCAGGGTTGAGGGGGTAAATCAGATTTATAGCATGTGTTGTGTTCCAACTGCTCCAGTAGAGGGCAGCAGTATTGGCTGTTGGTTGTGGCTGAAGTTTTGACTTTTTGACCAAAGTCTGACTTTTGTAACAGATCCAATAAAAATGTGTCAGTGAAAATAATAGAGAAAAAATTGCACTAAACAACGATCTCCTCTCCTTTTCCTTCTGTCCAGAGAGAAACCTGAACCCTAAGGCAGCCTGTCTGAAGCGTCGTGAAGAAGAGAAGGTTTCAGTGTCATCAGACGGAGCTCCCCTGTCATTGGCCGCTGCTCATCATGCTGCTGCTGCCGCCATGGGCGATGGGTCGAACCCTATGGGACAAATGTAAAACGCAGCAACATCTCCTCCCCCCCTGAATGGTCAGAAGATATCACTTATACACTAATCTGCTGTTGTACCTTAAAGTCAGACTTAATAATCGATTCAGAGACCAGTCCAGGATCTTAACCCAATCCTTAATCATCAAATTTTAAATCCAAAGCAAACCAATCAGCTTGCAAATTTTTCATTTTGGCTTATAATGACTAAATTGGAAAGAGAGACTGTTTTCAGTGTCAACAGTTCTTTCAAACGATAGACTAGCTGTCTTTGTCCTTTTGTCTGTGTACCTTTTATCCAAATGTTCTCTGCTGAACCAAAACAAGCTCAGGTTATATCACTGCTTTAGATCACCAAAACGTGTGATTTCTTGATTAACTACATTTGACAGAATTGACATTGTTGGAATAGATAACAATTGTTCCCAACCTGGATAATTTTATCCTCAAGTCTACCAACATTTTAGTCATTTAAAAAGTCAACATTTAACACCCTAAAATGCTGAGAAGAACACTAAACAGGAGAGTCAGAACAAAAAATAATCAGATGTTAAACTTAATTGGTTCAGTTATTAGCTGTTACTCTGCTGATATGCTACCATACTATCACATTTAACTTGCAACCTCAGAATTCACATCCTGCTTGCCAGTGACAAAGTTACAAGTTAAGATTTCAGTTATTGTTGTTATTATCGTTTAATTATTCCTTTTACAGAAAAGCTTATAATAGTTGGAAATCCTTTTTTTAATTTCTTAAGAGACTGATTATAGACCCTGAATCATTTCATAGAGAAAGAATGTGCTTCCATTTACTAAGTGTATTTGGAGTTTAACTAGATGTTCAGAATGGTTAATCTTAAGACTTAATATTTTTACTTATAACATCCACTACTGTTTATACATAAGCTGTTTGTTTTAGGGAATTATCACTGGAAAGCAAAATCAAGTTCAGTCAATTATACCTACTAATGCAGGAACATAAGGGTTAAAATGTGGACAGACAACATTTAAAAAAAAAAAAAAAAGAAACCTCAGCAAAATATGTCAGCTCCAGACAAAATATATCTGGCAGAGCTGATGATATGTCAGCTGAGTAAAAAAGGGGACAAAGGCTATTTTTTAAATCTGGTCTGGGTACATTTTAACAACAGATTGGCAGTAAGTGTGATTTTAATGTGTGGTTGCGTGTCTGTCTTGCTTCTAAGTGAATATCTTTCTCTGGAGTTTTTTTTTTTTTTATGTCTTTTGTTTGACTCTTTTTTTCTCTTCAACACTTTGATTTTATTTGTCTATTATGACCTTAGGCACTGCCACATACAGTTTCATTTCTGCAAAAGCATCACAGTGAAAGAACTGAGTGATGCTTTTTTTAATTTTACACACTGAATGTTTTTGCATGCTTCTGGTCATAGAACTGCACGGCCCATTTATGACCCTGTTATCTCAGGAAAGGGACCAAGGGTTCATATTTCCTTGACTGTGCTCACTGGGAAGGGTTATTTGGAGAATGCTGCAGTCACAGCTATATTGATGTAATTGTCTGCCAGTTCTGATACCAGGGTAAAACATATATCCACATCCATATCGATCCGTTAACATTTCAATATGAATCGTTATGAAAACTTAAATTCACAAAACATGAACACATGAGAACATGAAAACAATGATGAGAAAACAATACTGTGAGATAGAAAAAAAATGTCTTTGTTCAGTTATTCCAACAGGGTACACTTAAATTCAATAGTTTACATTACCATCAGCACTAAATGCATTACATGTTGCACATTTTTATAGCTGGGCTAATGGAAACCCATATCAGATCATATTAGGGCTGTTGCTCCAGTAAATGGCTACTGTTAAAATGTTGTAAATCACTGCTATCTATAGCTGTAAACAAGCAGATGGTAGATGTCATCTCATAGTGTGGTATTTCTGATCAAGGAAAAGAGATAAAGTTGCTTTTAGGCTGTTTGGCTAAACTGACCATAACAGCTGAAATACACCAGATGCGTCTCCAGTCCGGCTCCAGTCCGGCTCTACTCCATTGTGTGTTGACTGCATGAGTCAAGTGGCAACCTCCGGTCTGTAAATATGAGACAATGCGAAAGTGCTAAAGTCTGCTGCTCCTCAAGTGTCCGCTTGAGGCTGACTCCGGAAGTACCAGAAGTCATGTACACACCAAGTCAAAAAAGCTGTTTTCATGGCCAAAATAAGCACATTTATAGCCTGGTACAAAAAATGTCTCTAAATTGTTAATTTCACTAATGGCATGCACTGTACTGGGGGGAGGGGGTTTCTAACTCAGCAGTTTAGACAATATTAAGATCACCAGTTCGTCCAATCAGGGGAACAGCTCAGCTCACGTGACTGCTGGGTGCCCGAAGGCTGTTACTGTGGAGACTCACAGCCCGCCTCATTTCCAATATGGCTGCGCCAGCCGTTTTGCTTGAAAAATCCATTTCAGAAACAGACGGGTGACGTTGCGGAGACTGTGTCCATTAATTATGCAATCTATGTGCTAACCTGCAAGAAGGACACAAGGCTGATGGTGTTTGCTTAACTAATCCCAGCCACAGTCTGGAAACAAATTTTGCAACTCTTACTCACAGACTCGGTGATACCATTTTTAGTTGTGACGTAAAGTGCATGCCAAATTTGACTGTTTTCCTGTCAGCCTTCTTTATTTTGCACTCAAATTTAATTTATATCAGAGTAATTAGGAAATTAGTCTGTGAACTTTACCCCACAGCAGAAGATTTATACTTTCAGCTGGTTCAATGTTGTGCAATGAAACTAATGAAGTGCAGTGAACTGCCCCCATTAAGGAAAGCCATCTTCCTCAAAGCCAACCTCATCTGTCTATGTGTGTGTGTGTGTGTGTGTGTGTGTGTGTGTGTGTGTGTGTGTGTGTGTGTGTGCGCGCGCGCGCACGCATGCTCAGTGTTATGAGCAAATTTCCCTTCCTTTATTCTCTGCTCTTTGTCTCTCCAGGTCCAAGGTGCCAGAGTTCATCAAAATGATGAGTGACCACTTCCTCTGACGGCATTACCCTGACAACCTGGCAATCGATCAAACCTGTTGTTGCTTCGGCCTGACCAATCGGATTCTCTGGAAATTCGACCTGACCAATCAGATCAGCCTCTGTCTCGCCTTTCCTCTGTCGTCTCTGATCCTCCTCCTCACCTTCATCTCCTCCTTCTGTCGAGAACACGAACTGCAGTCACATTAGTTGCTTTCGTCACTTTGCATTTCCAGCTGAGGTGAACTGGATGCTACTTTGTGGAGATGATACAATAGCCTTTGTAAACATGGCTGCTACAAGGAGGCAGTCTGTGGGAGCTTTTGGACAAATGGACAAATGGACAAAGACTTTGAAATCACATCCTCTGAGAAATTCTTCATATTGAACTACTTGTTTTATCAGCATTCCCCGTTTTAAAGAACAAAAGGGTTCTATACATAGTATATATATATATGAGAGAAAAAAATGACTAAAAAAAACTTGTTGAAAATTTGCAACTGGACACAAGCATTAAGGAGGGACAGGTTGGGGAGAGTTGTTCAAAGTGGAGAAAAACATATCACAAGTGTTTAAAGAGATTTTCTGTTGTTACAAAAAACAACAACATTGCGCAGCTGATGTTGAATAAAGCCTCAGTGCGACTGACTGAATGGCAATCTAACGCCACACTGTGGATGAAGCTGTGCCTGATCTCCTCTTGGATGCAAATCAGTCAGATAGATACACATGGAGAGCGAATTACAGTAAAAACAACAAGAGAACTTAACAATTCCAGGAAGTATTACTCAACCTTCCCATTCATTCACCTCCTTAGAAACCACAGTTAAAAGTATAAATCAAGAAGACTTTTGCATATCTACCTTGGGCGTTTCACAAGCCAAGTGACCTGAACAAAAGTAAAGTTTGGTAATACCTTCTGATATGGCTGAAGCCTTGATAGAAGTGGAACTAAACAAGGAAAACAGGGGCAACATGTTCTTCTGCTTCGAATGCATTCCCTTGTAAATGTTACAATATGTAGTTTACGCCATCAGTGTTAAAACCAGATGTTTCTTCTGCACTTTTAGTTTAGGCTAAAAGCCACTTTGATATTGTGCTAACTCTCAGTTTAAAACAGAATCAAAAACCTGGACCATTATACCCAAATGTCCCATGTGTATCGGCTGAAAAGACGAGAGAACCTAAAGAATCAATCACTGAATTAGTTAATCAGTCAGTGAGGGACTCCAAAAGGACTGGGGTGTTAGGTCAAGAATTACAGAAGTAAGACATGAAGAACCGTGCTGTTACAAAAACAAGTTTTATTTCAAAAGCAGCAGGATTGACAAACTGTTTTGGCATCATCGTTTGAGACTGTTGCTTTGGTTTGTTTCGCAGATGCAAAATTTTCAACAGGGAGGGAGGGATCTAGCAAACATCATGAATCAGAGTCATTTGACAGTTACTCGTCAGTATGGGCAGAGCTGGCTGAGTCTGAGAATTGCTTGAATCCAAGGATTACTGGACAGATGGTTGAGAGGATGGACAGATGATAGAAACCATGGATGGGTGGATGGGTGGACAAGAGGGTTTGACTGAGCACTGAAGTGAATTCTGTTCCACATTTGGAGCCTTCCCAAAATCATGATCCCTCCTCTTAGATTGAGTGCTGATGGTGCTCTGAAGGCCTGAACGGTGGGAGTTTTGGGATTCACTGAAGGGTAGCAGAGTCTGGGTGAATGGGCCAACATCTTGACAAGCTGGAGATTGAGACGAAGAATGAGAAAACAGAGAATCCAAGGGCCTAAATGTTGAAGAATGCAAGGGAACAATCAATGGGGTGTGTTGGGGTACTACTTTAGTTTTGAGGCCTAGTAGCAGTCCTCCAAGCATCCCTGTGTCTAATTCAATAGATTCCATTTTTTCCTTGTTTAAGATCCGACCCATCGTAACCCCAAGCTTCAAATACAATCTTACTCCTTCCCTGCTTACCCCACAAAGTTTTCTGATTGACATTGTTGGGTTATCTTTTCTTGGGACCATTAGCTGCTTCTACTTTCTATTTGTTTTTCTAAATGCCTTTGCACTAATTCCTGGTAAAAGACTGAGCACTGCCTTATGCTCTTGTTCTGGTTTGAGACAGTACTTTCTAGACTGGTTGGGGCAAGAGAATAAAGCATTAGTAGTGGAAAGAAGCTGGGAGAGGACTTGTTTCAAAGTCTGTCACAGTTCTAGTTTTGGGTCACCGTGTTGCTTTTCCAAGGTAGCAAGATGAGCCAGGCTTCCAGCGAAGTAAGGGCCTGTCTCCCGCTTTTTACCCCTGGCAGTATCTACTTTCTATTCAAACGAATGTTCTGTGACCTAGCCACAAAAATGCCCTTAGCATTACCTGGCCTCTTAGGGCCTGTTCACACTTGACATTCGTACCGTGCTGAACTCAAGCATGATTGCCCCCATGCAGCACTGATCCTCCGCTGGCCAGTACGGCTTGCAGTCACACTACTCCGACATGAACCAGATTTAGGCACCAGACAGCCCACCTTACGTCACCATAAAGCATCTGTTTACATGAAGCGCGGTCTCATCAGAGTCAGTACAATGAGACACTGAGAACAAGATTACAACTTTGAAACAACTTTTGGCTCATGTTAAGTTGTTTTGATCCAACACAGCTCTGAAACAGCACAGTGATCGTGTCCGCATGCTTGTGCATGAAGTGTTCCCTGCTGAAGCACACCTCTCCGAAGTGTGCCAAAGAGGAGAAGTGAACCGTGTTCAAGCACAGTACACTTGCAGTCACACTGGCCAAACGAACTGGACTTAAGGGCTGAATCATGTTTGGGCATGGTACGAATGGCCAGTGTGAACACGCCCTTAGTAGTACTCGGACTCTGCAACTTTTTGACTATTTAGAATTAAGAGGGGGCAGGACCTCTGAAATAAACTTTGCCAACAACAATGCTAAAGATTTGTTATGGGGAGAAACTCACCGTGGTCAATTTTTATGGGGTACATTTAATTGCTTTAATGGTTCTTAAAATACAGGGTCTGTGGACACAGGCGCTAACTGAGCCAGAGGACCCAATGCAAGCTGTATCTGACTCTTCTATAACTGCCAGATTGGGTGAGGTTTTAGGGTTTCAGGATTTGGCTGATCGGCTCTAGTACAGGCCAAGTGGGCCTCAGATACTTTGGATTAATGCTGGTATAAACCACAATAAAGACCAATTTTGAGGTTGCACCTGATGTAAGACCGAGACATTCCAACTACCTTGATATTTTTTTTCCACTTAACCTGTGTACCACTTTAGAAATGTGCTGCCTGTTGTCAGGTAGAAGTCGACTAGCAATCAGCACTGGTATAGGAGTGATACAGGATCAGAACAAGGTGTCAAAGGTTGATGCAGGAAAAAAATTAGAATGAATCAGGAAAGCAAAGCTTGACAAGAAAATGCCAGTTGGTTGTTGCTATGCATCAAGGTCTATACTTCTGTAACAGATAAACATCACTAGAATTTTTGCAGAGTGTCCGTTTTGTCAGACCCTGTGTCTTCTTTAACCCGTGGTTTGAACCCTCCAAAAGACAGGCCTACATTTGATACCCAGTCCCAGTGCCATCTTCTCTGTTGACCCTAGCCTTATGCACCCTAAAACAGAGCCTAGCCCCTCTCCCCAGCCTCTTGCAGTCCCACAGATGCAATTTGAACATTCACAATTCTACCAATGTGCCTTTTTAGAGTTCATATCATTCAAGTTGCCAGAGGAGGACATTTACCTGGTCTTTTAATAGGATGCAAGCTTAGGGAAACCTGTTCTTATTCGTTAGGTTCTATGCAGTCAGGTTTTTTACCAGACCTGGGAATTTAAAAAAAGCTAAAAAGGAAAAAAAAGTATTTTTTTGGATAAAAAAAAAATGAAACTGTATTTAATGTACTGTACGCTTATATGTAAGTAGACAGCGTGTTCTGGCTTTGAGCCAGTGAGACAGACGCTTGATTTAGCAAGACAAGCCCCGTCCCAGTCTTCTCTGTCCCTCCCCAGTCCTCCATAATCCCCAGCCCTTCCTGTTCCTAATCCTAGCCCTGTTTCCATGGTGAACAATGCGTCTCTTCTTGTATTATAGCTTATCAGCTTTTTATCAATATTTGACCGGCTTGTCCGTGAGCCAATGTAGTCTTCAGTACAAAGTGTGTGGTTGTATGTTGTAAAACAGATTTTTTTTCTCTCTCTCTCTTTTATAAGAAGAATCTTTTCCCTGATTACTTTTCTTTGTCTGTTCTGGTTTACATGTCTATTATAGAAAATGTAAAAAAAATATTAAAAAATTAAAAATAAAATAAAAAAAGGAATAAAACAACACAATTAGCTATCTGACAGCATTGTTCTCTGTCGGAGGTCATTTTGACGCGGTTAAACTCTTACCCAATCAACAGGATGGCACGGAAACTGGAAAAGAATCTATTTGAATAAATCAATCTATATATAAATGTACAAAAAATATATACAATATATAAGGAGGGTGCCATTTACTGTTACTTTTTTATTTCTGTTTCTGCAAAGGAGTGTTTTCATGGGGAGGAATCATTTTCTCAAAGACTGAACTGGCAGAAGTTGGCGAGGCCCCTCAGTGTTCAAAGTTTTCAACTGACTTTGTTGTGTTCTCTGTTGTTGCCATGACAACACCCTCAGACTAGTACGGCACCCTGCACAGGACAAAATGGGATGGAAGTTCCATCAGCTCCTTTCACTGCTATCTATCCAAGGCAACAACTCACAGACATTTGTAAATTGTATGCAACAAAATGGCAAACTTTACCATTATTTTGAAATTGTGTATGTAAAAGTTATATTTTTACATGTAGACTGTTGTTATTTTGTGTTTTAGAAATATGTTGTATCAGTTTTTTTGTTAAAAGATGAAAAAGTGAAATTCAGTGTGTGTTGAAAAATGTGTCACATTGAAAATGTAGTGAGGTCAAAGTTCTGAATCATTATTCTTTTTAACATTATGTTTATTATCTGTGGCAAACATTTTGGAGGGTTTGTTGGAGGAATCAGAAATCATAAATGATATACAATATTTGTCTAATTCTTCATGCCTCATGACATTACCATTTTTAATTGTGTTTTTTTTTTTCCTTTTATTTTTCTTTTTTGCAAAGAAATGTGTAAATAGTCATAAAACATTTTTGTGGGGTTTCTGTGGGGTGAGGACTTGCCAGTGAGAGGTGGTGATGATGAACTTGTTTTGATTTCTTGTGGAGTTATATTTGTCCGCTTCCAGTAGCCAGGTGCCAACTTTGAGTTTTGGTCAGTGCTGCTCAGTGCCGTTTGTGGTTTTAGTTGCAGACCATCTGAAATGTAAGTCAAACATCAGCTTTCCCTTCATCAAGAATCACTTTTGTCAGAGTCCACCAGAGCCATTTTCTTTCATTAAGAAAAATAGATGAATAAATAAATGGAAAAGAAATAAACTACATATTTGACTGAAAAAAAACAGATATCTATTATCATATTCCCGCAAAATAGATTTTGAGTTTCAAAGTTTTGCTCTTTTGAAAAACTATAGAAAATAAGTTTTCTTAGGGTAAAACTGTAGTGGTATAACAACTAAAAACAACAAGAAAAAAACTAAATGCTTTCAAGGATTCAGTGACGAAGTTACAACAAAGGTCTCCTCTCTAAATTTTCATTGGTTCCCCCTGGTGGCTCTGACTCCTGTGTGTGTACTTTCTGTAGGATGGGCTGTAAATGATGATTAAATAAAGACCCTCAGCACCTGATTTAAAATTAATATATGAATTTTATATAGAAGATTGGAGTGTTGCAAATATGAAAAAGCAAGTCGTCAGCAAACAATCTTATCAGCTGTTTCCCCAAAAAGATATCAGATAATGTGCAAGGCAGTTTCATTCATTTGTTTTGGGTGTTTGCCATTAAAATTGAGCTTTTTTTATCTAAAGAAAAAGCTGCTTTGAATTGGACCTAAGTGAAACACAAGCATTGAATCTGTCAGTGTAAGTACTAAATGTATTTTTTAAGTAAAGTTATTTTTGCGATGCTTTATTTCATATTTTCTCTTTGTTGTATAACCAAGTCATCTCCCAGTACAGTATCTTCATTTTTATGTTACCCCTGATGTTTCTATTAGCCAAAATGTTAACTTTTTCTTTTCCCTCCTTGTTGTACATACACACTTCTCATCTCTCTTTTTTCAGTGACTGTGCCATGAGCTTTGTAATCTGTTACTCTGTACCAGTTTTACTGCAATAATGAGTTGAATTCAAAACGGCCACTCTTGTCCTTTGTTTTCCCATCCATGTTTGAAGACGGAAACATCCCTTGCTTTTCTCATGATAATTGAATTTCAGTGACACAAACAACAATGGACACCAGAGGCACAAAGACAGAAATTTGGTATGTTTTCAGTTTGTCTAACATAACAGAACTTTGGAAAGCTTTTTCTTCAGTCACCTGTTTATACCTGGTATGCCAAAATTAGGCACCACAAGTTCTAGGATTGTAGAAATGAACAATTAAAAGAGCTTATTTCAGTTTTTAAACACCAGATCACAGAAATGAAACCATTTATAAACTATGAGAAGACAAAAAAGACTGCGACATTCAACCAAGATTTGACTTTTCCTGCTGGGTGTTGTTTTGAAGACATTGAACATTTTTTTAGTTTCATTGACTGTTGGAATTGATTTTTACTGAACCATCTTAAAATTTAAAAAATCTGATTGAATATTTTTATTTTTGGGAAAAAAATTGTTCAACTTTATCGGTATTTTCATTTTTCCTTTGTGCAGAAGGGTATTCAGAATGAAGTTTAGTTGATAGACTGAAGTTTCTATGTCATCTGAAACTCTTTAGAAGACTTAAAATAAAAAGTACAATTTTAAAACCCAAAGACTTTTAGCATTTTAATGACAATCTTCATTTGAGGTTCCTTATTCGCTCTGCACAAGGAGGACAGACTGTATTTATAGTTCAGTTTTTCCAAACATTATCTTATTAGTGTTTTACTCACACTGAACCAATAATGGACCCTAAATCCTAAATACTGAAGTAGACACTGTACTTCAATTTAATTGGTGACTTTTTTTTTTTCGTGGTTTTCCAGATGTAAAAACTAACTCACATTATCACCAAGATGTTGTGCATCCATTACCGGGACATATCAATTAAAATGAACTTAGCACAAATGTTATAATCAAGGGGAACTATAAACCAACTTCAACAAGGGACAGAAAAGTTCCTCAACAACTCCAGCACTACCTGATCTGCCAGTTGTGTCTTTGTGCTAAAAAGGCATCTTGAAACTCCACCTTGAGACAAGAGTGTTGAGATGATACTCAAGGTCATTGTTCTCAGTAGGTGGGTTTACATGCCCACTTTTTACTCCACAATTAAAACCATTCCAATAAAAAAAAAAATACTTTGTTCTACATGCATCCTAATTCTTTACAGTTTCAAGGTAAAGTGAAACAGTCGAAAATTGAGGACTAATTAATGACTGTTAAGAAAATGTGGTTCTTATCTTTCTTTCTTGCATTCTCTTCTACTTTAATATAACCCAGCCAAGAGACAACATGATCCTTCAAGAAAGATCTACGACTCAGCATCTGTTGAGATGTCAGTGGTCACTTGTCAAACCCTGAAGTTGAAAACCAGAGTCATCTTTTCATTAACACCCTCTCACTTTCAAAATATACAGCTGTTTTTCTTGTCATTACCTCTTGTCAGCATACATGTTTTTGACAAGAGGTAAAGAAGGGGCTTTTGTTCCTGAAGTTTATCCTAAAGGCAGCATCTCTTCCCACCCAATTAGGAGGCACTGCCTCAGCAGCTACAGTCAAGAATAACAGAAGTCTCCTCTATGCAGCTAATTCCTCAGATTATAACATGACTAAACACATGTAGCCAGACTCTGCAGAACTGACAGTGATCTGTGTTTCTGTCTGTTTTGGTCTGTTGTACAAGGTGTGACTGCATAGTAGCTGGTATAAAAGAGGTAGATTTTGCTTCCAGGACTGAATAATCCATCCAATTAAAGGTTTACAGATTGAATGATGTCATGTGGTAACTGCGTAAACCTTCTTTCTTTTGGTGGTACCTTAATGATTGCAAAAGGCACTTAAAGAAAAATAGATACAGATGAGAAAAAGAGATGATTTGTTTCTAGTTTTCTCCTCTCCTTTTCTCCTTTAAGAAAATGTGGGCATGGGGGCGGTAGAGCATACAGCCTAACCCAGGAGGGGCAACCTCAAGCCCAAACAAGCTTCTTGTCCTGACTCCAACTTCTCAGTCTTCCTTTTTTTACATATCACCACAGACTCTTTCTCTCTTTTTTACTCTGTATTTGTGTTTATATGTTGGTGTGTGAGTATTAGATGAGAGCTCACACTGAGGGGGGCTGGCACCTCCCTGTTGTGTCATGGGCCTGATGAAACACCAGTGAGAAGAGATACACACATGATATCTCCAGGCTCTTGTTGCCTTTCCATCCCCATTGATCTTCATATTTGTGTTATGGGGAATATTAGGACTCAGGTGCAACTTAACTTACTGGCAGAGCATAAATATTGGAATATGAGCATAAAAGTACTTTTTTTTTTTTTTTAGTGAGTGCGCATCTTCTCATTAAAGCAAAAATGTCTTGTGTAACTTGAAAAATAGTAAGGTAGCTGTAGACCTCGTTTGGGATTTTATCGTCCTAAATGACAGTCTGTGTTGTCACCTGAACCTTTTTTGAGAATATACATTTTATTTACTGCCTTTTTTTTACTGCCCAGTTAAGGTAGCTCATAGCTTCAGAGCATCAGAATTGTTTCCAAACAGCAGTTTAAGAACTAATACTTCTTGCACACACCCCATGTACGTTTAGTAACTAAACCTAAAGTTTCAAATTATCTATATTCAAAACAAACCATTAAAAGTGTATTTATAGACTTAAGAAGTGCTGCAAGGTGTATTTTTGCATATTGGATATGTTCTTTCCCCTTGCATGTTAAGCTAGGCTTAATCTTGTGCACACAACCTTACAGTTTGTGAATTCAAAGTAAAAAAGAAATAAATGTTCAGACCTTCAGGGCTCCTTGTATGTTCTGCTAATGTCTGTGAGGTATTTCTATAGGTGCTTTAGAATCCCTCTTATGATCCAAAGTGAGTCTCTTCAACTAAAAATCATAAATTCCCTGTTGGTTTAAACGGTTGTGACTTCAGTCAGCAGGCTTTTATTAATTAGTTTAATTCTTTATGGTGTTGCATCCATGTGATTGGCAACCTGCACAATCAATTTCAAGCTGTACATCCCTGTTTATTTGGAAGCTTCAGGAGAAATCTATGATTTGAAATAACTGCTTTGAGATTCTCCAATCCCCTTCTCTTTGCAAATGGTACCAACATATCAAACACTATATAAAAGGGGAAAAAAATGCAGTTGAATTTCATCATATCCTTTTATAACTAAACTCTTCCATGGTTCAGATAATTGCTGTTTAATTAACAGACTCAGTGAAGTCCTCGCTTGACATTTCAGATGTTTATAGTTTAGCAGCCTGCTGTTACAAGTCTGTGCAGGTTCAATATCATGTCACAGGTTCAGAGGAACTGGTTCCTCAGCTGAAGGTATTGCCTGGTGAACTGATGATGTCTCTTGTTTACTGGAAGAGCTCATCAGTTCATTTTGGGATGACTCTTCAGTTTGACTCATGGAGGTGTTTTTAAATCAGTCACTGGCTGCTGGCTACATACTGCAGAATGACGTCAATTTCCCATGTTCTAATCATGCGTTTATATAGGCTGAGTGTGCAGTCAGTTTAACTCGTCATGTACTTGCTGTCAAGGAAGAACATCCTAGAAACATTTTTTTCCCCTCTGATTGCAGGTACTTTGGTGTGAGACAAATAGGAAGTTAGATATTTGATATGAAAACCGATGTACAATTCATGTAGACAGATTTATTCTAAATGTGTTTGCACAAGAAGATGCTGCAGAAAAGCAGCAATGCTATTCAAACGTGTATTCTCAACTTCCATGCCATGCTATTGTATCTTCACATAATCACCAATACATAAAGTACTTGCAGATGTTCTGTCAGCAACTTTCTTTTGCTCTGATACAGCTGACCTCTTGTTTTTGATTAATGCTCACAAGGTTGGCGAACACCCTCAGTTAAAGATACCGTTTCTGAAAATGGAATCATAGTAACCATAGGGCTCATTCATCCCTAGTCCTCTGAAAAGTTTAATTTCTCATTTCACAACCAAAAAGTTTCAAGGTTCAGAACTTGGTTGTTATTTTTCTTTATGTTTCAGCTTCTTCTCGGTTAAATCTTTCAAAGCAACATACAGTTTTTACACCATGTTGATGAATCCAAGGTTTGTTTTTCTTTTGATTCCAACAATGCACTCGAATGCAATCGAATGCTCTTGTATTCAGGCATCACCTTCAGCTTTCACTGCTGAATGTTGCAAAGTGCTGTACGCATGGTGGGTTAAGATGAGATAAGACTTCTTATCTTGTCTTGATGTTGGGTCTCTGTTAATAAGATCTATTATTGTTAACCGGTTCAGACCTGTTAACATTTTTGGAAAGAGTCTTCAGACAACGTTAGTTATGAATTGGTGCTATATAAATAAAGTCTGATTGACTATGCTTATACTGTTTAATCCAGAGAAACAAAATATAAGATGAATAGATCCAGATGATACCATTTTTTAGAGATGATTTTCTTTGATAGCAAGCTCAATGGGACATGTTTTTATGTTGAACATAAAAGAGGTCTACTGTCATGTCTGTTTTACTTGCAGGGTATATTGTACAAGTTAACCCCTGTTTCTCTGATCTCACCTTCATGAACCTCAGGTTGCTAAACCGCTTAAAGTTAAATCAATCTATAAAAGCTCTAACGGGATCAGTTAAATAGAAATAGTACAACTAGGAGCTATTCATATACCCAATCCAAGAATACAGTTGATTTTTGCTTTCTTGGTCCAATTTTTTTATACATTAGTTAAACATTTGGACAATCTGTTGAATCTTATAATGTTTGGAGTCCTTCTACACTAAGTACTCATTTGACCTCTTGAAGGTTAATTAAGAAATTAACCTCAAGAAGAAAATATGACCCTTAGAATAAACATTTTCCATAATTTGATTCTTGATTTCACTTCTTGAGATTTAAAGGTCATTAGTAGTTATGAATACAAAGTGTCAGTGAACTAAGAGCAATACGCCCAAGAAGACCACCAAGACATGGCCTTCTCCTTCTGTTTTCCTGAGCAAAAGGGCCCCTATAATTCAGAAAAGGGTGGAGGCCTGATCCCTCCCTCCTCATAAACACAGAGAGTAGCTGTGCTGCTCCTCATGTGATCTTTTTTAGGCACCATTGAATCTTTGTTGTTGTTGTTGTTGTTTTGTTTTAATCTGCTCTTCTTGCACTAATTTTTGATCTTTGGGGCTTTAAGGTTTTTTTGATATTGCACACAGATCATCAGGTTTTGTTGGTTGCTATGCAGTAAATTAAACTTGACAGCAAAGCATTTAAATAAGTTTCACACAAATGAAGCTGGCTTCACAAGAACAACATCCGTGTCTCTGTACTCTGATAGATTCAGGTCCTTGTGAGCATAGAGCTTCAGATGGAACTAAAGCAAGAATAAATGATCCCTTTAACTTGGCTGGTTTTTGCCATCACTCTTTCATCTCATTTGTTTATGATACTATTTTTTATTCTTGTACCTTGCTGAATGTTTTTTTTTTTTTTGCTGAATTCATGTTAATCTTTATTTGAGTGTTAGGATTACACTTCTTTGTCTTTCTCCATTCCTGATAAATCTGTTTTCATCTGAGCCACCTGGTCAAACAGAGACTGAAGACAGAAAATCCCTTCACAGCGGGGTCAGTTTCAGCTTGGATGTTTTGATTCAGAGTACTTCATCTTAACCACTAAGAATATACAGGACATGTTGTGTTATAAGCAGGGACTTCACAGAATGAAGTGCGGGAGAAAGCATTAAGCCTCTGTAGCTTCAAAAGAAAGTCAGAGGTAAGAAGAAGATTGTTTGTTTGGTGAATTAAAGTCAACATGGTTGCCATGTTTATGTCACAGACAAAACTGAATCTGAGCTTCACACAGAGTCGAAACAGCTGCACTGACTGTAAAGAAAAGTGTTTTTCATTGTGATGTCATGTGACATGTCAGTGACTGTAAATGAATATTGAAAGTAGCTGGGGGAGCTACAGGACTGATATCACACCACTACCTACTAAAACACACGTTTAACTTACTGGTGAACTGTGAAAGATCCTTCAAATTTTTACAGTCCTGTGATGGTTTAAAGACACTTCCCTTTATGCAAGGTTCTCATATGTTAGCGAGTGATACATTGTCTTACAGAAAGCAGCAGAAGCCTTATTTGTCAACACAGCTCACATCCTTTCATTTTGACATCTAATAATCTAGTTTACAGAAAGTCTGTGTGGGAAAAAAAATATTTGAGAAGTATTTTAATTTTTTGAATTGACCCATGTTCCATCTTTTATGATGCAGGAAATGGAGTTTATGATCTACTCTGCAGCTGGCCACCAGGGGGAGTGCTAGAAGTTTTGGCTTCACTTGGGATCACTGTTGCGCTGTCAATTGTTTTTAATACAGCCTATGGTATGTACACAAGAATACTTGCCTCTGCATCTCAAGTTACATAAAAAAAAACAATTATACCACATTGTACGCTTATCTGTTGGCAAAAGGGCTCTTGAATAGGGAAGTCTACACTGAAGTTAAATCTTAGTTAAAATTGTTTGAAATGATGAGACAAGATGAGAACCTAACTTGGTATGAAAAAAACAACAAATCCTTTCATCCATCACCTCAGATGTCTTATGTAAGCTGTTCGATCACTTTGAGTTGCCAGGTTGTGAGTAAAGGTTGTGTCACCGGTACACACCCATCTGCAGCCTGTTTCTTTGAACTGCAGTCACACCCTGAACGATGTGAAGGTGACACAACATGTACAGCTGTCTGCAGGGTGATTCATGACAAGTGTGAGATGATGAAACTCACTCATTAACATTTAGCCGAGCCTGTCATTGTGACCTCATTTGCTTTATTACTGGGAAATACACTTTAATTCCACACTGATTTGATAGGTCAGTTGATAGGACTGTTCATTGTTTTTTTTCTGTGCTGTTCATTATTTTAAACACATCTTGCACAGCCTTTAACAAGGTAGTATCGTGACGTTAGGAAGTCATAAGGACTAGATAATAATCTAGTCTTTAAAGTGAATTATAAAAGAAGAAATCCAGAAAAATACTCCAGTTTCCCGTCACACAGGAGCCGATGTATAAACAAGATTCCTGATTTTAGTTGAAGGTCACTGAGGACAACTAGATGGATGCGGTACAGGTCGCCCCGCTCTGATAAACTGTTTTCATGAAGATGAGCTGAGGAGAGTTACAGTCTTTTTTAATTGGAAAGGTCAGTGACTTTGATGTAATGTGAAGATAGCGGGGCCTGATAAGATGAGAAATAAAGATTTCTGCAGTAGGACTCTGAGCACCCTTGGAAGCTTTGAATCTGAAATGACACAGACTCCACTCTTATCTGTTTGGCGATAAAAGTTGTCAGCCATTCAGTCTTGAATGAAAAGCAGTTAGAATGCCATTGTGCACAACCTACCTTCACTTATATTAATATCGGGTATTTGAATTTGCTAGAAAAAGACTCAAGGCATGCATGTGAAGAACAACAACAACAACAAACAGACCCATGAGGAACACCACAGGAAACTTTGACAGTCTGACACAAGAAGGAACTGAGTGACTGTACCTGTGGGTATAATCTAATGTTAACCTCTTAGTTCTTTACTGTTTGTTTTTTTTAATGAATCAATATATTTATTAAATAATATGTTAATCAGTTGTGTGTATGTATCAATACTTTTAAAAGACAAGTTATGACAAAAAGCTCTTCTGCATTTGCATTTTTTGGACGTTACCACTTGATAAACCCTCTGGAGTTAAAGAGTTTTATTTGAGTGAAGTATTATCTTCTCATTGGTTGTACTTGGATCAGACTGGTGTTTAAAATCAGAAAAAAACCCCACCTTTAAATCACCAAAAATTTGCAAAGGTATCATTTGTCTTATCAAGCGGCACATGGATGAATTTACATGTCCTGCACTTTTTATGAGCTACATGAGCTCGCGATTTCCCTCAAACCCCCTTAAACCTCTTTCAGGTGAATTCAACCTGTCTGATACCTGCTTCAAGATGTTTTCATTTGAGTCTTTCTATGAGGAGTTTTTTGCTGAATAGCAAAAGATATGGACAAGACAAAAGGCTATCTGAATTCACGTGTGTTCTTGTGTGTGAGTCCATAGTATAACCAGCCTGATGGGTGTGTTCTCAGCTCTCATACAGAGGAATGTGAGGCGTGGTTGTATTACCCAACACAAAGCCGTTCAGCATGCAGTCAGACACCTATAGCAACCAGCTGCTGTTTAACCACAGTAAGTCCTCTTGCAGGAGACTCCAGACCTCAGCAGGTGTGTCACTGTATCACTGAGCTATCCTGTCAAACCACTGGAAGCTCCCTGAAAGACATTCATTTCAAGGTATCAAATCTGTGGCTTTCATATTTCAAAAAAAAGAAAGAAAGAAAGAAAGGGGAGAGAGAGAGAGAGAGAGAGAGAGAGAGAGAGAGAGAGAGAGAAAGAGAGAGAGAGAGAGAGAGAGAGTAGAAAAAAAACAACCAAAAAAGCAGAATTGTTGATTGGTGATAGAAATAACTTTTCTTTTTTAAGATCCAGGAAAGTCTGGAATAACGCGTACACTGTTGTGATGACATGACTCTTAACAAGGTGTGTTTTGATTTGAGATCAGATCTTTTTTTAACACTACTTTTCTTACTGAATGCAACAAAACAAAGTATTGCATTCATTAACAGTTATGCAGCAGATTTTTTTTTTATTTTTTTTTTTATTTTTTTTTTTTTTTTTGGTCAAAGGACATCTCATACCCACTTTTGAGTCTGTGAATGTTAGAGCAATATAAAACCTTTGGAGATTTCAAAACCACATCAGACACAGTAAATCAGATTTGATTCTGTACATACCAGCCAAAAAGAACAAAGCACTAAGAGGTTAGTGTGATGTTACTGGTCAGAAACCAAAATGTTCTACCATTTGATAATGACTAATCACTACTGAAGAGATCAAAATGTATCCTTTGGTGAATAAAAGCATGTCTCCACTCTTTCTTAGTTGCCTTGCAAAGTCCTGCAAAAAACTACTGGAAAGCTGAACAAAACTGAAAACAAATAGACTAGCTTTAAGGAGATGATGGAGCTTTTTTTTAATACAGGGAACATCAGTGACATCAGAAAGCAGGGCAAGGAAACCAAAGCACCAGAGGGGAGGTGCACATTCCTGAAATAGTTACAATAGTTGCATTTTGGTGAGAGACTAGTGCACTACATCTCCAAAAATGGTGAAGAGAGAGAGAGAGAGAGAGAGAGAGAGAGAGAGAGAGAGAGAGAGAGAGAGAGAGAGAGAGAGAGAGAGAGAGAGAGTCACACACTTCCTCTCTCTCTCTCTCTCTTTCTCTATCTTTCCTCCTGTCAATCATCCTGAACAGGCGGGGCGCGCGAACAGGTAAAGCGGCAACTATTCTGATGCGTCAGCGTACGTCGCGCCTTTGACGCACAGCCCCAGTGTGCTGCAGGTGTGTTGCCCAGAGTGCACACCCACAAGGCAAACTTCGGTGAGACAGAAGTCTCTTCTGTCTGTCAGTCTACAACGGAGCACCGAAGAGGGAGCACACACAGGTAAGAAAGCTGATGATTCACCTGGACACTTGCTAGATTTCAGCTTACCTGTTGCGTCGCTTCTGTCCGTTGTTGTCATGACTCGAGGGGGAAATCCGGCCAGGAATGTCGTTGCTTTCACTTAACTCGCTGAACACTTACTTTGAGTCAAATTGAAGATGAGTTTTGTGCCTCTAAAATCCACTCTTAAAAAGGAAAGAAACGTTTCCAAAAACAACAACTCGGTTGGCATCTGAAGGAAAACTTTAAATCATCGAAAGTACTTCATGTGAAATGTCAGCAAGGTCAATAGTTTGCTGCATGTTGCTTATTATTATTATTATTATTATTATTATTATTATTATTATTATTAGGGAAATAATTAAATTAATTAATTAAATAAAAAAAAAGAAATATTAAGTACAATGAAGCCGCAACAAATAACAAAACTAGAATAATATCATAGAAATAGATTCAAAAGCTGATTTACTGCAAAACCTTTAAGTTAATCAGAATCAGGTTTTTTTTGTTGTTGTTTTTACTGAATGTCTTGTAGCACTTGTTACAGTTACTTCTTTCAGAACCATTATACTGAGATATAACAGTTCCCAGTACAGTACTAACAACCCCATTCAACCTCAGTTTATTTAAAGCAATGCCTTTGATGGATATTTTTCTGGACCCTTTGTTAAAAGTCAAAACAGAACAGTGATTTCTCATTCGTCTGTGATAACTAACCTCTCAAAATGGCTTTAACTTACGATAAATCTTCTGAGGATAAAAATACAGTTAACGTTATAAAGTTAAGACTTGTGTTAAAGAATATGGGACTCTCAGTTAATACTCATTTATTTTCAAACACCTAATTAAATCAAACCTGACTACAGAATATGTCCGTTTTACTAATTAGGCACTATTGTTGGAACTCCTGTATGACTTAACTCAGTGAGGGTGGACAGCTCATGGCCAAAATCATACATACACTCTGGTCTGGCTACCGCATGGAAGGATGGCTTTGACAAAGAAAAAAAACAAACAAACTTCATATCAACACTTTTTCTGGGTAAGGTTCTTTCTAAGGACAATAGAGTGTGGAAGAATTTGACCAGCCTGACCTTCACCCGTCCAACACCCTTTGGGAAGAAGTGGAAATTCTCAGAGGATCCTCCCTGCTGGAGCAGAGACTGTTTAATTGTGTCTTGGACCAACATGTTTTACTTCACGTCATGACTGGAGTGTTACAGTTGTTATGAAAATATTATGATCACACAAGACGAGCATGCCATGCCAAAAAATAATAACAATAATTTTTTGATTGAACAGAAAATATCTAGAGAAGTTTGAGCTTTAAATTTAACAGCCTCTGAGAACGGGACTCCCCATTCATCCATGTGATGAAATATGTTTTGCTGAATCAAAGTGCGACTCTGTTCTCAGTCAAAGGGCGAAGCTGACTGTACTCTGCACTGTGCTCTGATAAGAATGCTGCAGGAAGGAGATGTTATCTTTATTTCAGCTGGGTGGAGGCAAGCAATGTCTCCTCGCCGGCTCCATGTGGAGCCTCAGAGTCACTGTTAGTTAATAAATGACAACATAGTAACAACAACACTACCTGACCAGACCTGGACCTCTAACAATGGCAAGGTTAGGCCCTCCACGTGGTTTGTAAAGAGGAAGTTTGGTGATGTTTAGTGATGGAATGCCATTTATGAAATAACAACAACAATTTATAGGAAACACTTTAAATGCACACATTAACTGTCCCATTTTAAAGTGAGGTAAAGAAACCCTTTCCCTGCCAGCCAGCAGTTTAACAATTCTTATTTGGACACAAAATGAACCATACCAGGGGTTTCTATCTGAAGCTCTGTCTGTGTCTCTGCTTTGGTTGGTTGTCGTGTTCCATGTAAATTTAGAAGCCATAGTTGATGTAGTCCGGCCCACACTAAGATGTTTTTCCAAATCTAACAGAGTACTTCTGAGGACTTTACCATAAAAGGAATTATGGTAGTTTGGTGATAGTTATGCATCAAAACCTCTTCAGTAAACATTGTGGCTTCTGTTGTGTTATATGCTCTATCAGGAAAGAGAAGGATGACATGTGGTGTATGCTAGGTGATGCCACATGTTGCGCTAAAAGAAAATCCATGCGACTGCAGATGGCTGAAAGAGCTTTCTGTCTGATTGAGTTTTCTTTTGAGAAAAATGTGATTGGCAGTCAGTGATGTGAAATCAAAGATGGCAGATGTGTTGTTTATGTATTGACACAGATATTCAGTCTAAAAAAAAATAATAAAATAAACCATGTAGCAACTCCTGAACAAGCTAGTTTGTAGAGGCCAAACCCCAGCTGTAGGATAGTAAACTAAGGGTTCACCAGATGGTCAGAACATGACTCCAGGGTGCTGGAAATGTTTCTTGTTGTAAATTATGTCAGTTTATGTGTCATCAAACTTTCAAATAGCCAAGAATCCATTATTTTGCTTTGAATGTGCTCCATCCTTACAAAATTCTTGAGTAGCATCTTTTGGCGAGCTCAATGGCTAGCTTTGAGAAATGCTTCTGCATCCCTACTCGTCACACTTTAAAGATGAACTCAAGCAGACGTGTATTTTACATGTATGCCTTCATCATACATTTTATTGAAATAACACAAACATTGAAATGCTAGCTCCATGTTACTCCCATGCAAGAAAAGAAATCAAATTTGCACATTCAGTCTGCTGCAAATGCGGTAAATACTCTCACTTGTAAACAAACTTCCACTGAGCTAATGTTTTGTCCCAATTACTGCTAAAGCTAACAGAGGACTCAGTCATGCATGTTTAAGTAGTTTCCTGACTGAGGAATGCAATAATTCCAGCTTAAAATGGGAGGTTAGTGTCTGTCTCTTTGCTTGTGGCTCTTTACCTTTTTGTTTCCTCTCCTTCTTCTTTTGGTCCATATATTTTCGCTGTTTTTATCTCCCCCCTCCCCAACTATCTACTTTTCTTTGTGTTCTTCATCCATTTATTCTGTTTTGAGTTCTTATTTTCAATTTCCATTTATTTTTTAAGTAGTTTTTTTAAGTGGTTTTCCTGGTTTAGTTTAGTAGTTGTTGTTGTTTGTTTTAGCTTTATTCAAATGCTTAGTTTTAGTTTAGTTTTTATTATTTTCAATTTTAGTTTTTAGTCTTTTTCTTAAATGGGATAGCTGTCAGGGATGAGATTTAAAAAAGTCATAAAAGCATTATGTAATAAAAACTCAAAACATCACACCATTTTCAAAACAAAAAAGAGATGAACAATCCTCACAAAACAAGAAAAGCTCTACCAGAAGGGGCTCTGCTACTTTCTCCAAACTTTCGCTGCCATTAACCTTCCCCTAGCGGACAAAGTGTAGACGGGTGGTTGCTTGTGCGCATGCGCCAACTCTTAAGACAGGCACAAAGCTGCATTTCCATTACACATTTTCGCAAAATAAAAGTGACATTTCCGAAGTTTGGATAAAGTACAATTGAGTCTTGCTGGTGTTTCCATTGCAAATAGAACTGTGCACAACTTGAGAAATCTTGTTCGGTTTTGAACACATAACTAACAGCAGAGCTGTTACAATATGAACGCCAGAGTCTGTATTTGTGGCAGTGAACACGTACCAGGGTCTTGAGGTGTTTTTGTGAAAAAGGTGTTTCCATTGCACTTTTGCTATAAACTTTGGTATTGAAATTTCTGGAAAACCACCTCATGAGAGCATAAAGACATTTTTATCAAACTTTTTCAAATTTTTGGTGTTTCCATTACCATTTTTTTTTATTTCAATATTTAGTTTTGTGCAATTCTAGGTGTAATGGAAACGCAGCTTATGATAACCTTGCTTCTCCCCTTCAGTTTATTTTAACCCGTTCCTCTAGTTTTAAAATTCAAATGATGGCTCAGATTTAGACGAATTACTTGAGATTTGCCAGAAGTTAATTTGTGCGCAAAACATTTAGTCACAGCAAGTTTTGGCATGTTTTGCTTTTTTATTTTTGAGTTTCAGTTAATTAATCCATCTTTCACACGTCCTTGTATCTCTCTTTCAGTTTTGCTCACATCACTCTCACCTCACCTCTTATGTACCTGCTGAATTTTCACACGGTTTAGGCTACATTTCCTTTCACCCTTTCACTCTTCACTCCTGTCACTCTTTCATGTCTGATTATCCTCAAACAGCTCCCCTGTGTCTCTCACACTGACATTTCTTTGCTCCCAGTCTCTCTCTTTAATATATTTTAATTGGAGTACATTCTTTCCTTGACTCCGACCCTGTTAACCAACCAGACCAACCAGAAAACACAACTGTTCCGTGTCAGTCACACCCATCCACACTCATTCTTTCAATCACAAGTCTCAGTTCTTTTGCTAGACATGAAGGTTTTTTTTATTATGTTCTTTGAGAAAATATGCAGTATTAGGGTCTCAGTGAAAGTCATCACTCAATGGGCTCAGCATACTGTAAATTCCAAACTAAAGGAACCAGCAAACTATGTCATTAAATGTAACTCCTCATCTTTTGTTTCTGCTTTCACGGGCAATTTTATTCCTTGTATTTTTGATAGAAACCATCCTGGCCTGTTGCTCACATACAGTAAATGAAGGGTCTGGGGGTGGGCCAAGGTTGAGTCCAATATGATCCTCCAGGATCAGTATAACTCTCAGTTTGTGTTTCTACGTGTGTGGGAGGGACTGAGATTTTAATGCGTAACAAAAAATCACGAATGATGTCATTGTTCTCGTACAGCTTGACTCACTTTCAGCAGGTACAGTACCTGTCTTTGTACTTGTGTGAGTCTACTCCCACCAAAACCTCCATTACTTTAGCTTTTAGCTATTTCATAAATTAAAGTGATGATATCAGACTTGGCTTCAACTCACACAAACACACTTGATGTTGAAACTGTGAGGAAAAGTTGTGACTTGCCCCATCACCTCTTCAGTGAGGAGATGGTTATGGTTTATGAACCCAGTATCATGAGGACATATTAAAAGGCAATGAAAGACGGATATTTAGAATCAACTTTTTCCAATTTTTTTTTTATATATCTTTCAGCCAATAAATTTAAACTGTTCGAACTCAAGAGGACTTTTCATGTCATTACAAAGTGGTAAATTCCTCCTGGAAAACTTGTTCTCTTTTGGCTATCCTCTACCCGTGTGAAATGAGATGTCGACTGTGACCCTTCATGGAAGACCAAACCATGATACTTACCAAATAAAAGCAGCTGTCTGCCCCAGAGCTAGAGCCCAACTCTGGCTTGGGATTTCACACTTGACTTGCAAAGTGATCTTTTGTGAATTTTTGTTACTATAGACAACTCATTGCCTCCAAATGTCATCTTAGCAGGTGTTCTGGTTCTCCTTAAAACATATCCAACAAAATAGTCACTAAATTGAAACGCATTACTTTGACATTTGAACTGACTCACCTGAAGAAGAATTTAAGTTCATGCCCACCTAAAAGAAAAGTAGGAGACACTTCTTGTTTGTTGAACCTTGTTGTCTTCTTTTGTTTTTTTTCACTCAAGCAGTTTTTTTAAGTTTTTCAAACAAACTGTGATAATTAATTGTAGTAAACATTTTTTGGTTTGTTTTTGTTCTTTTTTTTTTGTTTTGCTTTGGACCCAAATAATACACAGGTCGACACTGTTTTCTTTTGCTGGCCCAAAGTTAAGTGTGTATTGTCATGTTACAGTGTGCTATGCTCGTGCAATGCGTGTGAGTTTTTGTTTCGGGTGTTGTCAGTCTGTCGTCTGTCTGGATACTCTAAAAAGAAAAATATGTCTGTGTTTCTCTTCATTTGCTTCGCTCTGTTCTTTTATGTTTGCAGAGTGATTACACGCATCCCAACAGAGGCAAACAATGCATACCTGTACTGTAAAAACATTTAGATCTGCTGTTTGTTTGGCGAAGAAACACACAGAAAATAATTACATGCTCTAGTACCCTCTTTCAAAATGGGATGTAAATCTCTCATTCAGGACTTATAGACTGTTTCCAATCTTGGACTGATTTCTATTAACAACAAAATCACAATAAACACATACCAAGAAAGCAATTAAATCCTATATCTGGTACTTGTAAACTGAAAGCTGGTCCTATTAAACAGAATATAAATGATTCACTCCAGCTTGTTATGTTGTGAACATTAGCAATCTAAAAGATAAACAAAATAAAATGGTAGGAAATATGGATTTGAGTAACTTTTTAAAAAATGAAAAATGAACATGTAGAGTAGAATCAGACTGTATAAAAAAATGTCGCCTCTGTTGTCCCTAAATTTTACTGAACAAGACCTCCATTGTGCGCCAGATTCATTTCCTTTATCATACAAATGTCAAAGTCTCTGGTATGAGGAACACCCCGAGGTGGCATCTGGGCCCCATCAATCATTAACCCAGTGGAATTCATTTATCAGCGTAAGCTCCCATAAACCTCTAAAAAGCCTTTCTGTGTGGTTCACTTATAATTTCTTTTTAATGTAACTACTCTGAATCTAATCTTCTGTTTGACTCTGTACAGAGACAGTTGTTAAAGTCAGTTTGATTCAAGATCTTTTCACATGATTGGAAAAAAAAAATGAAAGCTGTGTATTGTGTTGCTTTCAGTGATGACATGGGGAGCAGTATTCAACTCAAAATTTTTCAGAAGTATCGGAAAAGAGCTGAGATACTTTAATTTGTATTTGGTGCTTTTTATTGTTTGAATTATCAAATCTGAACTATAGGGGGACCGCCAGATGATTTAGTGTCTGCTGAAAGCTCTGTGCATGTTGAATCATTTGATGCTGTGAGGAAATTTTGATTTGTGTTTATTCTGTAGATAAAGATGTACGTCTTCTCTCTTTTCTGATCTTGTCCTGAACATCCAAAGTTAGTTTTCGCTGACACCCTGTCCCCAACAGCAAGGTTTCAGAAATAATTATCACTGTAAATGCTACACGGTGAAAACAGGGAATAAAATAGTTGCTTGAAGCTAGCTGATATTTTACTATACACTATTTCACCATAGCTGTTGTAATAAATGAAATATGTTACCATGGATGCCAAAGTGTTATCTCAATGATCCTGTAATCAAAGTTATGTCAAAGTGTGAATGAGTTGGCTGTTACCCTACATGCTACACTGCTGGAGTACAGCTTCATGCAAAGTATTAAGTGTTTGTATTCAGCTCCAGGTTGAAAACGTTGGTGTTTATATTTTCTTCTTCGGTTGGGTGGATGTCTCGGTGTAAATTGTTAGCACGTGTCGACTATCACTTAGCATCCTGAATGGAGAGGTGTTTTCATGAACACCTTTGTCACTCATCACAGTAGACTTGAGTGTTACTTTAGCCCACTCAAACTCATCTCAAAGGCTGCATGGATCTGTTTTCTTGTTGCACATATTAATGCCGTAGTCAAAGGCGTAAAAGAATCTACAACATGAGATCTGTCAGTGTCTCAATTCGCAGCTTAGCAGTGACTCATGAGAAATGTGAAGGTGGATGTAAATGACAGGTATGTGAATTATGAGGGTGTGAGCTTTAGAGCACAAATAATTCACTTTATTGGAATGGTAACATAGCACTGCATACTTCTGATCGTTTTCATTCATGTGTCTGTGTTTCAGTGACTCCTGGGTAAGCTGAGTGAAGTTTTGCTGTTTCATAAATCACATATCACTTTTTGATACTGGCAGATAGGAGGCAGGTTGCTGGGTTGTTATCTAATCTAACAAACAGTCTTCCTGACAGCAATACACGTTTACATAAGTGAGAGCAAGAGTACGTTTCTGTCTTTTATCTCACTTTGTGTAGAAGTCCTTGGCTGAGCTGTTTGCATCACTTATTGGTACAGGTTAATGTTTTATTTCATGTTTTTTTATTTATTTATTTTTCATATATAATCACAAAAAAAAACCCTCCAGGGACAGTCAGGGACAAAAACACCCTTGTCCTATCCCCCCTTCCCTGAGTACTTGGTATAAAATGGGGTTACAGAGTCATATTCATAGCTGATATGTTTTCGACATAGGATATGAACGGTTGCCAAGTTTCAAAAAATTTCCCAGTGCAACCTCTAATGGTATATCTAATCCTTTCTAGATGGACAAGATACATAACCTCCCTTATCCATTGGCCATATACTGGTGGTACAGAGTCCTTCCATTTAGATAGAATTAACCTTCTGGCCAAGAGAGAACAAAAAGCCATCGTGTTAGCTTGATACCCACTACAAGAAACATTCTCTGGGGCAACTCCAAACAGCGAAACCATTGGGGAGGGCTCATTTGTTGTGTCGCATATTTTAGAAAAGGTCTCAAAGATGGAATACCAGAAACTATGAAGTTTAGGGCAGGTCCAGAACATAGATAACAATGTAGCAGGAACCTGCTTACACTGATCACATTTTGGGTCAAGACCAGTCTTAATCTTAGCCAGTTTCTCCTTTGACCGGTGCAGGCGATGCATATCTTTAAATTGGATTACAAAGACAAATGGAATAGATCCTCTGGACGACCTTATTCCAAGTTGTATCTGTAAAGGTTTCCCCTAGATCATCCCCCCATTTAACCCCTTAAACCATCCAAACCAGAGGTATTATGTGAATTGGGTAAGTTATAAATTTACTTATTTTTTGTGTCCTATCTAATTTGCATTTGAAAATCAGATCTGAAAGAGGGCTGGAGGGGAGCAAGGGACACAATCTGAGTTGGATGACACAAAGTTTCTGAGTTGTAGATATTGGTAAAAGTTAGAGTTGCTTAGATTGAATTTCTGGGATGGTTGGTAAAAAGAAGCAAACAAATCGCCCATATATAGGTCAGAAAAGTCTTTCCCATAACAAAATTCCCATATCTGACCAAGTGACAAAAATCTTTATCCATTAATGACGGGACAAACATGTTTTTTTTGCCAGGGGGGCAGCAAAGGAGAGGTCATCAACTTTAAAAGAGCGTCTGAATTGATTCCAGATTCCAGATTGAGTGGACAATAGGATATGAGGTCAAAGCTGAAATGGGTTGACTAAAAAAAGAGTTTAGAACAAAGGAAAGACACTAAAGAGGAAGATGTAATTGATGCTGCTTCCAGAATTGTCCAGCTGGAACTTGAGATGTTGTTTGTCATCCAAAACAGCAAAGCTCCATATAAAATAAGAGATTTGATTGTTTGAATCAGAGAAAAATGATTTGGTTGAAAAAATGGGAAAGGAGTGCAGATGGCCTAGTGGTTAAGGTCACGCTCCATATGGGCAAAGAGCCCTTGAGCGGGCAGCCTGGGTTTGAGTCCAACCAGTGGCGACTTTCCCGCATGTCACTCCCCACTACCACCAAATTTCCACCACTATCAACTGTCCTGTCCTCCCAAAAATAAAGGCATTAAAAGCCCAAAAATATAACTTAAAAAAATGGGCACACATTGAAACAAATACAGAAATATGGGAAGCATGCTCATTTTTATCATGTTAATTCTTCCCCCTAAAGAGAGCGGTAGGAAGTCTGTCGTTTTTTTTTTGTTTTTGTTTTTGTTTTTCAAAAGGGACGAGTCAAATGCTCCAGAAAAGTTAGAACCCCTTACACATTACCTTAGAGCTCCTCTACAGACACGTAATGATTTAATAGGTGCAGACTGATGAAAAGTTAGTAACAGTGATTTCCAGATATACAAACAATGAGATGAGATGAGATGAGATGAGATTAAACTTTATTGTCATTACACATATATAAATATAGAACAAGGAAATGTGGTTTGGCATCTCACCAGAAGTGCGAGTATCTATGCTATGTACAGGGCTGTTGCACTTATGGAAACAAATATAAGCTTCAAAACATCTGAAGGGAACAGGAGAGTCAAGCCTCACCCTCTGGATTTGACTCTTGAATGGCATCAAAAATAGAAGAGATGTGTTTAAATTTCACAGATTTACACATCAGAGTTGTGTTTGGAGTTAAGGTTTAAAACATACTTGACATGAAGTATATTCTTTTCTGTGGTTGTTTTAACTGACAAATTAAAAACTGGATGATTTCTTTAATTACGTGAAGGACAGGAGTTTTCCCACACAGTCTGGTCACATAAAGGTAGGGGAAAAAATACTGTCCAGAAAACAAACTCTCAGTAAAAGCTGTAGTTTACAGTGTGTGCTTTTCTAAAACCAGAAACAGAAGCATGTCTACCTGAAATATCTCCTGGAATGCATTGAACTCAGCAGATTTATGGTGCTTTGTAACCCTAACAGGTGATTTGAATTGAAGCGTTTAGGTCATAGGAGTGGAGACGTGGGGAAGTTTACTCTGTCCATGATTCATCTGTGCACTTGAAAAGAAACGTGATGACTTCAGAAACCAGAGTACTCCACATCTTCTCTGTTCATAAATAAGTTTGTTTACATCTCCGCCCATGAAGTATGTGGTTCTCTGTTTTTCATGTTCTATTTACCGTCCTTTTGTAAAGTTCACTCACTTTCTGCTCTTCATACACTTCATTTTCTTGTAGATTATAGCACAAATCTATCAGGATATTTGTTCTGAATGGCATTCAATATAATCTCTTTTTTATTATCAGAACAGAGATAACTCATGGAATCTGGAAGGGGTTGCCAGAAGAATAAAGTAATCTCAAATTGTGGGATTTATTGTTTAGATTTCTAATGTAAAAGATAAAGTGGAAGATAACAGAAGCAGCAGTTTGTCAAAGTAGTGCAATAAAACAGTTTAACTGTCCTTATATCTTATTTTCCAAAGCCTACACATTTATGTCTGAGTGAAAACTGTCACATGATCTCACTGAACTCACAAAATTGCCTCTGAGGATTTTTATGTAAATGTTTAATGTTTAATACGTTAAAACCTCACTTTTTTGATCCTGGTCCATTTTATCAGCGTCGCTTCTATCACCAACTTAACATAATGTGCAGATCAAATGGTTTAGGTTTTCGGGTCATGGCTACGTTTTAGAGCCCATTTCTACATCTTGTAATTTCTCCTGCAAATGGACGCCTGAGACTCCTAATTATTCTTCTCAGTCATTTAAAAACTGCCGTTGAGCTCTTCCTGAAATGCATCTTAGTGCATTTTTGCATTTTATAGCTCCTTCTTTTTTTTCCTCCAAGTTTTAATGAGTGTTGTTTTGCATTATGCATTACCTCCAGGGCTTCAATTTGGCATCTGGGAAAATTGGCTGGACTCCAACACTGTGGTCACCCAGTGCTTATTAGTCATTAAGCCTCGGTGGAGGGCCGAGTGGGTGCAAGCTGGGTGGGTGCTGGTTGGGAGCTGCACTGCTTGGAGATTTGATGTTGTTTTCGTTGATGCTCTAGTTATGGAAGTAAAGTTAGAGAGCAGAAAGTGAAGAAGTTTCAAAGTCTTGATTGTCTTTCATCCTCACTATCTGCCTGAATGCATCTTTCTTCTGTTCTAATCAGGGCTGCAGGATTCATTCAGATTTTATGTGGATCATGTTAAATCATTGACGATGTTTCTGTGGGTTTGGAGAATATAGATCATTTCATTTTGGGGTGTCACAGTTTTTTTAAAACACTATTTGGTGGTCCTATGTTATTTTGTTAAATTTCATTTAGAGGCTCCCAGTCAGGTTGTAGTTTGAAACGTTTCTACTTGAATTATGATTTTGTCTTGCCATTCAGTGGAAACTGAACTATAACTATAGAAAACTATAGAAGTAAAACTACTATAAGTTTTCTTCTTTTTGTAAACAAACAATTATTCACTTGCTTTATTTCTAATAGGAGTTTATAATCTGTTTTTTTCTTTGTTTTGTCTTTTGAAATAGAAGTGTCCTGCCTCTCCTGCCTTCTCTTGCAAAAACCTGAAATTAAGTCAGAAATCAAATTATCGCACAGAGCTACCTGACCAGCACACGTAAACATTGATTGGATTCAACTTCAGCTTGTTTCCTGGTGAGAAAGACGAAGAAAATTCAGCATCAAATATCATTCACGGCTTGGTTTTGTCCATTCACATGCAGCTCTGTAGTTTGTTACTGTAAACATGTCTGCCTGGATCTAATTGTTCTTGCATGTTTGGTTGTCTACATGCTTAGTGTGGGTGAGTTTTTGGGAGGAGCTCATTGTGTGTTTGAGTCTTTGTGTGTGTGTGCTGTGATGTAGTTGCAGGTGTTGTGCTGTGCAAAGCCTAAAACATGCTGCATTCAATGAAAACATGCCATTCGTCAGTCTAGTGCACACAGTGCGAGACATAAAAAGTGGCGTTTCCAGAACATGTCTCATTATTTCTCAACACTTCACAGTTTTGGAATGTGCAGTAAATCCATCTTGTCTGTGCTGTTAAGTACAGTTTATCTTTCATTTGCTAAACCGTCAAGTAAAGGGAAATGAGGAACAACAACATTGGATGCGCTTTTACTTTTTCTGTTTGTGGACATTCAAATTCTCTCCTGAGAACCAAAAGATTATTGAAAGTTTAGAAAAACATACACAGGAACATACACTCGGAAACTTTTTTCTTTTTTTTTTTTTTTTTGGTTGTTTTTTTTTTCTTCAGTTTCACTCAGATATTGATAGCATGGAGAGTGAGAGAGATGTGATCTTAAACTTATAATTAATTGTTTTGTATTTCTTGTATAATTCAAAGGAACTGGTTGAGCTCTACTCTAATTAGCAGAGGAGGAGTGAACAAGAGAAGTGCAAATACAGGAGAGGTGATACGCTGCTTATATCACCACATTACTGACAAACTGGTTCTGCCATTAGTCTGTTTTTATAGCGAGAGAAGGCTGCAGAAAACTGCACAATCCAGATCAGATAAGACCTAACCTGGTCATAGCGTGTCCTTTTTTAAATCATATCTGGGAGTAATTTAATGCTGCAAGTGGTCTGGGATTGCTTTATAGGAAACCATGTTACAACAAGACTAGTCCAACACCACTGAGATGAAATGCTGCACTGACTGTGAGACAGCTGGTTTTATATTACCACTAAAGGACTAAAGGATTTAATATGCACAAATATATATATATATATATTTTAAATCCCACTTTTGATATGTAGTGTCCTAAAATCAGGAATAAGTCAGTACATAGTTTGACATGGGATCACAAAATATGTTAGCAATGAATTTATAATTTGTTTTGAGTCTGGCTAACATTAGCAGAGCTAGCACCCAAAGTCTTTGGTCCTCCTTGCAGGTAAACATTCACATGCCTCTGTTAGTTACTCACTGCTCCAGTCAGTTAAATGCAAGTTACACAGCCTACTTATTGTTACAAGAGACCATCAGTCATCTGTGCTTGTTTACATCTGAGTAGTAGCACTGTAGTACTGGTCATCAACAGGAGCAGTGCTGTAATCATTAGAAACGAGTCCTTTCATTTTACATTGACCTCCGAGAAAAAAATTACAATTAAATAAACCTTAAATTGAAGTTTGTAAAGTGATATATGTGACTTAATATGATATTTTTAGGTTTAGAGAACCCATCAGAGTTGAAGCTGTTTCATGCTGAGAAAACATTCCTGGTCAGTAAATGAGCCTTCAGGGTGTCTCCTGCTGTTCACTCCCTGTTTAAAGCCGCTGTTGGTTCAAAGTGCACCAGCACACAAGGTGCCATTCCACGGCTGTGAGTCATAAACAAAGCATGCTGGGAAGGACAGTTCTGTGGTGTAATCCACCACACACAGATTTGTTTGCTGAGTAATGACATGTGCTGCTATCATGTTTGTGCAGGTCCATGCTGAGACCTCTGACCTTTTGTCAGCTTTAAACCCGCAGATTACTTCCAGTGATATTATTCTGAATAGCCCTAAAATTCAGCGTACAATCATACATGAATGTAGATGAGCAATACTACTCAGAAATGTAATCCAGGTTATTGATATCAATACATTAATGGGAAAATTGTAGCTGTGTAGTAGTTCATATTTTATGGAATAAGGGGAAAATGAAGAGAAGGGGAAACTGTTAAAAAATGGACAAAACTGTTTTCTCAATAACACAGCATCTGTTAGGAATAAGGGCTCATTCAAATGTGGTGGACTTTAAGGGCACTGTAGTTAATGAAGAGGCATTGGTTAAGGAGGGGGACTATTTCAGACATTTAGTACTGTTAGAGGTGTACTTCATAATTCCTGTAGATAAAGGAGTGAGACAGTTTCAGCTAAATTTGGCCAAAACTTTGGTAAAGGATGGAGACTTATAGCACTAAAAAGAGATGTGTCGTAAATTTTCAGTGTTTTAACTTAAGACTGCAGCAGTCTACAGCTATGAATCCACTAAAGAGGACTTCTCTCATGGAAATCTGTGTTCATTGTCATGTATCTGAGCACAGATTGGGTTAGAAGAACAAGTGTCTTGAAAAGGTTTTGTTTCACAAAAGAACCTGCAGTCTTGTAGTTCTGGGTGAAGAGTTAAACAACCATGCAGTGTATATACTGAAATGAGTCAGATGATTCATAACTCTCCTGCGGGGCGGAGGAGCTACCTCACCTGACTGCATAATATTATTTGTTCAAACAGGGAGAGTCTGCAGTGTTTCATCTGAAAAGAATGGGAGGCTCCTCTGAGCTGCTGCCGGAGTTTTCAATGGAGACGAGAACAGTTGTATCTTTATAATTCATTTTTTTACTGAGGTAGATTGTTGATTAGATTAAAGAGAAGCTCATTAAAAAGTTCTTTGATCCCTCAGTAAAATGTGAAAACAGATTAAAGTGAATGAAAACTGTTTAGGTTTACCTTTTCATTTCTTAAATTATATACAACCTAAAAGTTTATAGTTAGTTTATACTGGCTTATCTCTCGATCATAGCGTGAAGCTAACTGCAACTTACACTCTCTCTACACCATACCTGTCTGCTTGTCAAGGTGTGTCTGACTTGGCGACCTGCCACAGTCTGCAGGCCCCACCCTGTCACACCCTGGGTGGGAATTAAGCAGAGGTGGGGGTGGGGACAGGAACCATGTGATCTAACATAAC
This sequence comes from Labroides dimidiatus, assembly GCA_030710495.1. Taxonomy (NCBI): domain Eukaryota; kingdom Metazoa; phylum Chordata; class Actinopteri; order Labriformes; family Labridae; genus Labroides; species Labroides dimidiatus. Next base: position 8,228,743 of record CM061157.1, read on the forward strand.
CTCAATTTATTCTTGTACCATCTTTGTCCTAACATGACTGCAGTAATTCTTATATATCAGTTTGTTTATACAGAGTTTCCTGGATGTTTGATAGAACATGAAAAAAGCATAAGATGTTCCTTTTGGTGTCTTGGTGTTACACTTGAACAATGATTATTATTTGGTGATTTAATCAATATTTTATGTCATCAGGCTTATTTAGTAGATAGAGAGATTCATTTTATTGTCCGTCTGTGCAACAGAACATACTTAATCGATGGAATTATTGTTTATTTCATTTTATTGAATTTTTTCGGTCCAACTGAAATGAAAACCACAAGCTTTTACCCTTTATGATAAAACATTTGATTGGTATGGACACACAGACAGAAGTATATTTGAGAGTCATAGTTTCCTATGTATCCAGTTCACTGGAGCTTTTTCATGTAAATATGGAAAAGTTGAATCAATTTAAGAGCCCTGGGTATTCAAGGCCTTGGACTGTAGCTGACTCACTTTCACTTTCACTGACACACACTGACACATGCTGACACACACTGACACACACTGACACACACACAAACACACACACATACACAGAGAGAGAGATACACATACATATAATGAGGGGTCTAGTAAATGGATCAATCAAACCCACAGAGCTTGACTAACTTTGTCCTAATATTAAGTAACAAACTCTCATTGTCCTTCCCCTCCTCTCTCTCTCTCTCTCTCTCTCTCTCTCTCTCTCTCTCTCTCTCTCTCTCTCTCTCTCACTCACTCACTCGCTCGCTCTTTCCCATTTTCTGCTTGTTCATAATGGTGAGTTGGGAGGTTGTTGTTAGGGTCATCTCCATGTACACAAGAGCAGCCCACCCACTAAAACACACACACACACACACACACACACACACACACACACACACACACACACACACACACACACACACACACACACACACACAAAGACACAAACCCCCCTGTGGTCTGAGCTCAGCCAGGAAATGAGTTTCGGTTCTTGTCCTCCACGATGAACACTTCTCTCTCTTCAGGTCCTGCAGTGAGTATTTGAGAAACATTTTACTGTTCAGGGACTTTAGACTTTAAAAGGCTGTTTGTCTGTTTAAAGCCATGCTGCTGAAAAAAAAGGTTTTGTAAAAAACATGTTTCTGAAGGTGGTCTGTGGGCAGTTTGTTCAACTTTCAGTTTTCAAGCTTTTTTTTTTTTTTTTTTTAAACAGTTGTTTATGATTTTATCACAAAGGGCTTTAATTATGCTAATGTCATCCCTTTAAAAACACAGAATGATGACAGGGGCCTTATTTGGTTCAAGCCTTCAAACTAAGAGACCAAGCAAATATTTCTTTTGTTGATATAAAAGTCTGACGTGCACCCACTTACTTTTAAAGGCATGTTGTAGTCAGGAGAAGCAGTCACGATACAGTGGGAGGAACTCTCAGAGATCAAGAAGGTAGTTGTTAACATGTCTTTGAAACCACATCACTATGCGTGCATGCAAAGCAGAAAAGCAGTGTGCTGTTCACCAATAAAAACCTGCTCCAAAGTCAGTGGTGCAACACTTTTTTGCTAGTTAGAGGTTGTTTTATTATTTAAGTAAGATGGACACACAGAGGCACGCTTACAGTGTACTTACCGGTACTTTGCTTTTTCCACAGGGATGCAAACTTGTGCTTCTCCTCCTCCTCAGTTTCATATTATTTCATTTCTAATACATACAGGCAAGGACATTCAGCTTTAACATGCTTATTGTGATGCAGTTATGATCCCAAAGTATTGCTTGTTTGTTTTTTTATTGAGCGTTATTTGGTCACTTGGTACTGTGTAGTTTAGCTGCTGCAACATCTTCCTGCTTCTTCCATGATGGAACATAACCCCAGAAATGCTTTTAATGGTACTTTTCACTTCACAAAATAACTCCTCAGCTGGTGAGTCAAGAGTTATCTGTACTTTGCGTCAAACAGTGTAATAACATCACTGAAAAACTTTGCGTTAAGGCGTCCAACTACCATTTAAATAATAAATCTTTATGTCAAAATCATAGTTCAAGTTTGTTTGATTGCCTCCATTTGATTCCCAAATCTGCAGAGTGGTAAAAATTGATTTACAATGTAATAAGGACTTTAAAACTGTTGTCGGATTCATTATATGAGATTAAAAATGTGTTTGATCTTGATTAAAATAATTATTGTTTGACGGTTCAAATAGAGACATCAGGTCTGGGATATGGCAAACATTTGTTTATCTTTTTCCTGCTCTTTGGAGAAGCCTCTGTCCTTCGGTTGCTTTTCTGATCCTGCAACAATATCTACTGAAGGTGGGGTCAGCACAAGATGAATTTATCGAACAAGCAGTACAGATAACAGCCTTTGTGTTGGTACTGCCTTGGTTGTTGTAATATTTAAGTCTGTATTTTTTTTTTTTTTTTTTTGGACGCTGCGACCCCGTCTCCTTAAAAACATGTTTACATTGTCTTCATTTGTCTTTTCAATTAAGTTTCAGTAGAAAATGTGATGAGTAAACAAAGTAGCAGTATATTTACATAATCTAAAGGAGACAAAGTTGGAGAGTACCCAGAGGAGAATTATAGCATCCCACATTTGCACTATTTTACTTCATAATGAGATGTTTAAACAAAGAATAGACTTTGTCAGGTCCTCTGAATGTCACATACCAGTTAAATAATGTATACTGAAACTGTTTCCTAAACTCCTCTCTGCTCCCTCAAGCTCCTGACAGTGCATGTAATTCTCCTCACAGGGATTAAAACACAATAGCTTTGTTTTGATTGTTTTTAATCAGACAACAAAGACTCTCTGTGTCATGAACATCCAGCCCACTCATGCTGTGAATGCATCCACTCACATCGCAAGGACAGGAATTAATTGCCGGCTGTCCATCTGTAGTTTGAATATATGTATGGAGATTGATTTTCTCCTCCGAGATAAAAACACATATGAGAGCCAGTGGGGTCAGCTGCTTCAGCACAGGCTCACAATGGCTTACAATTTGTAGTGGGTTTCTAACAATAGTGAGTGGGGAGCTTCTTCAAGTGAAAGTCTGTTCAGGAAGAAGACTTTTAACGTGGTTACCAACAGCTCAAATTTATAATCCTCGTCTGTAGAACAATTTTGATTTCACGCTTTGACATTGTGCTTCTGAAACCATTTTATTATCATTATTTTTTTTTTCTGTAATCTCAACTTTTGCTGTAAGTTGAAGGAAAAATTAGGTCTCATTGCGGTCCTTAACGTTTGCAAACTTTTGTGCTTTTTGAGCTGTTAGTGTTCCTATTTCTTGCCTTGTTTCTCAAAACAAGATGATCCATCACAGTAACAACTGGCAGAAGGTTGTTTTTTGACGTGATCCTCCATTACCTGTCACTCACCTGACACACTGGCAGGTGCTTATAGAAGTCTCTTCAGGACACAGCCTTGTTTAAAACCCTTTCACCTGAAAAACTGCTCTGAAGTGTATAACATGTAAAGCAGTTCATTTCAGGCAAGTTGTGAAGGTTCAAATCAGATATTTCTGCAACGTGAAACTGGCTGACTCAGCTATTTTTTGTGCTATGCTAGCATTAGTATGCTAATGCTATACTAATGCTTCTGGTCATTTAAAGTTTTTCATACACGCAAAAAAATAAATATATGAAAGGAGCCCGTGTCCATTTGTAATAAGATGAACCTCAGATTTTTTCATCATGAAGTCTTTTTTTAACTTGTTATTTGTTCATCTGGAAGAACGTTATGATAAATGGTTATTTTTGATTGCATCATGGGAAATGTGGGATCCTGAATGTCTGCACCCTCATAAAGTGAAAGTAAAGCAGGCTGATCTAAATCAGTGCTCTTTACCTTCATAGCAGTAAAAGTAGATTACTGTAATTGATATACCAACCATGCAATTGTGAGCCATTTAAAACCCAAAGTGAAATTAGACTCTCCGAGTGAATGTTGTTGCTGTTTAGCATGTGGGCAGTCAGTAGAGGGAGGGGGTAAGACGAGTGAAGTCTGTTTGTTGTGACTTGAAAACTTCCCTGTCAGCTTGCATGACCTATGACCTCTGAGTAAAGAAATCTGTTGCTGTTTACTTAAAAAAAAAAAAAAAAAAAAAAAGACAGACTGCTGGTTAACCAGCTGAGAAGTAATTTGTGGAACTATTTCAGGTTAAGTCAGGAACAAAGATAAGGCTGTTTGTCAGCCCCAAGCATTGCTGTGCTTTACAGACAGAGAAATGTCTAGGTTGCATATTTCTGTACGTGCAATTTCTATGCAGCTCTGTGATGCATCCGCTTCTCAGAGATTCCTCTGAGATATTTGGTATGAACACTTAGCCCAGCCCAGATTTTGGACTGATTTATTTATTTATAACTTGAAAGGGTTTTTTTAATTATTATTTTTTTTAAGTTAAGGTTACACAAATTTGACAAATAGATTGCAAGACCTCTATGCCAAATAATACATCTACACTGACATTTTCCAAATTTTTGATGTGACCCGAATGACTATTAGCTTGCATATGCTCCACGTTGAAAGTATAATATCAGAAGACAAGTAACACACCACTGAGCAACTTGTCTAAATTGCTGTAGAGCAGGGGTGTCAAACTCATTTTCACCGAGGGCCACATCAGCCTAATGGCTGTCCTCAAAGGGACAGATGTAACTTATAAATGTAAGTAAATGTAATCGAATGTAATGTGAAATAAACGTAATACTCCTTATTTTGGGCTGTGGCTTTCGAAAACACGCTCTGCTGCAACCGCAGTTTGCCTTTTAATTCTTGGGCAATTTGTTGCTTTTCTTGAAGGCTAGCTTTGCGTACTTAGCTCCGTGTTTGGTGTCAAAATGCTGCCGCAGATTGTACTCTTTGACAACAGACAACGCCTCGTAACACAAAAGACATACCGGTCTTTCTCCTTGTATTCGCCATCCCATCTCTCTTGAAACAGTCTTCCATCTTTATCAACTTTTCTCTTCTTGGACATTTTGGGATCATTATTTATTTCTCAATTCCACTCGTTGGCATTGATGTAGAAACACTGCTGTGTAGTGGCGGTGAGCCGTCAAATCGCGGGTATCATAGTCGACAGGCATTGTGGGAAATGTAGTTTTTGGTCAAAGCACACTTTTGATCTATTGATTTTTAAACACTCAAACCTTTTAAGCTCTCACGGGCCACATAAAATTACGTGGCGGGCCATATTTGGCCGCGGGCCTTGAGTTTGACACATGTGCTGTAGAGCATGCTGCAATGTCTGGACCTTTCCAAAACAGGCCTTTTTCCACACAACATGAGCAGGATGCATGTATCGTTTTAAAACTTGATTTTCTAGTAGTTTGGTTTATTTGGATTCCCATAAGCCCTCATTGCAGCAACAGGTCATTACATGTCCTTTATCCCCTGTCATGTTTTCCCAAACTTTACTGAGTAATTTCTGTGCCTCATCCTGACCAAACTCTGACATTAGTCAGTGAATCTGAATCATGTTAATGCAGAAGTCCTTGGTTAGAGCAGAAATTGTCTTTGCTTCTCAAACTTATTTTCCATCTTTTGGTTCAAGTCTGGTGGTTAAACAAGGAAACGTTTCACAAATATATTAAATATTGGGCTCTTAGTTCTTGAAATGCTAAAAATATCGCGTCTAGATAAATGCAGAGCGTCATTTATTGCATGTCAAACTGGAGTGCCAACCAAACCCAATGCATCCAATCATGTTAAACCATTTTGCGAGAAAGAGCCAATCCACATAAGTCAAACAAACCTCAATTTTGTGCTTTTCACTGTTCTTATTTTTTTTCGTGTCTGACTGATTCCGATGGAAGCCCACACAACCTTTTGTCCCCTTGTGTGTTTCATATCTTAGATGTGAAACAGTGAGCGCTGGTATTTAGGACATCCTTATAATTTAGCTGCAAGGGCAGGATTTGCCACATTTCAACCTTTCCCTCCCACAATTCCTGTTTCTCTCCATTCCACCACTATGAAAAGTTTCTTAAAGAGTCAGGGAGGAATGTCTTGGCTTTAAGGTGTTGTCTTTAGTCTAGTTGGAGATGGTATCCCAGACACTCAGGTAAAACATTTCTATAATGTCCTGAAGATAAAAGAGATTCTTTAACTAGGGTCAGACTTACTATATAATTAAAGTTGTGTTTACAGCATGTACAGTGTTGGCTGTCAGAGGTGGTTGTGAGGCATGAGGCGAGCTCTCTATTTCAGGTTTGCTCTTATGAAAAGTGATTAAAAATCTTTTCTGTCTCTCTTTATAGTCTCCAGAGTTCCAGAGATACAAAGAGGACTTCCCTGCTCGTATAGACAAACTACGACAGCTGATAGAAGACAAAGTTCATATTCTACAGCCCCCCATCACTGAGCAGCGACAGGTTAGTGACATGACAGTTACTGAAAGGTTATCAGCTCTTATTTGAAAGCTTCTGTACTTACTCGGACTATGTTGAGGGTATAAGTGCATTCACACTGACAGTATGGAAAAATCTAGTGCCTTTTGAATACAGAGTTTGCACAAGCAAAACGGTCAAAAAGTTGAGTGTGGAAAACTGGACACTTCTCGCCTTCACTGGTCGCCATCTTGGCTACATAGTGGAAGGGGTGGGGAAAGATGAAACGCTGGTTGATGGTTGCGATTGATGAAAAGCAAAACAGTTGTGAACAGTTGTGAAAAGCAATCATCATCGTCAAAGTGGCAGTGTTTGATTTGAAACAACACTACCCAGAAAACATTTGTGCACTGCTCTAGCAAGTACAAAATGACAGCAATTTAAAAACCGTTCAATAGTCCGTACGAGAGGTTAAACTGAATTTTTACAACACCTTTGACCAGAGAACAAGAGAAGGTACTTCAAAAAGTCTGCTGCAGTCATAGGCTGTAAATATAAATGTAAAGGGATCTTTGCATTTGGAAAATTAACCTTTTCCTAACATGTAACACTGAATTTATGTTGTTTGAATAATAGGTAACTACCTAAAAACTATTTGAGAAGAAATTGGCAGAGAAAAACCAAAACAAAACTACGTTATCTATACAATATCTATATGATTACAAAGCTATCAAACACATCAACAACCAAGATGCAGTGTGTCAGGTACTTTTTAGTAAGTAAAGCATGGTTCACAACCAGAAGGTAAAAAAATTAAATGGACAAAAGATGAAAGTAGGGGTGTAATGGTACATATACCTGAACTGGACTGTTTCAGTACAGGACCTTCTGTCCGGTCCGCATGCAGACTTATCGGAGTACTATATATCCCGACTATAAGTCGCACTTCTTTCATGATTAGCTGGCCCTGCAACTTATAGTCAGGTGCAACTTATATATCAAATAAATGAGGTACTGTTATTGGATACTTTTATTGCTTATTCATATTGCAGCAGCTGTGACAGCTCTGCGTGCTAACGGAGGCTCGGCATCTCTGGCTTTTGGACAGCCTGACAGTTCCTGGTGTTTAGCGTCTGATCACTTGCGTTGCTTCGCTCTCCCTTGTAGACAGATTTTCGGGATTTGAGTCGCAAACTAGTGTGTGTGTGTGTGTGTGTGTGTGTGTGTGTGTGTGTGTGTGTGTGTGTGTGTGCCACACATTGAGAAAAGAACTAAACTGTGACTATGGTCACAGATTTGAGGTGCTTTAGGAAATATTTAAACCTCCTGATATTCAAATACTTCCTTATCAAAGTTAAATGTAAATAATTCTCTGGAAATTGTAAATAGGGATGCACTGAAATTGTTATTCTAATCATTAGTACCATAGCATAAATTGATATTAAGGCTTCAAAGAATAATGCCTTCTTCAGAGATGACCTGGGAGTGCTTTAAAAAGGCAGAATCTTTTTCTGCATCTTTTGTGATGGTTGTGACATTTTTCTGGACTCTACCCTACACATTTTGTGTGCGTATGTGCATGTGTGTGTGTTTGTGTATATGGGCAGGACTGCTGTGCGTAATATAGAGAGCAGAGGAGAGTTGTAGGCATAACCATCCCGTCATTTAAACAAGATAAATAACATGAGGCTGTTTAGTCCTTTTTTCTGCACTCTGCTCTCTCTCCTACGCTCTGCGCATCTCCTTCTCCAAGCAGGTTCTCTGTAGTCATCGTGGCCTGAATCATTTCTCGTGCACGCATCACGTTTTACAAATCACTATCTGAGGGTCTTTCTCAGATATTTTGAAATACATCGGCCCTTATCCAGACAAGTGCGTGTCAGCTCCAATTTTTGCTGAAAATGCACTTTTTGGGTATTTTCGGCTGAAAATTTTTGGTGGCCGAAATTTCAGTGCATCCCTAATTGTAAGCATACTAAATCATGTAAATAAATGAATTTATAATCCAGTGTGACTTAAATAATTTTTTTTTCCTCCTCATGACACACTTTTTGACTGATGCAACTTTTATTCTGGAAAATACGGTACATGCGGAACAAAAATGTTTTAATATGTGCTCCCATATGACCCAAAAAGCAGAAAAAATATTTGCATTTATGTCCCTTGCTGTACCGGAAATGTATCAAATGGATTTTTTTTTTTTTTTTTTTTTTTGTACTGTTACACCCCTAGATGAAAGTGAAACTAACGTTGGACTGAATTTGTATCAGAGCAGCTTTAATAAAAACTGAAACATGGTGCCTGCAGTAAAAACTGTTAAGACATCTACAAGTGTAGCAGAGGCATCTAATGTCATTTTGTCTTTGCTGACATTGAAACTCTGTTAAGTGTTTTTGAATCTTTGCTGGAGGGAACAGGGCTAATTGCACAATACTGCCTTAACTGCATTCCTCCCAACAGTCTATACAGGGTTTAGTTTTTATTGGCAGCCTCTTTATGCCACTCTTTTATTTTTTTACTCTGTTTCTCTGTGGGAATGTGTCCTTCTCTGTTTATTCTTTCTTTCTGTTTCTCTTCGTCCATTTCTTTTTCAACTTTGTTGATCCCTTCAGAGGTCATATTCACAAATAAGCACGAACGTTATGTAAACCCCGGTCCACTGAAAATGTGTTATTTAATCAAAGCCAGCGGGTTCCCAAATCAAACAAATGTCCATGTTTTGAAATGCAAGTCCGTCAATTCGTGACACCTCTGTCATGTGAAGTGGTCGATGTGAAACTCGTCTAAACATTTGGTGAAATGAGGTTTGAATGCTCTCTGCGACACATTTGGTACAAAACGTTTTTTTTTTTTTAAAAAAAACGAGAGGTGATGAAAACCATAAACTCACTGAAAACTGTGCTTAAAATAAAGGTGCTGAGGTTAGCTAATACAAAATGTGACAAGATTCATGAAAAAAACTCGAGGCGTGTCACTGAACTCAGAAAAATGCTGGAACAGCATCAGAGTGACGACGGAGTCAGAAAGTGACCCTTAAGTGTTACTAAAACAGGGATCACTAGACACAAGCCTAAATGAGTTCCTGTTATCAGAATTATTCCAACATATTTAGTTTAGCTGCTTGTGGGTTTTCTAAGTACCAAACATCTTATCAGAGACAAGAATTTAGCTGCTGTATGAACATGATGCCAGTTTGTTTCTCAGACTGAGTCACATGGACACAGTTAGACAGACAGAAAGACAGACAGGCAGACCAATCATCATGTGCCAGAGTGACTCAGTGGGTCTGTTTTCTTTCAGCCCACAGACGCTCACGGATGGACTCTGTCAGCTCGACGAGTTCAGACTCACAGCCTGATTAAACGTCACCTTCACCAACTTTATCTGTACTCATCGTGTCCCCTCGTCCGTCTGTCCCCGTGCATCTCCTCCTGTCTGTCTGTCTGTTCTGATCTACCTGTCTGTCTGCTGACCCTACTCTCTGAACCTCCTGGAGGTGATTCATCACTCTTCTCAGGTTTACTCAACATGTCGCTGTGTCTGACAAACTGAGACAGCACAGCGCTAAAACCTGAAGTGTTACAAAGTTAAATACTCTCAGACGCAGTATTTTGTGACTTTGTCTGTTTTCTCATATTACTATCAGTACTCATGGAGCATTTTGAGATTAGAAATGCCAATGGCTTTCACTTTGTCTCTGGTAGGAAAAGATGGGTTATAAGATCGGTCGTTTTGTTACGTTACTTCTCTGAAATGATGTTTTGTTACTTCTTATATGGTACCCAAGGAAATATACCATAGAGGTCAACCTAATAAAATTTTGACAGTGTACTTTTACAAAAATAATACAGTCTAAGCTGTCCTCACACAAACGTAAAGGAATATCTGTGTGCTGCAATTCTGCACTGTTAGCATTAACCATCAGTTATTTTAAATGGCAGCCTGTGATGTGTGTAAAAGCTTCTTGAACTTTCCTGTCTGCTCTTGTGATCAGGGTTTGGTGTGTGAGGAGAACACAGGGACAGCAGGACTGTGGAGGTTTGCTGTTTTGAGTGAGGAGCTGACATTTCACCTCCAGCAGCTGCAGAGACAGACAGAGCAGGAGCTCAGTAACATCTGCACACAGTGAGTCAACGTGTGTGCTTCATTTTATTTGCTTTAGTTGTTTTTTTTTTTTTTCATGTGCAGCAGTATTTCCAGTGCTTTCAGGGGTTTGAACCTCAATGAAAATGTTGAACCCATCAACACATCAACCTATCACTCGACAGTTTTTGCATTTAAAAAAAAAAAAACACGAAAATATTCAAAAAAGATACCTCTGTTTGTATTTTCTCAAAGCTCACAGAAAAAGATCACAGACAAATATCATTGAAAGAACTTTATTACATAGTTTCCTCCTGGCTCTTGTTATTGAAAAAAATCTCTGTAATATGCCTGAGAGTTTTTTTTTTTTTTTCTCAAACTGGACCACCCTCTTTTGTGAAATCAGGACCGTGTTCCTTAATGTTTGAACATGTGAGTGGGAGAAAGCTCTGTGTCGCGTTTTGGGGTTTTGTCACAGAGCTGAAACACATATGTGGGAGTTTGTCTGTATCTCGTAACAGCAGCAGGTTCTGCTCTGCTGGAGAACACAACAGGATCCTGCCCTCCTCTGTGCGTACGAGAGGGAGAGAGTGTTGAAAAACGTGTATGTGGCTGAGAGAAGGTGAGAAAAAAAGGCAGACGAAACAAAAGTAAATGGTGCTTCTGTAATCCAAATTTTAAGTGTGAGTGCCTGTGAGTGTGTATGATGGTGTAAATCACACTTGGGTATCCTTCATACTTTGACTCATTAGTAATAAAGACTAAACCTTGCTTCTTTAGAATTACTCAGTGGCCTGGAAGTGTTAATACGTTAATGATTACACAAGTAGATCTGAAATCTTATGACAACAGAAGTTTGCAAGAAGCAGTGAACGAGGCTGATATGGCTGCAAAGTGACCCCTTTAGCCTTTGATCCGAGAGCAAAAAATAGTAGATATTATAGATCCGCTTTTTTGCAATCTTTCCTGACTGTTCACAGAAGAAACAAACTGACCTAAACACAGGATTCTTAGTAGAAGAGGGAAGCGTTTTTAATAGGGATGGAATCAAAAATTGTTTCACATAAGTATAAGCTGGGTTAAAAAAAAAAAAAAAACATTACCTCTTTTCTCCAGCAGAGGGTGAAATGTTTTTCTTGACTATCTAGTGACATGATGTCAGATACCCTGAATATGTCTTAAAAATTGACTTTTATTTGATTTTCATTTTTGGGGGAATATGGCTCCTCATAAAGTCTGTAGACATCATCATCATCATTCAGCTTTACATGGGCTGGTGTTAAATAAAGGAAATAAAATTGCAAAAATCGCCAATATCAAAGAATCGCAATTTAAATCAAATCGGCACTCCAAAATTAGTAAAAAAAAAATTGAATCTGGAAAAAAGCATATCTTTCCATTTTTTAATAGAAATACTGTATTTTATCATATTTTCAGCAGGGACTACAATGCAGCCAATTAAGCTCCTGACTGAGTGGATGTATTTTTTTAACCTGTGAGTGAGTTTGACCCGAAGCAATTAAAAAATGGCATAGGAAAAAAAAAAGATGGAGAGAAAAACAGCAGAACTCCCCTTTAATCCAGTCTGCTTTGTAATGTCAGTATTGGCACCAATAGTGAAAAAGTGAATCAATGGGAGTAAAAACTCCAGTATTAGAAACAGCCTCTCAAAAATGTGTCTGACATCACAGATGCTCCCATCTTTTAGAGTTTTATGTGTAACTCTGGTGTGGACATCAGGCTGGCTGGAAACACAGTAAGAGTGTGACAAACTGTAAAAGTTGGACTCAGTTTGAAGTCCATGTAAAAACTTCTCCAGAAAGTGTGAGAAAGTGAAAGTTTCCTGGTGAATTTTCCGTTTTCGTTACCACTTGTGCTGCGCTGACAGTAAACGTTCAGATGGTGGTAGGTGGCTGCTGCCTCACCCCGCTCTCTCGCTCGCCCATACTCTCTGTACTGCCGCCATGACGAGCCGTTTGGCAGAGCAACACTTCAACTGCTCTCACTTCTGTCAGACAAGACAAGCTTAAACACATCTCAGGATTCAAGGTGTGCCAGCAGACACACACGCACGCAGACACATCCTCCCACACACACATTATTCTGATCAGATTCCAGGAAACCTCCTAATTTCTCTGTAACTTTAGTTCTCATCTCTGAGACTGATCGGCTCCTGTCACAACTGGGATCAAAGGCTTAATGGGAGGAGATCAATGGAACAGCAATAAAACCTTTTACATGTCTCCATCATGTTGCCCTGCCCACTTCTCAGATCCTTTTGGCTTACTGGAAGAAGAAGACGTCACTCTGCTTTCTTTCTGCTGGGGCTTTCCTTGGCTTTAGAAGAAGGCTTATGGAGTCAGGTCAGCAACAACACAGGGTTGGGTTTTATGCAAGAAAGGAGGATGAGGCTGTGGCTCAACAACAACGGAGATAAGACAAATCTTGTGTTTCAACAAGCTGCACAAGTTGAGCAGCTTTCACACCAACATTGTTGGTTCCTTAAACTCTGCTGTCGAGCAGTTTCTTCGTCAAGGTGATTAAAAAAAAAAGTCTCTACAAAAGTGAGGCTGTCCTGCCTTAAGTCGGAAGTGAGAACATAATCAAAGCAAGCAGTAACACTTACGGCTCCCTGAGAGGTATTGTCATGCCAAACTTTTCCAACTCCAAAAAACACTCATAAAATGTTGAGTATTTCCGTACCAAAGTGAAGCCAAGCCTGAAAATATAATTTGGGGGTTAAAAGAGTAAAAGAGACAGAATCTCAAAAGCTCCTTTTTTTTTTTTTTTTTTTTTTTTTTTTGCAATATCACTCTTTTGCTTCTTTACATTTTTGGACCGGAAGGTGAGAAAACACATCACATCACAACGCCTCTATTCTGATTGACAGAATGCTCTCCACAACTTTTTTTTTTTTTTTTAAATAAGGACCATAAACTAATTAGAAAAAAAATTGATAAATCAAAGAGATTTTTTTTTTTCTTTTTCTTCTTGGCTTCTTCATAGTGTCCCTTATTTTGCAACTCCTAAAAAGTCATCTTGTTTCCTGGATGATAAAGTTTAAGAAATCTGAAAAAGACTTGTTTACTCTTTCCTGGAAAAATCAATTGATCAATGAATAAATACAACACCTGTTGGTCTAAAAACTTGTTAACTCAGAGTCTGTTTCACTTTAAGCATTTGCTGCAAACACAGCCAATATACGAAAAAGTAAAAACTACATTCTTTTCATGTTTATTTCCCTCCTTCCTTTGAAACCATTTCACAAATACTCTTCATTACAACAGGAAACATTCAGAGCAGCAAGGTGGTCCAGTCTAAAAATCTGAGCCTTCTGAGGGTTTAATAAAATCAAATAAGTAAGAAATAAAGGCATCACCAAGGATTTGAAAGGACACACGTGATTATCATGTTCATTTTTTTAATGACTCCTTTTCCCCTGTACAATACGTTTAGTGGCTAGTTATCTCTGCTCTGGTTTAGAAATATCTCTAAACAAATCCTGATCAGCTGTGTATAAAGTTTCAACGTATCATTTATGTCTCCAGCAGCTGGTGGTACACTGAGAGCTTAAACACACAAACAGAAAGTTCAGACCAGATAAACTCAGTCGCAGGGGCTGAAATAGTACACGGAGTTTAATTGAGATGGATTGTTCGTGTTGTTTTCAGCAGCATTTTCCCAGAGATAGACTGAAACAGAGCTTGGTTACGCAAGGAGACCTCTGCTTCTGCCAAGACTCACAGGCAGACTGGCAGCTTGGAAAACTCCCATCTCAACTCTGTCAACTTTCTCCTCTTCTTCACCTCCCCCCTCCTGTCCTCTGAGGGCTAATCTGTTTCTAATATCTCCCAAATCTACAGTTATTGACCAGGAAATCAATTTGTTGCCCCAGTCCTTTATCCTGTTAACCCTAACACCGTTTACACCCACATCGAAGGATGGATTTTCTTCTCTAGGATACCAGCAGCACTTAGGTCAGAGGTCACAGATAGCACAGATAGATAAATACACAGAGGAATGAGCAATGTGTTCCTCTCTCTGCTGCCACAGGGCTCCTTCAGAAAAACAGCTCTTAATATTCAGTGGCCTTCAGGAGCAAATAAAGAAGGGATTTAAAGAAGAATGGGTTGCATTTAAAGCCATCTCGAAGCTTTCAAATCTGCCAACAATAACTCTTTACTCAAGGTTCATGTGTTATTGTTTTTACCACATCTCTTCGTCTACCTCTGGGGATGGAGTTTGCTCAGTATCCCTGACATTGCAGCACTTGATGGAACTTCAGTTCCATTAGTACAAGTAGTTTGAGTAACTGAGAAGAACTTTTTCACTCCCAACTCTTCAAAGGATGATAATGAAGTCATTCCTGTTGCAACACATCTGGATGCTGAACTCCAGATCAGTGTCGGTGTGTTAGGTTTAGTGTTTTGTGCATGCTATGTTTACATAATAAGGCTGGTGGTTTGGACTCAGTATCTCGCCCCTGGATACAGACTTGCTGTAAAAACTCAAATCTTAACATGTCATTTATCTAATCTTTGCCTCATTCCTCAAAATATCCACCAAATTAATTTAAAAATTCAGAGCAGAACTTCTGTGGAAAAATTCAATAACTCATGGGTCAGTGTTCATTATGTTTTCTCTTACTGTTCCTCTGCTCTGCTCTTCTCTGATCTAACTCTAGCTGCCGTTTTATCAACAGAGCTGTCAATCATTCATCTTTAGAAAATCAAATAACCAACTAAAACTAGAATATTCAAAGGAAGAACACTTGGAATAAATAAAACCACATGATAAGAACTAACTGTATTGAAGGAAGACATGCTTGAGAGAAATGCATCTGATGTATCTTTTTAATATAATTTTATACTTCAATCCTTGTTCCATCTGTTGACATTGAGACAGGGTTTATGACCTTTTATGCTGCCAGCCAGCAGAGGGATCTCTTAGTCTTTTGGCTTCACAGTCAGTGAGCACTGATAACATCTATGTTGATATACAATCTGCAATTCAAGCTCATCATATTGTTCTGAAAACCCTAGAACTATTTATAAAATGTGGTGTCTTAATATTAACAGTGTTTGACCATTTAACAAATTTGTCCAAATACTGCTGCAACAAAATGATGGAGACACGTAACATCTATTTATGTGGCATTTTTCAAACAGCGTGCAGGGAGTGGTTAGAGACAGTGACAGAAAAAAACATACATGAAAAAAAAAAAATACATGATAAGATGATCAAAAAAACGAAGAGTTTAAACAATGTGTATCAGAACCTTTTAAACAAACTAGCTGGTTTTGGAAACCCTGAAATCTGATAAAGCTGAAAAATATATTTGATTCTTTCTCTTTCATTTATCCATTCAGTTTCACTCTTGTTTTTCTTTCAGTCGCTTGTCGTTTCCCTTCTTTCTCCTCCTCTTTTGAGCCTGGTTGTGTAATGGTGCTTATGTGAAAAAAAAACATGCTTTCTCTCATCCTTATCTGTCTTTCTCCCCCTTGTCATCCTGGTGAAACGTTTCTGTTTCGTTGTTGCATCCCCCTCCCTCCTCTTTCCTCCCTTCAAATAAATATGTAGAAAATGTATGTGCAACAATATGAAGTGGAGTGAGACATTAACAGCAGATATGATTTACATACAGGTCTGCGGCATCACCTTTGTCCATGATAGAAACAATGTGTGGAGTGGGTTTTTTCCTATACGGTGAATCCTTTTTGTTCTGTAAATACGCCTCAGCATGCACATCCTGAGCATGTGGTGAAACCAACATATGTGACGGGCTTTGTAAAGAGAGGCACATTAATGTAGAAGAAAAAAAATTAACACCCACATATTTTTCACCTGCAATTATGGACTGAAATGTGTTTGTCACATACATTCAAGCAATTATGGAGCCCTGTTCACGCTTTTCTGTATGTACGCACCTAATCAGAACACACCGACAGCTGTCAGTGTGTGTGTGTGTGTGTGTGTGTGTGTGTGTGTGAGTGAGTGAACGAGTATGTGTTATTTTAAAATTGTCAAAACACACGCACACATACACAGATATTGATTTGTAATTACTGTCTCTTCACACTGATGGACGATCGCTGCTCAGTGCACTCCGGTGTTCTAATGAAGCCATTTGATTGGTTAAGACGCGTTTTGATTGACAGCCGACAAAACAACTTGTTAACTGAAGCTTCAAAGTCTTCGAGTCTCCTGAAAACCACCAAGTTGTTCATTTTGTCTGAACACTGATCAGGCTGAAGGTGTGAGAAGCGTTTGCACAATTAAAATCACTGAGAGGTTTCCCACAATGCACCAGGTATATCTCAGTGCCATGCTTCACTTACATTGTTGTCATGATGTGGAAGCAACAATTCCTGAACATTTAAATTTTAGAGCATCTCAGGTCAAAGAAGAACTGGCGATGACTCGTTTTCTGAGGCAGTCTCTCAGAAAATGTTTTTGTAGCTACAGCAGATTTTGGGATATTTTGGTATCAATAAACAAGTGATTCATGAGCTGAAGTTGAGCCCTGGGTGGAGTCCAGATTTCTCAGATTTGTTTTCTAATGAAAAACTCTATTGACTGAAAAGCACTAAAGCAAAATCAGACATTTTTCCTGAGAAACTTCCTAAGAATACCGAGCAAGTCTGATCCTTTTATCAACACTGCTGTAATAAAACAGGGTGCTGAGGGCAACTTGGGGGCAGATTTTGATCTTCAATAACAGATTCAAAGTACTTTAACTGAAGGCTGAAATCCGTTGCCTTCATATTTGTACGGGAGCATTTTGCTCTGTATGTGGAGTCTTATGAATGGTGCTTTGAGAATAGTTTTCCTTTTTTTTTCCCCCGAAAAAATCTAGACTTACACAAGAGCTGGACGGACCTTCAGTAGTTTTCAGAGGAGCTCAGCCAAATCAGCCCAGAATGATACGCAATTTAGTTAAGGAATTAAGCATAAGAACGATTACACAGAAACATAATCAAGGTTGTCAGTGTTCACCTGTTAATCCTGATGAGATCAAGGTCTCACTGCTGTTGTCATGACTGGAAAAAACCAACACTGCTGCACTTTTGAACGTCACATTTCACTTTAAAAATACTTAAACACGGCTCAGTTAACTAGTCAGAAGTGATACGCACTTTATTCAGATGAACTGGAGAATATTATTTTTGAGTGTGCAAAGCTTTGGATTTTACACAATCAAATCTCCAACATTTACTCAACCTTAAAGCATGATCTGTGATTCTTTTGCTAAATATTAAGCTGCGATCATCATCGTCTTTGAGGTCTTTTTTTTTTTCCAGATTTCTTTTTTCCCCCACAATGCTTACTGTGAAGTCAGCAGTCCCCCTTGAAAACCTCATCATTGGAGTGGTAATACGTTTCCCAGAGGCCCTTTGATTTTTTTTTTTTTTTTTTTGCGTCTTTTAATTTCTCTCTCTCAACATGTCTATAACACACCTCCAGTAATTTCATGAAAGACTTCCCGAAGATGAGCTCCTCTTCATCCTCACAAACAAAACACTTCTCTGCCTCTCATCAGCTGCAGCTTGCAGCACTCTGCAACGGAAGCTCAGCGCCTCCCAGTGGACACATTGTTAATTACACCTTGATTTATAATTAAATTTTAAGTCTACTACTGCTTAACTAATGCACTCAGTTTGCTGCTGGTAGTATTACATGCACAACCAGTAGTACAGCTCCTCTCATTGCTGCAGACTGTTCTATAACAAGCTGCACAAGAAAAAACATCACAATCTGTACTAATGCAGCTGCTGCTATAAATAACCTGTAGCTAATACAGTAATTGTTTCTACTTAACAACCACTACTTTGTTACTCTTACTTTATTGTTGTGCTGCAGTGGCTAACACTTGAAGTGAGAAGGTTGATGTTGACCTGATGTAAACATCATAGCACAGTGGTTACTCTCAGTGCTCACAGCCACATGACTGTTGTTGACTTTGCAAAGAAAGCACAGTATAGCTTTTTGTCTATATTTGAAGAGACCGAAATGTTTGTCCGAGGAAGGTATATTGTAACGTTGAACTTTTTAACATGATGGAGGGCTGCTTTGAGAGACCAGGATGTGAGAGCAGAAGGTTCAGCGATCACAGTTAACCTTTACTGTGTTTCTTCAAGTGCCTCTGAAAAAGCAAACAGAAGTTGTAAAAGCTTATTCAGACCTTTGAGATTCTGCGTGAAAGTACTGTGCAGTAACTGTCGTCAGCGCTTTCAGGAGTTAATCTCTGAGCTTCTTAAAGATAATCAGAGAGCAGAGAGGTCTGACCTGTCCTGTCCTGTCCTGTCTTTTCTCTCCACTGAATCCAGGAGGGGCTCAATCTGTCAGCACCTGAGGGGTTAAAGCTAATCTGTTCCCAGTTTTTTGTTTTTTCTTTCTTTTTTTGTGCTTGTTTGTTCGATCTATTGATGTCATATATGTTTCAGGCATGTGTTTCAACTCAGAACAGTTTATAAGTCCAAATCCTTATTTATCTCTATGTATTAATCAGGAGTCACTTCATTGCACACTTGGTTGTATTAATTTTTCTCTTTTTTGTGCCTCAAACTTACTAACATCTACAGCATTTGCAGCAATTCAAACTTTTTGGTTGAGCCTGTATTAAAACCACTAACTGAGAACAACTTTTATATTTAAATAAGTGAACTCTTTGAGCCCCATACAGTTAAACCTTTAAAAGGCCAGTGATATAGAACCTAAATGTGAAGCAGAAAATCTCAAGTATGAGTTTCTAAATCTCAGTCCTGAGAGTGTGCTGTGTTTAAAGACTTTGGTTTTTGTAAACTGAATGTTTTTTGTCTGTTTGTTTTCAGACTCTCACTGATTAAGGGTCGTCAGCAGCTGCTTGCTTCTGAGGTTTTGAGTCTTAAGGAGAAAGAGAAACAGGCAGAACAGGAGCTAAAGAGGATCTCCAGCCCTCAAACATCCACTGTAAGTGACCACAGCAGGACATCTAGACCCAACTCATGGGTCCTTATTGGTTACGAAACAAAGTGAATGTGAATCATAAGCAATTAAGGGTGTAAACTGAAGGTTCAGTAAAAAATGTGTTTGGTAGATGCAGAAAAATAAGATGGCATTATGGTTAATATTCTTTGTTGCTTATAAAAAGTTGTACGTATCTGAGATTGTGAGATTCCTTTCATACACTGTAATAACTGAAAATGAACTTGCATTTCAATGTAGAAGAAAAATGAAGTTTATAGAATATATCAGATGCAATTAAATATATATGCAAATGTATTTTATATATACTTGAACACAATCATGCACAATAGCTTTAAACGCAAAATGACTAACCAATGAGATTCTACTTTTCCTTGAAACAGTGATTTTTAGCCAAAAATTTAATTTTTTTATCACTTTCGTCTTCCCCAGTTTCAGCTTTGCGCTTATCGGGAGCTTCAGGTCTCCATCACTGATCGTCTGCTCCAGTCAGAGAGGCTGGTGTTCCAGGAAGAGGCACTGAGTGCTCTCCATAACCTGCTGACCCAAGACCTGAGGAGGTACCAGGAAGAGACCCAGAGACTGACCCACTTCACTCAGAAAATACTCAGGCAGTCCCACAGGTAGCCAAAACAACATCCTAAAAGATTTGATTCTGATATACTATGTTTAAGATTAAGCTTTAATCAAATGCACATTTTTATTTGTTTTTGTTTGTTTGTTTGTTTGTTTATTTATTTGCCATTTTCCTAGTTTGAAAGTAAGACATTAAATTTCAAATTTTAGGAAGTGAGAACAAGTTTAAAGAAGCTTGTGTCGAAACTAATTATTAATTTCATGATCAATTAATCTATGGGTTATTCTCTTGATTAATCGAGTAGTCGTTTGGCTCATAAAATGTGTCTATGTGTCCAAGATAACATCATCAAATGTCTTGTTTTATCCACAAATATTCATTAGCAAAGAAACCAGATAAAAGTTACATTTATGAAGCTGAAATCAGAGAATTTAGACTTCTCTTTCTTAAGTAATCATTTAAACCAATTAATCAATTATCAAAATAGCTGACAATTTAGTAATCCATTAGTAATTCATTATTTGATTAACTGTTTCAGCCCTAGTTGAAATGTAGTTATGATGCATAAGACAAAAACTGTGCCTGGCTTTAATGTCACAAGCAGCAACAATTAATAGTTTTGTGTTGTTTTGTTTTTTCTCCCATCAGGTCAGACGGAAAGGAAAGGTTCCCCAGCAGAGAGAGCATTCGCAGCATGCAAGGAAAGAACGAGACAGAGCAGGGAAACAACATGGTAAGTACAATTTTAAATCACATAATGCACAAAAATCCTGCTGTCTTTTATCCTTATTTCTTGTTCTCTGCTATCAGACCTCTAACAACCCTTCTAAACAGTATTTACTGTTTAGAAGTAGACTAACACCAAGCATAGTCTCATCTGATATTTTTCTGAATCACTCAGAGAGTTTAAAACCAGGCATCCCAAGCTGAGAACACGTTTTGATCAGGAAATACAATGAATACTCCGTCCTTGGTCGAACCAGGCTGAATAGAAGATTTGTGCTGTGTTTGTCGGATCTGGGTTTTCATGCTGGAATGTGAATCTCTCATTGTGCTGGGAAAAAAAAATGTCCGTTACATTAAAGCCTCCTTTTCCTAGGTGATTTTGTTCTGACCCTGAACCCAAAAAATGAAACATATTTTTCATCCCTTTACTGCCGTCTTTCTCATTTTTGCTAGCACAGCCTGTTCAGAAATATTGAGAGGGAGTGGTTGAAACTGTGTAACCACATTGAGGAGCTCTTTAGATTTTACAAATTTCATGAGAACATTGAGGAAAAAACATGTGTTCACCCAAAAAATAGGTAATTACAAGAAACAAGTTGATAAACACAAGAAATAAAGGGAACAAAAAATTATTATAAGGGCTGTGTAATGGAAGGTCACTTGTAGCCGAGCTTTCTGACCACCCATGGCACAAAAAAGGCTTTCAGGCTATTTTAAAGAGATGCGAAAACAGAGAGTTGGAAGAGGCAGATTTACAGGCCAGTCTGAGCATCCTAACAAAGAGCAAAATGGCTGTGGTGGCAACAGCAGCACGACACACAGACTGTGATGGCCGCGACCGGAACCAGTGCGTGTTGACAGGTGGCAATGTGCGCTGGCAATTTGGGCGAACGTCCCAGGTCAAAATGCTAACGTTTCAGAGGCATTGCATTAACCAACTGGCTTCCATTTCCCTGGAATGTCATTTGGAAAAGAAACGTTGTGCTGGTCATTCAATGTGAGCTGGTTTACTAAATGGAGGTGGCTGCATTATATCGAAGACGGTGATCGCGTGGTTTGCTTCAGCTGTGTCAAAGCAGTTGAGAAAGGTCTAATAAACGAAGAGAATGCACGGAATGCACTGTTTGGATTTGGTGTTCCCCAAAGTTGTATACCCAGGTTGAGCAGAAATTGCATCTGTACTCTGCTGAACCAGCTACCTCACTTGCCGTAATTGTGGTTTTGATAGCCCGGATCCAAATATTACTTCTGCCACACCTTTGTCTGTAGGAAAGGGAAACATACCACGGCCAGCACAACACAGGGCAGCATCACAGAAATACCACTTCATTAGTAAGTTGATGTGATAAATTCAAGGAGTTTTATGTTGCCCAGGCTGGCATACTTTGTAACTGACTGGTCCTACCTTCTCTATTGACTTGTACGGCCCTTGCCAGGATGCCAATAATTTGTGCTCGGTGGTGGGGACCAGGACCAGCACCTTTTCCCCCTGTTGAAACTCCTGAAGTCGGGCCCCTCTGTTGTACACTCACCTCTGAGCTTCTTGGGCTTGAGCCTGACCAAGGGCCATATGTCTTTCATACGAGCCTGCATTGTTTCAGCATGCTCCACCAGGCTCCGATGTTGACTTTGTTGCTCATCCCAGGCCTCTTGTGATGTTGAGGAGACCCCGAGGCTGTCTCCCATACAGCAGCTCAAAGGGGAGAAGCAAGTGGATGCCTGAGGTACCTCCCTGATGGAGAACAAGACATAGGGCAACAGCTGATCCCAGTTACGGCCATCTTTATCAACCGCCTTTCTCTACATTGACTTCAAGTACTTGTTGAAGTGTTCAACCAACTCGTCTGTTTGTGGATGATAAACTGAGTTTCGAAGCTGTTTTACCTTGAAGAGCTGGCAGAGGTCCTTCATTACCTTGGACATAAAGTGGGTGTCTGAGTTCATCAACATCTCCTTGGGTATCCCCACTCTGCTGAAGAGGTGAAAGAGCTCCTGAGCAATAGCTTTAGTGGTCATGTTCCACAGGGGATTAGCTTCAGGGTACCTGGTAGCATAATCCAGTTTCTGATTCTGTTGACATCTTCAGTCATTTTCGGAAGAAAACAGCTTGGATTTGGCTGCATGGCTTCCTCTCTTGGGGCAAAGGGCAGGAGCAGCTTCTGCCGTACACTTTCGAACCTCTGCATAGTGAAGGGCATTCTGTTGCTTTTGCTCTTGGATCATTTCCTAATGCAGGATCTACTGCTCAGAGGATATGCGCACAAGTTCCCTCAGAATGCCCTCCATGTTTTGTCTGCCACACCCCCACTCGGGTCCTCCTGCCCGCATTCTTCACCAAATTTGGAAACGGAAGTTCTAGCTTCTTCAAGCTCTGTCTCTTTAAACTGGAGAGAACTAAGGACGAAAGAAACAACGACTAAAAACTCTCCACCTTCTCTGTCAGACTCCTACTGCTACTCTCCCTCTACCTTTCTCCTCTGGTCTCCTCATCAGCTGCAGGTGTGTGGCTTTTCACACCTGTTCTCAGTCCTGCTTGTGGAGCCACCTTGCAGGAATTTAAACCACTTCCATTACTTTGCCCTCCGTTCCTAACAACACGCAGCTAAAGATGATCGGAGAAGTCTTTGGTGACTCTCCCGGTTACGCTGCATAAGACATAGCCGCAAATATGTTTAAACTCCATCCACAAACGAGGGCTGTTTTCAAAGAAGCTGAAGACCTCATCAATCTTTGTCCGTCTCTCCATCTCAGCTGCATCATCGGAGAGAACACTTTCCACTTTGCGCGGCCTGAAGACATTGTTATGCACAAATATGATACAAAAAAGACTGACACACCTTGCTGTCATGCATGTTCATGGAGATATTTTGGACAGTTTGGACATTAGCAGCCTTATGAGGAGCTTCATTAGTCCCAACCCGGAGAGGAAGTCCGCATTTTGAGTTGTGTGATGCAGGACACTTCTTTTTCAGACGCTGCTGCTGGTGCTGCACAGCACACCTTTTCACATGGTGTTCTTCAGCTTCAGATTTACTGGAGCTTTCTTTTACCCTCAGCACCCACTACTGAGAATATATTTCCGCGGCTATGCCTGCCACAGGACTGCAAATGACCTGTAATCTCACTGTGTACAATACACAATTTATGTTCAATAGTTACTTAGTCCCAATAGAAAATATGGTAAGTGAAACATAGTTTACAATAAACAATGTTGGTTTGAACTTCAAGCAAATCAAAACATTTTCTGTCATCAAAGAAGAAGATTCAATAGATGAAGCACCTGACCTCTGTATAGAAACAAAGTTTTTAAAGGGTTGAAAGCAGAAGAATAAGAGCTTAAAAAGAAAATGATTTTAAGCAAAAGTGAGACATTAAATTAAAAAAAACATTAAAATTTCAGATGTATTGTGCAAAATTAAGAATTCATGCAGTCCAATTAGATAGTCTCCTTTTTCTTAAGAAATAAAAATTAAGCTAATATTCACATTTTAAAATTCTAATAACTGAATAACACTAACAATTCAGGTAGCACTAATAACACCTCGATATCTTTGATAGAAAACAATAAAATTGAAATTTCTTCACACAGTTTATTTAAGAAAGAATAGTTTGTTTTCGTGTGTGTGTGTGTGTGTGTGTGTGTGTGTGTGTGTGTGTGGCTGGCATGGATCCAGCTGTTGTCAGTCTTTCTCAGACAGTCGGAGAGGAGACAGAGGAAACATCTGCCTGCTCATCTGGCTCTGTCTGTCACAAACACACACACAAAAACACAACACACACACACACACAGAGAGTTTGCATCTATTCCTCTCTAAAACAGAAGCAAATAAAAAAAAAAGAGAAGAGTCCCATTATGAGCTGACACAGTTGTGACAGGAGAGGATGAGGGAGGAAACCTGGTTTGGAGTCTTATTATAACAGGAAACCTGTCAAAGTGTCAGCACAGTTTAACTCATGAAGCTTAAACACAAACAGCAGACAAGCCGCCTGCCATCCTGCTGCAGCTCCAGCACACAACTACAGCATGAATCACACTCACTGTTTCCCGTTCAGACGCATCATCATTGAGAAAAAGTGGAATTTTCTGAAAGAAGCAAAAGTGAAATTATCATCACTTGCTCCCAATAGACATGTAAGACGGAAAAATAAATCCATACAACATTCATCATAAAACCACAAATTTCATGCACCACTTGGAAAAACCTAAAAAGTTCAAAGGTATTTTTTATACATGTAGAGGTAACAGGTAAAACTGCAAAAGAAAACAAAACAAAAGAAATAGGGGGGAAAAAGCTTGGTAGGAAGGAATGAAAACAATCACAGAAGTTTTTAAACCTCCTGTTCTCTTATTAATCTGAGCATCAACCTTTAAAAAAAATTCAGTTGAGATGTGTTACTCTCGCATTGTAACTTTTTTATCAGATTATTTTTTTGGGAAACTGCCACAAAATGAGCCAGGATTTGTATAATCACACATAATTTGATTAGATGAGAATCTAACAGATCTAATTCGGAAGGATTTTGTTTAGATTTGGTGCTCCATGCGAGATCTCTTCGGCACTTTACCAAGCTGATTTTAATTTTCCATCAGAAATATCACTGATTTACTTTAGTTATTTTATAGGATTATTGAAATAAAAACAACCCAATGATCCAACGGAAGCTTATTTATTTATTCCCACATCAACTGAGGAGACATGCAGGATTATCTGTGATAAATAATCTGTAATGTAGGGATGAATGTGGGCTAAGCACAGTGTGAAAATGTACAGGCCTCAGGGTGAGGACAGCGCGCTTCTTGTTGATTAATCTCTGTTATTTACTGTCACAGTGAGTGAAGGGGGAGGGGTCAACAACGACAACAACAGCAACACAGGAACATATTGCTAAGCAGATTGCCTCTGGCTGAATGTAGCTCAACGTTTCTCTCTCTGTGAGAGACACACGTGTTCAGCGTTAGACTTCTGCTGCTAATTGGTTATTTATTTAATTTTTTAATTACGACGTTGTTTACCCGCGATCCAACAGTGACAGTTTGATTTTCTGTTACGTTTAGTGCATCGTAAATGACTTTGAGAAGGTATAAGCCATCGATGTGGGGGGGTGGATTTTAATAACTTGTTGTAAGAGAGAGAAAAGTTTCTGTGAGACTAGAAAGTAGAGTTAGATCTAGAGAAAAGTTATGAGCTTTGAGAAGCATTGAGGGTAAATTGTAGGAAAAACTGTGACAAAGAGTGAGGAATTAAAACAGTCGAGTGTATCAGTCACTGCAAATAGTAAATATTGCTTTAAAACAGCTGTGGTGGTTTAAAGATGAGGAAGTTTCTTGGAACTTGATTTTGGATTTTTTTTTTTTTTTTAGGTTATTTGGACTCTGCTACTTTTGAGTTTGACTCCCACAGCTTTGGGTTCATTACAAAACAGCTATTTGTAATAAGTTTGTTGGTCTAACCTGTGTTCTAACATTGGGAGTCTTTTAAAAACAATTTGTACTTTGTTGGATTTATCAGCTAATAAATCAAAAAATGATCATACTTTTAAAATTTTTCAAGACTGAAGAGTTCCACTTGTTAGTAAGAATTTGTTTTGTTTTTTTACTCGATCACTTTGTTCCTTGAGAGTCTGTGGAAGTGTTTACAGGTCAACAAGTCAAGAGTTGGCTTTTCTAGATTTTTGTCTCGCATTCCTGCATAAACGTTAGTGAGGCATTCTGTGTGTTTCCCACGATGCAATGCTGTCATATATTTGGGTCAGATGGTGCACGTCTCTACACCATATGTCTGTACTGTAGTGAGGAGGCCACAGGGAATGATAGACCAATGTGTATGTGCATCTGGGACCTTTAGAAATATAAATCAAGTTTCCCTGAATGAAGCTCGATCTGATGCAGTGGTTTTTCCATCGCTATGAAACTTTTTCTCTCTTTAATTTAAAGTTACGGTAATCATGGGAATTTCTAAACATCTTAAAGATTACTTCCAAAATAAGCAATAACGGCAGGCATGCTTCACAGCAAAAAGACATCCACCTGACCTATGTTGTCATGGTAATTCAGGCTCCGCACACATAGATCCATCGTATACCCCTTATAAATCATTCTCACCGGCTCACTGTGCTCATTCCAGTAAATTTACAGAATTTTTTCTCTGACACATTGCCATTTGTTATTAGTTGTCTAAAAATTATGTAGTCAATAGATATAATCAATTTTTTTTGGTCTTCTAATCTCTTGAAATATTACATTTTTCTGTACTTGTCAGGTGAATCTGACTCATATTAAGCCTGATTAGACATTTTTCCTAAAAAAAAATAAAAAAAAGTCTTAAGCACTTGCTTAGATTTCAGTTTTTGTAATATAAACTCATAGGAACAAATGGATTCCACTTAAGGGCAGAAATATAAGATCCCACTCATTTAACCACCACTGAGTGTGACCCTGTCTCCTCATAACATAATGGTGAAATTGAGAATGTGCTGGGCAAAAATAATAACATTAAAAATCATCAGCTCAGAGCTAATCCCACCACAGCCTGTAAACATTTTAATACTGAGGTGATTAGCAGTCATCCTAAACCCCAGACGCCAACCCTCCCAGACCCGGCTCTGCTCCCAGCCCAGCCTTGGCTCACTGTCCCCTGGGGAGGCAGCCAGGCGAGCCCCTGGATTAAGGCCACTCGGTGCTTTGGACCCTCAAGCCCTGAAAGTTAAACCCCTGGATGCTCGCCACTTCATTTCTCTAAGTGGCATCGGCCTCCTTGTTATGATTGTTAATTAAAGTTGGATTTAATCAAGTGGCTTGTTGGCAAATTTGTTCTATTCCTGTTTTTTAATATGTGGAGAGGAGAGTGTTTTTCAATCACAGCCTCTCTCTGGTTATCAGTTCATGGTGTGGAGTACTGTATATATCCCATCTTTTATTTCAGTGTGAGAAAGTGAAGTGTTGTGCTGCAGGGGGGGAGGGGGCTGATTTTTCAGATGAGCGAGCAGATGTTGCACTTCCTCAAGAGGAATTTATGTCAGATAGAAACACACACACACACAAATGCACACAGCATGCTTGTTATCTATGCATTTCAACAGCAGAAAAACATCTACCTAGTGTAAAAAAGGGGACAGAGGCGGAGAATTCACATTTTTATTGAGCTCTAACAGATATTTTTTCTAAATTTAAAATTAAAGAGAAGAGCACACATATATGAAAAACATGAGAGGCGAAATCATTATCAGACACATTTGTCTGATTTACCATTGCTCTGTCTTGAACCATACATCAACTTTTCTGAGTGAGCATCCAGTAGTGCAAAATTTAAGCCAAGAACCGGCATGTCATTAAGACAGGCCTGCTGTTGCCTGTTGAACATTTACCCAGAATGCACAGGGAGAGACTGAAAGAGAATGCGACTATGTTCTAATCTGCATAGTTAATGTCTTAAGTCTGTTGTGTCACCCACCACTAACATGGTACATCTGTTACTCAGACTGCGTTAACTGTGTTTTGGGGCTCTGTTATTGTGTTCACCCTTTTCAGAAAGCGTCTGAGCCTTCTTCCCTCAAACCATTAAGTGTTCATCAGCCCACCATCAAAACCGAGACCGAACAAATCAAGAGAGCGAGTCAGAAGCCATCCGCAGTCCTGTCCAGCTCAAACCTGCGCCGAGCCGGCAGCATTAAAGACCTGATCAGTAAATTTTCTGGACCAGAGAACACCTCTGCTCCACAGAGCCTCTCTTCTGGATCCCCCAAATCTGCTTTTCCTGAGGCACTTGGGTCTCCAAAGTCCAAGATGAGCCCGGCTACACCAGGCAGTGCTGGACAAGACAAGAGCCCAATCCCCAGCATCTCTGTGACTCCAGCAATTAAACAAACCAGTCAGAATGGAGTTGAATCAGATCAGATTGGCACCAAAACAACTCAGATCACTGCAAAGATTGATTGTCCAGTGGGAGACAGCAGTGAGAAGACTGACCCAGACACAAAGAGGAAAACACAAACCACAGACTGTGGTAGAGAATCGGTTGCTGACTCGGGTGTGGGATCGGTAAGCAAAATAAAAGCCCCGACTTTGTTGTCCACGCATGACAAGAAACCTCTGCATCTGCTATGCATGGGGCAGCATGACTCTGCTGTTTTAAAATGCATCACCTTGCATGATTAAAACTCCTAGAGCTGCAACAATTAATCGAATAATGGATTATTAATCGATTACTAAATTAATCGTCAACTATTTGGGTAATCGATCAATCGGTTTAAGTAATTATTCAGGGAAAAGAAGTCCAGATTCTCTGATTTCAGCTTCATAAATGTGAATATTTTCTGATTTCTTTGCTTCTTTATGACAGTCCTGAATATCTTTGGTGTGCAAACAAGACATTTGATGATGTCATCTTGGACTCCAAGAAACATGGACATTTGTCACCTTTTCTGACAATTTATGGACCAAACATCTACTCCATTAATCGAGAGAATGATCAATAGATTCATCAATTATGAAAAAAATCGTTAGTTGCAGCCCTAAAAACTCCGTCCTCGACTTGTACGACTTACAAACATACAACCGTGAAAGGCTTTATCAACATACTAATCGAAAGGCCTCAGATTCACATTTCTCTTCTATTCTTTCACCCTGAATGAACTTCTTTGTTGCTTAATTCCTCTTTATCTAACATAATAACACCTACCTTTACTTAATGACTGTGTTGATCTTAACTGCATGGGAGTTATTGGGACGTGTGCATTCTTTCGTCTTGTCTGCTCAGGTTTCTGCCTGAAAATGTGGTAAGAACCTGTTTTACAGCTTGTTGTGGAGTTTCTGCTCCCTGTTGGCCTGGAAAAAACACTCAGATGTAGAAAAAATGAAGGTTAAGTTGGCATATTGTTGATGAAAAATCTTTTGTAATAAAATGCTTAGAACTCAAACAGTTTTAAAAGTTGACTTTGATAAACCTCATTTTGAATATCGATCATTCATTTAATCCATGCTTTATCTTTTCTCCCTTGAAAGATTTCATTGTTCAATACTTAAAAATGAGCCCTGTCTGACTTTATTGTCTGTATCTTCTTTTTTTTTTCTCTCTTTAATAACTGACACCTGCACACTTCCAAAAAACTCCTCCTGTGTAGTTTTTAACACCTCTGGGAGATGCATGTTTGTGTCATTTACATCCATGTGATTGTTCTCCCTTCTCTGCTGTCCTCTGCCTTCAGGAGTCTGAGTTAGACACAAACAAGCAGCCAGAGAGCCCTTCAGAGGACGAGCCCACTACACCCAAAGCTGTGTCTACTAACAAGAACCCCAAATATCAGCTGTTCCTCAACAATGAGATGAAGACCAATGGGGTGAGCGGCAGGGATGCAGATGGTCCAGGAGGAGGTGGGCTGGTGGGGGAGAACGGGCCCAGACTGCCCCGACTGGAGACATCCCGGCTGGGGGTGAACCACTTTCGGGGGTCCATGGAGTCCCTGGTCTCACGGGACTGGGACACTGTGTCTGAGAAGGTGGGTGTGGTCAATTTGGGACCCTGAATATGAGTGATGTGATCAGATTAGAGACAGCAGGATAATCACACACGCCGATTTACAGCAGGTGATTCCATCAAAATACAAACAGTTATTAAACAGTGCCATCTACTGGATGAATCACTGACACCATGCAGCATAAAAATGCCCCATCACATCAGTACAAAGATATAGTTTGTCCAAGTTTGAACCTTTGTCAAAGACCCTGTGTAGCAGAAATTAAAAAAAAAGAGATATCAGTACGGCTGCAGCTGCTTCGTGTAACGAAATAAACTCATTCTCTAAGAACGCAACACGTGAACACATGAACATCATCAACTGGCAGATTTTTATGTCCTCATATTGTTTATCAGTTTACATCTTAAAGATATATTTTCCTTTTCAGTTTGAGAACAAGAAAATAGCCTGGAAAAAAAAAGCTTAAAGGTTTTTTATTTTCTGAATTATTGCTGTTTTAATCATATTAGAGCTTCTTAACTTCTGTCTGATGTTTATTGTGGTTTTAATACATATTTAAAAAAAACTAGCTTTGAATCCTGATGGTAAAATATTTGTTTCATAAATGTGTGGTGAAGAAACTCTTTAATATTAAGTGACAGGAGTCTTTAATTTGGCCTCAAATCAAATTTAATCATCGAAGGAACCTGCTGTGCAAAATTCAACCATGACAAGTTCAGCTTCATAGTATAAACATGATTATTATTAATGTATTAAAGTATTAAGGAGTCGGTAATAAAAAAGGACCCACTCAACAATAATTTACCGCAAGTGATTATTTTTGATTAGCGCAATCAAATCAGCAGGTGTTAATGTGCTTAATAACCTCATAGTGCTATCTCTTCTTTTTATTCATTTCAGTCATCAGTATTTCACAAACAGGGCTTTTGCTTATATTTAATTAAAAAAAAGATCCTTTCATTATCTGATTAAAGAAGCATTTTTATATCCAATCCATGCAGATAATTGCAGCTCAATCTATTGTATGTATCTGATTTTTGTTTTTAGTCCAAAAATCTGTTTGTTTCCCTATTATTTTTTTTTTATATTAATATCTGTTTTATTTCATTTTTTTCTCCAGGGGAGCTTTTATGACAACTCTCCCAGGGTGTTCAACAGTCCATACTCAACCTCCATGGATTACAACCCGACACACCGCATGTCTGAGTTCAAGGTTTGTATGTTTTCATGACTCTGATACGGAACATTCCTCCTGTATTTAGTTGTTAACTCGTGACTAAAGTAATAACTTATATTTCACATGCTTACATTTTGATTGAGACACATCTGTAGACAAAGTTTTGATAGACCCTCATCTCTGCTTCTGTGTTCAGCCTGGACTTTCTCCCGCCACCTCAGAGATGAACCTGTACAGCTTTAACAGTCGCAGCACCAGCCCGGTGGGCCTGACTCAATCTACTCTCAGCTCCCCTCGTCCCCGATACTCCGCCTACGACTCCCTGATGAAGAGGAGGGCCGAGATGAACAACCCCGTATGTCTCTCTCTTACGCTTACACTTTATTCAGCTTTGTTATATGTAACATGAAAAATATGTGACATTTTTTTCATAAACAAGAGTTCTGTTATTAAAAAGGTTTTTTGTTTTTTTATAGAAATGTTTGGGGGGGTTTCTGTTGGAAAAATGTTGAATATTGAGCAAAGGATCTATTGAGAGACTGTTAAGGAGTATTATTATTTTTTATGATTATTACACTACTTGCAAGTACATTTCGGATAACATAAACATAAAACAACTTATTCGGGAACTTATCTAAAGTTAGTTTTATTTATTATCTATAGTCAGACTAGTCAATTGAGAGGTGGAAATGAGTTGGAGCTGAGAGATACACATACAATCAAACTTGCTGCAATGATACCAACTAGATTACAAATGGAAACCAGAGCACTCCTGCTTAGGACTCAAAAAAACATTCTGCATATGCAGTCCAGATTCTGAATTCATATGCAGAATGTATCTTTGTTGATTTGTTTGTATTTGTGGTAAGTCTGAATCAGCTAAACACAGCATAGGCCAGGCTCAGATGTTTGTATTAAGGTTTTATATTTGTTGTTTTTTTTAGCAGCCTCAGCAGCAGATTGTTAACACTCACTACAGTGTGCGCTCTGCCACGCTGGGATCTGCACCCAACAGAAAAGACTACATCGAGGAGCTGACGAAACAGCTGGACGCCTGTCAGAGGGTACGCTTCTTCTCATTCTTGATGGGATTCAAACACATGTAGCCCTGCTGTGAGGCTTTGTGTCTACACATGGGTAAAAAGACACAGTTGCCCAATGGATGCCAGATATGAAGTGTGGATCTGAGTTGTGTTTTTTTTTTCTTCAGCGCAACCAATTCCTGGAGGCAGAGAGTGTTGAGATGGACAAAGAGAGGAACCAAATCAGGTTCGACCATCGTTTTCTTCTTTTATTGTTCTTACAACGTTTGGTTCCTTTTATTCACTGTCCTTCCAAATGGGCTCATTTCCCTTTTTTTATTTTTTTTACAAATTTGTTTTGAAGAATAATTTAACTAACTATGACACTGTCTGCCTTCAAAGGTTTGAGATGCGCAACCTGCTCGTGAACAACGAGGACCTGCTGAGGACCAACACTCAGCTGAACAATGAGATGAAGAGGCTGAGGGAGCAGATACTGGAGATGGACAGAGAGAAGCAATCCATGGCTGAGAGATTCAGAGAGATGGAGGTGAGCAGATGGATGGATAATTAGATAGAGGGATGAAAAGAGCCAGCAGTTATATGTGTTGGCATGACCTTTTTCTTATTTTTCAGATTGAGGTGAAGGAGGCTCGTGAGGTGATGGTGGAAGCCAACAATCAGGAGTACGCCTTCAATTTCCTCCAGCAGTCACTTCAAACACAGCTGAAGGATGCTGAGGTAAACTTGGTTACACAGCAGCTACTGAAATTCAAAGCTAAATGAGTAGAAAGACAGAAAAAAAAACAATGTTTCCAGATAGTAATGCAGCCTTTGGACCAAAAACTGTTAAATCACTTTGACTTTTTTTAAATGAAACAAAGAAAGCGTTACAGAAATTGATGTGTGCTTGCATCATCATCATTGCTTGATGTTAAATGTCCATGGTCCAGGTTGAACTTAGCTAGAAGTATTTCAGAGGTTCAAATCAGCCTCTTGTTTTGCTTCATGGTCACTTTTTCATCAGCAGCAAGAAGCAACATAACCTCATCACCTCAGTATTAACATAATCTCATACTCTGTGACCAGATTGTCTTCAGAATTAACAGGTTATTTTCTTTGAGCGTTTAGTTCTTTGGCTATCTACAGGAAATGAAGAAACAGAGCTCTGAATTTTGTGTATTTTCTCTCCTGGTGTTCAGGACAGCCTGGAGAAGGAACAGCAGCATGCACAGACACTTTCTGAGAAGCTGTGGCGCGCAGAGAGGCAGCTGGAGGAGCTGGAGTTTGACCAAGGCACCAAATCGAAGAAGACTTCTGAACTCAACAGCACCATCGAAAGATTGGAGAGAGAGGTACACAGACTGAGACTGCGTCATTTGACCTCTATATATCTGTATAAACAGTGGTATATGTGTTAGTTTATATTCTCCATTTGTTCAACCATTAAGAAAATTTTCAAGGAACATTCATATCTGAAAGACTTGAAAACCAAACACTTACTCTTATACGAAATACATTAAATGTTCCAACAGATTATTTTGCATCAGATTGCATCAAATCATATCAGATGGAATCATAAAATAATGTCATGTAGTATAACATAACATGTTGTGTGGTGACTGTAAGGTAAACATAATGTAGCCTTCATTATAGTGTCATTTTGTTTTGTTTGGTATCTTAATGTATCTCATCGTACTCTAACCTAATACAAAGAATAACTATATGGTATTGTTCGTTATCATATAGTATTGTATGGTATAAGATGGTATTATAATATATTGTATCTTAACGTGAAGTAAGGTTACGTAATGTATCATAACCTAATCTGTCCTCAGAATTTTCTTGTTGAAACCTTAACCTTTAGTCAAACATCAGATAGTATTTGTGTTTGCAAAGCTGGAATGTTAATCAGTTGATAAGCAGGGTCAAAAGGACAACTGATGTATAAATGTACCCACCAATATATACAATAAGTCTGTACTGTTTGTGTTTGTTTCCAGCTGAGTGAGGCCCAGCTGGTGTCCACGCAGGCTGCAGCAGAGCTAAACCTGCAGCAGAAGCTGCGTGAGGATGGCCAGTTGAGGATAGAGGAGCTGGAGGAGTCTCTGCTGGAGAAGGAACAAGAGCAGATGAGACTGCAGGTCCTTGTCAACAAACTGCAGGGAGAGGTATGACCTCCAAATTCCCACCTCATGTGTGCAAAGATTTAAAGCCATAAATAGTAAAGAACACTTTGATATGGTGCGCTGTTTTTTTTAAATGATTTTATAAATGTGTCTTTTCGCAGGTTTCCGGTAAGCTGATCGATAAGGAGCGGACCCTGGAGGAAGAGATCCAGCTGAGAGAGAGGATCCAGCTTCAGTGTAAGCAGGCTGAGAGGACAGTGGAAGACCTCCACATGGAGCTGCAGACCACCAACCAGAGCAGGGAGGACCTGTCCAAACAACTCAAACAGGCTCAGGTAAACCAGCAGAAACTTCATGTACAAAACAAAACATTTTGTTACGTTATATACAACTTGGTTATGGATACTAAAGTATAATTTATGAGCCGTCATGTTATTATATTTTAAATGAGTTTTGAATAAATCTTTAAGTTTTCATTTCTAACACTAAACTGACTATAACAAGCAAATTAATTTGGTCCAAGTCTGGTATGAAAAATTGCTTTATCAGAGTTTCTACAGTGTTTGAACATACATGACACTGTAATTCAATTAGGTATGTCCACTTGAGTTAATCAGTCATCTAAACCATCAGAATTTGGGGTTAATGAGGCCTTAATCATGCAAATCCTATTTAGCAATCAATGCTATAATCCTAAATATTCATAATGGTGCTATATCTGCAGATATTTAATCTGTCCCATTTCTGAGTAACCTGAGAGTGCTCTGCTGACAGGTGTCATCCTGAAAAGTGACCACAGCTCAGAGGCTGTCAGAAAAAAAATATTTCTTGGTTGTTACCAATTTATTATTATTATATATTTTTTTTAATTTTTTAATTTATTTATCAATTTATTTATTTATTTTTTATTTATTTATTATTTATTTATTATTTTTTATTTATTTTTTTCTTTTTGCCCCTTCTTGTTTTAGGAGAAGATGATCGACCTGGAGACTGACCTGGAGGAGCTGCATGACAGCGAGCAGAGATGGGCTGCTAAGCACAAGAGAGCTATTGAACAGGTGAACAAACACTCCATAAACAGAGAGTCATTTAGAAAACATTGACAGATTCAGATTGACGTCCTTCCCATCATTGG
This sequence comes from Labroides dimidiatus, assembly GCA_030710495.1. Taxonomy (NCBI): domain Eukaryota; kingdom Metazoa; phylum Chordata; class Actinopteri; order Labriformes; family Labridae; genus Labroides; species Labroides dimidiatus. The sequence continues at coordinate 8,264,369 of CM061157.1, forward strand.
ATTGATTGGTTTGATCACATTTGGTTGGTTTCTGAGACATTTCTGTGTTTCCTGTCAGACTGAGCAGCTGCAGTTGAAGCTGATTCAGGAGAAAGATCTGAATGACCTGATGGAAACTGACAAGGCCGCCATGGAGAGACAGGTACTGTGTGTTTACAGAGTGTTTATTCATCTTTATTCATTAAAAAAAATCTTAAATAAATATTTGTTTATATGTTAGACAACAGTCTTCTTGATTACACATTATTTAACATTTTCACTGATTTGGTAATTTCACTGTGTGCTTTTTGAGAACTTAACAGTCAAGTGTTTAAGAAAATCAAACCACATTTTTGTTTTTCATCATAAACAAAGAGAAACAGTCACAAGTAAAACTTGAAATCTGATAAAAGATTTTGTTTCCTTTGCAGCTGCGTGAGCTGCGTCTGGAGGTGGAGGAGCTTCAGAGCTCCAGAGTTCAGGAAGACGTCATCTCCAGGGCGGAGAGTCGAGTCAAAGAGCTTGAGAACATTCTGAGGACTGAGGAGAGGTTAGTCACACAACCTTAAAACAAACCTCTGTGCTGCCTTCATCTTTTCATATTCCTTATTCTTAAACCATGTCATGCCTGTGACTCAGAACATTCAGTCAGGTCCAGGAAAGAAGAACAAGCAGCGTTACTTTAATTCAGACTTTTCCCATGTAGCCTTTGCAATTATGAGCGGAAACATTCAGATATGCAGGCATGATCTTGGCTTCAGGCTCCTGTTTTTGTTTTAATACAGGAACAAATCTACTCTGACAAACACCATCAACAAACTGGAGAGGAGGATCAATGAGCTCAGTGACCAGATGGAAGAGGAACACAGGATAGCTAATGAGCAAAAAGAACTGGTAATGAAAAAACTCACAAAAAACACAGAAACACAAAAACTACTCTCTTTTCACCACCCGATGGCACTGTTAACAACATTTCAGTAAACAAGGAAAGACAACTAACTTTGATTTTTCATCAACGGATAACAGTTACTCTGACTTCCTAAGGAGAACTGTGAAGTTTAATGTTTGGAGGCTGATTTTCCTCATTGTTCTGACATTAATCACAAATACTAGATTACATCATCTGATTTAGAAAATGTTTCAAATTGGAGTAAGTCTTCTCATTGGATCTGTTATAAATGCCAGCAATTTTTGTGACTTTAAACATAGTTTTGTTTCTCTGTTTGTAATTTTATTTGGAAGGATCAGCCTTTGGACGACCTATTACTAAGTACAGGGAGTGTCCATGCATTGGTTGCACTGTGTTTGTTAGCACTGGTGTTTGCAGTCAGATCTCTGCGTCCAAACTATCTAAACTAACTGCAGCTCTGTGGTCTCTCATCCAGATGGCTCAGAGGATCCGCTCTCTGAAGCGTCAGGTGAACGAGGCTGAAGAGGAGGCGAGCAGGAAGGAGGCGCAGTACCGCCACACCCAGAGAGAGCTGGCTGAGGAGAGGGAGACAAGTGGTCGTCTGCAGAGGCAGATGCTCGACCAGCAGACAAAGTATGTACACTACCAGTACACAAACTTGATTTAAGCTATAGGGATGCTTGTCTGTAGATGTGTTTTAAATACCCAGACACTTGAGAAAAAGAAGACCCTAAGAGATGAGAGGAAGAAGAATCTGATAAACATTCTGATGCTAAATGATTTTCTTGTGTGTGAATGACTTAATAAAGGAGCTACAATGAGTTTCTGGTTCATGGCGAGACATCAGATTTTGACGCATTGCCATGGACACACCTTTTAACTACAGGACATGACCTGATCAGTGATTCTTTATGAAGGCCTGAAAGACATTAATGAGCAGAACTGAAAAATATATTTTAAAAAGAGTTTTTAATCACAAATTAAAACGTATGACTTCCTCTTGATAATAAGGGCACTGTAGTATAATTTGAAAAAAAGCCTATAGATGCCCTCAGGCTGTGACACTAAAAAATGTGTTTGCATCTTGGTCCAGATCCAACATTGTACATGCGATGTTTGAATCTTTTAATTTTTTTCTGAAAAAAATGTAAACTTTTATGACCTCCCCTGGCCACGCCCATTGAGATATAAAAATTCCTGGGACAACTTCTAATTTTCAATGTGTAGTATACACAATTTTTTTTAAGATTATCTGAAAAAAACTGTGGGAAAAGATCAAATACGTACCTTATAAATGGTCAAAATTGGACATTTAAGACTATTTTTGATGGTAGTGCACACCAAAAATCCGGCCCACAGCTTAAAGTAGCCCAAGGGGACTCATGACTGAATTTTTTGGCATGTCTTGTTACAACTTTAAGCATGTTGAAGGCACAAATTTGGGGTTTGGGGGGGGGGGGGGGTGTTGAAAGAAAGAAAGAAAAAGAAAGAAAGAAAGAAAGAAAGAAAGAAAGAAAGAATAATAATTCCAAGGGTTTCAAGAAGTAATAAAGTAAAGCAGTTCTGTTGATTTCATCACACAAAATTTTTAAAAAGCTCTTTTCCTTTTCACAGGCGTATGGAGACCCTGACCATCCGTCAGACTCTGGACAACCTGAGATTGGACTTAAGTGTTGATGATGAAGAAGAGGATCTACCAAAGGAGGAAGAAACCCCAGGCCAAGTCACCAAAGTCTAAAGGATCACACTGCAGTTAGGATGTGTTTACACAGGGAATTTAAAAAGCTGCCACCAACAACAATAATTGAGAAGAGCTTAAAAGACTCCAGTCATTTGTTCAGGAAAGAGATGGCTGAAGATTGACAGAAATAACGTTTGATGCTTATTTCAGTCATTGAGGATTGGTAAGTGGGTTTTTTAACTTAAGTAACATCACATCAGACGAAATCCTGAGATAATCAACACTTTACAAAGCTGATAATTGTGTAATTCCCCTAGAAAGTGAAAGAACAATGTTATCTGAGCCCGAGTCTAAGAAAGATTAAGACAGAAAGTTTTTATTTTATTTTTTAATTTTTTTGTGCATGGATATTCACCAGTTTATGTTGAATTTGTCAGATTTAACACACATTTGAATAGTTGTTATTAAGGTTGGTAGAATTTTAATCCTTTTTATTTCTTTATCTGAAAGCATTGTGATGAAATGAAACCTCTCAAATTTAGCAGGATTTTGTTTAAGAAGGGAGAAGTTGAGTTTAAAATGCTAACTCATTCACCGTATCCCTGTGTATCTTATTTGGTCGCAGACACATTACAGAGTGATATAAAAAAGCATAACATGGTGTAACCGTGGAGGAGGGATCTCTACTTGTGATCATAGCTGTTTTTGATTCACACACAGAAACAATAAGGAGATTATTTATATTGAACACTTTTTTAGTGTTTGTGATGTTTTTATGGTTTTTAAGAATGTTAAATTTTCTATATCTGTGATGCTTATGGGGCAAAAAATGTTTTTGGATTTGTACGATTCAAAGTTAAATTTTAGTGATGTTAGAGGGTTTGCTGCTGTATTAATTTAGCCCATTGTGTCTTCCACTTACACTATCTGTTCTGAAGATAAGTTTTAAGGGAAAAATTTAACGTCTTAGCAAAATACACAAAACCAAAGGAAATTCATCTAATTGAGTTTACCTTATCTTTTTGTGCAAATTCTGACGATTTGTGTGCAGAAAATAACAAAACCAGGGTCAAAGAAATGTGTTGAAACTAAGTGTTGAAGTGATGAAACAAACTACGAACTATTATACATTAGACAGTTTATACGTTATAAGGTTTTCTTTGTGATATTGTGTTTGCTCTTATCTTGGCATTTTCTTAAGAAGTCCTCACCTCACAGAGAAAAGCAAACAGCTGGGCTGATAAATTCAAACCAATGGAGTATTTTGAGATTTTATTTTGAAAATATCGCTGAACAAGCCTTATTTTTTCCAGATTAATATTTTTCTGATTGAGTTGAAACTAAACCCAGCTGTATGTTGCATTCTTGAGTGGTGGTTATTGTGAACCCATAAATCTAATCTTAAGATGCTGTAATGTTTTTTTCTTTGATGTTTACATTGGTTGGTGTGTTTTACTTTTTTGAAACAGGAGCATAAATCACAATTTTGTACTCATGCAAAAAAAATGTTTGTAATTCAGCTGTTGGGAGTATGATCACAGCAAAGCGTCGCTGGTGTTTTTTTTTTGTTTTTTTTTTCTTACAGGAAGAAAAGGTGACTGTCTACATATGTAAAAAGAAATAGAAAACACAATTATTTTTGTAACTAGACCTCACAGTCTACTGGTTCTGCTGTCCTCGGGTATTTATTTTTTGTTGTTAACATTCTCTGCTTTGGTGAGAAGTTTCTACAAAATGGAAATAAACTTTTCTCCACTAAAGATTTTTCATTAAGTGAATTAAGTATTAAACTCCAAAAACGTGTCATCTATTCCACAAATTTTACGAAACAGAAACGTCACACAAATTTAAAAAATTGTAAATTGCGACATCAGTTATATGAAATCTTTGAGCTTTTTGTAAAAATGCTTATGTGTTTCATGAAATATTATTAGAGCAGTGAAATGTTGGGTTATTTGGGCAGCATGAAACCTTTGTCAGATTTACCTTCAGGGCCACCGTACTTAATGGTTAATGTCTGATTTTTGTCGTTTTGTTTCACTTCAGTGATTTTTAGGATAGGAAGGCAATTGTGTTAGGGTGATAGACACACCTCATTTAGTGTTTTCCACTTAATGGTCTCACTGTGTACAGTGTGCCTTACATATTGGGGCCAATACCAAAAAATACTAAAAGACAACTCTTTTCAATGTGGCATCAGTTTCAAGACTCTGGGGGTATAAAAAGTTGGTATTGTCAGAAAGTCATTCCCAGTTCATCATTCAAGCAGCCATGAACACACAACATCACTTAATGGACGAGCAGCGCAACCTGGCCATCGTGCGTTTTCAGGTTGGTAGCAGGCAGTCAGATGTTGCTGGTGAACTTGGTGTGTCTCAAAGTGTCATCAGCAGACTTGCAGAACTACTGGCAGTGTTGTGACAGACCCAGGAGTGGAGCCCCACGAGTGATGGTTGCAATGATGACCAGTACCTAAAGACCTGCACTCAGACACCGTTGCAGGTGACTCCACTGACACCAAGACACTGCTGTGACCGTTTGCAGTGGACACAAGACCATGTGACCAGGACAATGCATCAGTGGATTACCGTCCTTTTCACAGATGAGTGTCAGGTCACCTTGCACAGAAATTATGGTCATCAGCATTGCTGGAGAAGGTAAGGTGAGAGATACACTGAGGTCAACATGGTCCCCAGGGTTGGCTTTCGTGGAGGAGGTGCAACAGTCTGGGAAGGCATCACCAGTCAGCGTAAAACAGATTTGGTGATTGTAGATGGCTCAGTCACTGCACGTTCTTACCTCAGAGACATCATAGAACCCACCATCATCCCCCAATTCCACCAGCACACCCCCAACTTTCTGTTCATGGATGATAATGCTCCACCACATGGTGACAGAATTGTCACAGCTGGACTTCAGGAAGTCAGAGTGCCTCATATGGTATAGCCAGCAATGTCCCCTGACCTGAACCCCATAGAGCACGTCTGGGACCAGCTGAAGCAGAGACTGGATGCTCCCCACCCCCACATGACCTGGCAGAACTGTGCATAACACTTGTGGAGGAGTGGAACGCATTGCCTCAGAACAACATCATGAGGCTAGTGAGGAGCATGAGACGTCGCTGTCAAGCTGTCATTGTGGCAAATGATGGAAACACCTGCTAATGACTTTGACAGTTTTAGTTATTTGGGGCGATCTTTGTTATTGTCTAAATTGTTGGGTAAGAAATATTGAATCAATGAAAATGGTGTTTCTTCTTATTCATTTATAGTAAAATCAAAGTGAACTTTTACTGATTTCATTACAATTCAGACCAAATAGGAAAAGCACTCATGTAAATAACAATATCCCGAACTTACTGTGAGTGGTGTAAATAAGTTAAAAAAAAGGCAGGGTAAAACAAACACAACTTTATTTGCAGCTCTGACGTTAGAAACATTTAACACATTGCCGGTCATTTCATTCTCATTGTGTCAAACATGCTGACGGTGCAACAAACACACACAGGCATCGGTACACACAGTGGAAACCGAGAAAAACGAGTACAAACTGCAGGCATCAGAGAGAATTTCACAAACAGAGGATTTCCAAAAATAAAAGCTCTTAGAGGTACTTGGATTGATTCATTATATTGTTATATATCTGCCACAAAAACAACATTGTGATTTCTGGTCTCTTTTGTCTCAGCGTTCAAATCTATAATCAATAATGCGTCGATATATTTAGTAGCTCACAAACTTTACAGTGGATCAGACAGAACGGTAAATAACAGGCACAACATGACTTTTCAAATCATGTAAACTTTCAGCATGAATTCAAAATCTACGAAACATCGTTCAAGCCTCTTCTCGAAACGCGCGGTACAAGAAAGAGAAGATGAATTTAATATCAGTAAATGTGAGATAAAACTGAAGAAGGAGAAAGGCATCAGAGGATAAACGCGATTTTAAAATCCAAATAAAAGGTGAGTCAGTATAATGAGCAACATAACCAGACAGGGCCAGATAAAGCTGGCAAATTTGATAAAAAGATTGTTGTAAATAAATGGCGATATTTCCAAAATGTTCAGGAGACTGGATGCCCATAACATGGGTGTGTGAAAATGATGGCTCAAAGTTTTACAATGCTATCTGAAGAACAAATTTTGCATCATCATGTCACCTGATTGACCAGTAAGATCGATCTCAAAGATGCTCTTTAAGTGGTGCAACAAACTAAACAAACATGCTGGTGCAATTTACCCCAAAGTCTTGCAATGAAAAGGTTGCAAGATGACTGCATGCAAACGCTCTCATGATATCATAAAGTAAAACAGAGTTTTAGTCCTTAATCCAAGAATATCCAGTGTGCTCTTACTCCTGTTTGATAAAAGCCAGTGCTGTGCTAAGGCCTCCTTTTCCCCCCAATACATAATATTAAGTGGGTCAGTCCTAGAAATAAACAGTGTGGTTCTCAGTCACTGTGGTCATGGTAATTCAAAGCTTCATCTTTTAAAGGTAAGTGGACTTTGGACTTGGTTGAAGTTGACAATCTGTGTAACTCACCAACATCAAACTTGAACCAAGTCCAACTGTCTTTATGCATAAAGCTTTAAATGAACAGAGTGCGATTGAAATTATGACCCCACAATGACTTTTGCTTACAGATGGGACACAAATCCTCATCCCTCTAATAAAAGACCAGCCTTGTTTTACTGATGCATATGGCTGCCTCTCTTACACATCTCTCAACATTTACTTTGAAGGGATCAACACTGGCTACAAAACAGCTTTGCTGCATTTCATTTAGTTGGTATAAGACAATTTTAAGATACAATTAAGAAACTGTAAAGCTGCACTGATAAACTTTTGAAAAAATAATGGATAATGGAATCTAGAAGATGACACCTATGCGGCATGACAGAGCCTTTGAGCCCCTTTCAGCTTATTGTTTTGGTTTTGCAGCATTAAATTTTCTGTTCGGTCTTCTTAGCCCTCTTTTTCAGCAGGAAAAGGACGAGGTTATCAAGTGACGTCGTGATTGGTGTAATTCCATCAAGTGGAAAAGCATCATAAAATTTCCAGGAGTTGGTTGAGACCAAATCAGAGCAAAACTGAGGCAAAATATTGGACTAAGGTTTTCACAAGTACAGCAGCCTGGATCAGTCGGAAAAAAACCAAACATGCTGTTGCTGTTTGTTAATTTCTGTGGTAATGGTGCTTCTCGACTTTATTCATTTCCCAAAAGTCATCAGGAATTTTACTTACAAATGTGCTCATACAATGTTAGTTGGTTCAGTCTACGAGGACATATCTCACAAACAGTGACTGAAGCAAAAAAAAAACAAACAGAATAAAAATAAACTAGTGTTAAGAAGACTTAGCACACTCATGAGTATGCTGTTAGAAGATTAAATTAACACACGTTAAACTTTTGTTATAGCATGACCTACAACCAAATTATTGTTGCCTTTAGACATAGACTTATTATTCTGTTTTATGCTGTTAAGAAACTGCCGAACTATGTTACAGTTTGAGCCATCTCCTTGTATTATAATCCACAAATCAACAGCAGCAGGTGTTAAATATGGCACTGGGATCAGCTGTTGGCAGATGATTCTGCTTGCTGCTAATAATAATAATAATAATAATAATAATAATAATAATAATAATAATAATAATAATAATAATAATAAATCTGTGAGTGTAGATTTTCTTTGAATGGACAGCAGAATGATGTTTTGTTGAAAACAAACATATGTTTGTGTTGTTACCTTATTTATTTGGCACACTGGCAGATCAAACATGGAAAAGAAGAAACCAAAGCTCTAATACACCTTGTGATAAATCTTTTTTTTTTCATGGATCCTGAAAGCACAATACTGAACTGACCAATACCATCACAGCAAATATTGAAATCTAGATTTTATAACCTGTAATTCTTGTAATATCTAGCAGCTCTCAGTTAGGACTGTTGGGGGAAAAATGAAGGACAATTTATCTGCCAAACCTGGTAAGCATATAACATTTATCTTTTGTCTGGTGCTTCCCTAATAGATCCAGTATAAAAGCACAAAATGACATAAGCCTGAAAGCACAGCAAAAAGTTGGTCCACAGAAACCTTAAGTGCTCTAATTCAACAAAAATCTACATCCTGTCTTATTGGGGGCATATCGACTAAACTGTCACCGTTTGAACAAAGAAATTACAAAGAGAGAAGTAAAGAAGCAGTGTTCAATCTCGAAATTAATTATGGACGAGTTAATGGTGACTCAAACCAGGTGCAGTTCCCAATTCCTGAAGAAGTAGGGGGAACTGACCTGGGTGGATTACTATATTAACTGTGGAGTCAGTGAGCTATGTTGCTTCTGCGCATTGTGTAAGCACATCAGCAGTCAAGCAGGAGCAGCAGGAGTCCATCAGAGCTCCCTAACATGAAGCAGGTCTGTAGGGAGGTAAGGTGACTGCACAGTACTGAAGACAGAACACTGATGTCAGGAGACAGGTCGCTGTGCATGTATGTGCTGCCTGGATACACCTTTAAAGGTGGGTCACCAATGTGGATAATGAGCTCCCATTACCTCAAGATAGCAAAAAGCCACAATGAGCCTGACTGCACAAAATTTTAAGACACACACACTCACATGTAAAGTCCATAAACTGGCGCAAGTTCCGTAACATTCGTGGGCACTGCAAGTAAGAGACAACATCAGAAACTACCAATGACAGTGACCATTCACTAATCGACTGAGTGTAAGTTCCCCCTTAGTGTTATCATATTTCTGGGGGAGATTTAAAAACTCTTCTTCTGGTAAGTGTTTGATAGAGCCCTTTCTTCTTAAAGGACACACCTATTTTTTGTTGATAGACTTGTTGCTGTTGGTATAACCCTGACAATCAAATCTAGGTACATAAAGCAGTGACAGGCTTAATAAGATTTTTTTTTTCCAAATGCATGAAAAAAGTGGGTAGAAATCAGAAGGTTGAGATGTAAAGAACACAACTAAATATAAAACAACACAAAAATACATTTCTTTTAATATAAATAATTGGTCACTTTATATTGTCAGTTAGAAACCCTGCTCACATGTGATTAGAATAATTGCCCTCTCCACTTATAATTTGGTTATCTTTTTTTTCAGTGCATTTGAAGTGAATTGTTGTGGGCCTTCATCCCATGTTTGCTCACTCTGTGAAACAGCAATTACCATTTCAAGCTTTAAGATTGCAAACATTTTACCGGTACTTCTGGAAAATTTTATCAAGTTGCAGAGATTAGCGGTCTCCAGGGCAGTAGAGCTGATTAATGTCAGACTCCTCCTCTAAAGATGGATGTCTGTTCGAAAACACTGAAAAACGCTTCAAAAGCAAAGGCAGTAGATCAATGTGTCACAAAAAGTCTGTCCTGGTCTGGGACACACAAACACAATGTAGCTGTTTTTCCCCCCAATGCACACCCTAAACATTGCACCCACATTCATCTGTAGTTATAAATGTAGTTTTTCCAAATCTGTAATCAGTCAAGCTCAGTGGCAACATGGGGTCTACTACAGAGTTAGCTTTTTAACAACAAAGTCTAACCAATCAGAACGCAAGAAAGGAGCTCGCTGAAACACTTTCACATTCTCTTTAAATGCTTTCAATGAAAAGTTCAGACTTTGATAAAGAGACAAAAATATCCAGTGTTATGATCTGTGTGAGAGATTTTCAGAAAAGTCTGAACAATTCTGTTTTTAATCAGAATTGTGGCATTCCTGCAGCAAAGACAAAAATAAAGAAAAGGCAGGTGTGTCATGTGAGCTATTATTGAAAACTGGTAACAAAAACTCAGTTAAGAGATGAAATTCAGATATTTCTGGTAGAGCACGCAAAAATTCATCAGCTGCCAGTGCAGCAAGATGAAAAAAAAAAAACTGAGGTAAAGTTTTTCTTCTTTCTGTCTTCATGTGAAGCTACAAAATATTTTCTTAATTCCCAAATAGTCTGTAGCTGCTTCTGTCATTATCACCATGTTTGTTTTTATTGACTACATATATAAGTAGCGTCACCCTTGCTAGTTCGGTTTCAAATCTCTGTTTAAATGTTGAGAAAATCAGTTGTTTGACTGGGCAGAAGCTATTTTACTCCTCAATTTGATTTGTTTTGATTAATGTAAGGTATATTAAATTGTAGGTCTGATGAAAAAAAAAAAAAAAGGTCGCTGTGAGCAAGTTTTAAACAAACTGTCAGGTACATGAGGTTTGACTTTACAACTTCTCCACAAAAAACTGAAAAAAAGAAAAAATAATAATAATTATAATTTTGCTTTTTTAGAACAACACTTCCTAACACTTTCAAAAATGGTTAAGCTCCTAAAACTGTTTGTATTATATATTCCAAAAATGGGTACAGCATGTGAAACAGTGTGAAGCAAGGACGTAAACACACTCACACTTATTGGTCCCGCTGTTGATCTGCCTAGAAAGAGAGAATCTTGACTAAATAATCCAGATGTTAGATTTTACAGACCAGATTGCACCTTCATCTAGTCACGGTCTACACACAATGTAAAAGCCTTTCATTACAAAAGGACAGATAAGATGCTCAAGTTTTAAACTAAGGGTTTTTAACACCTCTTTGAGCCTGTGTGGATCACTTTAAATCACTTAAACCTGCTGTGAGCAGAGCTAGCAGAGCTGAATTCCCAGGCTGTGTGTTTTAACGAGGCACATTATGTTTCTGACGGGTATGAATCTATCTCCTCTGCTCTTTTAATTTTCTCCATTAAGAGCTAAATGCTGACAGGCAGAGGCTGCACTACCTTAAATATCCATCAGGGGGGAGCAAAGTTGCTTCGTTGCGAGGGTGGAAGATCGTTTGGGAAGAGATGAAAGAAAAGAGGGAGGACAGGGAAAGAAGAGAGAAACAGAAAAAGGTTCAAAATGAGTTTCAAAGAGAGTAAACAGCAGGAGCGTGCAAACAAAGGGGGTGGAGAAATTAACAGAGTGAGTAAAAAAAGATGGACCACAGAGGAGGGCTGACTGGTTGTTTTCCTGAATCGACTCTTGATCTAGCATGCACATTTCTTCTCAGTGGACTGTGAATCAGTGAGCTTCGTGGCCCCGTTCCCATTGGCTGACTCGGCTGGTGGTTTGTCGACACACTGCTCCATCCTCTTCATGACCAGGTCCAACAGCGTGATCACAGACTTGTCCACCTCTGCACCTGTCGCTGCACTTGTCTCAAAGTAAGGGATCCTGTTAGATACAGAGAGAGATATCTAAGAATATACCTAAAAAAGGCCAATTTACCCTTTTAGAGTTGGACAATTTTCATTCAAGTTGATTTGATTTTGTTCATTTCCAAAGCTAAATAAAAGCATAGAAAATGAGTTTAATACTGAAATGTCTACATTGGGTCCCATTTAAGTTATGGACTGATCACATGCACTTTTTACAATGAAATATTTAAGCACAATTTCTTAGTTTTCTAGGGTTTAAGGTGGAGTTATCTACTTCCTGGAAAAGATAAAAGTTTTAGGAAACAGTTTGAGCCTGCTTAGCTGGCTAGAAGGACACCAGAAAAAATCTAACCCTGTTGAACAGGAAGAAAGGTGCTGAGAAGTTGTTAGAACCAGAGTGCTGCACAAAACAAAAGAGAGATAAAAATGGAGGCAGTGGAAATTTCAGTTAAAGAACGAGCTCCTATTGCAGTTAAAGTGAAAGCGATTAAAGATGAGAGGAACTGGTGTTCCTGACAAATAAACCCACCCATATTTATCAGCCAGCTCCTTGGCCTGTTTCTCCTGAACCTCTCTCTGGTCAGCCAGGTCTGCTTTGTTTCCGACCAACACAATATCTGGATTCTCACAGTAGGCGTTGGCCTGAAGCTGGCCTGGAAATCAATGCACATCTCAGTCATAAGCTTATTCAAAACTTCCTTTAACTGAATAGTTTCTTCAATTTACACCAGAGATACTGAATAATAAAGGTTTAGAGCACAAAATATGACACAAGAAATGTGATGTTTACATACTCATCCAGTTTCTGACATTGAGGAAGCTCTGCTGGCTGGTGAGATCAAACATCAGCAAGAATCCCATTGCATCCCTGAAGAATGCTGTTGTCAGGCTGCGGAACCTGGTACACACATACAGCAAAAGGTATGGATGGTGGATGTGTGAATAACAACAATAAGAATACATCCCAAGTTTCAACATCACAACGCTTGCTTTTACATAAGTTTACTGTACAGCTATGAGGTCAAACATTTCCATCAATAAAGGCTACTAAACTATTTTTTTTGTTTGTTTGGTTCTCACCTTTTTTCTTAGTAGTGACTACGATCAGTACTCACACAACCATTTCTATCCCACTTAGCTGTTATGCAACACGCAATGATTCTTGTACAAGAAGCAGATTTCCAGATGAAATGTGTTCCTAACATACAATCTATTTGTTTAATTGTTGAGTGATATTCAGTGGAAGTGTTCTCATATGAACCACTTTTACGTTCATGTCTTTCAGAGAGGCCATGGTCCAATTTTCAGCACCAATTCATGAGGAAAAAGTGACGATTGCAGCCTAGAGGGCTGGATTTTGCATCAGTGTCACTGAAGTTTCAATGGAAATTGAAACCTTATAGAAAAGAAATCAAAACTGAAAGAACACAGATCTGCAGAATTTAGTGTTTTTAAACTGAAATATCATTCAAGCAACTGGTTTCTTCTTCTTTTTTTTAAGCTCAGGATGGAGCAGATAGCACACTTCTTACTGCTGTTAGCAGTGGACCCTCCCATCCCTGCCCAAATGTCTATCTGAGTTTACTTCTACACTCCTTGATGCGCTCAGCTTCTGGGTGTGACACCTGCAAAAGAAATAACTTTAAATGCTAACAACAAGGTTTCGTCATTAAATATTTAATAAACTACTGGATGAAAACCTGGTCTGTCACGGGTGTTTTCACAGCACACGGTCTGATGAATTGATCACACAGTTTAAATTATAACTTTGATTAAAGGATGGAGAGGATTAGTTTATGATAATAGGAATTAGTTCAGTCACACTGGGCTTAAAAGAGAAGTTTAAACTGTGTATCAAACACTGACTCATCCTGCAGTGAGTCATCAGACCTTTAGAAAACTGATTGAAAGGATCAAGGGCAGTGAATAGTGAAAACCACACACACCAACACACTATCACATGATTGATGGATGCCAAACAAGCAAGACGGCACATAGAAACACATGATGGAAACACATCATCACAGACACTGAGCTGATGTTGGTCCTCATTTATTCAGAGCTGGTAGACAGCCAGGATATCAAGTAGGAGCTTTATTATTTCATAAAACCTGAGACTGAATTCACCGTTGCTAAAAGTTTCAATTGTAATCTGAGAAGTCAAAATGTGTTGCTGTTTAACCACAATGTGTGAGGGAAATCAATAATGACATGTATTATTGTTATTGCCTGTTGACCATTAAAACCTTCCTCTCTTCAAGCCTTTTACTCACTGAAAGAGTAGAACTGTTGATTTCGAAGCTCTCTGAGGAAAATCAACTGTATTTGTTGCAGTGTGTTGAACAGCTCACCTCTCCTGTCCAGCTGTGTCCCATAACTGAAGATGAACTTTAAAGGTTTTCCCCGTATTTGTCCCGTTGGGGTTGGTCTGTGTGTACACCTGGGGAGATAGAAACATATCTGTGGAAATTTATATTTATTAGCGCATGTAATCTCACTGAAGAGGATTAGGGCCACTGAAAAAAAAAAAAAAAAAACGTCCAATATTTTATTATTATTCTGGGATTCAATTCTGAGATTTTTTTTCTCAGAATAATGAGAATAAAAAATAAATTATTGGAAGCTTTTTTTAGTGGCCTCTTCTGTATAATCTGCCTTTTCCATCCTGTAAAAATCTATCTGACTCTGGATTATTCTTTCCAGTTTTACTTTAAAAATCTATCCCTCCTGAGAGGTCGCTGTGGTTGTATATATATACATACATCCTTAACACTGTCCAACAGTGGAAGAAAGCCCTGCAGGTCAGTCTAGCAGACTATCAGGAACATGACAGTGGTGATGAAGTCTGGGGTGATGCAGCAGGTTGTGTTTGCGTTTCTGCAGTCAGCTTCAGGCGTCATTCACACCTCCGACTCTCCCACATGAGACTCTGCCATTCTCTCTGACATTCTTTCAAAGGAAAATTTCCACCCACCATCGCTGTCATCTGATGTAGATGATGGCCTTGAAGGAAAACTATTTCAGCTTGGATTTAAAGTCTCAAGCTTTGCTTGCATTGCAAACCACCCTTGAAACAACACTTGACTGGCAAAGAGGTGGAGCTGGGAAAAAGAAGCATCGACACGTACACCTTTCAGTTTCCTGGCCTTTATTAAACAATGTGCCCAACTGTTAGTCCTAATATATTAAAAAGAGATGAGTTATGGAAGTCAGGTGATACTGTTAAAGCAATGTTAGTCCTTCCTCTTGTATCAGTATGGTGATTTCTTATTTCAGAAGACCAAGATGGCAAAGATGAAAAGAACCAAATCCAAGACTTTAAAACCATATTACTCTGATATATTTGTCATCACATTGGCTAGACCCATCTCTTACAAACTCTACTTTATTACAGCTTATTAAAATATCAATAAGATGACAGTTGAGAGTCATACAATTGGGACTTGAATAAAAAGCCTTCAGTTTAAGGTTGTGCGTAAATACTGAGGAGGAAAGCAGCTGACAGTCTGGACCTACAGCTGTGATCACGTCTGCTTCTGTTTCTTTCTTGAAAGTGGAGTTTAAGCCTAATTCACACAAATGCGCGCACACACACACACACACACACACACAATCTCTCTCTCTCACACACACTCACACTCACATACAAAAGAAGAAAGTAGAAATAATCAATCCTATGAGTCATCCAGAGCAGTATGATTATACCGGCATCAAGCATAGTTTCTGACAAGCATAGGCTGAATATTACCCAGGTGACCAAGCCTGAGAGCAAACAGCTGACCGAGCTCTGCCCACTCACTGAGATAACTCGCTAAATGGATCTTAGTGACAGTATGAAGTTATACTGAAAATTCAATCAGTCACTGATAGGGCTGAACAATAGGGCTGGAAAATCATCTAATTGTGATTGTTGTTGACCAATATTTCTATTTAGCGTGCAATTTATTTATTTGTTTATTTATTTATTTATTTATTCATTTATTTACATATTTTTTTGGGGGGGGGTGTTATCCTCTGCATTATTCACTAGACACAAGCAATAAATTGCACTTCTGGATGGAGATCTCAGATGTTGTTCCCGGTATCTGCTGGAGCCATCCACCCAGCTTGGGTGTTACAGCCCCAGCGTCCCAGTCACGACTGGCACCACCGTTTCCCTCACACCCCGCATCTTCTCCAGCTCTTCCTTCAGCTCTTGGTATTTCTTTAGCATCCCGTGTTCCTTCTTCCTGATGTTGTTTTCACTCGGTATTGTTACATGTATCACTACTGCTGTCTTCTGATCCTTATCGACCAGCACTATGTCAGGCTGATTAGCAAGCACCATCTTGTCAGTCTGGATCATATGTTTGTGTGTGTGTGTAAACCCTTATTTTAGATATGACATAAGTTACTTATAAAAACCATCCTTGTCAAATCTGATGCCAACATCTCTTCTGGTGTGTGAAAGTAGCATTTAATTTTACTCCATCACACTATGCACAGACCCGATTTATAATTCACACTAGATTACTGTTGGATGTAACACATGTCAGACCTTCCTTTATGTGTCCAAAAGTTTATGACTCATCTGAGCCGCAGCTGTGGGAGAAAAGCAGCTGGAAAAAACAGACCTGACTTGATTTTCTTCTGTGATATATTCAGCTTAAAGAAAGTGTTAGACGACACGGTAACTATGGAAGCCAAGCCTGCATCAACTGTGAGTGAGGAGAGCATGTTTTAACAACCCCCCCCCACAACTTCTTGCTTAGATAAAAATAAAGGCTGGTCCGCCTTACTTATGGCAGGACAAGGAGCAGAAATATCACATTTTCTATCACTTTTCCTCTGGTCTTGAGGATAAGAGATCAAAACTCACCACTCTCTTTTCCCTGAAGTCGATGCCGACTGTGGTGATGAACTTGGGGTTAAACTTGTTGTCTGTGTATCGGTACAGGAAGGTGGTCTTCCCCACACCAGAGTCCCCCAGGGAAAGGAGCTTTATAAGGTAGTCATAATCCCCATCAGTCATAGTGATGACCACAATAAACCTGAAACACACAGTCAGACACGTTAACAGACGCATACACACATATGTGAACGTGTGTAACTGAATATGACATGAAGGAAGAAGGAAACTTTCACTATAGAACCAGAAACAAGCCAACAAACAATATACGGTGATGGAAAGGAGAATGTGTGTACATGTGTGTGTGTGTGTGTGTGCATGCTGAACTACCCACTGCTGAGTGATGGGAGTTTGGTCAGAGGGTCACACTGATCACAGCATGACTTTCTGGGAAAATTGTAACTTGTGTTTGGGAGCACTGAGTGTGGGTGGGAAAGAGAGTCGGCATATTTTTCTGTCTGAGAATGACAAAGCACAAGAAAATCATCGATTCAGCTCTGAACGAAAAACTTATATTAAATAATACCATAACACTATTTATTTATTTATTTATTTATTTATTTATTTATTTAACTGGAACAAATCTAAGATTCCCTTTCATGATGTTTGAGTACGTTGTGTTAAAATTGAAAACCTAAACAAGATTTCCTGAGCCTGCCCCACCCTGTTTATGTTTTTGCCTTTACACCAGCAAAGGACAGAATACATAGAAGCTTTTTAAAACTGGCTTAACTAAGAATTTCCCATCATCTACTTAAAGTTTTCCATATGAAGAAAGTCTGATATGTAACCCCAGCTCTTAAAAAAAAGCTGAAACATTCAAATGATGATAAAAGCAGACTTTTACGAGTGTAATAACCATTTAAAGCCCATAACTAATTGAAACTAACGCAAAGACATCATACCAAAGTTGAAACTGAAATAGTGATAGTCTTTTACCATTGATTCAACATCAAATTGTGCAAGACAAAGATTCTTCACCAGAACATAAGAAAATCCCTTAGCAACACCAGAGAAAGTGCGTCTCATCATCAAAATCGTCCATTTCTCACAGTAACCTGATTCCTCCTGAGCATCTGTTAGTGAAGATGTGAAGCCAAAGGAACACAGTTGTAATGAGTGTTCATGTCTCTGGTAAGATGTAGTCTGGGGCCTGTTTGCCCTGAGCTGACTGTGGTATATTTAGAAAAAAGGATCACAAGACTCTAATAGACTCTGCTGAGAGGAAACACGTTACTGTAGTAGAAGGTCAGTGATTAACCAGCAGCTGTGATCTTCAAACAATAACCTCACTGTATGTCAGAATCAGAGAAGAAGCTGCCCATGGAGCAGACTCAACCAGAGAGGACTTCAGGATGTTTAACCAGAACTTACATCAGGCTAAACTCCAAAACCTTCTTTTCTTCCCATCACTGATTCAAACACCCGGTCGTGCCCAGTATCAAGTTCCCCAATGATACTTAATATTGGTGGAAAGCCTTTGTTCATGAGATTTGGCACATGATGCAACAGGCTGTTATCCCAGAAACTTTTGTGAAATTTCAATTTCACAATTTTCTTTTAAAGAGGCATCAAAGCTATTTCCCTCACATACGGGATACCTGGGTGACCTGCCAAACCCAGTGTTTAGGAAAGTCTTTCCCTATATAAGACTGCAGCCTGCTCTTAACAAACCCACAGACTATCCCTCCTGCTTTCTGATCCTCATGAAGGCTACGTGTCGCTTGTAATAATACATTTAAAGGGCAACATTAAAGCTTCATCAAGGGTTCTTTCAAAGTTTAAACACAAACTGAATTACTTCTCCAACCCTGAAAAATCAATCAATCAATCTGTGAATACATCATATTTCCCAACAGCCTGACCATCACAGATCAAACTACTGAAGTCTGACAGAAGGAAAGGTGAGTCGATAAAGTGAGTTAAAACTGCAGCCCTTCTGGCTACTTTGAGCTATGGTTCTAATTTTGGGTGAGCATAACTTTCATGCCAAGATCTACAAAAAGTCTCTTACTACCATAATGAATTCCAAACAGGAAGTTTGTAAATTGGAGTTAAGCGTCCAATTTTTGTGATTTTTAGGGTCCGCATTTGATCGAACTCGTCACAGTTTTTTTTCCAATCATCTTCAAAATTCTTCTGTGTATACTAGAAACATTGACAATTAAGTTATTAAAGGATTTTTTATATCTCAGTGGGCGTGGCCACAGGAGGTCGCCAAAGTTGACGATTTTTTCTGAAAAATTAAAACCTTCATGGATTGCTTGTACAATGTTGGATCTGGACCACAATGCGCACACACACTCGTTCAGTGTCACAGCCTGAATCCATCCATATGCTTTTTTTTACTTGAAACTACAGCGCCCCCTATTCTCAACAGGAAGTCATATGTTTTACTCTGTGATTAGAAACTCTTCCATTTGTTAAAACATTTCTTTCTATACTGCACTGTAATGTCTTTCAGGCCTTCATGAAGGATCGCTGATCAGGTCATGTCCTGTAGTTATACACTGTGTCCATGGTGACGCATCAAACTCTGAGATCTCGCCATGAACCAGGAACTCATTGTAGCTCCTACATTTAACCTCCAATCTGGTTCAAATTTCACACACATGATCAAGGTCCAGTTCCCAACACATCCATATGCTTAAGTCTCTGCTACTGCAGTAGCGCCACCCTCTGGAAATCCATGGTATTATCTATCAGGCAGAAATGGTCACAGTCCCTCTCTGAACTCATATACACATGTGCATGTGCTGATCTTGTTGCACATGCGGCAGCTGCAACATGCCCCAATTGGCGCACGTGGGCAAGGGCCGGTTTATCTTTGCTTGCAGCTTTAATTATTATTTTTATTATTATTATTATGCTGTCAGTGTGGGAGAGAAAGACCGGACCAGAGATATTACGGATCAGATCAGACCCCTGTTTCTGTCATTTCTCCACCAGACTCTGAATTACATCCTGGAGACTTGACATGTGGCAACACTTTAGCACCTAATGACTGTTAACAGCTAAAGATTAACTGCCAATGGCAGTGAATCACAGTGGGGGAGTTTATTGATCTGGTACCTTTAGAAGAAAACCAGGAATGTTTGCATGATTCCCTGCGGGTAAAACCCTTAACAGCAGCCTAGTCAGCTGACTGCAGAGGAAAAAGCATGACTCACTTTCACCATGACAACCAACAACAGGAAAAAAAGGGTCAAAGAGGGAAGAAGAGGTTTGAAATGTAGGTGTACCTAAATGACTCCGGATTTATGAACATATTCATCACACCCATTTTATAATAATCTTGAAAAATAGAACCAAAATTAAAGTCAGACAGTTCTAAAGTTGACTATTTTGTCACTCTTTGGACAGATGGTGTAGATTTGCCTTTGTCTGATGAGACCTATTTCTTATGTTTAGCCCAACCTCACCAACAAACAGTTAAAAGGCAGTACTTAATGCAAGGCTGTGAAATGATGCTGCAAATAAAGCTAAATTGAAAAAGAAATCACACCTTAATAAATTAAATATATAGTCACAAATGAGTGCAACATACTGGTTCAAAGCTTTGTTACATTCAGGTTGAGGCGACAAATATTTTCCCTGTTCTCTGCCAAAGTTTCCATCTCAGCAGCAAGTGAGAACAAAACAATACACACCATCGAAGCCATTAAAAATGTATGAGCCATCACCCACTATCGGCAAGAACAAACAGGAAAGAAAAAAACAAACAAACAGAAAGAGAGGATAAAAGAGTTCAGTCTATCTGCACAGAGGAGAGTTAGTATGAGGACACGTCACCAGCATCACTATCTGAATGTCAATCAGGAAGCTGGGTTTTGCTCCCCCATCTGTTATCGTTTACATCAGTGAGATAATAACAGATGTCACTTCTGTCAGTCAAACCACCGTGTTTCAGCCTCATTAAGAAATGAAGTTGCAGTTTTAGTTTATTAATCAAAGGCTTGTGTAATTTTACTGTAGTAAACTGTGTCAAAATAAGTCCACAATTACACAAAGCACCAAAACATACCTGCATGTTATAGAAGTCATAATAAACTTTATTACAAAGCTAAAAAGTTCCCAAACTGTGAGGAGTGTAAGATCAGTTCCATGTATCGCAACTTTTCAGTAAAGAATGAACAGTTTTCTTCATCATGAAGAGCTGAAGCTCAGCTTTGACATCTAAATCATCAGCCATGGCGCAACATGTTCATCCTAATCTACATTTTCATCTTCACTGGCACAGAAAATGCAAATTACCGACATCCTGTTCCGTGTTTACCATTGCAGTCACTTGTTTGGAGAGCAGGTGTTTTTCCACAGAACAAGCAAGAAGTAAAAGAAAAGAAAAAAAACAGATGCTACCTTAGATTTTCAACTGAACTTTGGCAGATATATCAGTAATGTTGGGTAACCTTTAATCATTTAGGAAACATTGCAAGAATCAGATCCTCCTTTACTTTGGAAAATTCCTCACACCTTTGTTTTCTCATTGCAATGCACTTCAAACGTATTACCAGGAAACAACAAAATTCACTAGCTTGCTGGATAATGTTGAAATCACTTGATGCTGGCTTTTTTTAAAAGTTGCGTGAAGCATCTTTTTGAAGCTATGCTAGATTTGGAAAAAAACCCTCGATGCAGATTTGACAAGCAACCTCTGAAAGTGATTTTAGGAAGTAGCTCAAAACCATTTCTACGGTCTTGGTTTAAATCACATCTAACCTTTCAAAGAGGAAAATTAAAAATATGCACACCTTAAAGAGAAGAAGGTTTGCTGAATACGGGTAGGAAGGGCAAACAGGATACTTCAGCTGCTTTAGAAATATGCTTAAATTTTTTTTATGAATATCTTTAGAAAGTATTATATCTGACCATGTCATTCTGGTGTTTCAGAGTTGACATTTGATGAAAAGCTTCACTAAACTTTGCTGAAAGAGCTTTTGAGGCTGATAGGAATGCAGTGAAGACGTTTAGTGTGGATCACATATATACAAACTTCTCATCATGTCTGGATTTAAACTAAGCTTGGAAAACAAAGAAAATACTTGGTGGTCTTGCACAATAGAAAGAAAAACGGCAGTGTCCACTAAAATCTTGCTAAACTCCATCACAGCACTTAAGCAACAAAACTGATTCACAGCATGATGGGAAAATGAAACACACCTCCAGCTTGTGTTTTACAATCAACAGGTTAAATACAACTCTGAACTCAGTGTAAATCATTTATAACACCAGGGGAATGGACAGCCCGATGGCAGAGCATAATTCTACCTGACAGACCCTGAGTGTAACTTCCAGCACTCAGTGCTGTGCTGCTCTAAACACTCTGCACAGATTTACAACATACAGCGTTTGAGAGGAAACACAAAGCAGGATAAAAGAGAGGAAGGAGCTACAGAGCAGAGAATATGCACAAATAGGATTCCATCATCAGGTGATAATCTACACATCTGCTGAAGACAGAAATCTGGCTTCAGTACAAAGTTGTTGAAAGAGTAAAGGAAACAACTTCCACTTATGTTTGTGATTAATCCTGACAGACATCCTGATCCCTGATCCCGAGTACCTTTCACAACAAAACCAAGCCAAATCTGGACCACCATGATCCTTACGCATAATGCAGAATGACTCCTGGATTAATAATTAAAGCAATAAAGCCAATTTCATGTATTAACACAACATGTTGGCTGTTTAACTACTGAAAACTTAGCTGTAGAAATGTTTCCAAACAAATCCTCGGGAAATGGTTTGAACGTCATGTTTAAAATAGCTATTGCTTTTAAATCAAACAACACCAGTTTTGATAATAATAATAATAATAATAATAATAATAATAATAATAATAATAATAATAATAATAGAAAGAAAAAGTTCTGCATGGATGCTTTTGAAGATTGCTCTTCTCCTATGAAAGCAGCAGGGTGATGCTGCTTGGCCTTTGCTGTGTTAATTATTGATTAACACCAACAGGATTAATCCCTCTCTTCTCACTGAAAACCCCCACCACTGTTTTAAGTAGTTCCCTGAAGAGCAGTGAGATGTTTTAAACACATCATGTGTGTGTGCAGAGCAAGCACCAAAAATCAGACATAAAAAAAACAGCTTGAGGATAGTTTTCAAACTTCTTTTACTTGTTTTACTAGTTTAAGTTTTGAGCAGGTCATGAAACAGACTGAAATTAATACTGACGACTGACCTACAAAAGCAAAGAAACCATCTACTGTATGTCTGTAAACACTAAGAGTGGGAAGGTTTGTATGGCAATGGATTTCATGGTAATGTAAGAAATATATCACCCCATATAATTTGTGTTATATTTTGTTCAACTTTACTCTGCTTCACTTATTTCCTGACAATCCTCCCCAAACACACACACACACTGTGGCTATTCCTGTCACAAGTCTGCTCTCCTTTACCCGTCGTGTCTGCTCTGTTGAGAACATTTATCAGCATGTCATTTTCATGAAGTCATTCAAATCACACAACTGTGTTTTGAAACATTTCACTCGAGATTCTTTTGTGACTTCAGGTGACACACATGTTGATGAGGTTTGCTGTCAGTGTCCGGGCAGAGGATTTTTATGTTTCAAATAAGACGGCAGGAAAACGTGTGCCAAAGCAGGTGTGTGTTAGTGAAGCAGAGGAACGGTATGAGCATGGAGACTCATGCTGCACCATTAATGAGTGTTAAAACTGACTAAACAACAAAAAACCTTAACGTAGCTTTATATTTATATGAAACACACAAAGTCAAGTTCTGATCGTTTACTTTTTAATACAACTTGTGATATTCATCTACAGCTAAAAGTCCTGTGTTCAACTGATTTATCAACAAAATGGATAGAAATTTTTTAAGAGTAAGACAATGATGCTTTTTGATGCCATAGATGACCAAAATATGGGGTTATGTGGATAAAAAAAAAACAGGCAGACTTTTCTTTTATTTTTTTTATTTTTTTCAATACTGCTATTACAATTTGTGTGTTGAAAGTTTGATTATTTGGGATCAAGTTTTCATGAAAATTGCACTCCAAAAATATCCCATTACAATGATTCATACATTTTTTTTCCCCCTCCAGTCTTAATCAGAACAGATCCCATCAATAAAAATAATTAAGGTTAACAACAGGCTAAAGCTTTTATTTATATATCCTGATAATGTTTTTTTTAAACCCTCTGTCATTGCAAACGTGGTGATTTTAATCTGTCAGTAGATATTCATCAGATGTGTTTATGTCTAGCTGCTGTGTCCTCAGAATCAGCTTAAACTGATCAGACATCTGATTTGTTTTCCATTTGTTCTGCAGACTCTCTGCCTTTAATTCCTTAACCAATCTATCCTCCACAGAGAACGATCAATAACCGCTAACATGGATGGAGATTGACCCTTGATGATCCAATTTGTCCAGACGTCCTCCAGGGTTATCCACTGTGATTGTCTGAAGCCTTTCGGCATTTCAGACCCACTTAACAAAACTGAGAAAGACATCTGAGACCATGCAGCTGAACGATCAATGCAGTGAATCCAGACTGGAGTCAGGTGGACGGCTGTGGACTTTTTCTATTCCCAAAACAATGCAATTAAGAACATTTCCCTTGGCTGTCTTTATCGCTTTATGGATAAATGGTGTTTTGCACATGCAGCTTTATCCATATTTGGTATTTTGAACTGTTTATTAAGGGATCACATGGACAGAGACCCTCAGGTGTATCTGAGCGTATTTATCTGTCCCCCTGTAAGTCCCAACATGGCTTCCTCTATTCCTTCTTAATCCCACAGCAGGAGGTGGGAAACATCGGTACAGAGAGTGAACACAGCTGGATCTGAAGGTCAACATGGAAGTGGGGAATACTGGGGGTCAGGGTGCAAGAGCAAGGGAACTGATTGAGGTTTTAGAGCATCACACAAACACTGACAGGTTATTGATTTAGGTAACATAAAAGTACAGTTTACTGTAAAAGCACCTGTGCAAACCATAGCCTGTATAAAACATGAACCCAGGCTCTATGACGTCACCCAGCAGGTGGATCATCTATGCTTCAGGACCAGTGAATGAACAGATTGTGTTTACACTTCTTCTGATATAACCTGTGATATCATCATTTCAACCAACATGTTCTGATGATTTCTGTCTGTGGTTGTTCAAACACATCGGTGATCCAGCTCACAGTCTGGTAGGGCTGGGACGATACATGCTTTTCTCCTGATTTGATTCTTTTACAATTTTTGGGGTGCTGATTTGATTCAAATTACGATTCTTTGATATTGGCGATTTTTGTGGTTTTACTTCCCTTATTTAACGCCAGCCCATGTAAAGTTGAATGATGATGATGTCTACAGACTGTATCAGGAGCCGAATTTCCCCAAAAACTGAACATCACATGTGAGTCAGTTTGTAAGATGTAAGCAGAGGATCTGACGTCATGTTACTAGATAGTCAAAGAAAAACATTTGACCCTCTGCTGGAGAAAAGCGGCATTGTTTTTTCAACACAGCGTTAAAAAAAAGACTAAAATGAAGGATTTAAATTTGGAAAAAAAAACTTTTTTTTAACCAAAAAAAAATTTTAAAAATTAAAATTGTTAAATGAAAAATCCAGATACTCATGTGAAATATTTTTTTTCTCTCACCCTTACAGTCAGTCCAGTTCAGTCAAGTATTTACCTTTACTTACTTCCTTCTTTTACTGGACAAATAAAGAAGTCAAAATTCACATTGTTTTAGAGAAGTTAACGTTTGGGAAAATCAACAGTAGACCCTCAGAGATCATCTGTCAAATTATTAAGATAAAAAAAAACAAAAAAACAAAGCAGGTAGCAGCACTTTGCAAGCGCATCTTTAACACCAACAACCTTCAAAGTTCAAATCTCTTACTGTCAGAATCTTTCAATGGCAGCATTTAAGTTTGGTTAAATCCAACCACATGAAACCTGATCAAATCCAATCCAACACTGTTACTGTGGAATTCAAACTCATGTGTGGAGACACACGAGAGCATTGTCCTAAAACCCACAGGTCTCATGATTCCAGTGGTCATGATGGTTTTAAGTTAACATGGTTATGTTTAATAGCTGTGGATAACAAACCTCTGCACAACAGCTGTGTGAAGCCAACAGGTCACACCTGTGATATGGAAGTGTGTGTAAACAGTGTTTTTCCACTGAAGATTTGACTAAACTAGGAAAACAAACTCCAGAAACACTGCCTTAAGAGTCACTGTTTAAATCTATGCCAATGAAATCAAACAGTAACACCATTTATTTCTTAAAGAAGATTAACCATCCATTTGACAAAACTTCTCCTACAAAGACAAAGCTCCTGAGATTTTTCAGCCAAAATTTTCAAGTTACTTTTTCACATGCAAAATGTAAAAAAAAACAACCCTTCGTCTATTTGAGGACAACAATAAGCCACAGCAACACAATCATTATTAACATGATCAGTTGCATCAGTGCGTGGAGTCATAATTGACCCTTTTTTCCCCACACAGCTCTGCTTTTCTTCTACAAACCCAATAAGTTTCCTTTCCACGCTCCTCTGCCATTGTTTGAATTCTCTCAGGGTTACCGCTTATTGAGTCTGGGGTCATGTGATCTCTCAGCTGATTAAGTTTGAGGTCATACTTTTTGCCTCAGGACAGTTAAATACACATCATGACCAGATGACATTAACAGTCAGCTGGGTCCCCCCCCCCAAAAAAAAGAGCTTTCTTCAGCACACAGCAAATTGTCTTAAAGTTTTTAAATGATTTACAATATCCTGTCATCCTCACCAGAAGCTCGAGTCAGACCGTCCTTCTTTCCTTTTAAATCAGCACATTTAGCCTGTTTTTGTGTTTTTATTTTAAACAAGAAGAGGGAAACTGTTTATTACACAAAAAACTGCTGTTTCTGTTTTTAATTATTAATTTGGGACATGTTCAAGTATTTGGTTCGGTACTCAAATAAGTTTGATTCAATACATCTTAATCTGACCATACGACTCTCCTTGCTTGACCCTTTCCAAATCCTTTTAAATTCAAAGTTTTATGGTTTTTCATGAGTCTCAAGTTAAGCTTTATATCTTTGATTTATTTGATTATAAACCTTTCATGTTTCATAATTATATTTTTAAATGTCATAAAATATTAAATCAATCAGGAGTTTCATGTGGACTCTATTTGGTAGAACTAATTTTCTCAATATAAGTGCAAACTTATTTTACAATCTTGTTTTAAAACCGTACCGTATTTTAATGTACTTGTCAAATATATTCTTTTAAGTATAACAGGAGAGATGTTGTTTTTTGTAAAAGACTGTGTCAACTTTTTTGAGGTTAAAACTTGAGAAAATTGAGGATCATTATAATCTTATTTAATTCAGGAAAACCACCATAGCTCAGATGTTTAAGCTAAAAAATGCAGCTACAAGAATATAGGTATACCTGGGTTATTTTAAAATATTTATGTTCTACTAAAATATGCCATTTGGAATTTTTTTTTTTAGAATAAAATATCTCTCTCTCTCTCTCTCTCTCTCTCTCTCTCTCTCTCTCTCTCTCTCTCTCTCTCTCTCTCTCTCTCTCTCTCTCTATATATATATATATATATATATATATATATATATATATATATATATATATATATATATACACATATATGTGTGTGTGTGTGTGTGTGTGTGTGTGTGTGTGTGATTTCAGTTTGGTTTAAAGAGAAATATAGACATTATTTATATTACCAGAGGTTGGATTTCCATTCTTAAAGAAAACCTGCCTGCTCTGATACTAATATGAAGCTGCTGTGTTGACGCTGCGCTGTGTGGCCTCAACAACACTTACTACCCACAGGAAGTGGATTATAAAGCACACTGCTCACAATATCACTTAAACCCGAAAACCCAGTGTCAGGAAAACTTAACCACAAACACATTTTATGGAAACACCGCTGATAGAAAGAAAATCTGCAGATTAAATATGTTTGCTCATATATTTTGATCTGCTTACTCTGCAGCTTCTCTTAACTTGGTGATGTCACGTTCAAACTGATAAGGGGAAATTTCCTGTGGCTGGGTGTGTTTCTGCTTATCTCATCATTAACGTGTAATCTCTGAATCACTAAAACACCACTCGCTTTGCGTTTATTATCCTGGTAACTTCATCCAGAACACTGCTAAATATTTGTATTCTTCATTATATCAGTGTTTTCAAGTCAAGTTATTGTAAGTTTTGCAGGTTTTATATCAATATCCTGACACTTTGATGCTGATAAAGCCTGGATTTATATGTTGAGTTGAAATGATTAATTAAAACTAGTCTATTTTGAGTATTAATATTTCAGAAGCTGAATAAAGTGTCTGCTTCTTCATGTAGGTCATTTCACAGCCCCATTACTGTGATGATAAATATAAATGTCATTTTTAAAGTTTGAGGCTAAAAGCAAGAAAACAACATTAACATGGTTGTATGTTTTGTGCCCACAGGGGATTATGCACCAACAAGAAGAATACAGCATGTGTTTCCCTTTTTATTTTCTCCTGTATCTATGCATCTTCTATGCGTGCATGCTACAGCCAAATATTTATTCCAACGTCTGCTTTGTTGTAAATCACAAAAGAGGAAATGTCAACCCAACACATATTTCACATGCACACTTTCACTCAAAGCTTTACTCATCTCACGAGTGTTACAGAGGCTAAGGAAGTACATTTAGATGGTCAGCAGCTCTGACAACTTACACTAAGGACTAACTGATTTTACTTTTTGTACATATCTAGAAATATAAACTTGGTGTCATATGTTGTAACACTTGTTGAAACCTTGTAGCTGAAGAGCTAACTTCTCACATGCTCGGCACTCAGGAACATCCATTGCAAGTTAGCAACAAAGCCTCGCTGATCTGTCCAGCTTGCTCACTGTCTTGTAACTGAGTCACAAGTTTGCAAAAGAAACAGTTCTTACAGCATTTTTCTTCTGAGTTGTACTTAAACTGTTTCAGTCCCCCCAAAAAATGCGTATCTCAAAGCAATAACTGTTTGTGATCATAAAACATGTAAATGTTATCGTCCTGAAAGCTTCAAGCTAAAAGTGCTCCACTACAAGATTACCCAAGAGAGCTGGGATCAAATCTCTCCTGTCCTACAACTAATTTCAAATTTTACATCTTTAGACACTACAATGTTTTTTTTTCTGCTTCTTGCTTTAAAGTAGTTAAAAATCAGCCATATGTCCTGAAAAACACAAGAAAAGCTGCTCTATGCTTCAAGAAATGCTACTTAAAGTTTTCTCTCCAAAAAGTGTAAAACACACAGGAACAAGTCAAAGTGGTGCCATGCTGTCTGCTCCAAACGCCGTTTTAATCACATAATCCCAATAAGACATGATTTAATACAAAATAACAGCAGTGAGCTTCCTCCTATCCTTCAGAGCATTTCCACTGTCATGAGACCCAGCATGAGAGTAAATTATGACAAGCTTAGAATGGTTGGACGCTGAGAGCCCAGATAATAAGCTGCCTGGATGATGCAGCTGAATGCAACAACATGGAAACAGTTATCTGCTTACAGAGAGGGTGTGAACACTTTTCACACACACTTGCACCAAAGTGGCCCCTAAAAGTCCCTTTTAAAAGCTTTTCACATTGTTTGGTGTCTACATCTGTACACACTCTGTCCCTGCCTGCAGCCTGTCACAAGCCTGTAAAAGTCAGCAAACAGCTTCTGAAATTAACTCAGCCAAACAAACATCCGGCTGAGCTGCTGAGCGCCTTACCTCGCAGTCAGCGGCTCCTCAGCTGATTCTACAGAGCGAGATCCTCAGGGAGATACCAGCTGTCCAGAGCAGCTGACCAGCAGCCTAGCATCTACACTCACAGACACACTCACTGACTGACTGACTAACTGGTGGAGCGACTGTGTGAGAGGCTGGCTGGCTGGATGACTGACTATCATTGAACCAGAGGCAGCAGAGCAGAGAGACACGCCCCTTACCAACCAGCTGACTCTCTGCCTTGCTGGAGGGAAGACTGAACACTTGTTCAACAACACTGACTTGTTCACCGTCATTGTGGTTTACTAGCTGTAAAAAATGAATGTTAGACAAACAAACCAAGAACAAAAACAAAGCTCTAACTAACTACACTGTTGGCTAGCTGGTATAGTGGCCCACTAACAAAAAACAATGAAAGCCCTTTCCACCACCAACAACAAAAAATAGTGAGTAATATAAACCTTCATTATAGAAAGAGGGCAAATGTGAAATAAATAGTTGTTAAAAAGATTAAAGTCAAAATTATGAGGTCATAAGTCATCTCATAAGTTTGACCATATATCTCATAGATATGTTTAAATTTATTTGAAATTTGTAAAAAACTTAAAAATGCAAAAGTTAGAAATGATAAGTACAACATTTCTAATAAAAGATCTAAATTTGATAAAAAGAGGTCGGTGCTGTTTAATAGAATGCCATCATAAGAATGCAGGTCTTCAAAGACAAAGTCAACATTTTATAATATGATGAAATTTTGAGTTTCAAGACTAAATTTGATAACAAAAAGAAATGATGAGATGAAAAAAAGTTATAGTTTTGAGTTGTTGTATAAAAAATAAAAGAAAGTCAATAGTTGAATAACGTGCTTAATATAATGTAAGTGTAAGGGTATTTTAATCCTATTTCTCTCTTTTTTGGTCTTGTCTGATAATGAGTGATGTTCTTTATTATTCTCTATTTTTCTTTGTGTAAAAATGAGGGAGGAGCAGAACCAGTGCAAGGTGATGACATACACACACATACCCTTATCAGTTGGTAAATTCAGTGCAGGTCAGCTTCAGGTCGTGTGCGTGTGTGTGTGTGTGTGTGTGTGTGTGTGTGTGTGGCAAAAGTAGTAAAACAGGAAGTAGGAAATTAAAACATCAAATGAAGGAAAAGTAGTGTCAGTTTACGTCAGAGGCCAAAGCCCAAACAGCGTTGAATTTACTGTGAATTTCCTCTATCTGATTCTGCAGAACTTTAAAAAAAACAAGACATCCAAAAGATAAGAGACTTGACAAGCCTGTGCCCATCATCTGCATGAGTCCTTTGTAATCTGATGGAACAGAACATCGTTTCATCCATTTGCTGATATACATTCATGTTACCAAGGTTACTGAATAATCTTTCATACATATAAAACAAGCTATTCCTTAGCAGCTCTCATCTAACAGACAGACTGTGTACATTTTATAGTAGAGAAACCTCTGAAATTACAATTAACTGAATAAGTCTGCCAGTCCAGAGTGCACCCTGCCTCTCACCCTAATACCACTGGGATAGGCTCCAGCAAACCCTCAAGAGGATAAGTGGTATAGAAGATGAATGAGAGAATAAATAAGTCTGATAGAGGGGTTTGTTGTGTCTTTGTCTTAGCTCTCTGCTACAAGAAAACAGGGTTTGTGTAACCTGGAATTAAAGTAGAAAAAGTAAGAAGTGTGTACGGTAGAGCATTTCTTTGTTGTAACAATGAATCTTGGCAATAAATCTTAAAAACTTGGAAAGGCTGTTCATTTCCCTTTTAAATGGTGCCACATTTGTCAGGAACCTGCATTTGTGGGATGAGCAGCAGAACTGAGTATGTGGTAAGTGCCCATGAAAAAAAGAGCCAGATCTTGCCACTGGTTGCAGAATCTTCTCTTCATATCTCTCTGCATTAAGATTGTCCCCAATCATGACAAGGCTCTTTTTTTCTTGACAGAGATGCCACCTCCCACCGTAGCAGTACCAAATCGAAAGATGTTACTTTATTGGTGCAGCAATCAGCATAGTACTCTTCGCCTCTTCTTCACACTTTGACCCTATGATCCAACTGCATTAGAGCAGAACATGAATTTTTCTGGTCCTGTCGGCTGTATCATCTAATGAAGACAGCATACAGTTCCTAAGTGCTGAAAGGGGGAGGAAATGGTCTTCTTCTGGTGTAGCCTTCTTGGTACGCCCACTTCACAGCCTGTCTTAGATCTCCATTATATGGAACTTGGGCTTCACTTTGGAGATAGTACGAGGGCTCTTCAAATAATGCCAAAACTTGGTTTTCTATCCACAGCCCTATCCAGGAGGGCCCATGCTAACAGGTGCAATTCAGCCACCTGACTGGCAAAACCTTGGGTTAACAGAAGCTCAGAACAAGAGTCAATAGCAACAGTAGCATAAGCTGTTTGAAATTTATTTCCCTTTTAAATGTGGTGCCATTTAAGAGGGAAATAAAAAGACTTTCTAAGGTCATAGAATGTACAGCAAAGAAGCTTTGTCACAACAAAGAATTATCTACCAAACATAAATTTCCTTACTCTTTGTGCCAAGTTCAGTAACCCACTGCCACTGAGTGGCTCTATTTTAGGAAAACATTAAGATATGAAAAAGAATTTGTTTAAAAAATGAGCATATAAATAATATATTTTGTGTCAGTCTTTTTTCTTTCAAAGCTACTGGCCTATATTCAAAAATCGGATGGTGAGGAAGAAACAAAAATCCAGCAAGCAGAGATAAGGTTAAAAAAGCTTAAATAAATAAAGAGGAATCATCTCCTGGCCTCTCTCAGCTGGTTTGGAGTCAACCGTGTTCGGTCACTGAGGCATCATGCAGCTCATGTTGGTGACCTTTAGGCAACGTTAAAGGCCACCCAACCACAACAGCAACAGTTACCATGACAAAACAAGATCCATCACAGGCTCAGCGAAGACACACTGACAGCAGGTGACAACATTCGGTCACGTCAGAATCACACCAGATATCTGTTCCTTTCTTTTCAATAAGGAACACCAAAAGGCTAAATAATAAGTCAAAACAATGAAAATAACACCCATTTTAACCTCTCTCTTTTAAGATAAACCTAAAAAAAAAGAAGTAATTTTTACCTCTTTTTCAGCAAGAAAAAATGTTCAAAAAAGACGCTTCCTTGGAGTTGCCCCTGAGAATGTTTCTTGTTGTGGGTATCAAGCTAACATGATGGCTTTTTGCTCCCTCTTGGCCAGAAGGTTAATTCTATCTTAATGGAAGGACTCTGTACCCCCAGTATATGGTCAGTGAATAAGGGAGGTTATGTATCTTGTCCACATAGAAAATATTAGATATACCATAAGAGGTTGCACCAGGAATTTTTTTGAAACTGGGGAATAGGACAAGAGCGTTTTTTTGTCCCTAACTGTCCTAGGTTTATGTTGTTGCTCAGTGTTTTTCTTTTTTGTCATCATAAATGAAAAATCAATAAAATTTTTAAAAAGACTTTGATTAAAAAAAGACATTTCAAATTTTTTGTGCACACAAGAAACCAAAGCAAAATACTTACATATGCAGAATCATTCTGCACAGATTTTATGAAGCATCTCTAGCACGGTATCATTAAAAACAAAAAAAAAAAAACTGATCATTGGTGTCTTAAAAGTCCAGTAAAAACAAAACATCTAAACAGCAGACCTTTCCTGCTGCATCAGGAGTTTCTGGTTGAGATTTAATAAACTGAACTGTGTTTTACTTACACAGACCTGTTATCCTAGCTCTGATTAATCCCTGTTGATCGTTCAGCTAAACTAAATAATGAGCTGGTATGAGACTCTCCGTTTTAAAACAGGAGCAAAGCTGCTAAATGCTAAGCTACACATACTGACACGGCAGTAAATATGAATGAGGGCAGCACCCTTTGTGCAAGCTCTTGATTGGTTATTCAATCATTCATGACTCACCTTTTTTATTGGTTGCAGCATTCTTCGGACAGCAAATTACTTGTACTGAATTGGAAAAAGACTGTGCTGAATTAGGTTTTACTGCACAGCCAGGAAGAAGACATTAGTGTTTTATTTTAATAATGTTGAGTTCTAACTAAGTAGTTTATATATTAGTAGTTCATTAAGCTTACCCTAGCTTTGAAGCTTGTGTGGTGCAGCACAAGCAGCTCTGATGACTAGCATACTTTATTGTCCTCATGGGAAACCTAAACTTGAGCTTCACCCTCCATCAGCCCACTAAAGACTTACTGCACCACACCTGAGGATAAAAACACATTATGTTGGACTGCTTGGTTCGTCTGACTGCAATGGAAATAAATGAATGTTCACAAAGATTTATCTTTCAGCGAGAAACACCTCATCTTCCGACAGAGTGTAAAAGCTGGAAATCAGAGACAGGCGAGTCATAACTTTCTCGCACTTTCTAATTTAACCTATTTGCAAAACTCCCAGAGAGATGCTTGATGAACAGGAGCAATTAATTAAAAAAAGTGTTCTACACACTCATAATTGTACACACACATGTGTCTCTTCTTGTCTTTGTCTTCTCTTGCTCTCCTTGTATGTTTGGTTTTTTAATGTTTTATCTTAGCAGTTGTTTTTTTTCTTTTTCCCTCATTGTTTGGGCTTTGTGTTGCCTTGTATGTTCAGAGCTGCCTGTGTAACTCCTACCTAGATTATATCTGATGATTTTTAATGATTATTTTTCTCCAAAAAACTCTTTGTTTTGTCATATGTATAGCACCTACAGTGGGGGAAATAAGTATTTGATCCCCTGCTGATACTAATATACTTTTTCACTTGATAAAATGCACAAAAATTTATAACTTTTACACTGTGTGTTTTTATGCATTATCAACTGATATTCTGTCTATACTTATAACCAGTAAACAACCATAAAAATTAGAGTGTGTTAATTTCCCAGGGCAGTGGGCAAACTTACAAATTCAGCAGGGGATCAAATACTTATTTCCCACACTGTATATTGTTTTAAAGCTTGTAAAAATAAAATAAACAAATTAAATAAGTTTTTAAAAAAATCAATAATACAATATGATGGTTAAACAATCAAAAGTTTGCATTGCATTAAGCTAAACAGAAATGGGGCTCAAGAGCCAAGCTTAATAAAGGACCCAGTTTTAGATTTTCAAAAGAACAGCAATCAATCACATAAAAGGTTATCAATTCTGTTATCAAGTGTAAATGGGTACTTTGATTTTACATTATATTTTGAGTTAAGTCAGGCATTTTAAATCTAATCACAGCTGTGCAAACAAACATCTATTGTCCCATCACATTTTGAAAGAAACCGCAATGCAAGGGAACAGGTTTTTAACTACACAAAGATGAACTTTGAGGTCAGATTATTTCTCGGATGGCTGAACAAGTCAAGGGGCTGAAGTTTGGCTACAGTTAACCAAAGCAAAGATGCGGAAGGACAGAAATATGTTGTGGAATGTATGAAGACAGCCTCTATGCAGTTATCAGTCAAAAAAGTCTGGCTCTGGTCGCTGCTGCTGTGGTCATCCGGTCATCCTCTGCCTCCTCCACTCAAAGCAGCAGAGGCAAGTGCAAGTCAAAAAGGATTACCCGATGTAAGATCTGTGATAAAATTGGCTGATTAAAAGTTGGTTTGTAATAGACACATGTAAATAAAATGTCCCCAATGGGGCAAAAAACAATTCTGTCAAAAAATATTGTTGTCCTGCTTTTATTTCCTTCAAATGGCAAAAGTAAAATCATCCATTTTCTTCTAAACACATTAAACAGGTCACTAATGTATTTCCTTAAAAAAGCCATTCAAACATTTAGGATTTAATTGTAGAGCTCGGCTTCACAAACTGTGTTTCAAACTTCTGGGTTCAGGATTTAATGGATGGGTCTGAAATCATAGCTGTGTTACATCACGGAGCCTCATTAGCATAACCCCACCCCATGTTGTCAGACAGCCATATAGTTGCAAGGCAACAGGAAAACGATAACCGCCAACAGAAGTAGTTATCAGTCATAGCAACACCCATAGGTTTCTGAAGAAACGGGTGGATTGATAGTCTAACTATATTTGTCTATTTGTTTGCTATAACGTTACTAGTCAGTAATCCATGTTGCTAAAGGTCATAAATGGAGAAATAAATGATCATTCTGATGGAGACTGTGAGGAACGAGGCTGAGCTCTATCAGTGTCTGACTCAGAGTCAGTTTCTGGCTCTGATGGCTCAAACAGGTAGGTCTGGCTCCGTCTCATCACGCTGCTAGCTCTAGCTTCCATTGTTACTGTAGGTAACATCCTTGTACAGCAATTTTTTTTAATCTTTCAAATCTGGCTCAGTGGTCAATGACACGTTTCTGTGGTGTGACAAACTCATGACACAATTTATTTCTGCTTTACACAAATTTTAAGGAGGCTCGATAATGGTGTTAGTATAGTTTTTTCTATCCCTATTACGACTGTTATCGCGGACTATTTGATTTTTTTTAATATTTTTATATTTTTTGGGGCTTTTATGTCTTTATTATGAGAGGACAGGACAGTGGATAGAGGAGGAAACAGGGTGAGAGAGAGTGGGGAGTGACATGCAGGAAAGTAGCCACAGGTTGGACTTGAACCGCCTGCTTATATGGAGTGTGACCTTAACCACTAGGCCATCTGCGCTCCTTTGGACTGTTTGTTAATGTTTATTTGATTGTAATATGCCTGTAATATCCACAGTAAAACACTTGACACTGATTTCTTCACTTTTTTTTGTTGCTGAATCATTGTACACAGAGCAATGAGGAATGAGGAAGTAACCACTTTGTAGGCTAATCTTACAAATGTCCCTTAGCTGTTGTTTGTTATGGAGGAAAACAAAGATTTCTGACTCGCAGATAAGCATCATCCATTCATCTTCTATACCGCTTATCCTGTTCAGGGTCTCGGGTGTCTGGAGTCTATCCCAGCTGGCTTAGGGCGAGAGGAGTGGTACACCCTGGACTGGTCTCCAGTCAGTCACAGGGCTGACACACAGAGACAGACAACCTTTCACACCCATACCTACGGGCAGGGAGGAAGCTGGAGTACATGAAGGGAACCCACACATGCACGGGGAGAACATACAAACTCCACACAGAAAGGCACACCTTGCCCAAATGGAGATTTCAACCGACGACCTGCTTGCTTTGAGGCAGCAGTGCTTACAGCTGCACCACCATGCAGCCTGGCAGACATCATAAACTGACCCATACCTATAACAATATCGATAAAAACCAAAGTCAGTTGATAATTTCACAACTACTAAATATTTGTGTATGTGTCTTGGTGTTTCTTTTCATGTATCAGCATCAGCAGCTGCACCAAACTCCATCTCTGGAAGCAAAAGAGATGTGGGGAAACATTTACAATCCCTCCACCCACCTTAGCTGAATGTGAAAAGGGCAGCAGGGTACAAACCAATCTTCTCCAACTTTGACATGACCTGAGTTGGGGAAAGCAATTCTCTTGATTCCCAGTGAACCAGAAGGAAGTGCTTAAAATTAACTGTGTTAATATAATGGATGGGTCTCACTGGTACACAACAGAGATACACAACAGACAGAGTGATGGAAACAAGCTCAAAGTGAGCTCTGAAGCTCTCAGCAGAGAAACACATACAGCTCGCATCAGTTTATCAAGGTCCACTGGTCATACAACCGTAATTGCTGTTATAAATTCTGACTGCAGAATGTCAATGGTGGGGATAGTGTGTGTGTGTGTGTGTGTGTGTGTGTGTGGGGAGGGGGGGGGGGGGGGGGGGTAACAATATTCCATAACTGCCAGTAATAAAAACCTAACAGCCTGATGCAGCACAGACACAAATCAATGATGTCCACTTTAAAACACAGCAACCTGCATTAGACATCTCCCCTGCTGGGTGTTTTTACACTTATTAAATGAATACTAGACTCTGATTGGCCAATTGTACGCTCTATGATTTGTGATTTCTGTACAACTGATCATTAAACCTGGAGGACTAGAGTCATTGTAGCAACACAGTACCAAGTTTGCCAATCCATCACATGTCAACCACTATCCAATACTGGATAGTCCACACTACACCATGCTTTATATACGCCTTTGTTTCAAGGGACTAAAACAAAGACTAAACATTTACACTTATACAAATAAAAAAAAAGAAATGCCACACTCAAATTTACGGTTTTACAACCTAACTCTTCTGCACCAGTATCTGAAGGTCTCAGCTGAGCTGAAGAAAACAATTGCTCAGTCATGCAGTTTTTATTACACTGAAGGAATGTCCTGTTTAAAGTGTTTACCCTGGGAGAAACACTCAGCAGAACATGACAACCAAGCCTTTTTCCCAAGAGTAATATCCATGACAGCTTGTAAGTGAAGGGTCACCAGTTCAAATCTCAGCAGGGAGACAAAGTTGCTCCTGACAAACTGAAGAAGCAGTGGTGGTCAGTCTTTGTTTCTTTCTCCTTTTTTTTTTTCTTGTAAGTGGATGATAAAGGCAGAATGTGTTTCCATGTCAGACCAGAACAAGAAACATATTTACAGCTGTTGAAATTGAAATTCTTCAAGACATATGCTACCTGTACATCGGAAGACTTTGAAAAAATTTGAAAAAGACTCCTCCTACAAGACTACAACTAGATTCTTTTAGTGTTTTTTTCCCACCTTGCAATTTTTCCCCATAATGCTCCTAGTAGTAACCCTTTTCCTTTTCCACTCTATCGTGGTACGTTTGAGAGTTGATGTCGAACAGGCAGGGATGCTCAGCCCATAACCACCATTCGCTCCTCTTTTTCCACGGTCCACTTTCTCCGTCGTTCCTCCATTGTTATTTTTCATGACTGCCGGGTTTCCTGTTTCTGCTTTTGTCAGCGCTCATCTATTGGTTGTTGATTGTGTTACGTCACTGCGACTTGCGATAATATCAAACGTGTTTGATATTGTCGCAAACTGAAGACTAGAAAAAGACTGATGTGAAACAGCGCAGATTACTATCTCACACTAAACGATCGAGAAAACGGGAGCGCGCTGCGACTCCAGTAAAACTCTGAGATTTACTAAAGATTTTCAGTTTTTAGTCTGAGACTGTGAAAATCGTTTGGTGTAAGCCCAGCAATAAACAAACAAACAGCTGGTTAATGACAGACCTTTGGTTCTTACAGACTAATTCAACTGGCTTCATACTGACTTCTAGATGCTAATGGCAGGTTTTCAGTATAATTTATGGTATGTTGAATACAATAATTGTTTCACCACACTCAAACAACTTAATAATACACAGCTCTTTTCTTTAACATCAACATAACCTGTGCGTATTAAAACACCTTAGGATCCATTGAAACCATATGCTTCACCGTGTACAGAGCACACACTCTTACTTTCATTTAGTGAAGGGATCGTTTGTGTTTGTTTTTCCTTTTAGTCGGTATGTATTCAGTAGGGCTGAACGATTTGGAAAATAATCTAATTGTGATTTTTTTGGACCAATATTGCGATTTAGCATGCAATTTTTCTTTTAATTCATGAAACACAAGCAAGAAATCATTCTACAGTATGACCAACATGATTGTCATACATGGCCTTGTGGTGCTTTCCTAAATGCTGGAACAGGTTTGTAGTGTTGCACCTTGTTGTAGCTATGGTAGCCGGGCATGTTTTGCAGAAATCCTTGACACCAAAGTCTCTTCTGTGTCCTCTGTTGGTTCTTCTTCTGAGGCCATTTTTAAAGATGTCAACAACAACACAACAAATCAAAACTTAGGCTGAATGTGGCTGAAGATGTTTTCTTCATCCACATAACTTGAGATTTTTGGCTGTTGGCAAACCAGCTGAAAGGTGCATTACCACCACCACCTGCATGCATGTCACACAAGGTTGCACCTTTTTTTTTTAATTACAGCCTTTGCAATTTGAAAATTGCATTCTATTGCATGCGTGATGTCTGTTTAAATTTGATTAATCGTTCAGTCCCAGTATTCAGTACTTGTCAATGTTAAGTGCACTGCACACAGTAGATCAGCTCGGAAGTCAGAAGTCAGAACTTGCACAGAGGCTAAAATATCAACCAGAGCAGATGTTGTCAACTGCACCACAACGCCCTCACAGATTATGTTTGCACCAACAAAAACATGTCCGAATCTCTCCTTTCCTCCTGTTAGCACAAAAGTTTCTCTCCGAGTCTCGCTCTCTGTACTCAGGTTCATAAAGATGAGGATAAGGATAAACTTTATTCCTCATAAGGGAAATCGCGTTGAACCCCAGTGCCACACAAAGCTGTTATCACAGACAGTAAACCCATCAGACAATTATGCAGTAAACAAAGTGAGACAACAGGGAGTCTTTAGAGATGGGGAAAGTTACATGAATTACCTTATTTTGCACCTGCCCTGTAATATTCCACTAGCCTCTATAATAGCGTCATATATCGCAGCAAATAAATAAAAGATTGGTAATATGGGCAATGATAAAAATAAGACGGAATAGCAAAAAAGTAGCTAATATAAAAGCAGCTCCTACACAAGGAGGAAAACACAGAAGCACCAAGTTAAAGCAAAATAAGTTGAAAAGAAATATCTTAGTGTCATAACATCAGAATGAACAGAATAACTTTACGTCAAGTTAAGTTATTTGAGTCAAGGTGTTGAAAACAGCATGTCAACTCAGCTGAACAGCTGATCAGTGTGCTGCAGATGAAAGAACATGAAGCTGTCCAGTCAAAAACAAATGGGCCTCCTGGCATCAAAGAAGGGTGCAAAAAAAAAATATTCAAATTTCAAAATTTACTTGCACCAGTTGTTTGGGCTGGACCTTTTAAAAATTAGGTTTACCCCCTCAGCAGCTTCTGTGATGGTTCTCTCCTTGGTCTCTCAACAAGGGGGCCAAAAAATCTAGGCGCTTTAGTCAGTGTAGATTTGTAGTTGGTCTAACTTCTGTCTTTTGACTGAGATACCGCAGAGAAATCTATTTTCATTCCAGTGAAAATATACACTCCATCTCCTCCCTTTGCATTGAACATTATTTTCTACAGGATAGGTAAAAATATTACTCTCAGTTGATCCATATTCTATGAGCTTCGTTTCAATTCTGATAAAATATCTGAGCTCATGTAAATGTTACAAAATCTTGTTTACGTCGCCTCCGAATTGACTGCATGCATAACATCATCACGTCGAGTCTGAACGAGAGTTTCTCACAAACTCAGCAGGTCTTATTAGTTTAGACACATGGAGGAAGAATGTGACTCAGTGAACACTCACATTGTTTCCTGACTGAACAACAGAGACAATTGTAGCTGGACAGCTGATCGTAAAGTCACAGAGTCAGGCTTTTCACAGGCCACAGGGATCCTCATGCATTGTCTGAAGTCTCGGTTACTGATGTAATGACCATATCCTGTCGTACATTAACACCACAGCTCCACTCTACTGCAAATAAATCAATTATTCATTGTTTCGGATGTCAGCGACAGTGCTCTATTAAAAGGATTTGTAATGACTTTGATTCTTTACGTTTGCTTTGACTGAAATATCCTTTCATAGCAGCTGTTCAAAGGAAATATAAATGTATTTACTATAGTGCTATAAAATGCTTCTTCATGACAGTCAATACTTGTTTATACCCCAGAGATATTAACAAGTCCAATGCCAAGCCTTGTTTATTGTACATTCAACATTTTCACAAACTATTTATACTGTTGTTTTTACTGAGGACAGTCTCAATAATTAATCGGAATGACTCTGAAAGATGACTTGTAACTTTTGACTGAGAAACAAGGAAGAGAAAAAGGGATTAAACAGGGAGAGGAGGAAGAAGGGGGAAGATGAGGCACACGACAACACTTCAGTTTAAAAATACATGAGTCTCCAGTTTCCAGCCTTTCTACATGTGTGCCCCCATGTGTGTGTGTGTGTTTTCATTTTGCTGTAAGAATAAAGAACAGATAAAGCAAATCAATTCCGTGAGTAGTCTGTATCATGCGCTGATGTCAAACACCCTGCTGATATTTTTGTTTGTGATAGCGGCCTCTGTTTGAGAAATGGTAATTCACATCAGCTGAAGCTCGTGTAGACAGTCACAAGTCCCTGAACGAGGAAGAGGGGGAGGAGATAACAGCATCTGGAACAAGGGGAGAAGGAAGGAAACGAGTTTGAGGAAAGGATGTGATGTATCAGGACGCAAGACAGGCATTGGGAGAGAGGTAAAGGAGGAGGACAACAAAACGAGTAAACAGGAAACAGGAAAATATGGAGAGAGTTGAAAAAGTAAATAATATTTTAAAGATCTACACTGCACAAATGTATAGCTTTGACACTTTGTGGGAAACCAAACCTGAAAATGATGCATTTAGTTAAAAATCAAGAAATCAAACCCAAGAAAGAAAACTTAAGAACACACTGTAAACTGCCTTAAAATATGATCCTTCAATGCTTCTAGGACCTACTCCATCAATAAATTTATAAATATAATTAATATATGTGTTGATATATGCATGAGAGCTGTTATGACACCCCCCCCCCCCCCCCACATGAACTCAGATCTAATCGTCCACAGCCAAAAATCAAAAATAATGAATTCCTCCTTCAAACCGTTCAGTGCATCTCATTGACTTTAACGGGTGATTGATGTTGAGCATGTTCTCTTCTACAACCACTGATATCTGCACAGTTAATAATGCAAGAAACCAAAGGGAGACATATTTCTCAAATGCAGTTTGAATTTTGAGCCGCTCTGCCAATGTGGGGATATCAGTGTTCAAAGCCAAGAAAGCTGTGCCGTCCTCAAAACTAAAGGTTTGGTGTAACATTTAATGTCAGTTATCAGGACACATCTGCTCTGGAAAACATACTGCTAACGTTTGACAAAGGAAAGAATGACATTGCAAAGAAAAATACAACCCCATAGGATCTCATTTAAGTGTCATTTTAAGACAATCATGTGATAGGAAAGCAGATCCTGCTGATGGCTCCTTCTGTGTTTACCTCGAGAATGCATTTCCATCTTGATTTTAGCTTCAGATTTGGTCCACACAAAGACCTCAAAGAGTAGTTGTGAGCTAAGCCAGGACGTTA
This sequence comes from Labroides dimidiatus, assembly GCA_030710495.1. Lineage (NCBI taxonomy): Eukaryota > Metazoa > Chordata > Actinopteri > Labriformes > Labridae > Labroides > Labroides dimidiatus. Next base: position 8,306,814 of record CM061157.1, read on the forward strand.
ATAACCTTTCCTCATGATAAAGCAATCTGCAGTGCCAAAAGTAGATACGACTGAACCCAACAGAAGATTCATACAAATTCATTTTAATTTATCAAAACGCCTTGGAAATACCGGTCATTAGCTCTTTAAACAGAGACAATTCAAAGAGCAGGTGTTTTCTGTTTGTTTGTATTTAACACCTACTTATGTGCGTTTTATAGCGACCAATCATTTTTGAAGACAAGCAGCAGGTTAGTTGTATAGACTATATTTTTTGTAATGTTTAAACTGAAACTCATTACATCCCTGCTGTAACTCGAAGTCAAGCATCGACATTTTGTTGCCAAGATCTCACTGCTTTTTTTCTTGTGCAATGACAAATAAAGGCAGTCTAAGTCTAAGGTCTTTTTAGTTCTCACTTAAATGAGACAAGTTGAGAACCAGCTTGTCTAATTCATCGATCCATAGTCAACTAAGTAAAGACGAATCAATCTACATTAGTCTACATCTTTCAAACATTACGACAATATAATAGTGATTCGCTCATGTGCTGTCTTAAATCTGCTATTATATTCTTTAGCAATAAAATTAGTTACTTGACTGAAATTTCACTTAAGAAGATGAACAACAACTATCAGTTGCTGCATTTCAATTACACTTTTTTGGCAAAATAAAAGAAATATTTCTGAAGTGTCTATAAAGTACAATTGAGCCTTACTGGTCTTTCCATTATGACTATAATTGCGCACAACTTCAGTAAAATCTCGTCCCACAAGATTCAATTTGCAGAATGTTGAAGATGTTGGGAGGACTGTGACAGGCGGTAACCATGGATATCCCAAACATTTTAAGCACCGAGCTGTCATTTTGATGTACATTACTGTTGTTGCTGATATTGTCAACAGATGAAGGGAGAGGATGTTGAAATGTTCTAACATCTGTCCGGATGCTGCAGTGATGACGATGCCGATTCATGAACACTGTTTTTGTTCACTCGTCACTGCCAGCCGTGACCACACCAACTCAAAACAGGCACGAACAAAACACTGAATGAAAATCATCATCTCCAGCTCGCCTACTCTCTTACTCACACACACACACACACCTCCACCCCTCCCTCATGCTGCGCTCCAACCCGCTCACCGCCTTCCTGATGCCTTCACTGACTATCAAAACATGAACATCTGCACTGAACGCATAAATAACAGCAGAGCCGTTACAATATAAACGCCAGAGTCCGTATGCGTGACAGTGGCCACGTACCAGAGGCTTCTGGGAGAGAATTGTGGCTGAAGAGGTGAGGGAGGCGTGTCTGTTATTCATGTCCAGTGAGGTGTTTTTGAGAAAAAGGTGTTTCCATTGCACTTTTGCGATAAACTTCAATATCAAATCTTCTGAAAAAGCAGCTCTTTCGAAAATTTTGTTGTTTCTTAGTTGAGGTTGCTCGTGTGTCATTTTCCCTTTCAAAACTTTAAAAGAGGACTTGGTTGTTATTCTTGCTCCCTTTATGATAGAACATGATGCAGTTTTATATAAAGCAATAGGACATGACACAACAGAATAGAGAACATTTGACGTTCTTGTCCTCTAAGAGAAAGTTTTCAGTGTTGCACACACTGAGCTGCCTCCACAGCAGTATTTCAGTCAGTCAGCTCCTGGTAATTTGACTTAAACTGCATTTTAGCAACACAACACTGTCTTTGGTGTCCAGGCTATACATGTAAAAATAATGGAGTGGTGACATAATATCTTGAACCCCCTTTACAATTCATTAGTCTTTGTATGAAGCCAATTACAACAAATGTTATCTCATGAAGCCTTCAATTAGATCCCAAGGGATCCAGTCCAAAAGAGCACAGCCATTATTGTACATTACTGACATTATATTGTGTATACCAGCAGTATATTGCACACATTGGTAATGTACTTTAATGCGATAAAGTTTCAAACTAAAACCTGGCAAAGCCTTTGTACAAACTCTGCAGTCTGAAATGCCAAAAATCTGATTTGGACAACAAGTTCAAAAAGACGCCTTCATTATCAGCAATTAAAACTATGAATCATTCAGTAATACACACGATAATAAGATTAAGAGCCAACACCTCCTCTCTGTCCTCTGAGACAGCGCAGTAGGAGGGATGGCAGCAGCAGATGTAGCATCGTGACCAGTAACTCTTTGCACTTGGAAAAAAAGAACTCCTCACCTCTCCTCCTCCTCCTCCTCCTCCTCCACCTCTCGTTCTCTTCGTTCTCTTCGTTCTCTCCTTCCGCCTCCGTCACCAGGCAACTAGCCTTTCCTCCCTCTCTCTCTGCTTTTTCTTTTTCTGGTCTTTGTCACCCCTTGAAACCTCCCTGTGTCTATGGCTGTTCATAAGATGCATACTCACAACAGGTTTTTGTTAAGGCAGATGTGGTCTCCACAAAAAAAAGAGAGTGAGAATCAGAAGAACAAGGATGAGCTCTCTGATTTTCAGTTGTGCTGTGATGGATTTTGAAACAGGTCTGAAAAAAAAAACATCAGAAATTTCATTTTGTCAGACCTAATGTTCCTTCCTAAATCCATTCATCTCAGAAAATGCACATTTATAACAAAACTTCATCAGCTTGTACAACCCTTATTCCAATGAAGTTGGGACGTTGTGTAAAATGTAAATAAAAACAAAATACAACAATTTGCAAATCCTGTTTAACCTAGATTCAACTGGATACGCTACAAAGACAAGATATTTATTGTTCAAACTGATAATTGATTATTTACAAAAAAAAAAAAAAAAAAAAAAAAAAAAATCAATATTCTCTCATTTTGAATTTGATGCCAGCAACATGTTCCTAAAAACCTGGGACAGGGGCAACAAAAGTCTGGGAAAGTTGAGGAATGCTCCAAAAACACCTGTTTGGAACATTCCACAGGTGAAGAGGTTCATTGGATAAAGGTGAGTCTCATTATAAAAGAAGCATCCCTGAAAGGCTCAATTGTTCACAACCAAGGAAGGGGCGAGGTTCACCACTTTGTGAACAACTGTGTGAGCAAATAGTCCAACAGTTTAAGAACAATGTTTCTCAACGTACAACTGTATAGAATTGATGGATTTTATCATCAACAGCCCATAATATCATCAGAAGATTCAGAGAATCTGGAGAAATCTCTGCACGTAAGCAGAAAGACGGAAAACTAACATTGAATGACCGTGACCTTTGACATATATCAGCAACACCCAGAAACGCCGCCGCTTCTCTGGACCCGAGCTCATCTGAGATGGACTGACACAAAGTGGAAACGTGTGCTGTGGTCTGACGAGTCCACATTTCAGATTGTTTTTGGAAATCATGGACGTGGTGTCCTCCAGGCCAAAGAAGAAAGAACAATCCAGATTGTTCTCAGGTCAAAGTCTCCAAGCCAGCATCTGTGATGGTATGGGGGTGTGTTAGTGCCCATGGCATGGCTAACTTGACCATCTGTGAAGGCTCCATTAATGCTGAAAGGTACATACAGGTTTTGGAGCAACATATGCTGCCATCCAAGCCACGTCTTTTTCAGGGACGTCCCTGCTTATTTCAGCAAGACAACGACAAGACACATTCTGCACGTGTTACAACAGCGTGGCTTCGTAGTAAAACAGTGCAGGTACTAGACTGGCCTTTTAATGCCTGGACTCTGGTTTTGAAATTATTCATTCATCTTTACAGGGCTGACACACAGAGACAGACAACCTTTTACACACTCACACCTACAAGCAATTTAGAATCACCAATTAACCTGATGAACATGTTTTTGGAATGTGAGAGGAAGCCGGAGTACCCGAAGAGAACCCACACATGCACAAGGAGAACATGCAAACTCCACACAGAAAGACCCACTGGGCCAACCGGGATAAAAACAGGTCACCTTCTTGCTGTGAGGCTCCAGCGCTGACTGATGCGCCACCATGCAGCCTGTTTTGAAACCAAGCAGCACATAAAGTGCAGCACAGAGTGGTTAAGCTTTCTCATTTTCTCTGCCCTGAGGACCTTCTTCCTCATCTCTTTCTCTGAATTTCATGAATCCCTGGCTCATCCTGTTTACTGCCCCTTTTACTCAACATTTGTTGGCTTCAATCAAATACAAACAAGCAAAGTTTTTCCTTGAAGCTTTCCAACAGGAGTGCTGCAGAGACTTCTGACCAACATCAAGCAAACTGCTCACAGCGAAAGAGAAAACAGAGAGAGAAAGGGGAAGAGAATGAGAGATAGGAAAAGAAGGACACAGGAGGAAAAGGGTAATTACAGAAAAAGGATCAGCTTTAAGAACTTCTAGAGGTAAAATTGTCTGATAATAATGATGGCAAACCAGAATTTTAAACAGACTTATTCAGTATGTTTTACAACTGGAAAAAAAGAATAAAACACTGGTTGATTTACTGGAACACAAAAACAGTTACAAGCCTAAAGCTGATTAATTTAAGAGGCATTTTAAACATTTGCTGGTTTCTGTTAGAAGACGAGAGCCAGTTATTATACTCATTCATGATTCATCTTAAAAGAAGCACTCTGGAGATTTTTTTCCATCATTACATTCATTTCCACTCATTTAATCTTAAAGCAGGCTGCATTTACGGACAGTGCTCCTAAGATAGGTTGATCCAAAACTTAGTCGTAAGTGGCCTGAGGATGGCTAAGCAGCCACAAACACATTGTGGAGTCAGACTGAAGTTTTACTGAAGTTTTACATATCAACAAGAATGTTTAATTTAGTGCTAAAATCACCTAATTTATGTCACACTTTTGTCAATATGTTTTTCCATAGTAAAGACTCCATTTCCCATGAGCACTAGCACCCACTGTCATGAAGATGTGACTCTCACCAAATCATGTTTTGAAATTGTTGAAATTGTTTTGAAAGTAAATGAACTGGCACTGGATCTTCTTTTTAAACTACTTTTCTTTGTCAAAACTGAAAAAAGTTTTTCTAGGATACAAAGCAATGAGGTAATGTATTTATTTATAGTTACGTCGCACTATTGCTTGAAACGTGACAACAATGAAACTCTGTAAACTCAGTTTGAAGTGTAGTTTAGTGTCCATCTGTTTAGTGTTCCTCACAACCCAGTGCTCTGAGACTCGTCCATAACTTGTAACGTTAGTGAATCCTGGTTATGCTGTTCTGGTGCTCATCTACCAACTCCAACCTCACCAAGCAGAGCAAATGTAACCTCAATCATCACATAAAGTAAAATTTAAGACAAACTGAGAAGCATACAACCTCACACACACACACACACGCACACACGCACACACGCACACACGCGCACACACACACACACACACACACACACACACACACACACACACACGCACACACGCACACATCCTCCGAGCATCCAGCTCTGAATACTCTGTGAATACAGTCAACACTAACATTTCCACTGGTAGCACTGATGCTACCAACTTTCTCAGCTGGTTGCACCAGCACATGATTTTTTTTCTTTTTTTTTTTTTTTTTTTTCTTGGGGGGGGGGTACAGTATGACATTGGAGGGCAGAATAACATTAACATCATTAACGTTAAATGTCACTTTCCCTAACATTGCATTATTAACACTGATGGTCATTTTCACAGGCTTCAGCAAAATAGTTGTTTAAGTTATCCTTGTTTCGGTTCCTTTCTCTCATCCTTTTTCCTGTCCTGTCACTCTGCTCTATCGCCTCTTCGCTGTCGCTCTCAGCGAGCCGCAGTAGAGCTGGAAAGAAATTGGGACTCCAGTGTTCGTTTTTTAAATTAAGTTATTTGCGAAACAGTGTCACATTTCATGAGTACAATTCCACACTCTTATTATGGTCTGTAAATGTGCACAAATATAGACTTTATGTTTATATGGATCCATTCAAACAGCAGAATTCAAATTTGTAACGTCTAAAAAAAATGATCATAATTCTGCTTGGCCAGATAAAATTCTGACTCACACATCATGAAAGAAAGATCGCATATGCGACCATTTTGGTCACAGTCTCGAGCCCTGAAAGTGCATACTCTGCTTAAAGTTACATTCATTATTAATAAGCAGCAATTATTTCTTCAGCTGCTGCTTCATTTTCAAGAATAGTCTGATAACCAGACCAACACTGCCTCTCAAAAAATCACAAAGAACAAGTCTTTGGCAGCACAGAATAGGTTTTTAAGGGACCCTCAAACTCTGACCCCGATGTTGCCTGACTCTCAGTATATCATTATGTGTTCTATGGGTCCAAGCTGTGTTATTCCTTTAGTTTATAAAACTGACTCTCTAACCCTGGAGATGTTTTTGGGAGAGAAACTTCATGTGAGTCTTACTGTGGTTCAAAAATCTGCTGACGATGATCGTTGCTTGTATTATTCTCTAATGTATGATGCTTTGGATAAAAGCGTCTGCTAAGCGAATTGAATTGTACTGAACTTGATCCCAGAAGCATTATTAGCACTTTGGTTGTGGAGGTTGCACTTTGAGCCAAAATTTTTGCAAGACCTTGGTCATCTAGCTCAGCACAATTTCAAATGTGCTGTTGTTAATTATAAGGAACCATCATTTTTCTAATATTTCACAAACTATGTGAACATAAAAAGAGAGGGCAAATCTCTGCATTATAAATTAAAACTATATATATCTATATTAATTTTACTGTAAATTATCACAGTTTTGAAGGCTGAAAGCTGCAATGAAGTAACAATAAAATCAAAAATAAAAAAAAACTAAAACTACAGGCTCTACCTGTCAAAGTGTGATTAATGAAAAGAAAACCAATGAAGACCTGAAGATTTCCTCCAGAACAAGAGGACGTTATAAATACTGTCTGGAGAGGATCTGCCTCCAGGTGCCTGCCTTTACATTGAGGGTTTATATGAACCAAACAAATAACACTTTCCATCAAAGCTGAACACAGAAACTGAAAAGAGTCTGAATTACTGTCATTGTGCATGGATAAAAAGCCCTCATGAGATAACGGTGAACAGCCCGAAATAAAGACAGAGCAGCGAAGAAAAAGAGCTGAATAATTAATCCTGTAAGAGAAGTATACCACATGAGCGAGTGATGGGAAGATGAGAGAAGAAAAACATGCACAGACTGTGTTTAGAGTTTTCTTGGCAGTGACATATCGAGCTAATTAATTTCTGGTGAAAGTCGTTTTTTCCAACTTCCCTATAGAGAATTCAACAAGTTTTCCACTTAAAGGATGATGAGAGAAAAGACCAGATACAACCTGCTGAATTACTGCTCTGAGGATCAATTCAGTGTCAGTGAAGTTTTAACCCCTCACTGCTTTGCACTGCTACATCAATAAGATGATCACGAGAAACTCAATCTTGAAGCTCAGGATAGCAGAGTTGTAACTGACATTCATTTTCAGTATCACTTGACATTCATTTCTTTAAATATGAAACATCAGTGAGCTTTTAAAAAAGAGGCTGTTACCACTATCATGTCAGAAAACCAGATGTAAAACCATTAAACTGATGAGTCCAACAGATAATCAATACACTTTACATGCAACGAGAAGCAGAAGAAAAAGGTCTCACTGAACTAATAACTCAATTATGTCTGAAAGGATTTTACGATTTAGCCACAGGACTGAAGAACTGATTTCTGCAGGTTGACTTCTGCTTAACAACATCAGAACCTCACCTCAGGAGTAAATCAGGATTACTACATTACTGCAATATTTGTTAAAAAAATCCAAAGAGGAAAAACGAATTTATCAGTTAGAGGAATCTTAAACATTGTTGCTCATCTCTCATTAGTAAAACACTGAAAAATGCACACTATCAACAACGAATTACATGATAACAATATGGGATTAAGTAAAAATTACTAGCAGATGCAAGACAACAGACTGCTAACTACTCCAGTATCTCTGATTTAGCATCCACCAGTCATGTCTTTACCCTTTTCTGTTCATTTTATTTTTCTCCATTTCCAAGCACAGTTGTTCAGCACTTTTCTGCAGACTAAAGTGTTCAAAAATTTGACGTCTTTTTTTCAAAATTTAAAAAAAGAGTTTGGGAGATTGATATACCTCACTTATCATCTCTCATCCCGTCTGTCTTAAGTGGGATACACACATAAAAAATCTCTTCATATTTAGAAAATTCTTATCTGTTAGAGAGCCCACACATGAACATCAAAAACTGGGCATTAAAGAGTTTTGATCGTTTTGTGTGTGGTGTACTTAGATAATCTCAACACAGCTCACCACACGCATAAAGATTCCGTCTCACCACTGATTTAGAATCTAGTCCTCCAAAACAGAAATCTCGTGTGACCAAACGTGATCTAACAAAAATGTAGAAGAAGACACATAGCAACATATAGCAACAACCGGTTACCAACCAAATGCAACATGGAAAAGGACATGGAAGAGGGAATGATGGTGGTCTTTGGACTATTTTTAACAGAAAATTTCCAAACCAAAAAGAAGAAAAGACTGTGGAAGTAATCCTGGAGACAGCAGGAACACGGAATTTCCTCACCAACTTTCAATGTCAGGTCAGTCATGCTTGTTTTTGTTTATGTCTGCTTCCTCGTTCCTCAGTCAGCTCACTTTCTGATTGGCTACATTCCATTCCATGTCACAACTCACGGAGTCATGACTCAAGAGTCGTCGGCTTTTCCCACACACATGAAGATTTTAGTTCGTAAATATTGAACAAGTGTAATATTTAGGATCGCCGGCCCAAACCCATTTCAAAGCAGATTATCGAAACAAATTCACTCTTAACACACCTCAGACCACAGGATAATCGGATAAAATAATCTTATACAACATAAGATAATCGGGCATTGTCCGTCCTTGGTCGGGAAGGTGGAAAGTTAGGACAAAAACAGCCCAAAAAGTGTTGTGTGTTTACCCACCTTAACACGGCTGGCACTGCAGTAGAAACCACATACTGTGGTAAAGGCTAATAAAGTCTTCACTTATTCCAGTGGGCAGCAATCAGCGTAAAGAACCACTACTAACCCCTGCTAAACCAACCAGTTACACAGTGTTACAGTTTAGCACAATGATAACGTTTGATTCTTTAAAAAAGACAGTTATCCCTAATTCTGATTAATATCACCTCCTGAAATTCTGCTGCTCCAAGGATGAGCCAGCTGTAGTAGTTACAAGGTCTCAAATTAACAGGAAACAGCCCTACCCTTATTATAATGGACCTCTTTTTATGCATCCTTGCAAAACAGTCTAAGGTAGATTTGAGGTTGATTAAAAATGAAACCAACAAATTTTGTCAACAAGACAACGCCTACAAACACAACTTGGAATATTGGGAGAAGGAAGATACCAGATGCTCACATGAGCACTGTGGAGGCTAAAAAGTCATTTATGACAGAGCAAAGGCTTTGCTTCAGACACACTGTGTCGAGCTGAGGATCAGGGCATATCTCGATAGCAACATTCAAGAAAATGTAAATCAGGGTTTCAGCTCACTGGGTCTTCTGCAGGGCAAAGTCAAGAAGCAGACAGAGCAGAGGTTCATTTAGATATCCCGTGGCCTAAAGGCTGAATCACATCAACATTTAAAAAGACAGAGGGACAAAAGTCGACAAAATGATAAATGTATCTCTACTATTAGTGATAACTAAGAGGGTTTCCATTTACTTATCTAATAGAATAAAGCTGTTACAATTACAGATATTTTAAAGAACTCATTGTTTATTGCTTTACATCAAATTGGTGGCCAGTTTGCCTACATCAGTGCAGTGGCATTCAAGAGACAGAACACTGAATGGATTCACACAACACGCTTCTACTAAGCTAGCTGCAAGAGAGCTACCCACCCCGGTGACCCAGGTGCAGCTCACGTTAGCTCTGTAATTGTAATCTGTAAGCAAAGAAAAGCTAAACAGACTGGTTGTAAGTTGCTGGATTTACCAGCTAATTAGTTTTCTGCTTTCAGAGAAGTATTCAGTAAAATACCAATCTTGGATGTTCAATACTGGCCCCAGCTTTCCAGGTAAGGGTGATGGTGTGACACTGGCCTTAACACCCCTGAGGCTGAAAAAGTGTTAAACACAAGAAGAGGCTTGTAGTACATTTTGACACTTGAAATGAACCGAGTCAAATTTATGAATATCTTTGGCTACTTTTCCCCCCCAACTGTAGAAATCTGTGCAGTCCAAGAATCTGATTGGTGCATGGGTCGATGGCAAAATTCATTTAAGAAAAAAATCCTTTGTTTTAATATACCAAAATTACTGTTTGACCTTTGATCTCTTTTGTAAGTTTAAGGGAAAAAATCTAAATATGCTAAACAGAATATGCTTTGTATAAGGTACTGGAGTTTATTGCATAACAATTATTTTTGTAACATTAAGTGAGGAAGATTACATCTGTCTGAATGGAGTTGTCCTTATTCAAGTCACATGGAACTGAAACAACTGAGATCAAAAGCATCAAAGATGAAATTTTTAGAACTTTTTTGTTCCACAAGAATGAAAAAAGAATCTGTCAAAAATTAGGAATGTATGGAATTGTTTGTTTGGAAACTGATCCATTTGTGTTTGTTTGGACAGAGCAAAAAATCTGTGTATGCAGAAAATTTTATGGATCCCTCAGTTCACACAGAACTACTGCTGTTTATAAATCAACACCAGCTCCATCATTAAAACTGCTCCACACAGTGAGGAGTTCCTCATCATGAGAAGAAGTAATCCTGGTATTTATGAGTGTGGATAAAAGTGCCCACTGAGGGAAGAGAATGTACTGCTGAGCTGATTTACTGTCCAGAAGAACAGTATTCATTATTGATCAAACAGTCATACACAGACTTCTGTTCTCACTCCGTAAATCCATCCATTTCTCAGTCTCAGCCTCAGCCGCTGACACGAAGAAGACTTTCAGGAATGTATTTTTCATGAGGTTCCTCTCAGGAACAACGTCCCAGACTGAGGTGTTTCTCTTCTAGCTAAATTTTAACTGCTCATAAGAAGGGCTTATTCAGTCTGAACAACAACACACAATATTTGTCACCATCAGCACAAACATAAAGTGTCTTAAAGGATGGTGTATGTCAGATTCAAAAGCATTATACATCATCCAATATAAACATTGGGTGCTGGTAGAAGACGAGCTGTAAATATTTATCTCTCTGGTTAAAATCAGACTGTGTTCTTCCAACTATCAGAGTCAAACCGTTACATTATATCTGTGACTTATACAAGCAAAACAAAGAGGGAACCATACAACAACTTCATATATTGTGGCTGAAATGGTGATTATTTTTTGTAATGAAAGCTACTTCTCCAAGTGAAGAGTGCACAGATTTTAAATACTTCTGAATATGAAAAAGTATTCCGAAGACATTTTCACAAGGTACTTTTTGATGAGGTCATTCTGTGATGACGAAGTTTGAATTTTATGCTCTGCAATGTGTGTTGCACACAGTGTAGAGAGTAATGTAGTCTACTGGGTGAAGGCACACTCTACTGGACAAACGATGCATTGATGCCACTCCTGAACCTCAGCATTATTTCCCATCTAATTTTTCCTAATTAAAAAAAATCTACTTGCTTAAAAAGAAAAAGTACGGAAGATGAGAACGGTGTACTATATATATTATACTTTTTATACTTTAGTTGGTCTAGTTTAGGGGCTACCGGTTAGCAGATGAGGGGCTGGCCCAAAGCAATATTAAATGAATTAATAAACGTTTAATTACGTCTCACATTACATTGCAAAGTTAACGTTAGCCTACATTTACGTTAGCAACCAGATAGATATGAGTTTGTCAGTCTCTCAGCTGCTAACCTGTAGCCCCTAAAGTAAACAAAGTGTAACTTACCATCAGGCTACAGCTAAACCCAGTGGCTGGAAGCCGTTCATGGCAGCTCTTGTAGGTTGAAATTAAGACAAACACGTTATTTACTAATTTGTTATCATGAGAAAATGATCTTTGTTATATTGAGATAAAAAACATTTTGTTATAACGAGAAAACAATCTTTTTTAAATCGAGATAATAAAATAATAAGTTGTTATCATGAGACAACAACGCATATAAAAAGAAAAATCCATGGCCGTTCTCATCTTCCGTAAAAAACAGAGGCTCGGTAATAAAAACAATAGGCTGGAAGCTCCGTCACTAGATGTAGAACTTTATGCCATAATACATTTAATTTGAGACTTACTAGTTTTATTTCCTGTTACCTTGTGTTGCTAAAAAATCAATCATTGAATCAAAATTAATTTTTTCCCTCTGCCACAGAAAATATTTAATAGTGTCCATCTATAGCAACCTGATATAAATAAATATACATTTTATCATGTGTTGTGCTTCCTTATGTTTTGCTCAACAGCTGAATAAGAATGACTCTCTTATTCTGTTATTATCTGTCTGTCCTCAGACTTCATCTTCCACTGTCTTTTCAATCTTCTTTTTTCCTTTGCTCCTCTTGTGTTTATCTGACTGTAAATTATACAGACTGACTGGATGCACTGAGGGATACACTGGAGATGAAATTGTTAACCTAAATGTGTCACTCTATCTTCATCCTCACATCACAAGACTACAACGAATGAATACTACAATGAGCTTCAAACAGAACACAATTAACCAAACACAGAATGTAACAAATCTGAAAATACAACAAAACAGGGTTTATAGAAATCAGTCAAATGCAGGTATTTCCTTCAGTGTCTTAAAATACATGAAGCCCCCATTTTCAAGTCACTGATTAGTCATGGAGAAGGAGGAGAACAAGAAGAAGAACAAGAAGAAGAACAAGAAGCAGAAGAAGAAGAAGAAGAAGCAGAAGAAGAAGAAGAAGAAGAAGAAGAAGAAGAAGAAGAAGGAGAAGAAGGAGAAGAAGGAGAAGGAGAAGGAGAAATAATTCCGAAGTGCTCTGGATGAAAGGTTTTAAGGTAAAGGGATGAAAATGAAATTGAGAAAGGAGTCAAACAGTGTGGCTGTCTAACTGTACAGTGAAGTTCAAGGTCAGGGTTGATAGTTTAAAAAAAGAGATCCTTCTCGGACATGCTCACAAGTTAATGATGCCCTCCAATAACTTTAGAAGCTCCTGGACATGATGGGTGTAGCACACGCTAAGGCAGATTTGTTTACCTGTTGCCTTCCAGTTACTCAACTTTCCTCAGCAACTCAGCCCCAGAAATCAAATGTCTCTGTCACAGCATGAAAAAACATTCAATGACGTAACTTACTCATTATCAACTATTTGATTTGTTGTAAAATGAGTCTGTCATCACATTTCGTTGACAATGTTGACAAACCATTGCACCCCAATTTACAAAAATTATAGTGTGCAGCTTCAGTCTCAATTAGTGTTGAGACTTTTTCAATACAGTTACCTTCAGAGTAAGTACTACCTCTACCTTCAGAGTAAAAAAGACAATCCTAAGGATATGCTGTAGGACTTGATGAACTGTGATTTACAAGTTGCAATTTTCTTTTTCAGCAACTTTAATTTTTAAAGCCTGATTTTCTCTGGACACAATCTGTATCCAAACTAATTGTGTAGTGGGTAACTTAGCATTTGCAATCTCTCATGGCTCAAAAACACAGAGGCTGCCAAAACACAAGACTCTGGGTGTTGACACATTGGGTGACATCCACATATAACTGGTGTTTTGTCTTCAATCCCAGTTTTATTATAACATCTGAATTTCTTTAAGCTTTATGAAAATCTGGGTTATGGACATCCAGTTATCTATAAAGACTAAACGGAAGCAGATTATTGCTTCCATGGAATATTCCGTCACCCTTCAACACAAAATCAGTGCTGCTCACGGCAGATCAGGAGAGCACACACCGCTCTCAACCAAGAGTATCACTGCAGTCTGAGCTGTGCTATGAGGTGGTAATCTAATCTATGCATTAATCATCTTGGGCAGGCTCAGTCCTGCTGGCTGTGGTCAATACTCTGCAGGTGGGTGTCAGGAGGAGGAGGAGGAGACACAGAGATACAGGGAAGGAGAGGGAAAGGGCAGACGGTGAGAGAGAGAGCTGTCCCAGAGTTAAAAGGTCAGAGAATCATCACAGACAAACATCTCCTCTGTATTCTTACAAGCTGTAACTCTCTCTGGACTAACCTCAAAAGTACAACTGATTGTTAAAGTATCACCATGGAAACTGCTACTGCTCCTCAGGAAACTAAAGAACAATGGCATGAAAGGTCCACACACCGGAGCATGTTCAAGCAGTTTGCCTGTCCCCACACTCATGTTGTCTTAAAAAAGGAAGAAAAGAAGGGGACTTTGCTTTGTAAAAAGAAATGCGTGTTCTTCAGAAGGGTTGTATTCAAAATTAATCGCAATGGTTGTTCCCACGATTGTCAGTCATCTACATCAGGAACTTGAGAACAGGAATGTGCCCATTCAGTAGACTCAATCATAACTTGTCGTCATCTTCACTCGTTGGTACCCGGTTTATTAGTTAGATGGAGAAATTCTTGATACTTTCATTACTGTAGACCAGCCTTTCCCAAAGTGTGGTACACGTACCATTAGTGGTATGTGGAGGATTTATCTTATAATCCATCCATTATAATTATTATTATTATTTATTAAGTATCTCTGTAGTATTTCATTGTTGTATTTATGTCTTTTAATTTGGTTAATTTATTTTCTTATCTTAAATTTTAACATCTAATTCTGCCTTCAGTGTTTCCTCATTAAGATCTCCTGATAGCGTTTCTTCAGTTCATTAGCACACGTTTCAATTATGTTGTGTACTTTTAATGCACTGGGGGGTGTGGGGGTTGTTCTATTGGTTTGGGGGTGGGGAGAGTCTTATTTTATTATTTTTCTGTTTGTTAAGCACTCTGTGTTACCACTTATGAAAAGTGCTCTTTAAATAGTTTAAGGGATTTACTGAAATAAATTTGGATCAAGACTACATTCTGAGTGTTCTCTTACCTTTTCAAAAGTTGGTAAGTCTCAATCTATTTCAATGAACTTGGTCCTCAAATTTAGAAGCTTAATTTGGATCGTTTTGTGGTATTTTTTTTTTTTTACCTTGGGGTTCATCATCTGGTAAATCTCTGTTTAACCCTTTAACACCAATAATACTAACAATCAGCCTGGTCTTTCTTCCCTTTTTTAAATTAATAAATGTGTCAAAAAAAAATATTTTCTGTGAATTTTTTTGTCCTCTTTTTTAGGATAAGTAAAACTTTCAAAATATATTCAGAATTTTCGGAACAAATTTTATGTTTTAGATGCTTTAACTGTGTGAAATAAAAAAATAAAAAACAGATTTGAAGTTTTGTCTTTGTAAAAACCGTACGTGGATTGTCCAAAGTGAGACGTAAAAGCTACAGACCCACTGGCTGTTGTTGTGTTAACATGCTTTCTGACATCCGTTTTATTGTACTTCTGTGTCAAGATTATTCAATATGTCCGAATAATCAAACAAATAAGAAAAATATCATGTCACTGTCTTTGTTGATTACTGCATCATTCTGTGATGATCAAACAAATGAAAAGCAGCTCTGACAAAAGGGATTCCTTCAGTGTATAATGAAACCAGCAGAGATAACAACCCCTGAGCTAAGAGTAATCAGCAGTTTCCATTATGTGTCCATCAGTAAAGTTTCAGCTTGGATTGATGCTGTAGATGTAAAAGAATGACAGTAGCTCATTGGAGTTCATCATTAAACCAGTAACAGCTGCTTCACTAATTACATCCGCTGCTTTCTCTTTGTACAAACTGATTGATGAATCAACATGTGAGTCTGCCGATGGGATGGAGGGAGATATTCATTACCATCACAGTGATGGGACAGCTGCTCATGTGTGGATTTCAAAATATCATCACTTATGTTGGTAAAATGTTTTCAGATATCCAAGATGGTGGGTGAAACATTTTTCCTTTGCATCAATGCTAAATATAATTGGATGTATTCACCCCATCAGCAAATAAATGGGGAAGAACATACATGGAGCAAAACAAAGAGCGTGAAGCAGCTTCCTTATGTGTATAAAGACCACGCCGGTCACATGATGTGACTTCACCACGCCCACCTCTGCTTGTGGAAAACTGTCTTAAATACCTGCTGCTGCTGCTGCATCAACTCACCAACTCCTGTTTTCTTGTGGAATCTTTACGAGTGGGTGGAAGGGATATCAAAAACATTGTTTGCGTTCACAAATTAAACTCACAGTGAGAATTTTAGGGTATATATGAAAACAGTTACTGTGCATCAGCATGGCTGAGTTGATTGACAGACAGGCTAATGTTTGCAAAACACTAGAAGGCCAAAGACCTCAACTCAACATCTTTGCCTCGACCCAAAGTTAGGTTAAGGCAACATTTTCAATATGCAACCAGCACAGATATGCTTCAAGTCATTGGGACTACATTAATGTATTACACTGTATATACTTTAAGTTAGTGCTTATTAGTAGGTACCTGTTTCTGTGCACACAAAAACTAGCTTATTGGTTCACTTAGGATTTTGTCGTGTTAAATTGGCAGAACAGTTGAAAATTTTACAAGAAACAGGAGAAAGAGAGTGGTGGTGTAGTCATTCCTTGGACAGCGAGGACTCTCAACATGATGTTACAAGGATGAGTTTAAATGAGGCGCAAGCCCTACTACAAACCGGGCCAACAGACCCCTTGGGTCTCAAGTTTTTGTTTGCTATCTCAGCTGAGAAGGCAGTATGCTGTTATAATGAGTAGAGTGATCATTTGAAGTTATTTTTGAGTTTAGGTTGCAAAAGGGCTACTCCAGCAGCCTGTCTTCACATTTTAACACAAACTGATGAACATTTCAGGTCAGCGACCATCGTCAACAGAATCTTATTTGTGTGAACCACAGTTTTACTTTCTAAATAACAAACTAATGAACTCACTCTGGGAATGGGTGAGCATTTTTTGACTCCTCGCTCCTCTCCTGCCCCAGCTGTTTGACAATGTGTGATGATATCTAGCAGAAATTAAACTGAATTAAATGTAAGCAGTGGATAATTAAGGTTTCAACCACTGAGTGAAGTCATGGTAGCTATGTCTACTTAGCATAAATACTAGGGGTGGGAGAAAAAAAAGTTTCACACAAGTACAGGGATTTTTTTGTTTTACAATTCTAATACTGACTATTTTGGGTTTTTTTTTAAAAAAAAATCCAAATTTAAATCCTTCATTTTAGTGTTTTTTTTTTTTTTTTTTTTTTTTTAAAAGCTGTGCTGAAACAAACATTACCTCTTTTCTCCAACAGATGGTCATATGTTTTGTTCTTTGACTATCTAGTAACATGAAGTCAGATCCTCTGAATACATCTTAAAACTGACTCACATGTGATGTTCATTTTTGGGAAATATGGCTCCTGATGTAGTCCGTAAACATCATCATCATTCAGCTTTACATTGGCTGGTGTTAAATAAGGGAAGTAAATTCACAAAAATCGCCAATATCGAAGAATCACAATTTTAAATTGAATCGGTAGCCCAAAAATTGTAAAAGAATCAAATCAGGAGAAAATCAAGAGAAGTTCAAATGGGTTCAGGCTTCACAAAATGGGTAGACTAGACTAAGTTTAGGTTCAGACCAAAGTGGACTTATTTATTTATTTATTTATTTATTTATTTATTTATTGCATTCTTCAATTAAGCATTGTCACACAGGAGAAATAAACAAGCACTCCTTATCTAAAAGTCTTTGTGGTTTGAAAGATAATTACCTGTAAGCAACGGTGATGCCGTAAAAAAGTAGAAAACAGACTCGGATAGCAGCTCATTCACTGCAACCAGGTGAATTATGATGTCACGATTCCACACGTGCAAGCACACCCACACATACTCCTGTTACTGTATCCTACGCTGTGAGCCAGATCAGGTCACTTCCACACACACATAGAAAGCAGTTATATTTGATTAAGCTGCAGAGATGAGCAGGTCTTTGCATGTACAGCGGCTGATAAAGCACTGTGCGGCTTAGGAGGCTGCAGACACTTTGCTCCTGAGCTGCTCCTCCAGTAGCCCTGCACCGGGGCTATGACTCATACCGCCTTCCTTCAACTGATGCTGGACACGACAATGACACGGAAACGCACTGAAAAAAACAACCCCCACCTACCTCAAGCCTTTAACTTTGGTTCTCACCTGTTTTCAACGTTAAAGAAACAAACTCAGATCTTCTCAGGTGTCTGTTGCTGCTGCTGCCTGGCCAGTTCGTCTCCTCCTCCTCCTTCGAGACGTCGCATCTCTCCCCGAGTCCTGATGGAGGAGAAAATCCGTGCAGAGATCACCAAACCCGGCCGGAGCTCTGCGTGGACGCCCGGCGGACTGTTTGGTGAGGGTATTTAAGACTGAGGAGGGTTTGAGTGTACCTCGGAGAGTCCAACTAGTCTGTTGGATGTCGCTTTGCTTCCTTGAGGGGTGGGGGGTTTGACGCCCGTGATAGATTCAGTGACTACTCAGTGACTCGGATTTTACAACTTCGAAAAAACAAAATAGCTTCTACAAGCTTGCTATGATTTTATGATGTTACTGAGAACGAAATATGAAGTCAGAGTTTCAGATTATGAATAAAATACCTCATATTACTCATATGACTAATTTCAATAGTATTAAAGCCAATTAATTTTTCAGTTCAGCCAACAGAGAATGATGCTCTTACTATTCTACTCTTACTTTTTTTTTCTTTGTAACTCCAAACAAGAAGACTGGAGACAGCTTCATAAACTTGAGTTAATACAGTTTTCAAAAGTAACATGACTTCAGCTTAGCCCGTAACCTGCGATCTCACCAATGGCCAGCAGGGAGAGTACACAAAGAGAAGTCAGGTTGTACTGGACCAGATGATAAATTGACTCCACTTCTCACTTGATTTGTAACCTCAGTAAACATTCACCTCACATTATGATATGTGCCACTATTAGCAAGATGTCTGTGATACAGCATGATCATTTGTAAAGTTGTGATCCCATACAGAGTAGGGTAAGTAATAAAGCAGGGCATCAACTCTATGGCCTATGCTATTACTTCTTGAACTAATTTAACATCAACCTTTAACTCCAGACTTCAAACGGTTTATTTGCTACAAATCAAGGAGGCTTCTTCAATTTCACTTTAGTTTCTACATACAACAAGTCTCCTCCATTCAAATAGAAAACAGTGGAGTGATTCATCTCAAACTTTGGAGACCTATCCTACACCCCTGCCCTCCCCTTGACAAGAAATGAGACACACGCTACTGTTGCTCTGTACCTGTTTTTTGAGCTATAATGATTTCAATTTGTTACATAACAGTAAGAGCAGACCTCCAGCACTTAACAAATTTAATAAACGTTGCTTCAGGAGTAAAAGGCAGAAAGAACAGCATATTTCGCTTCAGCAAGAAGCTCAACATGTTTTTACTGCTAATATACATGTTGGGCACAAGAATTTGTTTCAACTGTTCCCAACATGTAAAGCTTGGGATACTGACATTAACCTAACAATGACTCAGACTGTCAGTTTTAGTCATACAGAAAAAAATCAAGAATTTCTATCTGATAAATATTTCTTTAAAAAAATGTTAATTTCAAAGTTTCTGTTTATAGTTTTAGAATCCGTACTGCACACACCACAACAGGGCTTACAACACCATTAAAAATATCAATAATCTTAATATTAATAATATCAGTGCAGAGAGACCTGTAGGAAGCTTAAGTATTTCACTGCCTACAGTTCAAACTTCACAATCATAAAAAGTCACAGGGAATACAAAACATGAATCTAATAATTCCTGCAGTACATGAAGGCAGCATTAAGCATGTATAGCTTCACTTTTGTGCAGTCTGACAAAAGGGATCCCACCAGGTCCTAGCACCTCCAGTTCACTTTCTTACTCACTTTGGCCTAAATGTTCAACAGGTGGAAACAGAACCATTCTGTCGCTGTCAGTTCAGCTGTAACAAGAGAAAAGGAAAGAAAATGAAAATATGTTGTTGAATTCTGTTGCAGTATATTTGATGTTTTCAAAGCAAATCAGATAATCTTGATAAAATCAGTAATGTTGATTGTATTTTTTTCTTCCTAAAGCAATGGATTATTAACAGTGAGTGAATTCAGTGGCCATGTGGGTTCATAGGTGCTATACACAATCAGTATGCATTCTGAATAGTTACCTCACAACACCTCAATAGTTCTCTGGCAAAATGCAATATAAATGTGAATGAGATATCACAGAATCAACAAAACAGGGCAACAATTTCAGGAAAAATACACTGACAGTTTGTTATGGTTTTTTTTTTAAAGGGGGGGGGGGGTGATGTATAGGCACATGCTTGAGTGAATTCTTCACATTTGATCATGCATGTGCAGATGTAAAGCTGGGTTGCTGGGTTGCCATGGAGACCTGGGAGGGGGTTCAGTGTCTCATGTTTATCTGGTCCAGTGACTCAGGAAACATAGGAACTGTCACATCACAGAAAAAAAACTGGGGGGATATTATAACCTTGAAGTTGATTGTCTGTGAACTGTAATTCTTTTATGTATTACTGTTCTTTCCCTTTTTCATCTTTTTACATTTTGTGGTGCATTTACAGTGCATCAAGAAAGTATTTACAGCATTTCACTTTTTCCACATTTTGTTATGTTACAGCTTCATTCCAAAATAGAATAAATTATTGTTTTTTCTTAAAAACTTTACACAGAACACCTCATAATGACAATGTATTTTTTATTATTATTTTGCAGATTTATTTAAAAAAAAAAAAAAAAAACTAAAACAACATATGTACATAAGTATGTTTCCACATATCCTCCTTGAGATGTTCCTGCAGCTTCATTAGAGTACACCTATGGTAAATTCAGCTGATTTGACCTGTTTTAGAATGGCACACACCTGTCTACATAAGGTCCCTCAGGTGACAGTGGGTCAGAGCACAAACCAAACACAAAGTCAAAGGAACTGTCTGTCGACCTCAGAGACAGGATTGTCTCCAGGCCCAAATCTGAGGAAGGGTCCAGAAACATTTCTGCTGCTTTGAAGGTCTCAATGAGCTCAGTGGACTCCATCATCTGTAAATGAAAGAAGTTCAGAACCACCAGGACTCTTCTAGAGCTGGACGCCCGTCTGAACTGAGCCATCAGGGGAGAAGGGCCTTAGTCAGGGAGGTGACCAAGAACCTGATGGTCACTCTGTAAGAGCTCCAATGGTCCTCTGTGGAGAGAGGAGAACCTTCCAGAAGGACAACCATCTCTGCAGCAATCCACCAATCAGGCCTGTATGGTAGAGGGTCCAGACTGAAGGCACTCCTTAGTAAAAGGCTCATGGCAGCCCGCCTGGAGTTTGACAAAAGGCCCATGAAGGACTCTCAGACCAGAAGAAAGTAAATTCTCTGATCTGATGAGACAAAGATTGAACTCTTTGGTGTGAATGCCAGGCGTCATGTTTGGAGGAAACCAGGCACCGCTCATCACCTGGACAATACCATCCCTACAGTGAAGCATGGTGGTGGCAGCATCATGCTGTGGGGATGTTTTTCAGCAATAGGAACTGGGAGACGAGTCAGGATTGAGGGAAAGATGAATGCAGCAATGCACAAAGACATCCTGGATGAAAACCTGCTCCAGAGCGCTTTTGACTTCAGGCTGGAGAAACAGTTCATCCTTCAGTAGAACAACGACCCTCAGCACACAGCCAAGATATCAAAGGAGAGGCTTCAGGACAACTCTGTGGATGTCATTGAGTGGCCAAGCCAGAGCCCAGACTTGAATATGATTCAACATCTATGGAGAGACCTAAAAATTGCTGTGCACCAATGCTTCCCATCCAACCTGATGGAGCTTGAGAGGTGCTGCAAAGAGGAAGAGAACGGACCAAACTGCCCAATAATAGGTGAATCAAGCTCAAGGCATCATATTTTAAAAAAAATAATTTATTCCATTTTGGAATGAGGGTGTAACGTAAGAAAATGTGGAAAAAGTGAAGCGCTGTAAATACTTTCTGGATGTCACTCTGTCTTATTTTCAGAAATAAAAGAAATCATTTACTTGATGAAATGTCCTGATTAAAAACTCTCGCTCTAACAACTGGCTTTTAAAAGCTAGTTGTTAGAGCGAGTAACCAGCAATCGCCATGAACTATGGGCAGTCAGGAAAAAAGTGGATCCTATCTTACCCGGATAAGCTCTTATTCTAGGTTTCTTTTTTTTTTTTTTAAGCACTATACACTCTCTTGTATTGCTGCTGTGACTGAATTTTCCTTGGGGGATTTATGAAGTACATTCTATTCTATTCTTCTCTGTTCTATCCACTTCAGAAGCCTATGCGTGTTGTCAGCCTGCAGTTATTGACCTCAGGTTGCTACCGCTGGCAAGCTAGCTCAAAACTGTTGGCGTGAAATCATTAATGTTATACAGGGCTCAGTGTAAGCTTTTTTGAAAACATCCACACTGCGACTTCATCCTCGATTTTTGTTCATTTTGTCACTTTCTTGCCTTTAACCCTTTGATGCACAACATGGGTCCAAAAAGACCCGGCTGCATTTTCTTTTGCAATATTTTTGCAAAAAAAAAATTCAATCATTCAATATTTCAGGTATTCCTCAATTAATTTGTTTTTTTCACATAATTCATGCTTCTTTTCTTTTTTCTTTTTTAAATCACTATCCATCTACCTCTCTAATATATATATATATATATATATATATATATATATATATATATATATATATATATATATATATATATATATATATATATATATATTTTTTTTTTTTTTTTTTTTTTTTTTTTTTTTTTTTCCACTTGAAACTCATAATATATTAAACCCACATTTCGTCATACTTTGGCTATACTCACAAGAGGGAGTCAAGTGCATTCAAGTGACTGAATTTATGTTAATAAAACAGAGTTACATTTTTACGGTGTATATTGTTTTATATTGTTTTACTACAAACATTTTATCAAGCAAGCGGAACCTTTCTTCGTTGGGAATGCCAGTACGCTACTAGACGGAATGTTTTGGGGCGGTACTCTAAACAAGGAAGTGAAGCGTAGACGTTTGTTTATGTTTTTGCCCTCAGCAGATCTGAGAGAAAACTCAACATTTGTGGAAATATGGCGGTAAGCGCGGTTCACCTGGAGTCAGACGCCTTTCTGGTGTGTATGAATCACGCGTTAAGCACAGAGAAAGAAGAGGTGATGGGTTTATGCATCGGTGAAGTGGAAGTGACCCGCATAGTCCACATTCACTCTGTCATTATTCTCCGCCGCTCCGACAAGAGGAAGGACCGGGTGGAGATCTCCCCTGAACAGCTGTCTGCGGCCTCCACGGAGGCGGAGAGGCTAGCCGACATCACTGGCAGACCTATGCGGGTGGTCGGCTGGTATCACTCCCACCCTCACATCACCGTGTGGCCGTCCCACGTCGACGTGAGGACCCAGGCCATGTATCAGATGCTGGACCAGTGCTTCGTGGGCCTCATCTTCTCCTGCTTTATCGAGGACAAGAACACCAAGACGGGCCGTGTGCTCTACACCTGCTTCCAGTCAGTTCAGGCACAGAAGGGCTCCGAGTACGAGCGCGTTGAGATCCCCATCCACGTCGTACCCCGTGAAGCTATTGGTAAAGTGTGCTTAGAGTCGGCCGTGGAGCTGCCCCGTATCCTGTGCCAGGAGGAACAGGACACTTACCGCAAGATCCACAGCCTGGCGCACCTGGACCCTGTGACCAAGATTCACAACGGCTCTGTGTTCACTAAAAACCTGTGCAGTCAGATGTCCGCGGTTAGCGGGCCGCTACTGCAGTGGCTGGAGGATCGGCTGGAGCAGAACAAGCAGAGCATCGTGGAGCTGCAGCGGGAGAAGGACAGGTTGCTACAGGAGCTGGCAGCTCTGTGAGCTGCAGAGACAATCTGATAGTTCTTTTTCTACTGACACCGAAGTCAAGGATATTCTGTATGAAAACGAAAATATCTTTATTGAAGTTGTCAATTATGTGAAGAATCAAAAATGATTTCTCACTGTGATATCATTCTATCATATTTAAGACTTACTCTGAACATGCTTTTCCCCTTTTGAAATCGCAGTTTAGTTTGTTGCAAGTTATTTGGGAAAGTTCTTTTGTACACTTGTACAGTGCTTGAAGTGGAGCTGCATCCACCTATTACTTTCATTGTCTTTCATTACTTTAACTGGAAAATACTCTTATCTGCCAATTGTATATTCTCAATAAAACATCTAATCTTTTCTTAATTAGACAGTTTTGGTAAGCCATTTCTCAGATTGAATTTGTCACTCATAATCTGCACATATTTTTAAACTTATTAATTTACTGATTAGTACAGACTTGTTCCCAGGAGCTGGTACCAACAAAGTCTGGTCAGGTTTTCAGAGTAGTTACTTTTCTGGGTTTGACAGACCTAAATTAGATCATGTCAAAAAAATGCATTTGTGAAGTTTAACAGGATATCTAAAGGAGGTGAGAGAAAGAGCTGAATCCGCATCCACTAAAGTCCTTGGAGGGTATTAAAGGATCTTGGATGTGATGTGCTACTTTTTTGGACTTAACAAACTTAGCTCAAAGCAGGGTTACCAAAAGGTGCATGAATAGATTGTATCATAAGAAGCTGATGAGACGAAAAGACGAGCTTTTCGCTGCTGCTGCCTTTGCCCAGCAAAGGACTAGATCCTCGTGTAAAAATAAAAAGTTTGGTGCCTCAGGCTTGCTTTCTTGCAAGTGAAATAAAGATTTATTTATGGTAATCAATAAACAGAGAGGTGATAGAAATGATTCAGAGAGGTGATAGAAATGATTCAGCCTCTTTCATAGGATGTCTAAAATCTCTTTTTAATGCTTTCTGGGGGAAAAGGTCACTATGTGAATCCATCTCTTTGATATTTTTGCAGGTTTTTTCTTCAATCATTCATGAGCATTGAGCATAAAGTTAACAGAGAGGTGATAGAAATGATCCAGCCTGTTCATACTGTGTCTAAAATCTGTTTCCACTCTCAACTGGTGGAGAATGTGTATCACACCCTCTCAACATGGTCTCTGGTTGTCAGTGTCAAATGTCATTAATGCCAGTAGGAGGCACTATAAGTAAAGAAGTAAAGGGTTTAAACAACAGCCTAGTAAAGGTCTTTGATTGTCCACTTAATGCTGGCTTCACAAATCAAAGAGTCCACAATAACACTCATATTTAAGTGTCGAATTCTGTTGTGTTTAAGTGTCAAAATCCAACGTGTTTCCAGCCTGGTACAAACTATGGTTACGGTCTGAATATTTAATATGGAGGTGAGTCCCCTGATCACACACCTGTTTTGTTTATATTCAGGCTAAGAGTGAGGTGTAGATCTGGACAATTTGAGGTCAGATTTTACCAACAGGCTGGCACATTGTATGAAGTGTTACTCTTTTAACAGCCTGAGCAAGTTTAATGTTAATCACATGAACCCCACAAGAGGACTTTTTCCCTTTACATGACGCCTGGAAATAAATGCAAACAATATGAAACCAACTTTAGATGGTATTCTTCCTGAAGGCCTTACATCAGGGTAAGATCGACTGATTTTGAGTTAATAAATGTTACAACTTTCATTCATTCAGGTTTATTTAAGCATCTCAAACATTAATAACTGCAAATTTAATCACTAATTTAATTTATAATTATTTTGTTGTCAGGTAAGGTGATTAACAGCATGCTGCAGGAACAATCTTTGCTTTTCATTTCAAGTCTTTTTCATTTTCCATGATGAAGTCATAGACTGAGCAATATATCTGGCTGTTTTAAAAGAGGATAATGTTTCCTCTCAGAAAAAAAGTGTTCACATGTACAAGGCATAAGGCAGATATACCTACATGTCCATAAAGGATAAAAAATGACTCAAAGTGAAAGTTACTTTAAGTGTAAATTAGATTTAAAGATCTGCTTAAAGCCCATAAAACAATTTTATTGGTACTTGTTTGTAACAGACGATGTCTTCACGTTAGTTTGTCCAGTTTAACTTTTACAGTCATGAATGGATTTTTAGGTGTCTGCATTTAAAATGCACCTTGGCTGTAGATCATCAAATTGGAAAAAAAAATCTGTTTACCCTTATTATGCCCATAAAATTGCTCCTTGTGCTTTCACCCTTCAGGCTCGTTGGACCTTTTTGTTATGCCTTTGTTTTACCAGTAGGTGTCCCCCTTGGCTACGCTTCCTATATAAAATCAATTCTTTGGGGCTTTTTATGCCTTATTTTTTAGAGGACAAGACTGGATAGAGGAGGAAACGGTGAGAGTGGGGAGTGACATGCAGGAAAGTCGCCACAGGTCAGACTTGAACCTGGGCTGCCTGCTCAAGGGCTGTTTGCCCATATAAAGCACGATTTTAACCACTAGGGCATCTGCACTACTTGCAGATATTTTTTTATCTCCTTGCAGACCTGCTTTTATTTTTTCCCCTCACTCTTTCATTCTAATGTTAAACTTCCAAAGCACAGTTTGAGTTTTCACTCATTGTGTAAATGGTCATTAAGATACAATATCCCCTTAAATTAAAGCCTTTGATGTCTTCACAACAGTATAAAACCCTCCTACATTTGTTCTGGTTGGAGAAATGAGCTACAGACATGCTTTAATATTGTTTATGGCAATTTGAAAAACAGCACTTTTTGAAACAAAGCCCAATATTTTTTGCATTGGCTTCCCTTTCCATTCTTTAATTAAGACAAAAAGATTCAAACAATCAGAGCATCCAAACATTAACCTTAGCATTCAGTACATCAAATCAAACTATCCCTTCACTTAACACAAGGCTGATATATGAGCAATCTCAGCAGTCAATTAGTGCTTTTTAATCTTTAGAACAACAATCTGCAGGAAATGAGTAAAGGTCTCCCTCTGGAGCATCTATGTATGTTTCCTCTGGCCTCTGTCTTTGGTTACATAGCTTCTGTTGTTGTGCAGTCTGTGGGTGTGGACTAGGGGCTCAGAGTGGGCA
The DNA here is from genome assembly GCA_030710495.1 of Labroides dimidiatus. Classification (NCBI taxonomy): domain Eukaryota; kingdom Metazoa; phylum Chordata; class Actinopteri; order Labriformes; family Labridae; genus Labroides; species Labroides dimidiatus. The sequence continues at coordinate 8,333,667 of CM061157.1, forward strand.
GTTTGTCCTGGGGTTGGGACAAGATGTTGCCCCCTTGACGGGACAGGAGGAAAATCTCGCTCCTGAGCGCTTCAGCCAGCTGCGATTGCATTTTAACCTTGTTTTTCAACCGCTTAATGTCTTCCTGGACCTCGCATCTCCTGGAATCCTGGAACTGCCCACCCTGGATGCATACAAAACATTTCTGTAAAGGCCAGAATGCAAACAGATACTGTGGTTCTTAACAAAAAGTAGGTTGGGCTTTCTGTGAGAAGAGACTAGAATTTTTATACTTATGTCTTATATCACTGCACAATTGGAACACCACCATTTTTGTAGTTATCTGTACTGACTTTGTACATTTTTATTTAAAAGTAAAAAAAAAAGTCATTCAGTTTAGAGAACAACTCTGATTTGATGCATAAGTTCATGGCAAAAGTGAAATAAAAACAGGCAGTGTACATTGATTGACTCAGAGGAAGCTGAAGCAACCAGAGAAATAACCAATGAGCTTCAACGTTAAACGTGTGAGTAATGTCGACCGTAAAATTAACACTCGTACAAACATAATTTACCATTTTCTCCATTTTCTTCTGTCTGGCTTTTATTTTATTTTCCAGGTCCCTCTTCTCGTTCATGAGGCTCAGCAGGTTGCGGCGAACCTCTGTGTCCCTCCTGGTCGCCTCCATCAGGGAGTCACGTGCCTTCTCTACCTCGCGCTGGAAACCACACACATACACACACACACAAACATATACACACATATTAATTAACAAAAATCAATTTAAAAATTCCACTGAAGTTTTTGAAATCATTTCTGTATGTCAAAAGATGAACAAAGAAAAGGTAGTGACAAAAAAAAATCACACTAAAGCACAGACGAAAACACAGCTTACTTCCCGCTGCTTGATTTCCTTGGCATGTGCTCTTTCCTTGAGGAGTTTCTCCCGCTTGAGCTCCTCCAGCCTCCTGTTCCCTGACAGTGTCTGCAGAGCATCCAGATCTACAAGTCTACCAAACTTCTGCATCATTAACTGGTCGCACTCCGTCTTCAGCACTGCAACAGCACAAAAACACAACACACCATGTAAAATTCTGAACTGATCACTAGGACTGTATCTTTTCATGCTGTGTCATATACATCATCCGTGTTCCACATCAAGATGGGAAGCTGAGTCTCACCCTGAATCTTGGCGTTCATGTCTTTGCGCTCATGGAGGAGCCTGGTGTGCTGCTGGCGGGCCGCACGGTAAAGATCTCTCTGCTGAGTCTTTTCCACCTGCAGCTGAGTGATTCGCTCCTGCAGCCTGTTCAGCTCCTCTCTGTCTATAAGCAGTGCTGGGCTCAGGTCAGACGGCACAGAGCCGTCAGTGAGAAACTCAATCTGGAGGGAGAGTGGAAAGGGGGGGGGGGGGGGGGGGGGGGTATTAAATATTTCTGTTTTACAACGGAAATAATGAAAAATTAAAACTCTGAACTCCATATTTTCAATGTAAAAATGGAATTTTTTATAAACACATGAAAAAAACAAGTAACTATTCAAGCTAAATATGGCCAAACACAATGAAAAGCAACACACAAAAACTGAAAACAGGTCTGGTGAAATGGTAAAAAAATACCATCCACTGAAATGACCTGACATCCCGACTTTTAAAAATGGTCTTTGTAATATTCGTTTTCAGTAAGTTGTTTCATCAGTGGCCTTTAATAAGTGTCTGTTTACCTGACTCAGCCTGAGCGGAACAACCACATCCAGGGAATTCAGTTTCTGCTGTTTTTCCCTGTAGACTACCTTCATATTCTCCTCTGCTGCCATACGGCTGCTCTTTACACATTTCTCCTACAAGGACAAACACAAATGATAGACAGAGCTACACACACACACACACACACAAACACACAGATGCACATGAAAAAAGAGAGCAGAGAGACGAGAAGAGAAAAATGAAGACGACCTTCTTGATAAGGGTGTCACACTCCTTTTTCAGAGCTTCAACATTCTTCTCCTCCTCCTTCATCAGGTCTTTCAGGTCCAGTCGACGCTCAAGCAGCTGCAGTGTGTTCTCAAACAACTCCGGCTCACAACCTGAGTCACAGGGGTAAAACAAAAACAAGCACACACAGGTTAGAGATCTCAAAGCTAGAGTTGGAAACTTTCAAATCTGGTCACTGCAAAACACTTCAAGTGCCATTGATCCAAAACCTTTAATATCCCAGATACCTCCAGAGATGTGTTTTTTCACATTTCAGGTGAATTCCACTGTAGAATTGCTCTTTTTTTTAATTTCTCATGCGCAAAATGAGAAATGTTCACAACAAAATGTTTGACCTGCAGACGGCTGTGAGCCGTCTTTCATTTAAAGATGAAAACAATTGTGGACAAAAATCTCATGTAAACATCGTTTCTGATGTTTTTGAATTTTTCAAAAATAAATCCATCTCTGTGGTAAATAAGCATGCTCCTTTTAAAGAAATCAGGGTAAAAAAAAAAAAAGTCCAGTCATCTGCAAGTGTAATTCCCCAAAGTATAGAAAACAGCAAATGTTATGTCCTTACATAAGAGTGGTGATTATTTTAGGCCAATTTCCAAATTGCCTGCTTCGCAAAGACTTTTAGACTCTTTTGTTAATCATCAACTCCAGAAATTTCTCTCAACAAATTGTTTTGAGCACAGATCAGTCTGGGTTCAGGTCTATGTACGGCACTGTTTCTGCTGGTACTCCAGTAATGAATGATACGGTCAGTGCCATAGATAGAAAATTAAACATTGTGCTGCCATCTTTGTCGACCTATCAAAGGCTTTTGACACTGTAGACCGTTTATGGCTTATATTGTTTTTAGTGCAAATGGGTGTGTTTGTTTCTGAACTACCCTACTGACTGACAGCATTCAGTGATCCTGGGAACCATCCACTCTGAGTTTATTCCAACTGCTACGGGTGTTCCACAAGGTTCGATCTTAGGCCCATTTTTTTAAATTAAATTTTTATCAGCGATATCATATTATTCCATCTTCATCCACCAGTCATAAATTTATTGTACTGTATTGAAAAGTCTGCTCAGCTTGCCATGGAAAGCCTGCAGCGCTCCTTTAATGTTCTCCAAGTTGCACTTAATGACATTAAATTTGATTTAAACACTCAGAAAACCAAATGTATGTTGTTTTCCAAGGCTGGAGGCTGAATATTGATTATAACCTTCAAATTACCACCCTGCTGGGTTCCAATACTGAGTGTATAAAAGAATATAAATATCTTGGTATCTGGTTAGATGACAAACTAAAATTCAGATGTCACATTGAAAATCTTACTGTCAAATTACGACAAAATTTGTCTTCCTTTATCAAACTAGATGAGTTTCCCTCTGTTCCCTATGTTGAAAAAGGATTATTGAAGCAGTCTTTTTTTCAGTCATGGATTACGGTGATGTTATCCATAGACACCCATCTTCCACTGTGCTGAACCCCTTGGATGCTGTCTATTATTCTGCACTTAGCTAGCTGGCTCACCACTGCATCTTATTCAATAAAGTTGGCTGGCCCTCTCTTACAGAACGACACAATAATCACTGGTACCAATTTATCTTTAAAGCACCTGCTGGACAGCTTCCATCATGCATCACCTCTCTGCTGCTGCATCTAAACCCTGGTTCATGTTCAACCTGCTCAAGACTGGTTCTCCAGGTTTCTCATGCCAGGACTAACCTGAGAAAAACTGGCATCAGTGCTGCATGGATTTTATTTATTGGCAAATGATGGTACTTATTCTGGCCTTTTAATTATTTAAGTTCATATATCTCTTTGTTATCATTGTTTTTTGCTCTTCTACTCTTAACACCTTCACTAATTTTTAACCCATGTTGTTAGTCAATTTTATATGTGCTCTCTGCATCATTGTACACGAGGGTCACCCTCAATGATTTCTTTGAATAAGGTTGATGATGATGATGATGATGATGATGTTAGTTAAACCTGTAAGTGAATTAAAATCACAAAAAAGTGGAACTATCCTCTTGGTTTCAAAACTCAAAAGCACCTTAATCCTGTATTCCTTCTGGTGTCTTGAGGATAACTTTATTGATGATTAACAGAAGTCTGTTTTTCAAGTAGTCTACAAAAATGTAAAAAGAGCTCACTGCCCCACCACAGTACTGACCTGGAGGGCAAACACTGCAGTCCACATCATCTTCCTCCTCCGAGCTGCTATCAGCATTGAAATCATCATCATAATAACTGGAGTCTTCATCCCAGTCTTTGTCACTGTCCTCCTCCTCTTCTTCTACACATTCGGATCATAAAGAAAAACTGATAAACACTTACACAGCAATCAGAACAATCTGAATTGATATTAGTCATTTCTGTTCCTTTCACCTTCGTCTTCCTTCAGCTTCTTCTCCTTCACACGATGCACTTTCTTCTTAAAGACTTTGGTCAGAAACTCTTCAAACTTGTTGTCCTGTCCCAGAGAGGCCTTGAAAGTGGCAAAGAGGGCCTTTTCTCTCTCCCACAGCTGGGCTAGGTCTTCCTGCTTCAGCTCCAGCTGTTCGTTAGTCTCTTCTCTCTTAGACTGTTAGGATAGAGGGAACAAGAACTGAGGACATAAGAATTTATGAACAGTGAACAGTTAAGATCTGAGGGAGGATGGATTAATGAGTGCGTGTGTGTGCAGCAGCTTTATCATTCTGTCTGGTACTTAACAGGAAGTGCAAAACCCTTGGTCATCTGTATTTTTGCAATAGTTAGATATTTACACACAATCACCACAGCTTCCATGGCAGAGCTTAAACTTTGACATGAAGATGAGAACTGATTTGAGAATTCATTCATTCATCTTCTATACCGCTTCTATACCGGAAGCTGGAGTACCTGGAGAGAACCCACACATGCACAGGGAGAACATGCAAACTCCACACCGGGATTCGAACCGACAACCTACTTGCTGTAAGAATGGTATAAAACAAACAACAAAGCTGCAGGGATGGAGCCAGGATTTCAGTTTTGGGTGGGTCAAACAAATTTTGGTTGGGCCTTAAATTACAAAAGTTTGGTTACTTTTCACTCCTTTAATATTTGATGACATTTTTATAATGTTTATGTGCATCAGACGGATCTAACTGTGATCGCTAACCATGGTACTGACCAAAGAGAAGCGCTCTAACCTCCAGCGTAACCACTGTAAGAATGGCAACATTAACCATGGTTACTTAAAATACAAAAATCCTCCTCAAGTGTCACCCATAGCAGACTAAATGTTTCATGACTCTTATTACGTAACTGTTTTGTTTCTAACGGGAAAAATACTGCCAAACTGCTCAATAAATAAAGAAAGGGCGCCTAACAATAACAAAACAAAATTTCACAAAGTTCCTTTTAAACTGATTTAAAAAGAATAGAAGAAAAGTTTAGGGTGAGCCTATTGAAAAGTAACGCATAAACATAAACTGTCTCCCACCGTGATGCTGCTCTCCTCCTTGATGCATGTGCTGATTTTCTCCTGGAGGCTCTCCTCTCTCTTCTCAAACTCCATGAAGATCTGCAGTTCCTCGCACAGGGTCAGCTGATGATTTTCGGCCATCTTTAGCTGCCAGTCAAGTAGCAGCTTCTGGTGACGCAGGAGGCGTAGCTCAGCATCAAACTGACACACTGAGCTCTCCATCTGATGATAAAAAATTGTTTTACTTAGGTTAATTTTCAGTTCAATGCTTTTTCAAATTTCCATATTTTCTTCACATTTTTTTCTTTGATCAGTCATCTTGTAATAGAAACTAACAGACCTGCTCCAGGAGGGAATCTTGCTCATACAGCAGTCTGATCTCCTGCTCTCTCTTCAACTCCTTCTCCAGCTCTGTCATCTCTGCCTCCGCCTCCCCCTTTTCTTTGGTTATCAATGAATCAGATAGTGTCTTTTTCTCCTCCATTTCCTTTTCTTCCTCTTTCAACTCCCTTTCCAGCTGTTCCAGTATACATGTATCTCCCTCCTGCTCGTTTTTGAGCCTGTTTGAGAATTTAAAAAAATGGTCACATGAATCTTCCACATATAGTTTCAGCAGCTGATTACAATTTTCTGCAACAGTTGCTCTGTCTTTAGATCCTCGTTTGAGGTTTAAAATGTGTTTAAACCTGTACTGACAGGGGACATAATCAAATGAATGTGTTGTTTTGTCAGGTTTTAAAAACTGGTCTCAGTTTTATGAAAGCCTGGCTTCCGTACCTCTGCTCCCTCAGGGCTCGATATCGCTCCAGGATGGCGCGGTTGAACTGCATCTTCTTCTCTGGGGTTTCCTCTGGAAGAATTTTGAAGAGCCTGGGTGGTGGGCGGTAGAGATGAGCTGGCAGATGCTGCTGGACCGTCTTGAGCTGATCAGCCTGAGCGCTCAACTGAGACAACAGGCGAACTTTGGAGTCCCTCAAAGCCACAATCTGTTTGTTCATCTCAGTCTGTTTCCCATAGATCTGACAGATTGAACAGAATTTTAGTCAATCATTTCATGATTCATCCATCTATTGATCAGTCAGTCTTCATCCAAAGCCGCTGTTTTGTAAACTGTCACAGAAGTAAAATAAATGTGATTTTTGGTGTTGACTCAGCTGTGCATGTCTGTTTTTTCATGTACATTTTCCTCCAAGCTCATCAGCTCTGCTCTCTTCCTCTCAGAGTTCATCCTCAGATGTTGGGGTGCCTTGAAGTCTTTATCTGACTTCAGCTTCAAGTCTCCAATGGTCTCTTTGGCCTCCTTGATGGCTTGTACATCCTGCGGGTCCTCATAGTTCTCATCTGGTTTCTCTACATAACTGAGACAAAAACAGATCTCACTTATTTGCACGTGCATCGCAGCAGAAGTAATACAGTAGAGGCCTGTGACTAATTTGAAATACTGAAATGCAAAGTAGGTTTTAAATCAGCCTCAGGGTCTCACATGACACTCACAGTTGAGCCCATTCCTGCTTCCTCTTCTCTATCTTGGCGCGAGCTTGTTCAGCTTTCTCTGCAGCCTTTCGGAGTCTCTCTTCCTGCCGATCTGACAGCTTTATCCCTGCTGAGCGAGCCACCGGGGGGCTCGGCACGACCTCATCTGGACAACACACAGATGTAGGTTAAACATGTTCTTTACAGGTAAAACATACACCAAAACATTTACTACCTTCTAGTTTGTTGCCGTTCTTGAAGGGCTCAGCTCTGGATTTTCTGCATCCTGCTGTAGCGGTTCTGTCTTCATCAGGCTGGCTGGCTGTGTTCTGGGGCGTGAGCTTCATAGGAGACTTTGTACGTGCTGGAAGACTGTAGGTTGATACTCTGTGTTCACTGCGGATTGCAACCACAGTGATCACGGGGGATTCCAGAGAGCTTCTGAACCTGAAAACAAACATTTGAGTTATGTAAAGATAACACCTCTGTCAGGAAGAACATGTTTATGGTGGCTCTCTGTCCAGTAAGTCTGGCTTAGGCACCAAAGTTCTGAGCCTGCATCTTTCTCAAAGGTCAGCAGGAACTGCTAATATGTACATTAGACAAGAAAGTGCACTTATTAAGGAAAGTCTGAATGTTGAAAAAATCTGATTAGGGAAATTATATCAAACATATGAATAAAATAGCTTTTTGGTTATAATGTATTAGACATGTTTCATGTGTCAGTACCAGTTCTGTAATTTGCTGAGAGCTATGCTGCAGCGCTCCATCTCCCAGCTCATCTGCTTCCTGACCTCCATCACCTGCTGAGCCTTCATTATCTCTGCCTGCTCTGCAAACCGCGGATCCAACTGCAGCTCCTACTCACAAAAAAACACAAACATGTTACACACACACAGAGTTCAGGACACTTTACTGGCAAAATTTAATCTCCCAAAGTTTCATCTGACATTAAATAATAAAACACATAATCATGTATCTGAAACACAAATTCGATCTATACCCTAGAGCTTAGAGTATAGGTCTGTGTGTACCTCAGGTTTAAGGCGAACGTGCTCTGGCAAACTCTGGTTTGTGATCAGCACTTGTTCAAACTTCTCCCGGAGCTCTTTGAGCTCCTTTCGCTTTGCGGCTTTCTCCTGCTCTGCCTCTTGACGTAAATGGTCCATCTCCAGCCTCTGCTTTGCTGTCTCTATGCTGAACGAGAGGGAGAGGGAGAGAGAGAGAGAGAAAGAATAAACACTTTTATTTTCTTAAGATATATTTAAACTGAAATTAAGATGTAATAATAACTTGTATGTCATAACAAAAGCAGACTGACAATCACACATTACTTGATTTCTTTACCTCATTACTTTATTGATTTACCTGTAAGCTGCTGGGTCATCGATGTCCTGGGCTAAAGCCTCATTCTCAAGACCTCTCTGTTGAAATAAAGTAAGATGATAAAGATGAATATTCAGTTGTCCAGCTGAGTTCATATACATACATTTCAGATCGATGAAACAATTTCAAACCCCAAAGGCAATCAAAATATAAAATTTCCATTTTCCTGCTCATTAATTTTTCCCCACTGACGTCACAGCAGCTTACTTTTTTTAGTGCAATAAGGAATACATCATTGCAGGAAAATCATGCAAAAGTACTGAAGGTCAAACAGACTGTTTAACTTTAATTAAACAAATAAATAAATAAATAAATAAATAAAAACAAATCTATATATAATAAGAAAAATATCTCTTTTTTACTTATGAGTGAAAAAACATATTTTGTTTCACTTGGCCTGCATCAAACTAGCTCCTGAATGCTAAATTTAGGTAAAGACTTAAAAAAAAAAGTCTCAAAAGAAAACAAATTGAATATAGGCTAAATGCTGATGCCAACATGTGAAAAAGATCAAAAAGAGAATAATATGTTGATGTTTTGCAGGTGTGTCCTGTTTAGCATCCAACACGCTGTTCAGTTTAGATGGAAAGGGCTTAGCCAGGAATCTTGTCTTAAACCAAAGTACTGGAGGAGCTGAAATCTCGTTCAGATGTTGATATATGATATGATATGTTATGATATGATATGATATGATATGATATGATATGATATGATATGATATGATATGATATGAATGATATGATATGATATGAATGATATGATATGATATGATATGATATGAATGATATGATATGATATGATATGATATGAATGATATGATATGATATGATATGAATGATATGATATGATATGATATGATATGATAAGATATGATATGATATATGATATGATATGAATGATATGATATTATATGATATGATATTATATATGATATGATATGATATGAATGATATGATATGATATGATATGAATGATATGATATGATATGATATGATATGAATGATATGATATGATATGATATATGATATGATATGATATGAATGATATGATATGATATGATATGATATGATATGATATGATATGATATTATATATGATATGATATGATATGATATGATATGATATAATGTGATATGATATGATTAAATCTCACAAAGCCACACTTATTTTTGTGTCAGTGTTAAAGCCCATGAATCACCACTATGGTAAAAATGAACCACGTCCATCCATAGCTTCACTGCTAGCCAGGCTTATTAGCCCCTTTTTACAGAGTATTTTAAAAGTGCAGTTCTGATTACGCTTTATGTGCTGTTTAACAAGGGTCACAGGGTAAAAGAAGAGGAAAATTCGAGGTGGATGCATTGTAGACTGACCCTGGGAGAAGGAACCTTGGCCCTCTTTCTCTGCAGGCTTTTCTGGAGCTCCTCGGGAGGAAGCAGGCTGAAGGAGAAGATGTTCCCATCATCTCCCGCCGTCAGCACAAAGCTGTCATCATGGCCACAGCAGATGTGCCACAAATGTCCATACTGGTTGTCGTGAACGCTGAGGGTCCAGTAGGCCTGCATGGAGGTGAGGTTGTGGTCACCAGGCGCCAAAGTGTAAACCCGGATGAAGCCTGAGTGCATGCCGCAAAGCAGGAGCTGCCTGTCAGAGCTACAAAACACCAAGACAATAAGGTAAAAAAAAAAATATTGATAATAAGTAAGCCAATACAGTCACTGAAGAGCTCAATCAGAGTGGTCCAATTTCTGCCGTTTTCTTATTAACAGAAATCCAAGCTCTCCTTCCTTGTTTTGTCAGCCACTCTTGCTGTGCATTTTCTTTCCTTGAGTTGAGACTTCTGTCCCCTTACTGTGTTTATTAAGAAACAGAGACTGTGACCTGTCACACAGCTTTTCAAAAAACATTTTGATGGAGTTTGCCGTCTGGCTAACCTGAAGGTGATGGAGCAGATGGGGTCTTCATCTGCATTTTGAACTGGCAGAAAGCTAAAGGGTTCATCCTGCCATTGGTCTGGATCCTGGTCCTGGTTCTCAGAAAACTTGCAGTGATACAAGAAACCTGCATCAAAGCCGCCCTGCAAGTGGGAAATATAAAATCATTGTCATGAAAAGACAATGGTCTCTTCTAATTATCACTGACATATTATCATGACCTCTTCTATCTGGAAGAGTTTTCGCTTCTCATGCTCTATAATTCTCTAGCTGAATGTGTCGGCCCTGCAGTTGCACAGAGCCAGCTCTATTTGTTACTATACTTGTCTCTCTGTAGGTTTATAGTAGGGGAAGGGTTTCACCTGGGATTACCTGGCTAGTATCACAGTATATTTAAGATCAAGCAGAAACTGGTCCCTCCTCTAGCTAAGGGGTTATGATGTTACCTTTCCACAAAATAAATGTCTCAGTCTAAAGCAAATCTGCGAGTAATAATGAGGGTGGAGCCTACTCACCGACTACAAACTGTGTTCTGCTGGTGCAATGAAAACTATAAATCATTACTTATCTGAGCTGTCTGAGACTGTACGTGTGTGCATGTGTGTGTGTGCATGCGTTTGTGTACCACAGAGAGCCAAAACTGTCCAGGTTGTGAGTAGAAGCCACAGCAAATAGGACTTGGAGGATCAGGGATGTAGATAGGAGGCAACTCTTCCTCTTCTTCCTCCTCTTTCTCTTCCTCTGGCTCTCCATAAAGCTGCTTTGATTCTTCCAGCTTCTTTTCTCTCTCTATTCTCTTTTTCTCCTTTTCTTCTTGTCGTCTCGCAATTTCCTCCTCTCTCTGAACACACAAATTCAACCACAAATGGTCAAAACAAGTTCAAGTCCATTCAACAATCCTTTTCAGTAAACTTAAAGGATAAAGGAAATAAAAGAAATGAAAGGACCCAGTAACAAAGTCATTTTAAGGAGTTCACATTCAAAAGCTTCAAATTTAAGGATATAAACCTTGATCCGAGATTTGATGCTCTGGAACCTGAAACTTCTGCAGGACAGTGCAGACAGCTGGAAGGTTTTAGTTTGCTTCTGGGCCTTTGGATCAGGACTCTGCAGCTCCACCACATGACCACTCTTGCAAATGATGAGCAGCTTTTTTTCCTTCTGCGCAGAAAATTAAAAAAAAAATAACAGGATCAGTTATTTCCCATCACAGAAATACTGCAGTAAACATGAGTGGGAGGTGAGGTACTGACATGAGAATGAGGCGACCACTCCAGCACCTGCACAGGACCAGGGACCTTGATAAAGCCGATGGGGTTGTATTTTTCACCGACAGTGAAGAAGAACACTGTGCAGTCTGAGCTCTGGGCCAGAGAACAAGAACAGAAGGTCAGAAATGTAAAATGAACAACAGGGCAACAAATTAATGTGATGAACCAATCCAGTGTCTACACAGAATACAAAATCAGATCTAAGATATGTAGGACCAATAAGGGTCCAAAATGTACCCCGGTAGCCAAGATTTCTCCATTTCGTTCATACGCAACAGCAGTCACAGGTGCACTGTGGGGTTTAAAGGCCTGCTTGAGGCGCAGCTTTGCTTCTCCTTCGAGACTGCGCCCACTGGCCGGGTGAAGCTTCTGAGGGTTGAATAGTTCCAGTAACCGGACCACCCCATCCTCAAAGCCTGTCACCAGTAAACCCCCACTCTGGTTCACCTATACACACAAACGCAAGAAGTCAGTTTCTCTTGTGCACAGCGCAGCAAATTTTATAAGCATTTCTCTTTTTCATGACCAACACACTGACCAAAGTTGGAGCCCAGCTGAGAGCAGTTCCACCCTGGTTGAAGTGACTGGTGGTCAGCTCTCTCTTTGATAGAAAGTCAAAAACTTTGACTGAGCCTAAAAAGGAGAGACAACACAAATTAAATACTGTATGTGTGATGGTGTGTGCTCAGTTTGTGTGTTTTTGACACTCACGGTCCAAAGCAGTCGTGGCCATCAGATAAGATTTCCGTGACACATCCAGGCCCCGAATCGGTCCGGCATGGAAGGAGAAAAGGCACTCTGGATCTGGAGTCTGTACACAGAGACCACCACATCCCAACATTTGTTTAACTCATTTATCAAAACATGAAATGTTTCCACAAAGTAGAATTTCTAATCTAGTTTCAAACACTCATTAAAAACAGATTGCCTCTGGTCTCTTACACCACATACATTTTTCTTCACTAATACTTTGTCTTCAATAAATTTAATAAATATGAAATGAATTAATAATGAATTTAAGTATTTCATAGTTGGTGCTTAAGTTTTTCAAAACTATAGGAAAATACTGAATAACTTATTTTTTGTTTACCTAGAGCACTTTATCAATATCAATACTGATACCAGATTGATCCATTCTGACACTACAATAAAACATATAGAGTCTGGTGTGTTACTAGTGACACAAAGCTAGCAAGGAATTGAGAACTGAGCTTCATAAAAATCTTCATCAAAGTACAACTTATCAAAAAGTCTCCATGAGCCAAAGTATACGTTTTGGAAACTCACTCTGTTGGTGAAAGAGAGATCCAGTTTCCAGATGGCTCCACTGGAATCCTAAAAAAAAATCCCCCAAATAGAGAGAATGTTGAGACTGCGTTATAAATGAGTATGATTTTAAATGCTTTAAGGTTGCAAACTTTGACCTTTTGGTGTCTGACCTGAGCAAACCAGATGAAGCAGTCAGGTGTTGAGCTCCTCACCATGGAGGAGAGGCAGACGTTGTGTCCAACCACCATCTCATTCATGGGCTCCATCTCAAACCTGCTGCTGTGACTGTTGCTGTCGGCAGAGTCGATGCCTTCAAAGTGCCAGCCCTGCAAGTGATCGAGAATCTTAGAGATCAAATCACAACGGCAAAGCTTGAAACATAAATCACTTTAATCACTTTAATCACATAATCACAGTGATTTTGGTATGATTTTGGTTTCTAAAAATTATTTCACACTCTGTGGGTTGACCCCAAAAATTACAGACGCCTACTCAGCGATGAACCCATGTGAAACACCAGATCTCTCCTGAGACACGGCACTGAATAACTGCCAGAAAAAGTTTTTGCTGAATTATGTTGCAGTGAATCTGACCTTTGACATTGAAATGAACAGATCCCTCTAATTTGTCTTTTTCTCATTAGAACTGTATGTTACATCTTGGCCTAACAAGAGTGTGTGTTTCTGAGTTATGGTGTGTAAGTCTCTACCCGGACCACTCCATCAGAGCCAATCGTCATCAGCTGGCCATCTTCAAAAGCAAATGGCTGGACCTTTCCAGTGTGGCAGTTCCTCCCTTCCTTACGGCAAATCTCCACTTGAATGGCATTCCCATCCCACAGAAGCAAGTTGCCCCAGTCTGAGCCGGACACAACCTGATGGAAAGATATGGAAGACATAATTATTCACTCTCTTTGGACAAGCTCATCCAATCAGGAGAAAACAATGCCTTAGAAGGATCCTGACTCACTGAACAGGCCCTTAACTTAATATTTGTTTCCAAACTTTAAAATCTTAATATGACTGTAATCAGTCAGCTGATTGCTGTTCAAGTAATCTTTGGCTGTAAAATCACCGTTCCAACTGAATAATTAATTTTCCTTTGATAAATTAGATGTCTTTATCTTTCTAACAAAGGCGTGATGCTGATGCAGTGTCTCTAAAATGTTAAGTGACCGTGCTTTGCCTTCTCGTGATTAAAAAATGTAGCCTGCTCAGTTTCTTTTCAAGTCAAACTAGCTCATGCATGGATCCAACCTATCACAACACCAACACAGACCTTTCCATCGGGAAGTTCCACATAGCCTTCAATATCTGTCGCTGGTGTGTTTCCAAAATGTCCCATCACCCCTTGCAGTTTAAGACCTGTAAATGTGCTGGCCATTTTCCAGAACCTGAGAGAGGGCAAATAAGGGTTTTTTTTTATTGTATCTAAAAGTCTAACATTGATTTCCAAAGTCTCCACTTGTTGCCATGTGACTTCATGGTGACAAAGTTTGGTAAACTCAGATGATCTAAATCGGAGCAGTTTTTAACAGGGTTAAAGAGTTTATGTAGGACTCAGTTTGTCCTTTACTTGATGTGATGAGATCCTGATGATATGAGCAGTCCTGGGTTGTATGGGGAGAAGCTGACTCGATACACCTCTTGAGAAATGGCCTTGCAGCTTAGCATCACCTCCTCCCTTTTCCAGTCCCACAGTGTAAGCATGAAGTCAGGATCGCTCCCCACACTGGCCAGCAGGTTCCCGTCTTGATTAAAATCCACAGAGCTGTATGCTCGCTCTGTACCACCTACAGACAAGACGGTTAAAATATGATCACTGACAAGTTAAAAACTGAAAAAGAAAAAAAAAGGTCTGAAATGATCTCTGTCCTGTTTACCTCTGAGGATACGGTTCAGTTGTAATGAAGGATATTCATATACTATGATGTTAGGATGGTCACCTTTCTCTGCTACAACAAAGTACTCCTTCCTGGGATGAGCCTTGACATGCAGATACAAATTGCAAGAAGAAAATTCTTGGACATCAATACACAGGAATACTGTCAATAACATTTTGATCCATGTATAGCTAACGGTGCAACAGTTCATGTCAGTCAAATACAGGCTGGGGTGCCACTTTAGCATGAACTATCTCAACCATTTTACCGTGATGGCACCAATTCCTCCCCCACTGCAGGAGCGGAGGTATCTCTGCTCCTTGGTGGAAACATCCAGCAGAACCAGGAGGTTTCCAGCAATAAATATCAGAGTTCTGTCATCCAGCAGCTGCAAGTTCCCCCTGTGCCCGCTGTCATAGCCAAAGGAATATCTGTAGGTATAGTGAGTTAAAGGCAGACTCAGATCCTTTGAAGATTTCTGAAAGACTCCCCAATGATTATTTTTTATGTTGAGAAAGTTCAGTTAAAAACTAACTAAACTAACTAAAATTTTTCGTATGCAGATACAACTGGCTTAATCTCTCTTTAGAGAAAACGTTAAAAAAAATCTGTTGAATGGAGCTAGCTGAAATCTTTGTTTCCATGTATTTTCTTAACTGTTATGAAGGAATGTGAAAGTAGCAGGCAGAGGTGTTAAAAAAAATTATATCATTTCAGGATACGAGAGGTGCAGAAGGTTCTCCGGGATGTCAGAGTCAGGTGTGATGAATGATCTGGAGTGAAGCTCCTCATACTTGTAGTCAAAGTCTGCAAGAAGCTGCTTTTCTGATTCCCCTTCAGCCTCCTGCTTCATTTCTGGGTTGTCAGAATTACAGTCTGTCAGATAGAAAACATATTTGATTGCAGCTTGACATACTAAAATATCTTGCACATTTTCCAACTGGGAAAATGGATATAAATTAGACAAAAGTGTCATGACTCCACAGCCAAAATACGTATTGTCTACCTTCCGCCTGTGAAGCTGGCCGTTTGTTCTCACCCTCTTCGTCAACTGAGCCTTTGGTTCCTTCCGACATCTCAAATAACTGTATAAAACTCTGTCTTTATATCTTATAAAATACTGAGTTATTAATTATTCAAAGAAACCTCCCAGCTAACAACACACGATACGTTTGAAACGGTTATTAATGTGACGAAGCAAAATACGACATTAAATGTTACATTTGTTTACATTTTTTTGTATCCAACTTTAACTTACACTAATTACTTAAATTCTTTATCTGAGACCTTACGTCAATGCCATACGCACTTTAACAGGACTTCGGTTTAGTTTGGAGGCGTTTCCAAGCAACAAGGAAAGTCACACCGCTGCATTGCATGTTGGTTAATGTAGTTTTAACATTTCTTGGTTTCACAGCCGTTATATTTGATTAGGCGAGAGAGAAAAATATGTGAACGAGTCATTTCGGTCTCTGAGTCATTTAAGGATAAAGCACTGTAAACTAAATTTACTGTTTTGCTAAAACATGCTTTATCGTCCTTATCGTCTTGACTGCTTCCATCAACTGCAAAGATTAGTCCCAAAGTCACAAACTCGCTTTTCCATAGGAACAAATACGGTTTTAAGCTGCTGTTCATCGCTTTATGCCCATGAATCACGTGAAATACAGAGAAACACTTTTTTTTGTTACAATGAAGGAGCTGAAAACAGCGGTGAGGCATTTAATTCACTTCTTTTAAGCAAGTCGAAGCTGTTGTCAGTGCTTTTTACGACAATCAGCTCGGAGTTTTGATTGGACGTCTGCTGCCGTAAACCGTGCCGGGAGCAGAACACATGGGACTGAGCAGGAGAAGCGTGTGAATACATCTCGAATGTAAGTAAAACCAGTTAAAGTGTTCGCCTTATTGTAGTTTATCGTACAGATGTATGACAGAAGCATGCGGTGTTTTGGGTGGTGTAATAATCTGGGCTGACAGCCATTGTAAACGTGTTTAGCAACTTTAGCTCCGAATAAAAGCTAAAAGAAAACACCAGTCCACGCAGCGAGTCTGGTTAAAAACTGAGCAAATAGAAGTTACTGTTCACTTCCAGAGACTATTCGTGTTATTTGTAGTCTGTCTGCAGGTGCAAATCTTGTTGACTATTCGTGTATGTTTTGTATTTACAACTCGTCGATTCAGTTCGACAATTAGGCTGATTACATTCAACGAGGTTGATGAGAACGAATGAAGCTTATAGCTGTTGGATTTCATCGACGTTGAATAGTGATTTAGGAGGAAATTTGGTGGAAAACATTTGTTAAAACTAAATGACTGATTATCTTTGAAACAGTTATTCTTATTAGTTATTACCGCAATATCAGTGTATCCATTGTGATTCAAGTAGTTTCAGCATCTTTTTTTTGCCATTTTTGGAGAACTAAACAGTAGAAAACAGGGTTTTTGGAGAGAGATTCATATCAATTATTCCTCGGCCTTTTTAATTATAATAAGAATTTAAAATCAATCAATCATCTTTTTTTCCTATAACTCTGACCCCATTTAGCGAACATGTCTCTAAAAATCATGACTTCCATTTGTTTTTCAGTTTTCTTTAAACTTGTCTTTCTCTTTTTTCGCCCTGTTTTCTCTCTGCACATCAGGATGGAGGCCAAATCCAAAAAACCATTCTCCCCTAAAGGTGGAAAGAAGTTCACACAGAAAGGAAAAGGTACTCTCTTTATGCTCCATCAGTTTGTCACACCATCAGTCTCCACCTTGAGGTTTATTGACATTTTGCCTACTTCCAGATTCTATAGGGACCAAACTCGGCAGTAAACCAGGTGGGAAACCAGTTGGTAAAAAGCCCTTCAAGCCGTATAAGAGCGGACCAGGAAAGAGCGGTGAAGGTGGCAAGAAACAACAGAAATTTGCTTTTTCCAAAGCCGGTAATGGGCCTCAGAAAAGGAAAACGGCACCTTTCAAATCTAAAAATAAAGAACAAGGCGAAGGTTAGAAAACGGACTGCTTTTCTCTTTACTAAAGCTGATGGGTCACTTTATGAAGTATTCCTGATATGAGCGTGTTTTAAATCATCAGGTCCTGAGGCTAAGAAGAGGAAGAAAGGTGAGCTCAACCCAGAGACGAAGGAGGAGCTGAAGCAGAACAGACAGCAGAGGAAGAAAGACCTCAAAAACAGCAGACAGCAGGCAGAGAGGAAGGAAATGTTTGACGTCATCTGTCAGGCCAAAAAAGTGTGGGAAGACCTCAGGAGGTACACAGAATCACTCACACACAAAGCCAGAGTTAACTCACACCTCTTTTACACTTCAAACAAAAAAGTGAGACTTAACTCAGACTGGTGCTTTACCATAAAAAATGTGATTCCTTTGACTAAGATGAAGCTGGTGGTTGTTTTTTTTTTCTTAGGAAGAAATGTGAGAATGACATCAAGCCCAAACTGATGAAGAAGCTTCATAGTCTGATTCGAGGGAAGATCAAACAGGTGACTTTCTCTCTCATTGTCCTAATTGTTCTGGCGTCACACACCTTGCATGGTGGCTTGATGTTACCTGTATCCTCTGCCTCCAGATGGCGTTTGCTCACGACTCTGTGCGAGTGCTGCAGTGTTTCATCCAGTTCGGCAGCCACGAGCAGAGACAAGAGGTGTTTGAAGAGATCAAAGGTGAGCTCAAGTGTGGCCTCTGCTTTTGCTGCTTAATGAGCATTTCAGCATCTGTCCCTTTGTGACTCATATGATCCATGTTTCAGCTTGTTTGATGTGGTTTGAGACACATTATGTAGTCCAAAATGTGACTGACGTCCAGCTCCTTCTTTTAGTTTTGTGAAACGGGTAAATCCTCTACTTACACGTTTGTACTGTCTCCGTGTTATTTGTCCCGCAGATGATATCCTCGCACTGTCTAAGTCTCAGTACGGCAGACACGTGGTGAAAAAGCTGCTGATGTACGGGTGAGTCAACCCTTCATCCTTGCTTTTCTTTCAGCAGACATCAGTGTTTAGAAACACAAAAAAAGGCAGTATGTTTAAATACAAATGAACGGACTGTCCTCAGAGAATCTTTTGATTGTGAGCACGTGTGGTTGGTAGTTTTTTGATGTGTTTTGTTTTTATCATTGTGCATTAAAATATCTGATTCCTGTTTATCCTCAAGTGAAGAACTTGTTTGTTCCTACTTTTTGCGATTCACTGCAGTTTTAGCGTTGCGAATGATCTGCATTGTGTGTTTGTGTTTCCTCCACAGGAACAAGGAGCTGCTGGCAGCTTTGATGCCAACATTTAAAGGTCACGTGCGTCAAATGCTTCGCCACGCCATGGCTTCATCCATCATTGAGTACGCCTACAACGACAAAGCCGTGCTAGCACAGAGACTCATGCTCACAGAGGAGCTGTACGGGAACACCTTTAGTGTGTGCAAGGTACAGGAACACACACACACATACAGAACCTGTAAGCCGCTGTGACGGGACTTGGTGTCAAATCTCTGCTTTCTGTGTTTGTGTTTTTCAGTCTTGTGTGTTAAACACCGTGGACAAGGTCGTCAAGGAGAACCCAGACAAACTGAACAGCATCATCGATGAGATGAAGCAGATCATCACTCCCATGAGTCAGAAGTAAGAGAGGAGGAGGAAAGAAATCACAGAAAATGTGAAACGAAGCTTTCAAACAGAAAACTAGATCTGTGACAGGAGCCGCTCACTTTTATTTACAATAATGAAATGACGTCAACAGTGAGGTTTGTCTGCATGTGTATCTGCTTATATGGCTAAAGACATCCAATCTTTTTTTTTTTTTTTAATTTTCATCACCTCTTTTTTTTTTACACAGTTTTTGGGCATTTAAAAATATTAACCGTCAAAAGAAATACATTTTAAGTTTTTACAGCTTTGGTTGAATGATGGTTTGGTCATCTGTTGGTTTTAAAGGTTTTCCAGCTGCAAAGTAGACTTTTTCTTCTTTAGGAGATTGTAAAAGATGTGAAAAAATGCAGAAACAACAACAACAACAAAAGAATGAAAATGTAAATGCAGCTTTAATTTTTTGTCTTTACTTTCCCTTTTTTGTTTGAATAAATGAAATTTGTTTTTCTTTTGTATTAACTAAGTTAAAGTAATTTGCAGACTTGAACTCACGTACAAATTTGTAACGTCTCTTTTCAGAGAGCAGGTGATTAAACACTCGATAGTCCACAAAGTCTTCTTGGACTTCTTCCTGCTCTCCCCCGAGAAACAGAGATCGGTAAGATGCTCACATTCAGCTGTGAAACTTTTAAAAAAGGTGATGGGTATATTGAAATAAATAAAACAATATGTTCATGTGTAGATGTAAAATATGCCGCAGGTTTCTCAGTGTTGAAGGTATAAACTGTAAAGCTCAAGCTTCTGTCTTTTTTTTCGTCCTGACATGAGCAGGAGATGATCGAGTCCATCAGAGAGGCGGTCGTTTACATGGCTCACACACATGACGGAGCAAGAGTGGCAATGCATTGTCTGTGGCACGGGACAGCCAAGGTGTGTAAACTCACACACATACGCACGTATTCGTACATTCACACAGAAATAACTGACTGATTAAAATGTTCAGTGGAAACATTAAAGTTCATGTTTCTCGTTCAGTGTCTTTGTTGTGAACAGAAGTTTGTTTCTTTCATTTCAGGACAGAAAAGTGATCATCAAAACCATGAAGACGTACATGGTGAAGTTTGCCACGGTGAGTTTTCTGTGCTGCTCCCGTCATCAGTGGAACGAGCTGCTGGAGCAGAAGCTGGATTATTGTACTTTACCTCCATGAAACATCTGGATGTCTTAATGTCAGTGTGAAGCGTCAGTGTTCATATTGAAATGATCAGAGTTTATTACAAGGGGAGTTAAAGTGACTGTTTCAGCTTCAATGAAGGTTACTGTGGATTCATTTCTTTTCTATGATCAGTCCTGATTTCACTGAGAAGCCGAACACACTCACTGTCAGTTATTCAGTGTTTAAAGCTCTGTTTTTATGCAGATGATGACCTTGTTGTTTGTTCACAGGGGGAGTTTGGTCACCTCGTCCTTTTGGCCATATTTGACTGTGTGGACGACACGAAGCTGGTCAAACAAGTGGTGCTCTCAGTAAGTCATGCTTTAAAGATGTTTCATAAGTGATGATCCTGATTATTTAGAAGTTTTCCTTAAAATCAAGCTCAAGTTTGCTGTGATGTTTAAATGTACGGCAGCTGTTTGGTCAGCACTGCTGATGAGGAAATACGTAGATTTTTGCAAGTTTAACTTTAAAATCTTTATGTTCATGTAGGAGATCTTGGCGTCTCTGGATGAAGTTGTCAGTAATAAATATGGGAAGAAGGTTTTGTTGTACCTGCTGAGCCCCAGAGACCCGGCTCACCTGCTGCCAGAGATCATCAAGGTGCTGGAGCAAGGAGACGGAAACGCACACAGGTAACAACTCGATTTTTTAATCAATCAGCACCAATTCCTAACTGATATCACATCACTAACTGATATTCATATATGGATGGATGTCTTACTTTTCCAGCACAGTGGCTCGATGCGAGATAGTTCAAAGTTTTATGATATTATTTAAGTATTCAAATGCATAGTTGACATAAATTCATCTACTCTGTGTTGGTAGCATTAATAGAAACAAGCCAACCATATGTTTTCACCTCCCAGAGACCAAACAGTCAAAGTCTTGGTCAGTGGTTTGATGCACAAATCAGAGATCTGTTTCATCCCCTCATCAGTAAAAAAGAAACAGCAACCAGAAGGAAGGAGCTGCTGGAAGCTGTCTCCCCCACGCTTCTGGAGCATCTGCGTGACAACACCTCCAGCATGGTGATGGACAAAGCGTCCAGCGTCACCGTCAGTGACATCCTGGCGTCAGCCTGTGGAGACCTGCGGCCCGCCATGACGTCCGTGGCTCTGCTGGCTAATCAGGAGTTAGTGCCTGGAGGGATCAGTGGACAGGTAGTGTGTGTGTGTGTGTGTTCTGTCAAGCCTAGAATTAAAAAAAAAAAAACATCGAAGAACTTGTTTTCACCTACTGAAGAGAACAAGGTTCATTAAAAACATTATAATAATAACGTTCAATTTTTTTAATTATCATTTCTTTGAGATTAAAGTCAGAACTCTGGGTTCTGACTTTAATCTCGCCAGGGCAGGGAGAGCAAACATTTTGGAGAAGAAAATTGCCTTTAACTTAACGGCAGGGTTGGTAGTCACAGAAAACTAGCATGAATTAGAACGTAGCGTCTCCTCAGGACTCTGTTTAGCTCCCGCCCTCCCACATTCGGAGCTCCTCCAAAACGACGCCCCCACTCACATGCACGAGCGCCGCTGATTTGTGTTCATATGATGGTGACTAGGGCTGCTTGATATGGCGTAAAACCACTCGGATCCTGGTTATATGCACTGAAACTGGGTTAGAGCACCCCGGCAAAATGTACGCGCAGGAGGCGGGCTGAATGGCAGGACAAGATTTGATTGGTTTAATAAATTGGATCCCAAACGGTAGGATTGGTTGGTGTTTTCCCAGGTTTACTCCTGCTGTAGACAGCAGATATTTTTCACTCTGTCTTAAGAACACATCATGTATTGATTGACATCAGAACATAAAGATCATTTTAACCAGAATAACAAAAAGTCTGTCTGAATCTGATTACCAACACTGACTTTTATCAAACTTTCAAAACAGCTATCACATGACGTCTACGTGATGGATTGTTTTAAAAAGTTCCCCTGTTGCTCCTCTAACTCTGTGTGTGTGTGTCCTGCAGCTTCACATGGCAGAGCATCCTGCAGGACATCTGGTGCTGAAGTGGCTCATAGAGCAGGACACAAAGCTGGCAGAGGCTGGAAAAGAAGGTATATACACACACACACACACACACACGCAGACACACACAGAGGGTGTTTTCTCATGAGGGATTTCACCACCAGCCCATGCAGTAATAGAAAACAGAAACACAAAGTGTGACACACTTTAAGGTCCAGGTATGGGTGCCATCTGCACATGAAATTCTTAGCACAGCCTGTTTTTTTTTTATCAGATAGCAGCACGGTCTATGTTGAAGTACATACATTTCACAACCTCCTCTTTGGACTCAGTTTTTAAAATAGAAACAGCTGAAGCCTTCTCTCTCTCTGCTCCTCTCACCTTCAGAGCGGTTCGGGAGGATTCTGGTGGACACAGTGGGAACAGACAAACTGAAGACCTGGATCAGAGTGAACAGAGGAGCCATGGTACTCTGCAGGTTAGTACACACACGTGCGCACAAACACATAGTAGTTGACATATTTCTGGTGATTTTATTGTTTTATGGACCTTCTTCAGTTCTCTCTTCAGACAGCATGATGATTTTTATCATCATCATTTAGAGTAGGAGTGAGGAAAAAGGACTGATGTGCCTCACAGCGTAGGCTGAGTGTTTGTAGAGAATTACTGCTACAGTGATAAGTTCACCGGGATAGAGGGGCTGTCCATTCAAATCAACCCAAATCTGATCATGTGTTTGGTACAAGGCACCAGGCTGCCTCCAGGATGTTTATCTACAAACGCATGAAACACTAGCTAAACCAACTTATTTTATGCAATGGGTTCCACACATAAACATACACTAAAAGCACTTCGTAGCAGTGCAATAAAACGGCACAAGCTGTAGTAAAATATCAGAGTTAAGGAAAAGGTGAAAAAAAAAACGGTCTAGCTGTTCTGAAACTTTGTTGGGTTTTTTTTTTTCTGCAGCCTCCTGAACAGCTGTGATGAGTCTGTATCTTCAGAGGTGAAGGAGGCGCTGGAGTCCATCAAACCAGAGCTCAGCAGCATCAAAGACAACAAAGGAGCAGAAATCCTGCTGGAGAATCTGAACAAGTAGAGACTTTTTATTTAAAACTGTTCATCACAGCCGGGGTGATATTTTCCAGGTAATACCTGCTGACCTGCGAGTGCATCTGGAAACCTTTTCAAGAAATGGACAAAGCTTTGATTACACTTGTTTCAGTCCCTTACTGATGAGAAATGACGTATAATTGTTTGTGAATGATGGAATAAAAATGTTTTGGGGACAAAGTTATTGTACAAGAAACTGGTTCAAGTCATTTATAGGTTTGACACACGGGTCTTAAATAAAGCGTTAATGTCTTTTAATATTTCATCTGAATGTTGCTGTGCTCTTCTCCTCTGTGGTTCTTTTTTTAAATAATTAAATTATGTAACACGTCCTTCATGTAGAAAAGATATAACTCAGTTTATGCTATATAAGAGTCTTTGAATGGTCAGGGTTTTTTTTTTCCAAATCTTAAAGTTTCTTTAACTTTTGAAATCTAAACAAAAAAAAAAAAACCCAGAGTCTCTGGCTGTGAACAAACCTGTAAAGAAAGTTTGCGTGTACATACTGTGAAAACACACAGCAGCACAGGTTCATGATATCTAAAACTCCTGAGGTGTGTCATCTTTTTTTACTTAATGTAAACAATTTATAAATTGTAAATGGTGGTTTTAACCGTACAAATTGTTTGAGTAACAACAACAAAAAAAAAGTTCAATTTTTTTTTTTGTGAACAGGTTTCTCTGAACACAGGAAACAGAAAATAAGTTATATAAGAAAATTAAAAGCTAACCGTGCAATTAGAAGCAAAACTGAATCATGAAATAGGTTGTTTTAAGCAGATGTAGAAAACAAACTTCTAACAGAAAAACTGTAAAATCTTTTCCCATTTTTTTTTCCTGAGCAGACCTTTAAAAACTGATATAAGTCAGAATGAAATAAAACACGGGGAAGACAGTCTCACTTTTCTCTGAGGGTCTGAGATTCATCTTCATTTCTTTCAAACTGTTCATCTCTGTCGTCCTGGAGGCTCTTTGTGTCCATCTGGAAACCGTAACCTTGCTTGTTATAGACGGGACGTCCTTGGATGAACAGCCTCCTCGCAGCACTCTGCCAGCTTCTTGGCCGCCCTTTTGGCAAAGTGAACCTTCCCCCGGGCCTTGGAGACGGCAGTGTACTCGTGGGACTTCAGCTTGGCATAGTAGTCAGAGAACTTGTTGTAGAGGATGGAGATGGGCATGCCGTTCAGGATGACACCAAAGGAGATGCAGCCGAAGGCGAAGATTCGACCAAGGTTGGTCTCTGGAAACATGTCGCCATAGCCTACAGTGGAAATGCTCACCTGAGGAATGAAGGGAAGAAGAACTAGCTAAATATTAAAGCTTGGATTAATGATCAGCTTATTTCTTTTTTTCAAAAGTAAAGTTAATTTTTTATCTACTAAAAGTTCTCTGAATGAAAGACTTAAAAACAAGAAGTCAAGTTTTATTTGACATGACGTGAGTGATATTTCTCCTGACTGTCCTTCTGTGAGCAGGATACAACATTTTACTACTTGGCACTGGGCTCATTGTTTTCTCATAAATGTTAATAAATGTTCAGCAATAATGCAGTAAAAAGGAAGCTAGACCTTTCCTCTTATATACACTTGAAAATGGATTGTCTACTCACTGCAGCCCACCACCATGCATGTGGTATGGAAGTGAAGTTGGTGTTGTAAACGTCATGCTCCACAGTGTAAACCATGGCTGAGAATATGAAAATGCCCAGACCAATGAAGAGCAGCAAACAGCCCACCTGTACACACACACACACATACACACACACACACACAGACATACACACATATTGAGTAAAATCTTCATTTAGACCTGCACTGTGTCAGTTTAAGTTTGTATATTTGTTTGTGCGGTATAATAGCAGGAGATCTCCATATGACCTGACGAAATGATGACATCATCACATAAGAATCTCCTAACTGGTACAATTGAGGGGCAGGCCTCAAACACCAAGGTATGCCCATAATTTTACCCCCAATGGGCCTAAGTTAGGCTGGCCTATCAGAGAGAAGAGGGTTTGTGGAGCAGCGGGGCCTTAAAGAGA
Organism: Labroides dimidiatus; assembly: GCA_030710495.1. Classification (NCBI taxonomy): domain Eukaryota; kingdom Metazoa; phylum Chordata; class Actinopteri; order Labriformes; family Labridae; genus Labroides; species Labroides dimidiatus. The sequence continues at coordinate 8,359,212 of CM061157.1, forward strand.
CAGAAGCTAACCCAAAGTGTTTCAGACAAAGGCTGAAATAAAGCTTATTAAAAATACCAGTGTGAGAAAAAGTGAGGATTTTTTTTTTTAAACTGTAAATTCTATAAAGTGAATGTGCGGGTATCGAATACCTCCTATTTCAGTATTAGCAAATTTAATTCTAACTCATAGCCTTGTGGCAACATCAGTATAGATCTAGCATCCCCTGTGGCATATGCTATTTACTGATCTCACCTTGCTCATGAGTCTTTTTCCATGTAAAACTTACTGGAGTTTAGTAAAAAAAAACATAAGAAATCAGGTCGCCTGTTATTCTGATTGCTTTGAGTGCTGTACTTGAGACTCTGACCTGCTGGTAGCACTGTCTCAGTGTGAATCCAAAGGCTCTGAGGCCTGTTGAATGACGAGCCAGCTTCAAGATCCTGAAGATTCTCATCAGGCGCATGATCCTGAGAACCTGACCCAGCTGCAGGTGAGGAAAAAGAATGAGGAAGATCTTTTTAATTTGTGTACCAGACTCAGTTCTACCCTGCTGCTTTCAGCGCCCTCCTACCTTTCCAACACGTCCCACGTTTTCAATGTCCTCTGAGTGCGGGTGTATGTCCTCGCCTTCAAAGTGCTCCAGGATCATCTGCAGGTAGTGTGGCAGGATGGCGATCAGGTCCACCGTGTTTAGCCCACTGCGTAGGAAACACCTGATGTCAGGGGTGGAGAGCAGGCGCAGCAGGTACTCCAGGGTGAAGAAGGTGATGCAGTAAGTCTCCACGTGCTCACCGTAGAATCTGCCGCTGGGCTGACCTGATGGGGTCTGTCAAAGAAATCAAACAGAACTAAACAAAAAAAAAAAAAAAAATCAAGTTTTATAAATTATGATTCGAGGGATTCTTTAAAGATGTTTTCAGAGTTTGTTCAAATGAAAAATAAAAGGCTTGAAAGGGAATGAATCCCATAATACTCAAAGTGAATGCCTACCTGTTGTGAACATGTTTGCTCATTCATTCATACATCATAACGTACACAGACAACCAGTAAACTCACACCTTGTACTGCATTTCCTCCACAGTATTGAGCGTCATGGCTACAAGTGAGATTAACACAAACATGGAGGAGGCGACACCCATCAGTTTGGCGGTGATCGAGGAAAACGGGTTCTCCATCAGGTTCCAGATTTTCCTTCTTGTCCCCCCAAAAAACATGTTGTGAAACAGCTCCTCATTCGCCTCCATCTCCACCTGGATTAAAAACATTTACAGCCCACTCAGATTAACAGGAAAGACATTTGTTTTTCATAGAAATAAATGTGCTTCAAAACCACTAAAACATAACAGGGCTCACATTATCTCATTTCAGGGCTTGAGTTCAAAAATAATTTGCCAGAATTAGATGATAAAAAGTAAACACTGAAGTGAGGAAAAAACAGCGAGAAGGAATTGGTGCAACAAACTGGTTCAAGAATGATATGTCTACGATTGAAACATCTGTCCAAATCCGGGCCAAGAAAGAGCTTATTCTCTACTCTCCATCTGTTAAGACGCTGCAGCGGTGATTTATAATGTAGGTCAGACAAGTATGAAGTCAGAAGCAGATTACTGACAAAATGTCACAGGTAATAAAGACAGAAACAAAGAGCAGAACCGACGATGCCAGTGAGAGTCTTTTTAAACATAGTGTCAGAACGGGGAGAAAGAATGAATCAGTGTGTGCAGAGCGCTGTTCTACCACAGAGGAATGCAAATTGTTACACACACAAGCTACCTATGTTATCAGCTGACATTACTCCAGCTAACCTCAGGGTCTATTAAATTCTGCTCGCTTCAGACGGATACAGAGGGACAGTATTTCCAGTAAAGAGGTGAAATGAAAGAGGAAAAACAGGGTGACAAAACCCAGAGTATCTCTCCTGACTCAGGGCTGTGTGTGATCTGCTGAAATAAGTTGACTGTTTGCCCTTCGTCGCACATAGCTGTCTGTCGTTCATACGGCTAAAACATGTCACAGTCTTCACTCCCTCATACACCACTTCATTTCTTTCAGCAGCATGTGTTGCATGATACATGCTGAAAAGGAGGAGGAGGAAGTCATAGACGTATATAAGTCTACCCCTTTTTATTTTATTTATTTACTTAATAAATAAATACATTCAGCAGTCTTTCGATCTTCTTATCAAGAAAGATACGATGGGATACATTCTGTTGTCTCTTCTGATCCTACCTGTTTCTACAGTCTACATATGCCAGATCTCAAGAGGTTTAAATAGCAGCTACAGATAAGTGAAACATCTCCAGAGCTTCAGGTTCATTTCTGTAAATCCTCAAGCACACTGTCAACCCACCTCTGCCATCAGCTGTTTCTGTATTTTCAGCTGCTCGTTCAGCTCGTCCTGCCTCTCCTCAAAGGAGATGCGGCAGCAGCGCTGAGTGTACTTGATCCTCACGCCCCAGTAGTTTATCTCCTCCAGGAAGTTCCGAGGACACAGTTCATCCCTGATGCACAACACTCCAGTCCTGATGAAGAGAGCGGAGACAGAAGATAATGGGGCCAGAGGATTTTCACAGCTTATCCAGACCAACCATGTATGAACAAACAACACAAACAAAGACAAAAGCCAGGCTTTATAATTATAATCCCTAATCTGGAGAAAAGGTTTAACTTAAACCTGTAGAAATTGAAGATGTTGTGAAAGATTTTTGGGTCCCGATCAAAGAAGAACTCGTTGCTCTGAACGATGTAGTCGTCACACAGATCCAGCTTCTTGTTGTGGTCTGTGTACGTGGCTAACCTGCCAATCCTCGTCTGTGGATACCTGGCAGCTAACCTGTAAGGCAAGTGGTACACCTGTGGAGGAAGAAAACAGGAGATGGATGAATAAAGACAGAAAATCTAATTAACAAGCTCTTCAGAATGCAACTGTTCCTGTCAGATGTCTGTCACCTTCATTGTTATATTTACTTCTAATGTATCTGATTTGAGGGAGAATATTTTAATGTACACAAAAAAAGGAAAAACTGTCAAAAACAGTTTATCAGACTTCAGGTTATGTCTAAACATTGCTTGGCTACCACAACAAGTAATCAAGAACAGTTTTTTCAGGTTGATCATTAAAAAAAGGTGTTTCAACTTCATTTATATTCACCAGCATGTCAGGTGAATTATAACTGGAAAGAACTGAAAAGAAGAAAAGCTGTTGCCCTTGCAACAGCAACCACCATGAAGGTGCTTGTAGGGGGCACAGCAACTTTTCTATCCATTAATCACTTCACCAAAAACTTTACAAAACAGGACCAAGGTGGAGAAAAATAAGAATTCCTCTTCAAGTTACCGTTCCTCCGACATTGATGTTCAGAGTGAAGTGGGTTTGAGGGAGCAGCAGACGAGAAGGAGACACAGAGCTCCGATCCTCTTCCTCCTCATATTCATACTCAGCATAAAGATCATAGATGTCTCTGCCGAGATCCTTCACAAAAACAAACAAACTCAGCAGTCAAAACAGCATTTAAAGCTGATATACACCATGAATGATACACAATAAATATAAACTAGTTACATGTTTATTTTTTTCTTGTCAGTTTGTGAGAAATAATAGTGTCTGACCTGCATGGAGCTCCATGGCTTCACAAAGGGTCCACAAAGGTCCAGATAGTCGTAGTGCTCTTTGACTGCAGCAGTCTGGCTGCCGGGAAACAAACTCCTGCTTCGGGATCTGAGGTGGGCCAACATGGCAGAACGTGTTTTACTTTTTAACCTAAAAACAACTGACCTGCAAGCAGACACATCCCGGCAACATCCAGGTAACTCCAACACCATCTACTGTGTAAATGGCAAACACAACATAAACAAAGCTTACATCTGACACAAAACCTGCCTCACTAACGCTCATGACAGCAGCACATACGGATCATCGTGCATCCATAAGGTAATTTTTTTTCTGCTGGTTTCAGGAAGAATCAGGTCACACACACAGTCATGAGGTAAGAAGTGACGCTCGTGGATCGCCGTGGCTGACTAAGATGATCTGGGTGCTTAAAGTTTTAAATACCATTATCCTCTTTTTATCCATCTCTTGATCTCTTTCTCTCCTCCCACTTATTCAGCTCATAACTTAGCCTATCAGAGTGCTGAGATAAATGAAACAGCTCGAGTCGGTCAGATTGATGAATCAAAAATAGTGTTGGTGATACCTTATCTCATAATCCAGACAAGTTATTGATTAAATGATAGAGACTCAAAGAAGAGTCTATTACTTGATTTTGACAGAACAGATGTACAGTGAAAGTTAGTGGGAGCATTAATCAAACTTAAAGAGGGGGTAATCTGCTTTCCCATACTCTAAATCATGGATAGTAACAATGCTGGATCTTCACTAAATGTGTGCAAATTTTCAAATATATATCGAAAAAATCCGTAAATCTGTCTGTAAAGTGCTCAAAACGCTCTGTTCTAAAATTAGCAGGTCTCCACACGACCCTGATGAAATGATGAGGTCATCACATAAGGATCTCCTAACTGGTACATGACTCAATCGGGGGGCGGGCCTCAAACACCAAGGCATGCCCATAATTTTACCCCCAATGGGCCTAAGTTGGGCTGGCCTATCAGAGAGAAGAGGGTTTGTGGAGCAGCAGGGCCTTAAAGAGACAGAAGCTAACCCAAAGTGGTTCAGACAAAGGCTGAAATAAAGCTTTTAAAAACACCAGTGTGAGAAAAAGTGAGGATTTTGTTTAACTGTAAATCCTATAAAGTGAATATTGGGGTACCAGAGGGACAGTAGAAGGGTCAAAAACACAAAACCCTCTCTTTAAGTATTAGCAAATTTAATTCTAACTTATAGCCTCGTGGCAACATCAGAGTAGATCTAGCATCCCCTGTGGCATATGGTATTTACTGATCTCACCTTGTGAATGAGTAGCTACTGTTTTCTGACAGCGGGATACAGGCATAGGTTATGATCAGTCTTCCTTTTGATCGTCTCATTTGATTCTGAGGGTCAAATGTTATCACAAATATTAGATTTAAGTCAGTTTTGGAGCCAGTAAAAAAAAACTCCTTGCAGAAGCTTTCAAAAGCTCGAACTTGAGGCAAAGTCAGGCCTTCATCAAATCATTGTGATGTACTGTACACAGCCTGTAGGCAATACACAGACTCAGCATCTAACACTACGACAGAGACAAGGTGACAGGGTGATTCAATATACTGTGACACTGTAAGCAAAGTAAATCACATTTCCTTTAGCTGCTGTTGTAACAGCCTCAGTAACCTCTAACATCCAAACATTATTCTTTGAGCGAGCAAAGAAAGTGGGTTTTTTCTATTTCAGTCCAAAGGGAGACTACTGACAAAAAATAATAATAAATTAATATTTATAAATTAATTAAGTATTTTGAATTTAGAGTGAGAAACTGTTTATTTTTTAAGCTAGGTCATTTCAGCGTGAGCCGAGGAAATCTTGCGGTCACAAAAGCTCAAAGGCATGGCCAAAATGTTCCCAATACACTTAAGTGTCACGTTGAATCAGAAATATTTGATAACTAGGAAAGGCTAAAACTCTGGATATAACATTCATCAAGTCTCTTGTCAGCTTCTTAGTTTGCTTTTGAACACAGACAGATTATACTGGATCGTCTTGGTTAAACAAGTGGGAGACCAGCATGTTTGTAATCATGTGACATCACATTCAACACTACACGACTCTGTGGGCTTCTAGGAGGAGGAAGAGTTGGGTTATTTGATTACATGTCAAAAGATGCTAACCAGATGTTCGGCTTGTTGTTTTCGTTGATTACTTTTAAATTAAGACTTTGTAGGCAGGCTGACCTGCCAAGACAACTCCCATCTTTACATTCAACCTCAGCCACTAAACTTCAGTGCAGATTAATCCTCACTGCAGCTGAACAGGAATAATGAGCCCTGGGGGAGCTGGACTCCCTCCAAACACAAAAATTTAAATGCTCTAAAAACATCTTGATGCACATCCTCAAACACACCTCCTCCTGTTAGGCATCAGTTGCTCTTAACCTACCGTCACGGGTCATCTTTATTTCAAACTCGAGGAAAACTTGATTTAAAAATGTATCCCTACTGTGAAGCGTTTGACAAACCACTCTTCATATAGCAGAACAGGTTTTGTCTCTGGAGTTCATAAATCACATTTGCGTGGTGTACAGTATTTCAGTAGTTTCCACCATAGATCACAGAAAGAACAGCTACCTTTTGTGAAGTTACAACCTCTTGAGCAAACTCAACAAAAATACCAGTTTAAACTTGAAGGTCCAACTTTCCTCTCATTAGACCCAAATTCAGTCAGTATTTTAGGACCAATATTAAACTATAACAAACAGAAATGTATCATAGACTAGATGGGATGCCACATTTTTGAACAATGTTGTGGATTAGTTTTTTTTTATTTTCAAGTGGTTTGCAAATCATCTTCACAGATACAGACCTCTTTAAGCTCCCTTCACTGTACAAGGCTAGAAAAGTTCACAGCAACAGCACATAAACATACAAAATAGTTTTACCAAATTCAGTTGTACTTATCTTTTTTTTTTTTTCCTCAGTTTTTAAGCTTTTCTTTCTTGTTAAATTACACCTGAACTCTAACCCTGGTACGATGCCTGACCATAGCAAAAAATTGATTTCAAGTCAAATGTATACAATCTTATTTACACAAGGAGCATTTGATCAAAGTGCATTGAAGAGAGTCCTGATCGAACGTCATGATGGATTCATATATACAATGTTTACAAATGTTGTAACCATGGTGATCCTTATATAATAATAATAATAATAATAATAGTAATGATAATAATAATAATAATAATAATAATAATAATAATAATAATAATAATAATAATAATAATAGCAACACTGATTGAAAAAAACAGCCTGTAAGAATGCACCACAAGAGGTACCATTTGAAAAAAACATAAATAGAAATAGACAAAAGCAAACATCATATTTTACTGCCAAAAATATGATCATACATAAATATTCACATTTCTGAGCCTGCTTGACTAAACGAACGAAGAAAGAAAAGAGTTCATTAAAGTTTCCCCGTCCCCAAATGAGCTGAATCTGGTCCCAAGAACAGGCTCCAACTGCCTTTTACTGTTGAATACCGACGGCTCAGATCCATTTTCAGCAAAGGTGATCCATTTTCGGAGCGAAATTGTGTGTCCTTTTTCTCAGGTTCCCATTTCAACGCCCATGAAGAGTGATAAAGTTTGTGGAAAATTGCGCAGTTTTCTCATCTATTGCAAAAAAAGACCATAAATGGAAAGCCAAAAAAGATGCAAAAGGCCCAAAAATAATGAAGACCAAGAGACAACAAAAAACAAAACAAAACCAAATAAATAAAACAAAAACTCTGGACACACCAATTGAAAATAGGTTTGACACTTAATTCATTGTAGTATTCACATAATAAATAACATTTCTTCTGGTCATCCTCTCCACAGACGATGACATAATGCACTTCAGAAGGCATGTGGTCGTACTGTAAGGGCTGCTGCTGTGGCTGCTGTTACGGACAACCGTTGGCATGGGATCGAGGAGGCGCCATGCAATGCTGCAGGTTGCCGTAAATAAAAAACGATCATGATAAATCGTCGTCTGTGCTCACTATTGAAATCTGGCAATGAAGAGAGGGACGGGGAAGACAAAGAGAGAAAAGATGTTTGTTAAAATGTGTGACCAGTAAACAAATATATACATTTTTTAAAAAATTTGAACTCAGAAGGGGTCAGAATTTATTATTTTGTAGAAGAATTTTGATGTTTAATTATAACTTCCATGTGTTTTGGCATGCTTCCCACAAGTGTCCCTTATTGCTGAATGCTGGTGCCGTGCCACACGACAAAATACAATCATCTCAGCTTGTCAAGAAAATCAACAAACAATATCCTTGTAGAGTAGAATGAGACATGCTTGTGTTGAAATAAAACAGAGTTTCACCCATTCATGTAGATACTGTATTAGGGTCAATTTTAAATGGTCTTCATTTTTTCAAGCATGAGAAAATGTTCAACCCTCAGGATCCCAAGAAGTTTCTGGTCGTGTTTTGTTTCTGTCAATTTTTTTTAACTCTCTGTGGTCTCATTTTTCTCAGCAAAGTGAAGTCCTGCACCTCTATAGATTCTGGACAAGCATGGCTATAGACTGACGATTTATAGCTTTTAAATATTGTCACACTGCATGAAGACATTATTGAGTTCCATCAGAGAAAAAATAATGAATTTCTCTGATTTTATCCTTTAAAAAAAAAAAAAAAAAAGAATTAGTGTAGAACACACATTTTCAGTTAGCCTCACGCCTAAGGAACAGGAAAAATATTGGTGGTGTCTCTACATTCAAAGAATGTACAATTTTTGATATCTGGACTTTGTTTTTTCCTGACTGTGGTCTCATGTTTCACCGTAGTATGAAGTCCTGCTCCTCTCTGGGTTCAGGATAACTCAACAACGTCTCCTGAGCAGTTTAACATCATCAGAATGAAACAATTATTACAACTTTATTACAAGATATTTACTCTTTATAAACTGTTTACAGTCAGTACTGTCACTACTGTTTACACAGTTTACAGTCTGAACTGCAGAGGCATCATGTCCATCTGTAAAGAAGTTTCTGTCAGTAATGAGACAGAGAGCTGAGTGGCTCTGAGCACAAATTTTATGCCTGCAAGACAACGACATGGGAAGAATTTTTGAAGCGCAAATCTAAGGTGTATGTGGATCTGTTTTCTTACAGTTTATCAACAGCAAACGGTTTATTTTCTGTAAATTTTCAAAGAGTTGATAAGAATCAAAGTGATGTTGTTAAAATTCTACTGTCTTCTCTGCTCTGTTTAGACATGTTGCTAGCGTCACTTGTGATACATTCAGGTACCATCTGAAACTTGAGAATCGGAGGATTACCTCAGTTTTTGGATTGGACAAACATTTTGTGAATGACAGTCATTTAAAATAAGTGGTATTTTGATCCCGCCGGTGGGATTGGGATCCTGAAGGATAATATGTAACCTCAGTTTCAGATGTGATGGTTTCTGTAATTAGTGAAAGAAATGTGTGCATACATTGGCACCGGAATGACTGGAACAATTTGGACATGTTGGCTACAAGTCAAACATCATGACTCCTTTAAACAGAGATGGAGAAAAAAAAAACCCTGTTAATTTCAGTGGATCTGCATCCTGCAGCCGTTTTAGCTCTTTGTCTTTCTCTGTGTGTGAATGAACAGATGTTTCTGCAGCAGATGTGAGGGTGATGTCAGAGGTTTGTGTCCATCTTGTGGCTCCGGCCGGGCTTAGGCCTAATCTGTTTAATCTGTGTACAGAGAGATGTGCTCTGTGGACAGCCAACAATGCTTTTAGGATTACTAAAGGTTGCAGGGCCACGGTGAGAGTAGAGGTCATTAACATTCACTGACTCTACATCAGAATTAAATTATCTTAAATGCTGCTCAGAAAGACTGACTTTCATTTGTCAGTTGTCGCCCGTCTCATGGGAAATGTTTCCTCTAGGTGTGCGTGTTTCATTTTATAGATTGATATGATGTCATTCTATAACACTTGGGTGGTTCTATACTCACAGCTGGGTACGTGTGTCCCACGTTGGCGCCATGCCGGGTGATGTCGATGTTGAGGTCTTCCTCTGTGGTCTTTAGATAGACCGGGTTGTCAAAGTTCATGCTCTTCTGGTTCTTCAGCTGCCAGTTTCTCCACATCAGGTAGCCGCCTGCAGCCGCCATCGCCAGCAGCACTGAACAGAGGGAAGAATTGACACAGATAATTTTCAGATAACAACAATAAAAAATCAGAAATCAACAACTTGGTGCCTGCATCCGATGGGTTTGACTACAAAACATGATTGAAATGGATCTCTTTATTGGTGTGTTTTTGAAATGAGTGTGTGCAGAATCTAATTGTAGATGTGTACGTGTTACTTACTTCCATTACACCTAAAATTGCGCAAAACCTAAATATCGCAATAAGGCAATGCAAACACCAAAATTTCAAAAAACCTCTCAAATTCTGATAAAGTTTTTACGCTCTCATATGGTGGTTCTTCAGAAGTTTCAAAGTTTATTGCATAAGTACAATGGAAATGGAGTTGTTCTGATTCTGATACAGGAATCAGAAATTGCTCCAATACTGCCAAAAATACTGGTATTGGTATCTGCGACTACTGGAGTCCAGGCACAGATCCGATACCACCACGTAATTAAGTTAGTAATCCATATTTACCGTTTAGTTCTGTTAAACTCTGCACTTTAATCTAAATATAAATATGTTCCTAAATTTATTTATCTAAGTTGCTGTTGCACTATTGTTTTTATACCGTTCTACTTAAATGCCTTTTTTATTTCAAAATAATGTGGCTGCACTTTAATTTTTTCAATAATCATTCCTAGATTTATTGAGTCAAATTGCATTTGCACTACTGTTTTTTATACTGTTCTATTTAAAATTACATTTCAAAATAATTGGCTTGAATTTGTTGTATTTATTCATGTTTCACAAAGGGTCATGCAGGCGTAGTATGATATTTCTTTTTATAACATACTGGTGGGGGATTGGTACTTGGTATCAGCCGATACTCACAGCACAAGTATCGGAATCTGTATCAGGAAGGAAAAATGGTATCGGATCATCTCTAAATGGAAACACGTGGATAACAGACGCACCTCCCTCACCTCCTCGGCAACATTCCTCTCCCAGAAGTCTCTGGTACGTGTTCACTGCCACACATATGGACTCTGGCGTTCATATTGTAACAGCTCTGCTGTTAGTTATGTGTTCAGTGCAGATGTTGGTGTTTCTGACACCTCAGCACGCAGCAGGAGGGAGGGGCTGGAGGTGTGTGTGTCAGTGAGAGCGTAGGTGAGCTGGAGATGATGATTTTCATTCAATCTTTCGTTTGAGCCTGTTCTGAGTTGGCGTGGTCACAGCTGACAGTGACCATCGAATGAAAACATAAGTGTTCACGAATCGGCTTGTCATCATTACAGCGTCCAGACAGAGGTTAAAATATTTTAACGCCCTCGGCTCTTTAAATGTTCGGGATATCCATGGTTACCACCAGTTACAGTCCTTCTTCTTTCTTCCACATTCTGCAAACTGAGTCTCGCAGGACGAGATTTTACTCAAGTTGTGCACAGTTCTAGTTGTAATGGAAACACCGGAAAGGCGCAATGGTACTATATAAAAACTTGGGAAATATTGCTTTTGATTTGTAAAAAAGTGCAATGGAAACACAGCTATCAAACACTGAGGGAGTTTTACTCACAGACAGGCAGTATGGCCCAGGCAGCTGCAGAACCTCTGGCTGTCGCATCCACCTGGATCGAGGTGCTCACGTTAGCTTCTGGAAGACAAAGAAACAATCCATGAGTCATCAAACAAAAAATTTAAATATAAAATGGGCCAGGGTTTGAAGAGTCAAAACTTGTGTACCAGATTATATTTAGTTTTGCTCGTTGTTTGGTGAGGTGAGGTAGCACAATGTTACCTTCAGGCAAACAATTCAAATGGGGCCAAACAAAACTTTTTGATCACCTCAGTGTGTAAGTTACCCACCTGTGGATTTGTCCAGTCATCAATCACTCTCTGACTCACCCAGTGACTCACCCGCTCTCTCTCTGATGTTATTAATCATCGGGTAAACAAGAGGCACTTCAATCATGTTTTCCTTGTAAGCGTCATGGCTGTTACTTTTCTGTTTGTAATGACTGAAATACTAGTCTGACTTTCTAAACTGACGTGTGCTCCATCCTGATGAGGAAAGTTACACCCAGATGCAAGACAAACAAGGTCTAAGTCTTACGAGTGCACGTGAAGATCTACAAGTTGGTAATGGCTTTCAAGTCCAGGTAGGACGTGTCAAAACACCCAGACATACAGTCAGATGATGCACATGTTTTTGAATACATCACATTATCAAAAATATTTGTAAAATAAGCTTGCATTTATTCACTTTATGTTTCATCAGTAATGATTGGATGGAAGGGTTTATATAAAATTCAAACTGAGTCTGTGAGTTTGCTGCCCAAGGTCATTCAACCAGCTTTTGGCAATGTAGGCAGGTGCCAAGTGCTGCTGGAAAATTAAATCTGCATCTCCCTAAAGTTTATTAGGAAAAAAAAGCAGAACACCAGAAGATAACATGGCACCCCAAACTGACCATGAAAACACTGGACTTTAAGTAACTTGGATTCTGTGCCTCTCCACTCTTCTTCCAGACTCTGGGTCCCTAATACCCAAATTTAATGCCTAAGTGACCTTCATCTGAGATTTTTTTCTCCTTATCCCAATCAAGATGCTTCTGACCTTCTCTCAATCTGCTCAGCCGTCACATGAACAGCATCATCAGCATGCCTCTAAGATGCAGAACAAAACCGACCGATCAGCCAAGGAGGGATGCTCAAAAATGGGATATCACTTCACATCTCAGTCTTGTTTCTTGTTTAGTTTTATGGCCACTCGTGGTGTTGCCCCTGAAAGAACACCCGTGAGACTCTGCTTTAAGCTTACTGGTTCCTCCTGAAGCTTGAAAAAAAATGTAGTTTACTTCTTAAAAGAGCCTCTTCCCTTAAGTAGTAAAGCACTGTTTTTAATAAGAGAAATGTGCTCTCAGGGGATCTGAAATATAGATCAAACTTTAGCAGCACAGACCATGTTCTTAAAAAACCGACATTAATTAAAGTCTGTAATTTGAGATTCTGCAGAAAGAGAGGACCAAAAAAATCATGTTCTATGCATGACTTCTGGGATCATTCATGTAAGCTAAATTTCTTTGCGTGTTCCAAAAAAAGTGATGTTAAAATGTAGTTAGAAAATGAGGCCAACCAGACATGAAGATCTCCACTTCTGTCCTCACGTAGCTCAGTCCCCTGGTTATCACCAAAGATATTGAGTTATGAACCCAGAAATCAAACTTTGATAGAACTACAGCTCTGTGTTAAACAGGACAGACTAACTGGGTTTGGTGATATTCCCTTGTTTGTTCACTAGATGCTGCCCTTGTACTGTGCCCGCAGATTAGCATTTGCTAGTACAAGGGTTAGCATGCAGATGATCTCCCTCACTGGATTATGCTACAGTGACAAAAAGGAGCAGCACTCCATACTTAACATCATGAGATGATAAATCAAAGGAAATAATGGACCTATTTTATCATTTATTAAAAAAAAACAGACTAAAAGAACGGTCTACCAGGATCTCATTGGATAAAAACAATGTGATTCTGTTGCTGCTACATAAGTTTTTTGTTTCTACTTCTGAGCTCTTTAAATATATTTTAAAACATATGCTCATGAAATGTTGGTTGGTCTGACAACATGAGAAATCACATACAGCTTGAGTCTTGCCCATGACCAGAATGACCCAAACATTACATACAGAAATGATCAGGGGAAAAGGAGACTGAGGAAGCTGGTAGCACAATCTGTGATCAGGTCTCAGAAAAGTGACAGTGTGGATCAAATATTTATTTATGCTAGTCTCACGTTATTTCCTTGTTAACTGTTTAGCACCAATACACAAAGACAAATTCACTGTGAGTGTAAGTGTGCTTGGCAGTAAACCAGATTCTGATTCTGAAATGTTTCTTTTTTTCTGAGAATCAAAGAGCTGTACGCTAATCACAGCTCAAAGCCTGAGCCATTTTTATCAGTGAATGAGTTACACAGCACATGAATTATGATTGAATCCAGTGACAAACATGTAAAAAACTAAATGAGTTCATGAAAATACATGAACATTTAAATTTTGATTACAATATCTAAAATTCAATCATCCCCAATGTTAATAATGTTTGTGTTTTGATTATAATAAACCTGATCAGAGTTTTTACATTTCCAACATCTGCACATTTTGTATCTATTACGAGACAAAACTGAACTGCCAGGAAACGGTCAACCTCACGATGACTAAAATCAGACCTTCATGTCTCAGCTTCAACCTCCAAAGCTTCTGGGTAGTTTATGAGTTGGCAGCATTTTGAAATCGGATATGTTTCTCCAATCAGCGCTCTTTACTCCAGTGACTGAGGGTTATCCTACAGTTCCATGCATTTACACTCGATACACAAACCGTATAAAAAATGGACGTAGTCTTTGTGAAATCACACATTGGTTTCTGCACAGATGTTATAAAGCCCTCCATGGCGGCCCCCATATTGGAAATTCTGACTCAGACAGGCGAAGAGGCAATGCTGAGGCAGGCAACAATTACAACACACCAATTTGTCCATCAATACAGACCTTCAATACAATACAAGTCATTATTATGCAGATTAAGGCAAAACTCTCAATCTCAATATGAACCAAATTAATGAATTCTAAAGAAATTTAGTAGAAGTATAAAGAAAACTTCATGGTGTGAATGAATGAATGAATGACTTGAAGTTTAAAAGCACTTTGATTGGTCTACAGGTAGAAAGCACCACAGAATTACAACTCATTTACCATTAAAATACATCCAAAGACCTCTGAAGCTCTGGAAAACGGTGCCTTTTTAATGGCAAAAAGAGTCAAGTTTTCTCTTCAACCCATGTCTAAATGATCCAGTGGAGAAATATCTTCCCATTCCTCCCAAATTTGACTCCCACAGAACAGCAGAACCAAAGTTCACAGAGCAGAAATAAGCTGAGATAGAATTATCCATGCATGCCTCCGGATACTTGACCACAAGTTCCAAATCAAGCATAAACAGTCTTAAATCAGTTATCTCTAATGCACCAAGCCCTGAAGCACGTCTGAGTGTGCACCATAACCCATCAACAAACAGGAGAGCACAGAGCAGAGAGAAGCCCCCATCAAGGATGCAGCCAGGAGAGAAAGACAGCCAACCCAGAGAAATGGAAATATCCATTCAGCACAGCACAGCAGACCCAGGAGGAACTTTACCTTCTGAATTTGGCAGAAGTACAAAGAAATGTCAAAGAAAATGTAAATGCAGTCAGAAACAACTAATGGATAGATATTTCCTAGTTTAAGAGGGAAAGGAACCTAAATCAAAACAAGGAATCCAAAAAGTGGCTTGTAAATCTGTTTAAAAAAAAGTAAAACATGCTTTAGAGCCAGTCACCACCTCTGAGACAGGAAGCAGAGCAGCAGACAGCTGATGGTTTTACCTGGGGGCGGCTGTACTATAGGTTTCCCAGCATCCTTTGAGGGAACTTTGGTAGAAGTTTCTGTCACAAAGAGAGCAAAGAATCATGCTTTTGTTAACACGAAGCCCCTGACAACAGCATCAGGCTGCACAAGGTGTCCTATTTTAAACTGCACACATGCAAGTAGGCCTGCGAAAATAGACCAGATCTCAGGAGACTAAAATAGTAAATAAACACTTGATAGATCAAAGCAGGAATCACTTCTTTTTTCTTTTTTAGAGAGAGAGAGAAACTTAGCCACCCCAAAGATACAACAGTCATGACACCAACTGAAATGCACAAAAGCAGCAGCATTACTTTAATACATAAAGACAAATGTTATTCTAATGGATTCACTACTTTAAAAGAGGAGCAACGACCAAAGCAGATTCACACTCAACCTACAGACAATAGAAGACATTCAGAGGTTTACTGTACATTGTACAGTACAGTGCATTGATTAGGAGGTCCCTATCAGCTTCTTGACAGCCAGTACAGACAGAGCAGCAACAATCAAACCCTCACAGGCTGATCGATAAGCTTCAGCTGAGGCTGCAGAGTGTTGCAGTGATTACTGTAGAATCAGACAGCAGGGAAGACTTCTGTGTGGGAGTTGGATTATAAATGCATATCAGCTGTTCAGAGAAAAACAACAACAACAACGAAATAGCCAAACTTAGACTCAAATCCCTGACCAACAGCAGATGATACTTATTAATCAATCCTAAGTTTGTCTGAGAGAAAAGTTTCACTAAGTCATTTAGTGCTTAAATACAGCACTGTTTCTTAATGTCATCAGATTCTACATCAGAAATACTTTGTGGATTGGCACTACCCTGCTGAATGAAGATATCAGAGTTGGTGGAGTGGGACAAGGCAGATCTTTTATGTGCCACATGCTCTTCCTGCTAAATCCTTCAGCCAGCGTTGGAGATTTGAGTGCATATCGGTAGGATTTCTAACTGCACAGAACAGATTGTTGAATAAGAACCGTCTATTAGTCCAAAAGATTGGACTATTTGTTTCTTTTATTTAGTTTAGTTTTTACATTGAGAGCTAACAATGTTGTTAGTGATTCAAGGCAGGCTGCTAATACATTTAACTGTTTAAACTGTGTAAGATGTTAGATCAGGGGCCGAGTTTGAGTCCCACAGGACAGTAACAACCAATCATTTTCCAAAGCCTGACGCTGTTGCGGAAACTTTGATAACAGCTTTGGAAAAACCTTTAAACAATCTCAAAACACCCGCAGACTCAGTAACTGGCAGGACCTCTGAGAATAATTCAGTACCCAGTTAGAGCAAACTGAAGCAGTACACCAAAGGGTCGGTTTAAGACATGCAATACAAAGTCAACAGTCTCCATGAAACTCCTGCTTCAAGTACAATAAGGCACACACATCTAACACATTCAAAAAAAAAAAACGACCTGGAGAAGGTTTTTTTTTTCCATATGTGAAAGTATTCCACTGATAACAGATCAGAGGATGTAAAGAGTAGTTGATTTCCTCCAACTAAAACTAAAATGCAATAAATGCAAAGAAAGCTGTTAATCAACCATTAGCACCGCTAAAAGCTCAAACTATCAACAACAATATGAGGGCAAAGAGTTTTTCATGATTATAATAACATTCAATTCTAGCTGAAACCTGTTTATAATATTGAAAATATGCCAGAAATGCTTTGATCTAAATTCACCTGTTTTATAGCAAAGCCTCTTTTATGATGATTGATATCTTAAGAGAGAAATTCTGGAATGGAGCAGAGTCCCATATCAGTAAGAACAGAAGAAAAGCATCACTACTTTATCCTGAGAATATTCAGCCTGAAACAAGAACAATAATTGAACAAGCTTGAACAACAAGAGAACAATAACTGATAAAGTTTCAACTTCATCCTGTTGTGCGAAACATAATAATGTTGTGTGTACGGAAGATCCCTCATCAAACGAGACCTGAACATTTGGCATGAGTATAAAAGTCTAACAGATCTGTCTTCACTACTTTATCCTGAGATCATTCAGCCTGAAGGAAAATACTCCCTAGTCACCTTTACAGGCCGTTACGTGTCCCACTTTGGGTTCAACCCTGAAGATAGAGCACTGCTTATTACTTTCTCTCACTAACAAGATTAGAGCTGGTCAGAGCTGAAAGCACACAATGCTCCACAGTTCCTATTTGTTAACCGTTGCATCGGCGGTTAAAGGGGATAAACATTTCAGCCAGCCAAATGTTTCGTAAAGAGCTATGCAGACTTTGGCTGCAGCCCAACCAAAAGGAAAGAAGGTTCATTCAGAGAGTGACGGACATTTCTTTTAAACTCTTCCCAGGCTATTTTCATTTTTAATTGCTACCACAGACAGACAGACACGTACATACAACACAGCAGCGCAGGAAAACTCACAGAAGCACCCACATATGCTCTGAAGCAGAACTGTATGCATGCACTCACGTACACTCTGCAGGGATAAAGACACTCAGGCTGCAGAAAATTGTTTAAAAAAAAAAAAAAGACAATACTGCACTGACACACAAACACAGTCTGGGTGGTGTATTCAGTGAAGACTGCAGCTGTTCAGAGCCTGGAGGCAGCAACAGATTCCCATACAGCCTGGGAGGAGGTGATTCAAGCTGTGTGGACATTCATGACATGAAGGCCTTTATGTTTCTGTCGACAGTGCAGGCTGTAAAACCGGCTGCAGAGCTCGCAGGTTTTACTGGAGCAGAGAGTTCATCTCATCTGTCACCTTACCTCTATGAATGTTTCAAAAACTGTGCAGTGTCTGAACGCGTCGCTCGCCTCAGCTTCTTTTTAAAATTTTAACATCTACCAGTGTCTCTTTTTATGCTTAACAGAGAAATGTGTGACTGTCTTTTAGCACCATTAAATTGTGTAAGACCATCTTAGTACTCTTCATACCTAATTTTTTCCATCGACCAGGCTGGTAAAATCACTTTTAACAGCTTTACTCCATCATTAGGTCATAAACGTGCAGCTAAAGACAACAGTGTTATACCATTTTGATTTTAAAGACTCCTCGGTTTAAGACCTCAAGTGACCAGTGGAGGTGAGAGGTACAAGTCGAGGCAGGCAGTAAGTCTGTATCAAAGCGACTGTAGGATGGGCTCTATGGAAATGATTATGTGGGAAGATAATTTAAATCAGTTTAAACTCTTCCCTTCAAGACTCCCAAAGAAGAATCCAAACACTTTCTTAATTTCTTGTTTTTGAATTTTGTCTTATTTTTAAATTCAGGTCAACGTTGGATTTTCCAAATTTTGGACAAATAAAGTTTCTCTCTTCTCTATAACAAATCATTCCTTATCTACCTGTGCAATTTATGTACTACCTACCATTATATTAGGTAATATCTTTTAGGTTATGAATAAAATACTTTTCCTCAAAACTCTGGTAATGTTTCATAACTTTTGATGGATAACTTGTCTAAAATAGGAGTTTTGGGCCAATTTATACCAGATTTACTTTCCCTGATATCAGAAAAATTCTCTTCTTTAACAGTCCTCAGTTTCACTTTTCAGCCCAGATTATCCCAGAGTGTGAGACCAATCTGAAACTTCCCCAACTACTCACAAGCCCAACTCAGCCATCTGACAACCTCAGAGGCCTGTACTAAGAAGCTGGATTTTCTCTTATTGAAGTAACTTCTGGGTTAACCCTGGATTTTCTGTCCTACGAAGCTGGTTCACTTCTTACTGGGATGAATCACCGTGGTAACTACTGCTGAATGGCTAACCTGCTCTGGAGCTGGATAATAGATCAACCAGTATAAAAGCAACACATCCTGACCAATCAGCTCTCTCAGAAAAGTCCCGGTCCATTTTTAGAAGATCCTGTTGATGTTGGTGCACAGAGCACTTAGGAGAGAGATGCGATCCTTTTGATGTCCACGATGACATCCTGAACACGAGATTCAGATTTTCATCAAATGGACTGAACTTCATTTGTCAGCTGATGGATCCATAAATAAATAAATTCAGTTGATTTCATCCAAACATCAGAGACAGAGTGAAGAAATAAAGCCTTGTCACTGACCGCTTTGAAGGAGGTTTTTGTTCTTGTTCCCAAAGTCTGTTCAGCTCCACTGTTTGCATCTTAAATAATGATGTTAATAATAATCATGGTCACACATGGCAGAACTGCAGAAACAGGGATTTATGGAACGCAACTATGTGGACTCTTGATTCACTAGGTGAGTTGATATCCAGCTTCGTAGTATCGCTGTCACAAAGGAGGGCATGCAACAAAAACTGTCAAGAAAATCTGGGAACAGACTCCTCAGTTCTCGTTTGGAAATGGAGAAAAGTAGAGAAAGAATGTCTTACAGGAAACTGAGCCGGCTAATGAGACAGACTTTCATTCAGGAAGACGGTGGTGCAGAGAGTTGTCAGGGAGATGTTCCAGTACTCGGTGAACACCAGTGCCTCAGTTTGCAGTTTGAGACCAATTAGGAGGGTATGTGAACTGAATTCAGCTGTCAGGTTCTTCCCTGATGCTGCTGCAGTATGAAAAGGCTAATCTATGGGAGTGCAGAGAGGTGGTCTGAGATGAAACAACTGAAGCACAGTGGATCAAAAGAGGGACAAAATTTCCCAGAAACTTTTTTTTTAACACAAAGAAAACAAAGGGCAGGCTGAGGTTTAATTTCTGAAGAGTATTATTTCATCTTTGTAAATCGAAACCAGAACTTATTCCTCCCTCTGTTGACTAAGGCATTCATTGTTTCCTTCAAACAAACTAAATAAAGTAAATATTCATCAAAAGCCAAGTACCGAGTTAAACCATGAATAAGTTTGAGAGTGGATGTTCTTCAGAAATTACTTTGTCTAAATGTACCTGAAGCACACACACTGTATAATGTTTGATTTACAGGCACAAGACTATTAACAGGGCCGATTAAGCATGTTGTATTACATCACTGTGAAGAGAGACAATATCAACACAAACCGTCATGATTACAGAGGACTCCTGTTCTTTCTCCTCCTACATGTACTACCACGATGATCTAAACCAAACTGAGAACTGAAAGTTCTGAGAGGGTGAAGGAGAGAAAATGAGAGAGGCAGCCCATTTGAACACAGATTCTTTGGCAAAAAAATTTACAGCTTACCCGCTAACTAGAGGTTGAACAATACCATTTTTAAGGCCAATACCAATTTTTAACAGTGATATTGGAAACCAATATTCAATGGAGTAAAAATTAGAATTTAGAATATTACACAGTCCAAGTGAAGACTTTGTTTCGACGGCTTTAGCAAACGTTTAATTCAACCTAAAACAGTGGTGAGTGAACACCAGCAGTGCAGCCAAAATAGCACATTGAAAATTAAATATTTATCAGTAATTAGTTTAATAAAATGCGACATGCTGAATATTGGCCCAAACTATCAGGCGAGGCCAGTTATGGGTCAACTCCAAGTTTCAACTTTGTTGAACAAGCAAAGCACACAAGGAATCAATTAAAAAATGCAACTGTACACAAAGCTAGCTGCTCTTATTCTTTTTGTGTGGACAAACTAGAATGGCTTGTACAGAGACCTGACCTCAACTCCATCCATCATCTTTGACATGACCTGGAGTTCAAACCATGAGCTAAGCAACCACTGAGAGCAAATCACCCCAGCAGGGCTCATAGATCTTATGGAAAGTCATAGCCTGGGAGAGCAGAGGGTTTCAAGAAGTGTCTGAAGGGATGTTTAATATTCACATAAGGACGTTCCACATCTGTCACAGCTTTGACAAAGTCACATTCAACTCTTGAGTTCAAAGACCTGAAGGCAGCTCAGACCAGGACTAAACCCAACCAGCAGAAATGAGCAGTGCCGAACAAGTTAATCCCCCGGAGCCCACACAGTTCAAGCTGTCAGGATGAGACAACAAAAGCACTTTCAAACAGAAGAGGGAGGAGATGGCTGTAGCTGAGATGTGAAGGAGGATGGTGATGATACATGCCAAAGAGACACTGAAAAACTGGATCACAACGCCAACTGAGTCAGCTACTGTTCAGCTACTGTTCAGCTGTCAGAGTGCTAACAGAAACAGACAGCTGGGTTTGAGTCTGGCATGGATACAGATAGGAGACGAGGCTCGCAGGGAGAAGACAATCACACTAAAGAAACTTGGTCTGGTAGCAGAGAAGAAGAAGAAGAAGCAGCAGCAAAAAGGAGAGAAGGACGACATTTGCATTAAAAGGTAGTCAAAGCAAAAGAATCCAACTGAATTAATTTTGTTTCCCACAACTAAGTCAGTGTTTTGCAGGATCCATGGTGGAAGTAAAGCCCCTTTTAGCCCTTCTCTGTAATAAATTCTTTAAGAGGCACATTTGAGTCGAGCAGCACAGTGGAAGTGAATCAAGTGAAGAGCACAGAATGGCTTTGTATGTACAGAAAGTGTAATGAACATTGGCACAACTAAAAGCTTCAGATTAACCGTCTATTTGATGGTAGCACCCACTGCTATAGCTATACAATTACTAACATTTCCCATGATGCAGTTCATATCGGCCTGAGGGCACCAAGAGGCAAATTAAAATCTTTCTGCTGGGTTAGTAGTACAGTTTCTCCCCAGGGTTTCTTTGACTCTATATTTAGAGCGTTCTTTAAAATGTTACCATTCTCACAATCATAAAGTTGTAGCTAAAATTAGAAGGACGCCGTGACATCCTGGCGATCTTTAGTGAGTGCAGTTTTAGGGCTCTTTCTCTGAACTTGTTTTCTGGGACTTCAGCCACTACAGAGACAACTTACCAAGTCATACACTAAAGCACTTCCCTGTCCCCCTCATTCTTTGAAAGGGTCCTTTTCTACAGCTGCAACTTCATTGACCAAGGTTGTTTCTATGTTTATTACGCAGACATTTGATGTGCAGTCTATGGCTATAACTTATCTGTGAAAAGTTACAATGTTCATTTGTGCAATTCCCAACTTAACTTTCTCTTCTCTCTTGCCAGCGGTTCAAATGAACATGTAATTGTTTTCAGTACCTACTTTTCTTCATTTTAAGGGTGCCCCTCTTCCCTAGGGTCTCTGAGCATATCTCACTCTGCTGACAGCTACTTTCATTAGAAATCAACAAGTTGAAGTCGACATGATGCGCTGCTTTGGTTTTGTACTCACCAGGTCTGCAGCGTAAGCCGTCGGCAGCCAGCTCCTGACCCTCGGGACACACACAAGTGTACTTTGGTGAGTGTTTGTTGATTTGTGGAGCAGGGAGACACATGTAGCTGCAGCCTCCGTTTTCACCTTTCTCTGCACACCAGTTGGTACCTGCACACAAGAGTCAAGGCTGGGATTGCTTTGACAAATATAAAACAACTAAAAGTTCAAATTAAACAAAAGACTCTCACCAGACAGTTGAATCAGCTCGTGGTACACGATGATGTCCTGAGGATCATTTAAGTTGCTTGCCAGCGTCACAACATCAGAGCCAGTGAACTTGTTTGCACCATATATAGCTTCATTTTCACCATCTGTCCAGAAGACCCGATCCTGGATGGAGCACAAAAATAATGTTCAGCTTTTTGCCAATAGCTAAAACCTCATGTCCTTTCCTGTGAGGAAAAAATTAGTGAATCTAAAAGAAACTAAAAAAAAGTCAACTTTCTTGTATTCTTTTTCTTATTATTTTAATAGCAATATTTTAAGTTTTAAATGTTTCAGACAATGGCTTTCAGAAGATTCATAAAGTTTAAACTCAAATTCTTAGAATATCCATGATTTAAGTTTTTGAAGTTTCCAAAATTTTCCAAAAGTTTCTGAAATCTTGAAAATATAAGTTTATGATTGTTTGTTTCTCCTCAGAATTTCTTTTATAAGTTCTTCAAGTGTGTAAAGTTTCCACAACCTAACAAAAAGTCCAAAATGTGTCAAAACTTTTAGTTTTACTACCAATCCTCATTTACCAAATATAAAAATTGAATAAAACTAAAAATGATGAGGTTAAAATTCAGTGACAATTTTTTCACAGTCTTCATTCAGACCAGTCAAAGTCAGTGCCTCAATAAATGGGTAATAGTCTAACCCTGGCTAAATAAAGACAAATAGGAAAAAAATAAATAAATTTCAAGACTAACCAATACTCTGGCATGAAATGAAGGACACGTTCTTTGTTTCATTCTGTGTTTGAGGGAAACCTTTTGTGATGTAAGCCAGACTTCTTTCCATAGCCGTCTGATTTTTATTTTAACCAAAGCACCTTGTTGCATTTCATTTCTAAAGTCTCTAATGAGCTGCCTTTTAATAAAAAACAAGGAAAAAGGCCAGAAAAAAGTGTCAATATTCACATTTACATCACAAATTGAACCATCTGTGTGCTGTCACCATCTGCGCAGTGTTTCTGCCCTGCATCTTGCAAGGAATCCCTGACAATCAAATTCATGTCTCTTCTTGGATTTCTTTGTGAGATTTTTGTCTGCTTACATTAAAACATTTCAAGTTTTTATTCACCAAAAGAAAAACCTGCACAGAAGAAGTTATTTGCCAAAGGGGAGCATCAACACCTTGAGAGCTGAAGACACCGTGTACTCTGTAGTCCTGTTACATAAGTTAACACATTCGAGTGCTGAAATAGAGGACCTTTCATCTTAAATGTTACTTTAACTTAAAGAAAAGCATGATGATTCAGATCTGCTGGAATTCCTTTTCCTTAAAACAATGCATTGCTCAGATGTGAAATGTTGCTGTGGTTCCTGTATTTAAATAAATTTGTCATCTGGCTGAGTGAAAGCCAGTCAGCAGGTGTGCAAGTGGGTGTTGGTGAAAAGAGAGCAAAGCAGCCAACTGTCCTTGAGACTATGATTCAGAGAGAGTATGTGAGAGACGCAGTACTGGTTGTGGATGAGTGGAAGTTTAATCAGTAGTGAGTAATGCTAAACATGCTCGATCAGTGCTTAGCAGAATGCTAAGGCCAAGTCCAGAGTTTATTTTTTTCTGTACCATTTTTTTTCATCCTTGATGTTCTTTCTTTATTTTTGATCAGAACATGAAAGTGTTATTTGGTGATGAAAAATTGTTACTAAGCACTGGTCACATTTAAAATTATGTAACTATTTCAAGAAATTAATCAACAAAACAAAATTTTGTTTTTCAATAACATCACATGAATAGAAAATAACAGTTAATTCTGTAAATTTATGACAGTTTTTCTAGAATATTAGGCAATTTTTTTTGCACAGAGAGATCACTCAGAGTGCTTCATGTCGGCAAAGACTTGCTTGGACACATTTACAACAATGTTTGTATCGTGACAGAAACCATAGTTTACCCGGGGTGTTGAATAATCTTTGTGGCTAAATTGGTTGGCCCATGTACGGAGGCTTCATTGCCCACTTTATGTCAACAGTTTTCTGCTCAATCCCTTGCCCTATGCTCTCACCTACGACTTGAAAAAGCGTTCAAAATAACAAGATTGCAAGGCAATCAGACAAATCCATCTCATCAGTGAGTACTGAAAAATATGGCACAGAAGGCTAAAGGTGAGAATGACAAACGTGATGTCTGAGTGGGATTTTGACAGAAGGATTTGAATAAAAGCCATACTATGACTCATATTTGATGCACTTTTATCAAGTCCACACACTCATCATATTACACACATGCTGCCAGGCTGAAAACCTTACATTTCCAAAACTATAACATTTATTACAGATTTCTCGCTTTTTTTCTTTTTTAAACTAAACACTGAGCAGGATTCAGAAGAATTCAGTCACAAACTCTTTAAAATGCTTCTCATTGGTTGAAATTTTGAAAAGCCAACTGAAAGATTCAAGAGTATCAAATAACTTTAATTAAAAAAAAAAAGAAAAAAAAAGTGGTGTTAATTAGTTCAGTGACACAATGAGCTCCAACAAACCTTCTTTTATCATGAATAATGAGCAGTGCTCTGTGTGTGTGTGTGTGTGGGGGGGGGTTACCTCAAAAACAGTAAGAGCGAAGGGATGAGCCAGATAATCCGGGGACTGAAGGACTTTCTTCCTGTTGTCTCCATTCAGGTCGACACTACAGAGCATGTGCAGCTTGGAGTCAACCCAGTACAACCTGCCTTTGATCAGATCTGCGGTGAAGATGAGAAACAGGAGAGAATTAACAGGGGGAGATTGAAGAAAGTGAGAAGAATGAATAGTAAATGGGAAAAGGGAGAGTAAAAGAGCAAACAGAAAAACACAAGAGGGGAAAAAATAAGTACCAAGATAAGAAGGGAGTGATGACAGAAAGAAGAATAACAGTGTGTCGACAGAGGAAATGAGAAGACGGAATACAGAGAGGAGAGAATAGAGACAGATAGAACAGCAACAAGATGGAGCACAGTATGCAGAGATAACGAGAGGAAGAAGGAGAAAGAAGAAGAAGAAAAATCAATATAACATTTCATTAACAAGGACGAATCAATGGCTTTTCTCTGGTGTGATGTGATGTGGTGTGGGTGAAAGTACAGCCAGTGGAAGAGGAATCTGAAAGATGGGATCAGCTGTTTGATGGTATGGACTGAATTTAAAACAATGCCATTTGATGTGAACAGGCAACATTCAGTGAATCCTTGGATTAGAGTCATAGAAAAGATATTGATGTGCAAACAGAGAGAAATGATGGATTAAAATCATCTGAAACTACTTAAATATTTTAAGATTAAACAGAGTTTAACTCTAAATTGTTTATGTTATGGATTATTATTTTTTTAGCTGCACTTCCAGTTTTGGGCCAATGTTGAAGTATTTAACGATGCAACAGATTTACTCTTCAATTGGTGCATACATTTCATGCACACATAGATCTTCATATTGTGCATCTCTGCCTCGGGCATCTGGCGAGTCTGAGAATTGGACAGCACAGCAGAGTACCTCTCCTGCTTTCCAAAATATGCTTCAGTGATTGCCTCCATTTTATACCATTCTGTCTGACCACCGTAAACAGCGCTCAGTAAGAATGTAGCCAAATCATTCACAGATACTGAAGTGAGTCTTGGCACATTTGGTTTTCTTACCAGTGGGTAAGAAACCCAAATGTCTATGTATGGTTTTGGGAAATACTGGCAATGTCCTCTCCACAGGGAAACATTTTATGCTACTGACTGACAGTTTCTGCTGTTTGCTCTCATTTAAGGGGAATAAAAGTGAACTATAGAACTAAAACACTGAAAAATGAGAGACTTTATGTGGCTTTTAAATATTTTAGTGGGCAATAGTAGTTCTGGATTTTATTATATACTCATTAAAAGTACAAAAAATACTGAAAAGTACTTCACACAATGCCACTTCAAAACAAACTACCCAATAAAAAATGTGATGAATCTGCACTGAAGTAAACAGTGCATCATTGGTGTGATCACAGACTATAAGTCAGTAGTTCTTCATCTCGTGTTTGTTTTCTTACCCAAGGTGATTCCATTAGGCCACTGGATGTCTGAAGCCACCAAAACTTGTCTGTCCACTCCGTTCATACCAGCTTTCTCAATCTTTGCTGGCTCACCCCAGTCAGACCAGTACAGAAACCTACAGGACATAAATACAACACAAACATAAAACAGATTTCTAAATGTGAATCTTATATCTAAGATGAACTGTCCAACTGTCATCATACCCTGACAGTGGATCCACGGCGATGGATGCTGGTTCTTTGAGGCCTCTGTTGAACAGAACTTTCTGCTTGGTCCCGTTGAAGTTCGCTACAGAAATGGTTTTTGTACCAAGATCAGACCAGTACAAGTTCTTATAGATCCAATCCACGGCAACTCCCACAGGGGTCTGGACGTTGTCAATTACTTTGTTGTGGGTACCGACGTCCCCTCGTTTGTCCAGCACGATGCTGCAAAAAAGGAAACAAAACCAAAAAAAAAAATCAAAACACAGGACAAGGCAAAAAAGATAAAAGTCACTAAAAAAACTGGACCAAGTATCCTCCATGAATAAGTCACTGGTCGTGAATTTATTTTGAGATAAACAAAAGTTTTCACAAATTGCAGCACTGAACCACAAGTGAGACTTGAAATATCAAGAAAGGATCTCAAACGAATAACAATTCAGCACAGAGTAAGGAGTAGAGAGCAGGGCTGGGCTGTGAGGACCATATTTTAGAAAGAACCACCTAAAGATGTCACAGGGCTCTACACTAACTTTTCCAGTGGTAGCACTGGTGCACCAGTGTATCAGCTGGTCACACCAGTTTGGGGCATGTCACTGTCAACTGACCTATAGATGGCTTTCTGGCCCAGGTCAGCCCAGAAAATCATCTGCTGGTTAAAGTCGGCATCCAGAGCCACAGTGTTCCTCTGCTGCTCCACAATCTGTGTGTACTCTTTCCGCTCCAGACCCAGGCGACGGATGTCACGGCGGTTAGTGAAGATGAGGCACGGCTCCTTACCTGAGGAAAGAAAAAACACTATCAGGGTTTGGTGGAGTAGAATTTACATTGGTTTTTTTTGCCTGACAGTGTATTGTTTTCTCCAAATCCTGTCTCTTTACATACAGTGACTGTGCTTGATTGTTTCGTTAGTGAAAGAGTTTATTGTATGGCTTGTTGACAAACATCATGTGATCACCAGACTAGAGGATGGCATCTGCATCTCCAGCAAATGAGAGCTTTCACTACACTCTGTTTGGAACTTAGTAGTTGTGTTTTCAGGTCAAAAACATGTACGGTGACTGAAAGAAAAAGTAGGTTTTCCTTTACACTTTAGTTATACATTTCTTTCATTTGCCACTCTACATCTCTGTTGTAGGATAAGAGCAACTTTTGTATATTTTGTACTCCTTTGTTGGATGGAAAATTTATCACAACCCTTGATTTTGGATAAAATACAGATTTTAAACAAAACAGAACATTTTCAAAAGAAAAAACTTACTTCACTTGGTCTAAAATAAGTTTCATAGCCCTTTGAATTTGAGTAGGTCCATGTTAACAAAGAGACTGTACCTGTTTTGAAACTGTCTTTCTTGGTAAATGGTGCTTTTGAGAGTTTAAGACAGTAAAGCTAGTTAAAACTGGACAAAGTGATATTTTTAGGATTTCCACAATGCTTATGGTCTGTATTTAACTGCATCAACTTACAAAACCCAGTTGAACAGCCACTCTGTTATCATAAATGAACAAACTGTAGTCACACACACCCTGAAGTAACCAGTAAAGAGGCAAAAGGAAAAAGGAGATTGGTTTGAGGCACATTCACAATAAGAGAACTGCTCAAACTGTCTTAATAAACAACAACAACAAATCAGTGATGCTGCTCCTCTAAAAACTCACTCTAAAAACAGTACATCATTCCACAACTCCAGCTGTTACAAGACCTATGCCACATTCAAGCAAAGTGGCTCAAGATTTCCTCCAATGACAACCCTCTGAGTCTCCTCTCTAAATCTGTGGCCTTTCTATTCCTTCAACAACACATCAGCAGCAGTAAATTAATCTACATAAGAGTGCTCAAGGTTTTCAAGAACATGTTGAACTGGGTATTCTTTAAAGCTGAGATACAAATTGAGTTGCCAGTTCAGTAACTTCACTCTTCTAAAACTACAGCAGTCCTACTCAATTTCTTTCTGTCTAATTTAAAGGTCAGGATTTCCAGGTTTAATTTAAACTTTTCTGATATATTTTTTTCTGCAAACAGCTGTGAAAGTAAGTAAGGAGGAAATGGACGAGGCAGGAGTGGACTCGACTATCAAGCCTCAGAGAACACTCCGCTCCTCTTCGAGAAGGCAGTAAACTTTAACCCTACAGAGGCAGTATGTATGATGTTAAACCTTAATGGTCCAATGGACGGACTCTGATTATCAGATCACTTTTAGCTGACAGCTTTGTAAAGCTCGCTTAAAGCTGAAACAAAACTTGGTGACAAAATTTTAATCAGATTTTCACCTCTCCTTTTAAAAATCTTTAGCACAACAGTAGATTTAAGCCTTCTTGTAACTAGAGATGTTAAAACAACTATCATCTTTGTTATTTTGATGGAAATCTTCACATTTATTATATCTAACTGCCCAGCCTTAAGTTAAGCCAACACTTAAAAACTGTCAAAAATTCAGATGAACACAGGCTTTAAATGAGTAGATCTGCTGAGTGTGGTTACAGTTAGCAGAGCTACGAGGGCTGATTGATAAGTTGTGAGCCTGTATTGAAGAAGTGAAGCAGGGATGTCCTTTTTCAGCTCTACTGTTCCCTGACTGTTTAAGGCTGTGTACCTGCAGACTGGTGTCATTTGGTGAGTTTATGTTGAAGAGGTAGCTCTCTAAAGCAAACAAGGGAAGGGACTTTAACAAAATGGACAAAAACACTGAAAGAGCAGTGATTCAATAGTTACATGAGAAAGGTCTAGCACCTACAGATATCCATACTGATCTGGTAGCAACACGAGGGAATGATGTCCTTTCATATGCTACAGTGAAAAGGTGGGTGGTGGAATTTAAGCGTGGCAGGCAGAGCCTTGGGGATGACGGCCGTCCTGGAAGGCCTGTCACTGCTGCAACCCCAGAAATGGTCAATAAAGTCCGAGGGACAAACAATCAATGGCTCATATTATGCATCACTTCTTAGGCAGTTAAGAGAAAATATTAAACTCAAGCACTGCTGAAAATGAAGTAAAGGTGTGTTGTTCCACCAGGATGATGCTCCTGTTCACAAGCCTGTCATTGCCATGGCTGCCATTAATGACTGTGGCTTTGAGTTGATTGAGCATCCGCCTTATTCTCCTGATCTCACTCCATCAGACTTTCATCTATTTCCAAAATTGAAAAAGGCCGTTTCTGGTACCCACTTTGGGTCAGATGATGACGTCATACATGCAGCGGAGGACTTTCTGAACGGTCAAGAAAAGGACCTCTTTAAAAGTGGCATTGAGGCCCTTAAACATCGCTGGCAAAAATAAAGAAAGAAAAATGCAATATGTCCACCAAAAGTCAAACCCTTAAATATGAGGCTCAAAACTTATCAGTCAACCCTCGTAGCACCACCTGCCTTCTGTCTCTGAAGGTTTACCCACATGCCTGTACTGGTTACTCATTGCTCAGGTCGAGTGGTGATATGCCCATTTGGCCAAACACAGCCTACACAGAACTTTAGCTCCATTTTCTAGATCAACATACTAACAAACTACACTGCTCTACATCTTTCATGTTTGTTTTGTTTTTTTTTGTTTTGGCCACAGTCATAAAAATGGATCTACAGCCCTGGCCAATGACAGGTGGCTCCTCTGCTTAATCAAAGCAAGTAACCAGTATTTCAAGCCTTTAATAATAGTAAACATTAATAATTATCTAAATTACCTGGTAATACTGGTGCCAACTGGCATGATTAATGTTTCATTATTAAGTCAACTGCACACACATATGGCTTAAAACATTATTCAAGAAAAGCTCTGTTAACGATTTTTCCTCATCCAAAATTTAAAACTTAAACCCCAAAAGATCTTTTGTCATTGTTCACCAATGTGCTTCTTTAACCCTCGTACTGCCAGCAGGCAGCAGAAGCATTGATATGGGTCGTCACTATAGTGATGACCGGCAGAACTACAGTTAAAACTAAAGACTTCATGGATTTCGGCAGCTGTCAACTCACCAACAGCTTTGCAGACTCCGGTGGTCGGATCCATCTGGTAGCCGTTGTGGCACTCACACTTGTATCCGCCCTTCAAGTTAATGCAGATCTGACTGCAGATGCCAGGGTTCACACACTCATTAATGTCTACACACAGAGAGAAAAGACGAGGGGAGACGGAAGATACAGCTGGTGACTGACATGTTTCATTTATCACTTGGCTGAATGGATCATTTGAGGAAATCAAGGGTTTGTACATGGTTCTGCTCCAAACACAGAATCTACCAGTATCAATACTAAAGTCTGAATTAAAAAAAGGAACCACTCACTTTTGTATAACATACATACTTGGGTTGCACCATAAATTGAGATTTCATCACAACATGAGCATTTGTGACATGAATCACATCAGTCAGAGTTTATTTCACCATCTGGAAGGAAATTACTTGGCATGGGTACATTTTACTGACTGGACTGAGGCCTGAGTATTGCTGTGTTCTCACATCAGTTTGATGCCGAAAACAGTTCAGTAAAAAATCTCAGCATGCAGTGACTTTACACAATTAAGATTAGAATTTAAGGCTGCTAAAATACCCTTTACCCTCAGATTGGTTAGTAACAATTTAAGGATTAAAAAAGGCTTCTTTGGTGGTTTTTTTTTGGTTTTAGAAAGGACACAGCAAACACAGGTGTTATTTAAACATCAGAACAGCATAAACAGATAAAACTGTGAGGCAAAACTAAACATCAAAACATACAAAACATCAATATTCTGTCATTCAGCCCTCTTTATTCAAATCATACAGGCCTCATTTCTGATTCGTCTTGGATGAGACTGTTCAACAACATGAGCTTTCCTAAATTTGCTGCTGCTGTTTTGTCTGAACTTTCTGTTACAAAAAGCTGCTTTCCTCAAAATTTACCGTAATCATTCAAAGGTTGAAGGAGTTCAGTGTGTATTTTACACTCTGGAGCAGATTAAGTGCCTCTGTAAAGCCACTGGCGTTCATTCCAGATGGGATTACACACGTTTCCTAATATACACAGTAGTGTTTGAGGCCAAGATTGGCTCAATAACAAACTGTGTCAGATCAACAGACAGCCAATCACATTACACACTGATCCCCTCAGAGGCCAACAGTGCACAATAAGAACATGTTCCACTCAAAAGGGAATTATATCCCAGCTACAACACCAGCAGTGTGTCTGACCCAGCCTACTGGATTAGTGATTTCTAAGAGTCTAAAATAGCCAAACATCTTGAGCCTTGCAGTCTCTCCAGTGTTGTTTTCCCTTCAGCCGAGCAGAAAAATAACCCGATGAGGAAATTCTGTTGTAGTTTAAAGTGTTTGAAGCCTGCACTCTGGTCTTTTTCTCAAATGCAGCAAAGAAACAAAAGCATAGCAGCAAACTACATCTTACCTCAACAAAGACAAAAAATGTCGGGCAGTGTGGCTCTTTCCATTTGTTTTTAAATTTGTGGAGTATCAGGCTGCTGTCAGAGTGATCTGTTGGTGATGACTCTTTTGTTTTATATGATATTGCATTACTTAAAAAGAAGGATTTATTTTGTTGGTTAAGAATTTTCAATCCAAAAGGAAGCCTTAAAAATGGTTCACTTAAATAACTTACTAAATTGTATGAAGCCAATTATTCCATCTTAAAACAATAAGCCAACTAATCTGTCCAATCTGACAAATCAAAATCAGAAACAACTGATTAATAACTCACCTCCGCAGGTCTTGTGGTCAATGAGTTGAAGTCCAGGTGTGCAGTCACACTCAAAGCCGATCACCATGTCTTTGCAGATGTGAGAGCAGCCGCCGTTATTCAGGAGACACTCGTTTAGATCTGAAGCACATGGAGGAAACAAAATATCACAGTGTGGACTTGACTTGGACTTGGGGAATACGAGGGAGAGTCACCAAGTAACCAGCCAATCTCATTTCCGATTGACTGAGACGGTCACGATTTTCATGCCTCAATACATGTTTTATACCTGGGTACAAAACTGCACGCGCATCGAGTCATTCTTTAATAAGATACTGAATGTCAAACATGGCTAGAGATGCAAAGGCATCAACAATCTCGCATGATTGTTTAGGTATGCGCAAGCTAACAGCCCGTTGGGTCCCCAAATCCCTTAGCGATGAGCAAATGGCAACCAGAGCATCAGTATGCAGCGCTTTGTTGAAGCGTATTAGGTCAAAAGATGATTTTCTTTTGCATCTGGTGACTGTAGATGAGACTTGGGTTCATTATTATGAGCCAGAGAATAAAGCGCAGAGTCGTCTGTGGGTAGGGCCTGGGTCCCCAAGGCCAAAAAAGTTCAAGACACAACCATCTGCTGGCAAGGGGATGGCCACACATATTTTGGGACGCAAAAGGTGTTATTATGTTGGACTCTTTACCCAAGAGAAGTACAATAAATGGAGTGTACCATGCAAACTTGCTAGACCAGCTGAGAACCGCCATCCGTGAAAAACGCAGAGGTAAACTCTCTTAAGGTGTTTTGCTGCAACAGGACAACGCAAGAGTCCACACTTGCAAAGTTGCAATGGATGCTGTAGAGTGAAACGATTATGAATTAATACCACATCCTGCCTATTCACCTGACCTAGTCCCTAGCAACTTCTTCCTATTCCCAAACTTGAAAAAGGATATCCATGGACGTCACTTTCGGTCTGACAAAGAAGTCGTGACGGCAGTTGAGGAGTGGGTCATTGGAAAGGACCCTGACTTTTTCATTTCTGGGCTGATTGCACTTAAACACTGTTGGTCTAAGTGTATCACACTAGAGGGCAGTTACATCGAAAAAGAAAAGGTGGATCTCAACCGGAAATAAGTTAGGCTGGTTACTTATTGACTTGCCCTCGTATTATGAATCAACACAGATGAATAACATTCTTAAAAATGTTCCCTAATTTCAGAAGTTGTGGGTGCCTTCAGTTTTGATTTATGTTGGCACTCCATTGGGAAAAAGTATTATCTCCTTGATTATGTCCTGTTCATGGGCAAAAAGTGTTTTCTGATAAGAAATCTCATCAATTTGTCTTCTATCTCAAAAATACACCAGCCACTGAGAGTCCAAGAAATGAAGACAAGGGCCGTTTTTTTCTGCAGTGTGCTGTTAAACACCTCCGCCAACGCATGTGGTAGCTGCAGGTATTAAACATGATCAAAGCTGCAAGCAGTGTTAAGCAGGCCCTTGCACATTTGTGCACGCTGGGATGTAGCACATGTCAGGGTGTGGCGAAAGATTGGGTACAGAGCAGCTGCAGAGTTTGCTGCCACTGTGGTATCTTCATAAGAGGAAGACAAATGAACTCAGCCAGGGGGTCCCAGCCTGAAATTTTAGGCGTTTTGATTGAACATATCATGTAGTGTGGACACGCTTACACTGTATCCAGCGGGGCACTGTGGAGCCAAAATCTTACAGCCCATATTTGACCACAATAAATTATAACATTTTTCACCAGGGCTGCTGCATGTGAAAAAAAACAAAGAAGTTATGCATTTCTATCAAGGGCACCAAATCAATAATCACTCACTGAGTAAAATTATCCCCCTTTTGCAATAATAAAAGGCTCCTGAATCATTTGGTGCCCAGATCCAACATATAGAGAAAAGTTCAGTCTTGTTGCTGTTTGGGCAAAATGCTTTTTGCAGGTCAAATAAAGAGCTCAGTTGTACTTTCAATCTGTTTTATAGCCTTCTAAAAACAGGCCAAATAAGAGTCCTGATAATATGTTCTTAAAAGCCTCAAAGGTTGCTTTCATCATGTTAGTCCTCCCTGAAAAGTATTTCATATAAACAGTGCTTTCCAGCAGCAGAGTTCAGAGCATGACTTGATGGTTTACATTAATTCAGTGAAGTCTATATTAGATACCCACAATTCTCACTGTTACTGAGAATGAGCCCAAAGAGCCCCCCAGAGGAGATAAACATTGACTACTTGAACTACTTATCTCATTCTTTCAGTAATTACACAAAGTTAATGACCACAGGTCAGGTCTGTTACGCTTGTAGAAAACACCTCTCCATATTTTCCTATAGGAGCTGCCCCGCCCCAAGGTGTGCAAGGAGGATACTTTGGCTCAGGCAGAAATTAGAATTCAGAGCAATAAAGATGAGTTAGAAAATATCTTGGTTGCATCAGCTATGCCTTAGTTTCCCCCAAGTTATGGTTTAGAGCTCACACTGGAGACATGTTGAAAAGTGTAAATAAGTAGGTGTACGGTGCTTCAGTATCTGCTGTTTAGCAAGATTAGTCACCTGATGATTTCTTAGGATGTTAACCTTATAAGCTCAAGTTGAAAATATGGTTTGTATGTAATGATGGACACCATGTCTTCACCAAAAAGTAAAACCTAAATACCTCTCATGACAGACTGTTACATCATGTGCTGATGACATTTTTGGTGCAGAGACTGGCTTGCGGAGCCACAATGCTGATTTCCTGCCCCCCTCAGCTAACCTTCAGTTGATGCAGAAGAGACGCCTGTTTGTGTAACTGAATGAATAATTAAGTTTTAAAATGGCACAGAGTAAATGAAAAATGAAGGGGTGTTACAGAGAGTTGCTTTTTGAATTCATTTTTTGTAAAACTCACATTTTTTTGATTTACAGCTACTCCAAAAGCGTATGATGTATTCTCATTTATGTCTGACTTATATCAAGGGAGCAGAAAATTCTTCTTTAATGCATTATTAACAAAACTTTCACTCTGTGCTGCAGGCCAATAGCTGTATCTTTTCTCTATTCCATTATTTGGATTAAACAAAGCATTGCTACTGATGTTTGACAAAGGGCTGTTGAGCCACCCAATGTACAACATTTACAGTTCAAATATAAGGCTTCACATATGAATAACTGAATACTTTGATCCACTGACTTGATGATTTACCCAGCATGCCAATCTCTCTCCATCTGAGCAGTACAACGCAGACTTGAATGTTTAATATTCTGTTTGTGGAAAGCATAATCGCTTTTGGTTGAATTCTTTGATCCATGTAAGAGAATTTTTTAGATTCACTATTCATTCTCTCACACTGAGCAGCATCAAAGCTGCATTGAGCAGCGTTTATTTATTAAAAATCCACATAACATCAGTATAAATCAATGTGCTACTGAGAGAAAGGTCACTCGCACCTGCTTCTGCCTACATATGAACTTTCTGAAAGACAATTTGTTTCCCTAACAGGTACAAAGAGTCCCACCCTGAGATATCTAAATGTTAGAGCGTCTTTCTTTCTTTTGCTTTGGTTTGGAGTGAATCACTGAATGATGAAATCAGGATCCCGGGGACTCAAATATTTCTGGCTCAACCTCTTCACGTTGCTGACATTTAAAGCTGCCAGCTGAGGGTTCGCTCTCCGACATTTAAACAAATGGCATTTGTAGAAACATACTGTGATCGTAGTTACAAGATCATTCATATTTACACAGATTCAAGTACAAATATGCAAATTTATCAAACTCAAACATATTGATTTTTCCTTGTGTGCTCTGTCACTGTGCGGCTGCAGTAGCTCAATCACCGTCTTAAACATTGTCTCGTCTTTAATGTCTATTTGTCTTAAACAAATTCAGGCTTTCCTGCAACTGCAGTCAGTTATTGCCTCATGTATGTGGGCTTCAGGAGAGAAATCCTTGGGACGTCGCACAAACCTGCTCAGAAAACCTCACAGACTCAAAGAGGCTGCACAGTTCTGCTTCAAAAAATGTTTTAAGTCGTATGGTTAAAATGAGGAGTGCAGAGATATAATCAGCTGTAAACTGGAATTTGACAGAAGGGATTTTCAAACTGTTTTACTCACTGCATTCCTTGATGGGTTCGTCGCTCCAGTCAGGACAGTCTCGGGCCTTATTGCACACCTTGCTCATCTCGATACATTCCCCGCTACGACACTTGAATTTCTCAGGCCCATTACACTGAGTCACTGTAGAGGAGATTCAAAGAAGTTTACTTTTGTAGAGTGGTGTGGTTGTGTGCAAAGTCTCTATTTACAAATCAATATCACAAAAAAGTTTATTAAAAAGGCAGACATCAGACTATCATATTCATACTGCATCTTGGGTCTCAGTGGTACTTCCTGGATGGACAAAAGTAAAACAGTGAAAAAAGTTTAAAAACAGAATGAAAATATTTTTCTTTTTTCTATTACTAATTTATTTATTTGCAAAAACTAAGTCGGGTAAAGATTTTGTACAATTCATCTGTTTTAATTTTCCATCCATTTTTAAACCAATGGATTGGCTCACAGAGACGACATCCATGTTTCATGTGGTCTGCAGTTCTTCAGCCCCCGTGGACTGGAAGTTACACTTGATCAATCTTTGATCATCATTTAACAGCCATATAATGTTCTAATAAGCTTACCAGTTTATATTATTTTTATCTGAGAAATATCAGACAAGTAAGATGTTGAGTGTCAGCCCCTGTACTCCACACGCTGATACATGGTTTCTTATCTAGACTTATGAGCCGCTGTTATTCTCTCTTTACCTCACTCAGTGTGTCAGCTCTAACCTGCCTGTTATCAGTACAGAGTGCTGCTGAGAGTAATAACCAGGTCAGACATATGGGCTCATATCACTCTCATACCAAGATCCTCCACTGGCTTCTAGTTGCCTTTCGAACCCATTTTGAGTTCTTACTTGGAAACACAACTTCCATCAGGGTCAGGGCCCAGATGACTTGATCCTGTCCCCTCAGATCTGAAACTCACGGTGACAGAGCCGTCCCGCTCCACAGCTGTGGAGTGGTCTGCCCACATCCTTACATTGATCAAAATCAGCTCATGTAATTATTTATAT
This sequence comes from Labroides dimidiatus, assembly GCA_030710495.1. Classification (NCBI taxonomy): domain Eukaryota; kingdom Metazoa; phylum Chordata; class Actinopteri; order Labriformes; family Labridae; genus Labroides; species Labroides dimidiatus. The sequence continues at coordinate 8,396,709 of CM061157.1, forward strand.
ATAATTATTTATAAAACCTTAAAAACACACTTTTATTGATCTCTGCTTTAATGTGTGGCTAATAAGTAACTTGTTTGTTTTTTAATATTGTTTCCAGTCCTTAAAGAACATCTCTGCATCTCTTTTGGTTTGTTTGAAATATTAAAGAAACTAAAAGAAACCAAATTACTCTCTACTACTACTAATAACAAAAAGTGATGGAAGCAAGCATTTACACCGCCATATTTCTTCTGTACAAGCATGAAAATGTTAATGAACACACTGAAACATCCTCATATGGTCCATGAAAGCATTAATGTTCAAATATTTCACAAACACTAAACAGAGAGCCTAGTTTTGTTCCTCTTTGCATAAAATATGCTAAGATTGTCTGCCTGCAAACAATATCAGTACTGACAAAAAACAGTTTCTGAGCCTCGGTACAGCCTGAGGTGGGATGCTCGAACAGAAATGAACACATCCAAACACAGGTACAGAAGAAAATAATACAACCAACAATGCCCTCAGGACAGTAAAAAGAGAAACATAAGGCAGCACAGTCTCTCTCTCTCTCTCTCTCTCTCTCTCTCTCTCTCTCTCTCTCTCTCACACACACACACACACAGTGTGAGTTATGACATACTATTTTTGCAGTTGACTTCGTCTGATCCGTCGCTGCAGTCTCTCAGGCCATTACACTGGCGGCTACCCACGATACAGTTCCCATCATCACATTTGAACTGATCTGGTCCACACGTGCGAACAGCTGTCAGACACAAACAAACACAAACATCTGAGTCACACAGTGAGGGAGAGGAAAGAAAGTAGAGCTCAGACAATCGATTCATTCTGTAGCTGATGGTTAGAGAATTAATCAGTCGACTGATCGTCTCTGTGTTTTATCCATTCTGAATGCCAGTTTCTGGCCTCCTCCGTATTGGACACAAACAAACAAGATTTAAAAGACATTAAACTTTGTAAACTCTCCAAAAGTTGGACATTCCACCAGACAGATCCCTTTTGAAGCTGTTTTTTTCCTTTTCACATATTAAGACCTGGACTTTAGATTGTGTTATTCTGCATTAATGTCTCCGCTATCTGAGCAGGAGATTAACAGACACTAACACTCTGATCTTAATAAAAATGTATGTAGATCTGAACATATTCTGTTTTAATTTGCTGGTGACAGCTGGTGTTAACGTACGACAGTTGGCTTCATCGCTGCCGTCCTTGCAGTCAGGGTCTCCATCACACCTCCACTTCTTGTGAATACACTCTCCTGAGTGGCACTGCATCTCACTAGATGAACATTTGGCTGGAGGTGTTGGGTGACGGCCGCAACGAGATGGTGACTCATCTGACTGGTCCTGCAGGGGAACACAGAACAGATGCTTCAGAGACAGAAGGAATCTAATCGAGCCTCTAACCGCCAGAAGAACTTAATGAACGTTGAAGCTCTGAGATTTGAGTTTGTTCAGGCAAACAGATGCTATTCATAATTTGATCATGGAATCATAAAATAGATGAGTTAAAAAGTAGCCAACACTCCAAGACAACTTTTCAATTTGCAGTTAAACAGCTTCCACATTTCATTTTCTATGATCTGTTTCTTGACAGGGAGACAGCACATTTCCTAAACCTGATTTCTAAACAGAAGTAAGACAAATACAGAAGAAGTACAGTATTGGAGTTTGAGGTCTTCTGCCTTAAAACCATTCTGTAGGACATCAATCCAAGAGCCTATTAGCCATCATCAGGACTCCGTCTCAGAGAAATGACCCATCTCCAGGTATTCTAAAGTACAATGCTGAGAGTTCAATAAGCTACGATCATACTGAATGTTTTACCTTTGTTTACAGCTGCACAGCAGACTTGAACAGAGATGATGGAGTTGGAGTTAGCAGTAAAGTGGGCATGTTGCTACCTGGACTTGCTGATAAAAGCTGAACTGACATCCATCAATAGTTTGGATCCAGGAACTCTTGCCCTCCACATGGATTGTGTTCTCAACCATTTGTTTGTCAACAAATGTTGCGTTTAAACAAAATCTTTGGATGAGCAGGACGTATCAATAACAGGCACAGACTATCAGCAGGGCTCATAGCTCTTATGTAGTCTAAAATTGTAAAATGTTTTTTTGTTTGTTTGTTTTTTAACTAAGCATAAAAAAGAACTCTTTCAGTTTATGAGACCGAGACATTGAGGGAAATTGGATTAAAAGTTGCAAAGAGACTTTTGCAACCATAAGCAGACCTTTGAGGCTAGAGCTTTATCAGAGAACTTAATCAACTCTGAATCCATTTAGATAATGTTTGTATATCTACTTGCCCTCCATCTATTCATTGTATCCTACTGACTTGTCAGGCTTCAGCTGTCTTAGCAGAGAGCTTTCTTTATTCTCTTTCATGCCTTTTAGATGAACGTTCCTTTAATTTCTAACTTGTGAGATAAATAAACTGAAAACATCAACCTTAACAACACAAGGGCAACCCAAGGAGGACTTGTTGTGCAGAACATACATGAATAATAAACAGCAATATACTAATGATTGTCTCCAATCCCTGAACTGAGTGAGAAAAATAGCAGTGCATAGGACCAACTTTGTGCTGTACCCAAATTTATTAAGAAGAAGAAAACTGAGATTAGATCCAGATTATGGTTGATGAGACTGACAAAAGCATTTCTTTACCCATATAAAGCCAAAAATTGTTCACGAACCTGTATGTACATCATTAAAAGGGCTTTGGGGATTATCTGTTTGGAATGGATTACAGTGACACCTTTTGGTTAGAATCACAAAACAAGAGGTGTGTTTGTTTTAGAAATGAATGGAGATCAGATCTTCTTTTTAACACTACTTTTCTTTGTTCAAGACAACTTTTTACCTGATACAACGTGACGAGGTTATGTGTTTATAAACTGTTATCCAGCGCTGTTGTTTGAAACTTGACAATTACAAGCAAACTTTGTCAGTTTGTACCATAATTTAGAAGCCAGCTGTTTAAGTGCTACTCAACTCAGTGCTGTGAGACATCTCTTTAGGTAAACATGTAACGTTAGCGAATCCTTACGTCCTGCTCATCTACCAATCAGAGCAAAGGTAACCTCACTCTTCATTTTATTGACAGACTCTCAAGTTTGATCAGATCACTGCAGAATAACTGCTGCACGTGGGTTGGGTTATATCTACAAGTGAGACTTTTTCAAGATGACTTAGACAGTCCTCACAATCCCTTTAAGCTAATAAAAACCAGTAATGATAACAGACAATCAACTGAAAATCACATTTTAAACACTCATTTCCACGCACAGATTGGCATTTATCAATCTGGACGTTAGTGGAGGATGTGCTCAATTCCTACGCCAGGTCTGAGTCTGTGTACGTAAGTTTCATGTCAGAGGGGAGCACAGTGCAGCGAGGAAAATCCATCTGTGGTGGAGAATTATTAGATGATATGAGTGCAGTGCATTTTCAGACAAACAGAGAGGTTTCTGAATTAGATATGACATCAAGAATTTAACATTTCACTCTTTGTCTACCAATCTCTGTAAAATACATTGATTATGAAAGAGCAACGCGAGTTGACAGCAGATTTTTTTCTTATAAAATAAACGTGTTTCCTTTATGAATTTACTTTGAAAATTAGAGAGGCTGTTTTCATTGATTGAAAACACTCCCGTGTCCACAGAAGAGATTATTCAGAAGACACTGGATCAAACTTTTAGTGTAGATTTTTGCAGAAAGCTGCACTGATCACAGGATTTAACATGAAGATTATTGTTTTACTCTCCTCAATATTAACATTTCAGTCTGAACTGTGTGTGAAAACTGGAGAATTTAATTACAAAACACTCATTTACATGTGACCACAACCAATCAGCTCGTCTCCTGGTATAAATAATGATAACAGTCCGGTCTGCCCGTGAGTAATTGTGCATGTGGAATGCACCTCTTTGCAAGGATACAAAACCACAAATAAAGTTTATGAAATTAGTTTGCAGGTTAACCGGTTTGCTGTCCTGCATATTGAAAATGTTTTATTATCTACATGATGCACGGTGCAGTTCATCTGTTCATCATTAATTTATGCCTGATGCTAACGCAGACCCAGTAAGAGCTCCACTCACTCCTCGGTCTGTGACAGGTTCAGGTTCAGGCTCAGGCTGGAGTCTGACTGCAGCTTCTTTCAGAGCTGACACACATTTTTAACACAATATTTCCATGTTTCTGGACCTGAACGGAAATATCTAATGCTACTGGAGCTTCTAATGGTTAGAAATCATGGATTAATAAAGTGTAAACAAAGGATGTATAAACTAAAGGTTTTAAACTCTGCTGCAGATTGGTTTGTCAAGTCCACGCTGCCAACAGTCGCAGTGATTTCCTTGCAGACGTGGTTTTTGGCAGTCAAACGACACAGCTTCATTTCTCTCTACCTTGGTTGCTATGGTGTTGTTGATCTCCAGCAGAGAGAAGTCTCCTGTTTTTCCATAATGTGTCCCTCCATGTTCTAAGTTTTGTGGGTTCTGCCAGCTGAACACTGAATATTTAGGGGCGTGTTATTTAAATTATGATTGTTTGCAGCCGCCAGATTTTTCAATACCTTGTCATGCGTACGCTGTAATTGGCATCAGTACGCACATTTCATAAATCACAAGTGAATGTTGCCATAAGCTTGTTTATACACCCAAATCAGCCCTAATTCCCTTGCAAGACTGATAAATGAGGGCTATTGTGAGTAAGGGTTATAAAATTTACCCCTCCAGACGAGAACATGTATCTGAAAGGTTGAAAACACAATGCTGTGGAAAGTGTTCCAAAGTATTTGTGGCTTTTTTTCCCCAACTTGATAAGATAAACATGTTTTGGAGCGCAGATGGCCTTGTGGTTTAGGTCGAAAATCCCTTGAGTAGGCAGCCTGGGTCAAGTCCGGCCAGTGGCAACTTTCCCGCATGTCACTCCACACTCTCTCCCTGATTCCTGTTCTATCCACTGCTCTGTCCTCTCACACTGAAGACATAAAAAGCCCAAAAAAATAACTTTAAAATAAATAAACATGTTTTAAGGAATGTGTAATACTAAATCAAACGTTAAGGAGGTTTCATGGCTTTGCAATCTATCAGGAAAAGGAGCGACTGACGGTGAGTTGTAAAAAATGACACCACAGTCCGCCCACATGGTTGGACTGACAGGTGATGAGGGGGCTGTTCAGAGCAGAAACGCAGCTTTTAGGGCCCAGATATCGCAGACGGTTACCTCTTTAATTAGAAATTTAACTGTGCAATCTGACAGAATGAGATCAGACAGAGCAGCAGGAACACTTTCTCTCAGTTTCTCACACTTTCATCATCTCACAAAGTGCCTGACTCATCTGGGAGCAGATTAATGGACTGTGAGAATGTGTGTGTTCGTCTGAAGTGCCATAACTGACGCAAAACCAGCTGAGAGGGAAAGAGGGAATGACAATGACCTTCCAACCAGACACAGCAATTTAAATATTTGTGGGTGTGAACGTCTGCATCAATATTCCTGCGTGGCTGTCAGAGTGATAATCACACAGCCAATTAACAGGTACGCAGAAAATTGGAGACTCAGTGGAACTGGTTCTGTCATGTGTAAAGAAACGTGTGAGGAGTGTCAAGGCAGTGTGTGAGTCCATGTGTGTGTGTGTGTGTGTGCGTGTGTGTGTGCATGTGTGTATGCATGTGGCAGGTCAGTAACCACAGGGTGCTGCAAAGACTGTACTTGATGAACCAGTGTGTGTTTGTGTGCCTTGAGTTTCAAATACGACAGTTAATTACACTGAAGCAAAATCTGGATAGAAAAGAGCCAGGGGTGTGTTTCGGTGCCTCGTCTACATCTGTGCCACTAAAGTCCAAACCACAGAAGACTTTCAATGTTTACACCTTCTTTAAAGTCCAACAGACCACATGAGCCCTAATTTTAACCTAATAACTTTGAATGTCGTTTCACAAGTACACCGTTGTCCAGGGACTTACCAAATTAACATTTCGATCAATTTAATCTGATATTTTAATTTCCTGAGAAGCTCCAACTGAGTTTTCTTTTCCTTTACTTTGCATACACAGTACACAGTAAACCCATGCTGTCTGCCTCCAGGACTCTGGTCTCTCTGCATGGAGCACAAGATTTAACCACAGAGCCCAACCAGAGCCTCAGAGTCACAAACTTTTGACATGAGAGGTACATCGAGTGATTTCATATACAGCACAGTGACTACTCAAATGTTTTTCCTTTTCTTGGTGGAGGAGATCTCTGTGGATATTTTTGAGACCTCTGTTTTTTAAGCTGTGAAGAATAAGCTGAACCTAGAACAGGTCTGCTGCAGCTTGGACTGCAGCCTCTCCTGTCATGTTGTGGTTGCCAAATGCTGTTAGAAAAAGAAGTAGTCTTTATGTCTAAGGTATTTGTTTTATATATATTTTCAATGCTCATTGGACACCCACTCAGTTTGTCTTGTAGAGGTGGAGGGACCTCTGTGGGTAATTCATATGAGCTCTTATTAAAAAAATAATCCTATTAAAGCACTGATACCCGTGCAGTGAGTTAGTAATTTTAAGTCTGCCATGCTGTTCCTCCTACACCGTTTGGGTCTTCTGGACTAAAATTAATATAAATGCTGAAAATCTATCCCATCATTAGAGTTAGCAAAAAGAGAGCGCTGTGGAACCAATGAAGCACAATTGAAAGACCTTGAGCCCGAGAGCAAGCAGAGGATAAATTTAGCACAAGTTTATTTTTAAACACAGCTAAAACAAATACCCTACCCAGAGGAAAGATGAAATACCTGGATAGTAATTCTTATGTGGAGAACATTAGCAGCACAGTAAATCAGAGGTCATCAGGTCTGTGGGTCAAACTGATTCCTCCTATCAGGAGGTGAAACTGATCCAGATACAGCTAATCTTTTTCTGCTGACCTCCTCACATCAGGTTCAAGTTCAAAGTGTGGAAATTTGGAGCCAGTCTTTCAACAGTTAAGCATGAATTTTTTAACCTTTGACCAGAGCTTCTTAAAATAACTCCGGTAAATCAATCCATGTGGAAACGCTATCATCTTATCAAGTCATTGTGTCACAGTTTGAGACTAGAAGTAGCAGAGCTTTCACTGAACAGAACAGAATCAAGTCTGATTACTATTCCCCGTTCTTTAGAGGAATGTTAGACATTAAATCAGTCATTTATCACAGATGGAAAAAGTGAAAAATTAAGGATAGTATCCACAGAAAAGGTCCAGGAGGTTTTAGTTTGGAGAGGTGCAGTTTTTAAATAAAACAGCTTTCCATGAGTTTGATACATTTTTTGTCCAATAAGTTAATGCTGTGTTTTTTGTGCCATGCTAATCAAACATAACCAGCAGCTACAGTAAAGACTTCAAACAGGACTCCAGACTTCAGTTTTAAGGTTGCACAGATATCACTAACAGCATGATTAACATTAAGTCAACACTTCATCCAAGCCAGTTGAAAATGTCTTTCCAATCTGTTGCTTTGAGCTCTGCTTTTACCCTGTGCCAAATGTTTTTAATACTTTAATAATCCTTGCCACCAACTTGTAATTTGCCAAGATTGCACATATTTCAGTTATCTCTCCTACAGAGTGTGTGTGTGTGTGTGTTTGTACATCCTATTTTTTTTTTTGCATTATTCTTTATCGTACCTGACAGTCGACATCGTCGTCACACACCCAGCTGGCAGGTATGCAGGACGAGTTTCCGCACTGAAACTCACTGGGACCACAGGAGGACGGCGCACAATCCACCTCATCAGAGCCATCGCCACAGTCATCCTCACCATTACACACAAAGTTCCTGGAGATGCAGCGACTGCTGGCACACGTGAACTCATTTGGAGCACAGGTGACGTTACCTGGAGGCAGATTAAAGGAGAGGAATGTAACATGAGAGTTAAAAACTCAGCCACTTTGGACACAAGGTGAAACAAGCTGCATTATAAGATCATTTATCATCTCATGAAATGTCTTTCTTAACTCCAGCAAAGACTTTTCATAATCTCTTCAGATTTAAATCACAGGCCTTCAACTGCTGCAGCTCCCAGCGAGGACTGTGTTACATTATCCAAACAACTGCATGTATGAGGATTATGTGCATTATATAAACATAACGAGGAGCTCTGTATGGAGAAACCTGTCCATAGCACAAAGATGAAATTCTGGTGTGAACATACTCCTGTTCATAATAGTACAGTGTGCCAGCCATCCTACTTCCATGCATACTGAGAGCATGGTTGTACCTTCTATCACAGCGATCCGAAACAAAACACAGCACTAGTTTTCATAGTGGACTGTATAATTAATGGACGTAGTCTCCTCGACGTCACCCGTTTATTTCTGAACCTGATTTTTGAAGTAAATCAGCTGAAGCAGCCATATTAGAAATGGAGCGGGCTTTGAGTCTCCACACTAACAGTTAGGGCTGAGCAATAAATCAATTACATCGATTGATTCAAATTATTTTCTGCAGAAGATTAAAAAAAAAATATATATATATATATATATTTTTTTTTTTCTTGCCTTAGTCCAATTGAAAGTTGTTGCAATGTTTGAAAAAATGTCCAATTTTATAATGGTGGGCCCTGTCAGGTTTAACACAAGGACTTTTAAAGGCTTGCGTTTGTTTTTTAAATGACATAAAATATCGATCAGAGAGTTTCATGTTCATATACTGTGAAAAAACTCAGCCTTGAGTGTTTATGTCAAACCTGCCCATGTTTGAACTACATAATCAACATTTTATGACACAGACTGTGACTCTAAGAGGGAAATTCTGTTTGGTTTGGGAAAATATTTTGACAACTTGATCCACATATTTTTTGTATCACTGGGAGTGATTTTTTTGAGAGGAAAAATAATCAATTAAAATCATAACTCAAGTGTAGTAGGAAAAAATAGGGGATTTTATTTTCAGGCCATATCGCTCAGCCTTTCTAACAGCTATGGGGCACCCGTTGGTCACGTGAGCTGAGCTGTGATTCTGATTGGGCGAACTAGGGGTCCAAATTTATGAGTTAGAAAAACATTCATCCTCCTGTACAGTGAGTGCCGTTAGCAAAATTAGCGACTCAGATGGGAGACCTTTTTTGTACCAGACTGTAAACATGTTTATTTTGGCTGTGAAAACAGCTTTTTATTGCTTGGTGTGTTTGTGACTTCCTGAACTTCTCAAGCCAGCCTCAAGCGGACACTCGACAAAACTGCAGATTTTAGCTCTTATGCATTGTCTCATATTTTCAGACTGGAGGTTGCTGCTTGGTTATCTCATAGGTATGCAGGGTCAAAGGTCACTGTCTGAGAACATCTAATACTTGCAATACAACATCCCAGAACAAAAGGTTCCAGTACAACAGTAGTGCTCATCTAATTTAAGCAAACGAGCTCATTTCATAAATGCTGGATGCTTGTAAGCGGCTCTCCTCTCTGATAAGCATCTTCAGCCCATCAACATGCAGAAGAGAAATCTGTTGCTGCTATGTGAGTTAAACTGTGCAGTGATGTACCAGGAACTTACTCACCATTATCATGTTAAACTGTTAGATGTTCATATTTATTTAAGAGTACAGTGTTGCACTTTAACATTCATGGTTTAGCCTGGCAGTGGAAGCTACCAGCTAATAATCAATCATCCATCCTGGATACTCATCTCATCCAGCTTGAGAACACAAAGTCTCCCAGGAGGAGCTGAAAAAAACATCATCGAGAGAAAAAAAAAAATGGATATGAAAAATCTTCCAGCATACTTCAGACTGCTTCAGCATTTTCTGTTGGATCCAATTATTTTGGTTTCTGTTCACACGCTCTGCATTAAAGGCTTATAATTTGTTTATTTTGAAAATGTTCTGGATAAACAGCTAGAGGATGAGAAGTGGCTGAACACGGCTGAAGTTTAAGGCTTGATTAGCTCAGGACACGAGCCGTTTCACTGCAAAGCAACACTTGCAAAGTACCTCATTCGACTGTCTTTAAAAAAAATCCATTAAAAGACTACAGATCTGTGTGCAGCACAATCAGTGTCAATACAAAGATTAAGCAAAGGGTTACATGCTCCACAAGCTGCATTGCAGAACAAGGACCATTACTGTGCACTGGAGTTATTTACATATATAAAAATGAGCTATTACACATTCATTTGGAGCTAAACAGGCCTTTTTCTTTTCAAATGAACATCATTGCAAATAACACCAAAGTTACTACAGCTCCAGACAGTGAGAGTGAAATATTTACCTGGTGGTAATCTGGTGTTATCTGCATCACAGTGTTTATAAATGCTATAAAGCTCAAAATTGTTAGTGATCAAAACAATGTCACCTTTGGATGACACAATAGAGTGTTATTTAGTTATTGTAGCAACCTGAAGGGATTTCAACAGTCAGAGCTGTTCTGGAGAAATACCTGGTGTGTGGCATGCTCTCATGGTCTAAGAATAAGTAAAGCTGTATCTATGTTTGTCCATCCATCCATCTTTGACCGTTTATCCTGGTGCAGGTTGTAGAGGCAGCAATGTGAGGACCAGCGGCCCCTGTTTGTCCCCAGCCACTTCTGCCAGCTCCTCTGAGGGGATACCGAGGGGTTCCCTGGTCAGCCAAGAGATTTAATCTCAACATCGTGTCCTGGGTCTACTGCAGGGTCTCCTCCCAGCTGGGCATGGCCAAAACACCTCCCCAGGGAGGCGCCTGAGAGGCATCCTCACAAGATGCCTGAACAGAAGTCGTGTTAATCGATAATTCTCTGTCTTTGACAGAATTTTTTGAGCAATGACAGAAAATTCTGAAGGTTGCCCGTCATTTTGATGGATTAGAAACCCTGATGGCAATCCAGTCCACTTTCATTGTCACAGCCATTCATTAATCATATATTGCAGCAGACCCCCGTTCAGCTGGTGGCGAGCTGCATAATCAATGAGGTATTCTTACGCTGCCTTTCTCGTACATTATTACCACATGCTCCAAGATTTCCTCCTGGGGAGGCAGGTATTATTTGTCTATTATTTTTATCCATTATTTCGTCTTTCTGCCCAAAAAGCAATAAAACTGCCCTGCATAGTTAATGTTACAAGATGTATTTGAGTCACTTTTTTAATTAATAATTAAAAGGTTTCATTATCATTTTTTTTAAATGGGGGATCATTATCATGACATTTTTTTTTTACGAACCTGTCGGTCAAACTGATGAACAAGTTAAACATCTAGCACAACGTCTGTGCCCGAACCACCTCATCTGGCTCCTCTTGATGTGAAGGAGCAGCAGCTCTACTCTAAGCCTCTCCAGGAAGTTTGAGTTCCAAACCCTATCTTTAAGGCTGAGCCCAGACACCCTGCAGAGAACGCTCATTTCAGCTGCTTGCATTCGCAACCTTGTCCTTTCGGTCTCTACCCACAGCTCGTGATCATAGGTGAGGGTTGGAACATAGACTGACAGGTAAATTGAGGGCCTTGCCTTCTGACTCAACTCTCTTGTCATGTTGAAAAAAATATCTGAAAATACAGAAAGTGCTGATATTTCATTTCCAAGCCTCAGAGAGCATACCAATACCACAGCACCTCTCACTTTTTCTAATAACATGTCAGACATGTATCTAACATCCCTACCATGCATGTCCACCTACCACAGTTGACCTCGTCCTCTTCATTGTCGCAGTCCTTCTCTCCGTCACATTTCCAGAAGATGGGGATGCACTGAGTGGAGCCCGCTCCGCAGCTGAACTCATTCACACGACACGTCCTCATGTCTGCATAGACAAACAAACAACAAACACGGTTAATCGTGTGTACTTTTATTTGTGTTCCACTTATAGCAGTTCAGACACCTTTAAAAGGCGGGGCATAAGGAGGTTTAAAAAGTTAAATCATGAAATCAATCCTTAAATGGATGGACAGCAATGTTCCCGTCATAAAATTGAGCAGTTGGTTCTTTTCTTGGTTTTTGTCAGAAGGCTTTTGGCACGTCTTGGAGACCATCTATTGATTTTTAATTCATATCCATTAAAGTTGTCAAACAGTGAGGAAATTAAGGCATGACTGATGGTGTGGGCATCATCACGACTCAGCATTGATCATCTGCTCAGACTGTCCCTCAGGTGGTTGTGTCTTATAAAGCTTTCATTGTCTGATTAATTACACACTGCGGTTTGTTTGAAACTCGAACTGGTTTTCTCAGCAACAGTGTAAACAAATGTAAACGAAGCACACATGGCGTAAAAACAACAATGTTGTTACTTAATGAAGGACTTTGATATCCTGGTTGTCTTTTTGTCAGTGACTAAGTGAACAGAAGGCACTGCTCACTTTCTTAATCCAACACTGACGCAAGAAAACTGACGCAAACACAACACAGTGTCAGCAGTCACACACACACACACACACACACACACCCACACACGCCTGAGATTCCATTCACTGCTGCCAAGTCATGTGTAACAGCTGGTCAAACAGTACAGTGATAGAACAGCTATAGAGGCTAGGTCAACCTGCACGTACACCATGGCAGCTATGGCTGGAACTTCACACAACCTTTAAAAACATGCACGCGCTCACACACACAACTGTTTAGACCTTGAGTTGACCGACACACTGTTCTGTTGGTCAACTGAAGGGGAAACAAGCTCCAGGGTTGTAACATTTAATGTCCACATGAGCGATCTGATGACATTAAAGAAGAAGAGATTGCACGAATCAGCAGGACTTTCTGTTGTTAGCACTCAGCAAGAAACTGAATTCTGTCATTTAAGTGAAAAAAAAAGCTCTCGATGAGGAATGCACAAGTATATATTTAACCTAATCACACAACTTCCTCAGTCATTTTTTATACACATTTAAATGATCATTTCAGGAGCCTCATAGCACAAATGCCTAAGTCAGAAAGAAAAGAAAAGAAATTTAAACAAAATAAATAAGTTAAAGAGGCTGTAAGGACTCTCTGTTTGAAGTGGACTGCAGCAACACCTTTTAGCTGGAATCACACACACACTGCGGTGATGACATGACTCTTAACAAGGTGTGTGTTTGTTGTGAAAATGAATGGAGACCAGAACATCTTTTTAACACTACTTTTCTTTGATCAAGACAACTTTTTACCAGATGCAATGCGACAAGGTAAAGTATTTATCAACAGTTACACAGCGCTGCTGTTTGACATGTAATAAGTGAACTTTGTCAGTTTAGTGGCTGGCTATATTTAGAGCTGCTAGCCCGGTGGTCTGAGACATATCTGTAGGCTAACGTGTAACATTAGCAAATCCTTGTGTCCTGCTCCTCTACCAATCAGAGCTAACGTAACCTCACTCTTCATTTTATTGACAGACTCTCAAGTTTGATCAGATCACTGCAGAATAACTGCTGCATGTGGGTTGGAATAAACATTATCACAAACAGCTTAGCCTGCGTTTTAGCCTTTAGCCCATGCTCTATCACTCTCCTGTTTAGCTTTCTTCTGCTCTGACGTCCTTTTTCTGTCAGACAGTTCAGCTCCAGTGTCCACCACCACTACAAAATAAATCAAAGAAATCGTTATCGGCAGAAAGAACACAGATCTCTCTTTTTACTGCTAAACTTTGTCAGCTGGCGTGGTGTTGTCAGAGACTTCAGTGTGCTGTAAATCAATCTGGTCTTGTCTGACCTGATCAGGAAGCTAAGAAATAACATTAATAAACAAACAATATTGGTGCTGATGATCTCATTTTAAGTTGTGGATTAGGATCAGGCAGATATCTAGAAGAGAGACTTTTCAAGATCACTTAGAGTCCTCACAGTCCCTTTAACAATGATAATAAAGATAATATAAACATAATACCCTACAAGTGTTCTTTCCTCTTTGCTGAAAACTTTGAAATAGGTCTGAGGCAATTATGCTATTAGGCTAACAATCTGTAAAAAGGGGAACTGAATCCACTGACAGGGCAGCATGCATCAGTAGAACCAGGTTTGGCTGCTCTTTATTACAAAGCTCCAGTTCTTCATTTCTTGTTTCTGGTTACGCTCAGCGTCAAAGTCCTGAATCAGTCAGTCTACTGTTTCCTGGTATAAGACATTTCCCAAAAGTTCTGGCTGATGGCCAACGTCAACATATTTCCAGAAGAGTGCTGAGTGAGTCAACGGTCATTAACTGGCTCTTAAAAATCGCCGTATCTAACAGATCTTCATTTTCCTGTTCGGGGTTTTTCATCGATTTAGAAAAGGCAGAGCTGTCTGTTATCCATACCATCATTGCTCTGAGAGGAGGATAATAACTGCCCTTTAGCAACAGCACCGACTGAATGTTGACAGTTATCTTTTTATTTCAACGGGCTCAAATCAACAGTGAAGCTGGTTCTAGAATCACAAAAGCAAACTGGTTTATTAGAACAGACTGAAAACCTCTTCATCAGAATTTTTAATGCCCGGAATGGCTGCAAGGTGGCAGGAGTCAGAGTGACACCGTCATGACTTCACCTGATTTTAGTTCTTCCACAGGAAGAACTAAAATTAGCTCACTGGTAAGTTACACTTTAGTATGTTTACTGTAGCGGCTACCCGTTAGCAGATGAGAGGCTGGCCCAAAGCAATATTAAATAAATTAATAAACATTTAATTACGTCCCACATTATATTGCAAAGTTGAGGTTAGCTTACATTTATGTTAGCTTAGCTGAAACAGCCCGATAGATTGGAGTTTGTCAGCCTCTCATCTGCTAACTCCTAAAGTAATCAAAGTGAAACTAACTGGTAGGCTCCAGCTACACTCAGTGGCTGGAAGCCGTTCATAGCAGCTCTTGTAGGTTGAAATCAAGACAAACACATTAGTAATTCGTTAGAACAAAAAAACGATCTTTGTTGTATCAAGATAATGAAATTATAGGTCATTATCACGAGAAAACAGTGCATTAAAAAAAGAAGAACCCATGGTCATACTTCTCTTCTGTACTGTCGGTCTTTCAGAAGCAGAGCATCAAAAGACAATCTAGTTGGAGCTCATCTTCCCAAAGGAGCCCAGAAAATATTTTCACCATTTTTTAAAGAGAGTCACTACCATTAAAAAATACAGGCCAATAGAGTAGAATTTGGTAAGAAAAGTAAGAATTTAGTCAACAGCTGCATGTTTCATATTTATTATTTTGTTATTTGTTTATTATGGATTCAAGTATAAAAGCCATGTGTGTTCTCTCATGCTAGTTTTGCGCGTCTCATTTCCGTATGTCACGTTCATGCAGAAACCATAATTCAGCCTCTAGAATACAGCACTCTCCAAAAATGGAGGATGACTCAGGGTCTTCTTGACTGACCACTGGTAACATTGGCTTTTAGAAGACAAATATACTTCCTATCACCAGAAGGTTTGATAAGTATTAGGGTTTTAGATTACCACCAACAACGGTATAATCAGTTAAACAGGAAGAAAAAAAATCATTCACAATAAGAGGATTTAAGGCAGGACAGCCCGAACAGGTGTTAGAAGAGTGAAACAAATCCTCCTTTAATTTTGAGCTCCTGTGCTCTGTGACAGATAAAGCACCATCCGTTTTTCCAGTTATTATGGCAGCATAAGTCGAGAATTACTGTTACATCTGTGCTTTTCTTCTTCATTCTCAAGGCTTATCCAGCAGCTGCTTCTTGCTCAAATCTATTTCAGCTATTCTGCAGAAACTTTGGAAGGCCTTGGCAACACCGCACAGCTTTTGAGAAACTCTGGTGCCTTGACAATCAGAAATGCATCACTCTTGTTTTGGCAGCATGACTCCACAGGTCCACATCAAAGAGTGCAGGAGGGATTTACTCAGCCTAAAACTCACGGCTTTCCTTTCTGCCAGGGGTAGAAGTATTTATTTATTGATGTTGCTTTCAAGTTTGTGCAATATACCTGGTCAGTTGACACTGCTGAAGAAACCAAAAGAATACTGTTTTTATTAAAACATTGCCATAACCCTAACATGCATGTAAACAAAGACTTCTTCTGAGTAAATAACTCTTGCCAAATACAGACGTCATCTTGTTCCAAATCTTAATCTGATCTGATGTGTTCCTGCTGTAAGAGAGTTCATTTAACTCCTGAACCTTTCCAAATTTTAAAGAGTAACATTTTACACTTGTATCAATAGGTGTCATCAGTAATGAAGTCCCAATCTTTCTTTGGATCTGTTTTCTCACATTCACTTTCATTAAATGCCTGATGAAGGCATTTAATGAAATCTTTTTCATCAGAGTGCAAGGATCACTTTGTTATGTTGATTTTGTGTTGAACAGCTGTTTTGTTTCAGATTGCTGTGAAGAGTGTAAACTTATACATAAAGAGAAACACCAACTAAACTAGGTCTGATAAAACAACTGCTGACAGTTTATATTCTCTTCTCCTGACAAGATAAAAAAGGTGCTGCATGTCTCATCAATCCCCCAAGCAGGGCTTTTTTTGGTCTCTCTCCACGGAGGATACTGGTTTCATCCTGATACTCTGCTGTGTGGAAGTCAGGAGCAGACGTCAGGTTCAGAATTTACCATGAAATGGATTAAAGAGACATTTTCTAGCTCCTTTCAGTTGCCATAAAAAGCTGCTTAAAGCATTGAGGAAGCTTTCAGGGAAGCACAGTGAAGATCAAACCAACAAGTGTTTGATGAAGTGCCTCGTCTTTCCTCTGATGTTATCGTTTTACCTGAGGAGATGCCACAGTCCATTTGTCTTTACAGCAGCACAGTGAAGGAAGCACAGAGGAGAGACTCGATAAAAAGCAACTTCAGTATAAACACTTTCCATCATCGCTTATCTACAACAAGCACACCGGCATAACCTCACATCACAGTTATAGTATTTAAAGCCCTGCAGCTCCCCTTAGTTCCATTTAAACAACTTATTTATTTGACAGGACTGCTCGCAGGGGACTCCCCCTCACTGCTTTTAAGTGCCTCACTGTTGAATTTCTGCAACAGCGAGATACTTTCAGACACAGCAAGAAACTTCAGTCTACACTTAAAAAGTGACATTTGGAGAATTCTGCAGCTGCTAGACCAGCTCAGAGAGTAATTAACCGACTTCTTGAACTGTTTTGGCAATAAGAAAACAGCCTAAACAATAAATGTACCCTCAGAAGTAGAGCTTGTCACTTAATCAGAATTTTAATTTTTGGGCAAACAAATAAAAGTACCAATAATTTATTTAACCAGCAAGGTTTCTGATGCCAACTCGCAGCAGTGACAATGTTTTATTGTTTAGTGGACTAAAAAAGATCTCTGTGGAATAAAACTTCAGCTCCCAATTAAAACCTTACAGCTGCAACAGAAAGCCAGTTTTCCTTTTTGAGACACACTTTCCAGTTGCATTGATTTTGGAACCCTCTGTGGACAAACCAACCCCTCTCACCAGGTCACTAAGCTTATTTTGTGCCTGTGTATTTTGAAGAAAAAATCTCTCAGACTAAACAGTAAAATGTTTTGAATACAGTGAGTCTTTGCTTAAAAAATGTCTTTCTGCTAAGTGCTGTGATTTCTTTCGAGGAGCAGAGATTATAGACATGAAGATTAAACTATAGAAATTATAACCTTTATAACCGTCTAAAAATCCTCACAAGAGCCTGAAGTATGAAAAATTGGTTGACCTAAAACTCCACACTCAAGCTTTTGACAAAGAATGTTTTCCTCTCCTCACCAGTCCAAACAGCTGTTTAACTCTACAGTTGATCTTAATGTTCGGCTAAACTGAAATAAAGATTTTGTTCTAGCTTATCCAAAACAAAAAAAGCAATTTTAACCTACAAGTGGTATTTATATCTCACTTTCAAATACTCACAGCATCTTTCCCCTAGATTAAAGGCCTCATGAGTTGGATCTTTGTTGGAGTATAGGAGCAGTGAGCAAACATCCACTCTTCAGAGCCATAATGGGTCAGAAACAGTGTTTTTAGGTCACATCGTCCTTGCCTGAATCTACTCCACACTGCAGTCACAGAGACCGCAGTAATTAAGGCTGCACAAACTGTCCACCTCCAGGGGAACCCATGTGGACAAACCAGGGGAGTTACAGTGCACAGAGCATTGGGTACGGTACATTTTGGCATAATGACGGGAAAAAAGAAACAAAACATGACAACAACTAACACTGAAAAGAGGCTTGATTTTAATTCCCTTACTTGCAGTACAGTAACTGTTCAGTTTAAATCAAGTTTGAATCAACCTCCAGTCTAAAAATATGAAGCAATGCGAGCTAAAATTTGCAGGTTGTGGAGTGTCCACTTGTGGCTGGCTCCAGAAGTACTGGAAACCACAAACACACTGAGCCAAAGAGAAAAAAAAGCCGTTCTCACAGCAGGAATAAATAGAGATACACCAACATTTTGGCGACCGAAGATGGCCCGAAAATTCATTTTTGGTTTTTAGCTCAATGACTTTTATCACCCAAACAACACGGCCAAAATAATATGTTGTGATGACACAAGCAGAAACCAGATGAGGGGCAGACCTCTCTTATAGATCAGATCTATACCCTGTTCATTATTCAACAGACTAAACAGCCTCATGTTATTTATCTTATTTATATGACAGGATGGTTAAGTGTTCACAACTACCTTCTGCTCTCTTTATCGTGCACGTAGAGTTTCACCTCAATGCACACAGACACTTGGGCACACATCCACAAACACACACATACAAACATACAAGCGCACCGTAGCGCACAAAGAGTCCAGAAAAATAATGTCACAGCCACCACAAGGAATGCAGAAAAAAAATCTCAGGGAATAATTCTTTGAAGCATTGATATTAATTAATTTAGTACAAATGACTGGCATAATAACTTCTTTCAGTGTTTCGGTTTTTCGGCCTCGTTTTCTTCATTTTTGGTTTTTGGTTTAGGCCAAGAATTTTCATTTTGGTGCATCCCAAGAAATAAACATCTTTTACAGCCTGGAGGTTCTTAATGTGGAGGCTCAAAGCCTGCCTCATTTCAACATTGCCCCCACCGACGATTTGCTTTAAAACTCCTCTTAAGAAACAGATGGATCCATTTACAGCATGTATGTACATTCAAACTCCTATTCATACTGTGCTTTTTATGGTCTTTCTTGCCATCAATCTGGCTTCATGTTCTCTGAAAACCTCTGAATGAACTCCTCTCCGTTCATAAGCATTCATAAATAATAGAAGGAGTAGCTGACCTGTTCAGTAACGTCCTTATAGGTGACAAAGCAGGAATGATAATCAGTCATGATGCAGCAGACAACAGATCAACTAAACACTAAAGATTTGAGTCTGGGGGATGCAGACAATGCAGCGCTGAGTTTGTGTTCTTTCAACAAAAGCCTTAAATTACCTTTTTTTAATCAGCTTTATCTTATTAGAGTTTGATGAACGAGCTGTTTTGTAGGAGACTAAAAGACTCCCTCAGCATTATTTCTCCCCTAAACTAGGTTGAACCAAAGTTCGGTTGAGCAAGCACACAAACTCACAGGTTACATAACAGACACTAAGCTTATGTTTTATACTCTGTTCTTAAATCTTCTACCACACTTGTTTATAAAGTCAGAGGATACTCACGGCAGATTTCCAGACTCTCATCGGACCCATCCTCACAATCCGGCTCCCCATCACAGTGCCATCGCTTCGGGACACATTGGCCATTGCGACACACAAAGTCCACCTCCGCACAAGTCTTTCTCACTAGAGAAGGAGAGAAAGAAAGACAGACTCATTATTCAGAGAAAAGTAGAAGACAGGGAAAGAGAGGCTTCATGTTCTTTAATCAAACACTTCACATTAGAAATAGAAACCTATGAATAATAAGAAGGGTAAAGGGAGAAGGACTCGATCCGTGCTCACATCACAGGAATACGAATCACAGTCCAAACCTGACCCTTCCTCTCCACCCGCCTCCATCAGTACCCGGAGAATAGCTCACCAGCTTATGATCTGTTGTCTTTTCTCAAAGAAAAGCCTGAAACATCTTGTTTGCACTGGGGTGAGTGTGCAATACTCACATCACAAGGTTATGTGATGTCAAGAAAAAAAAAATCACCTGGAGCTAAAAAGTGACAGAGAGAGGGAGTGGAACATAGCAGAGGTTTTGATAATCTGACAGTTTGCTTACAGTTAAAATCCCATAAAGTGCTTTATTAAACACTTTCAGGGTTAATGACAGCGGCATCCAGATCTGTGTTCAACTTTGTCTTCAGTCAAAACGAGCTCTCTGGTTATGAGCTCTAAGTTTGGATCTTCTGACAGCCTATTTTATTGTTTATTTCATGTCCTCCTTCACACGCCTTATGATTTCATGAGCTGCCAGAAAACTTGAAACAGTCGTAGTTTAATGTTGAAATAATCTGTTGCTCAAAGTTTGTTTTGTTTCCTGCAGGCGGACCAGCTTCACAAAATGCATCGCGCTTGTTCTAGAAATGTCTCGAAACATTACTTAACATTGATTCACAGTCCAACAAACGATTAGTCAGGCCTACAAAAAAGGCAAAACACAGGAGGAGGACAAACTGTGAGCTACTGAGCATCTGCTCAGCCTGTTTGTATGTGACGCCCCCCCGCTGTGTCTGTGTGTGTGTGTGCCTGGCTCTCGTGTGCAGGCTGAAGGAGTATCCCTGTAATAGTACTTTGTTATGGAAGGAAACTTTAATAACGCGCTCCTGCACAGAGGTTTCCATCATTTAAAAGTCTGACCTGATGTGAGAAGAATCATTTGAAGGATATATTATGGATCAAGATCAATAATTAACAGGTATCAACATGATTAAAACTCTTTGCAAACCCAAATAGTGTTCACAGAGGTAGAGGCAATTAGGCGAAAGTCTGTTATCATCATTTCAGGGAGAATTAGACAAAAAGACAAAAATATTCCAATGTCATTTTTTTCCAGTATCATGCAGCCCTAATTGCAGATTACAAACAACGAAACTGAACTGAACAAAAACACAGCCCTGTTTTCTCTCTGTGGTGATTTTCTTTATCAATCCCAAAGGAGAAGCATGTTAATGTTACTGTTGCAAAGAGTGGTAACTTTCCTCCTTCGAGCAGTTCAGGTTTTTGTTTTTCATTCAACTTCTTAATCATCAGCTCAGTTCGTGGCTGTAAAATTAAAAAGGTTTCCCACCAAACATTTCTCCTCCTACATTTTTAAACATGGTTAATCATGCAAACTCTATTAGCAATTAGCTCATGCAATTATTCTTCCATTCAACCAATCTTAGCAGTGGATTTAAAAGAAAAACTGCAAATATCAAGAGTCTGATACAAAGAATAGAGTTGATGAGGTAATCTTGATGGTTTTTGAGGGAGAATTTGGGAGTGTTTCAAGCCATTTTAGAGATTTTAAAAGTTTCTGTAACAACAAAACGCTTGGCTCTCAGTACCTTCATGTCCACACACACATACTTGAGTCTTGCCTTTCTTCTGTTTCTGACCAGAATACAAATAAAAAAGTTAGAAAGCTCTTTGCTCAAAGAAGCTAAATAACAGACAGTCACATGCAGCAAAACTTTAGATTTAAAGTTATTGGCAGAGAAAGGCATGTTGTGTTTTGATTGACGGATGGTAAACGCTCATCGTCCTTCATATGAATTTGTTTTCTGAAAGGTAAATGCAACAATGCATCACACGAGTTACTCAAACAACACGGGTCAAACTTGCTCCTATTTTTAGTAATATTCTGTGACCATCTATTATTTTCAGTTGCTTTACAGTTTAAATGTAACCAAGCACAAACCTCAGGTGCTGAGAAGGAGAGTAATTACCAAAGGACAGAACAAAGCAGCTCTTTACTGTGTCCACTTAAAGTTGGTAACAGGATCCATGGAAAACCCAGGACCCATGAGTCTATATTAAAATGAAAACTGCTGTTTGCTCTTCAAATATTTAAAATATTTGTTCTTTTAATGTGAGTACCACATGTTAATGGGACAAATGTCTTCACAGGGTTCTTTACAAAAATGCCAGATATACCAACAGTAGCTGGTTTCATGTGTAGCTGTAGGAAAGCACACACCACTGGACTTGGTCCTGCAGCCATTAGATTAAAGGTACTTAATCATGACTTTCAGGATTCTTTGTTAAAGCATCGTCCTTTCAGCGGAATGATGTTTTCTACTTTTTCTCTTTACTGCACTTGCTTTCTTCCTTTCTCTCAATCATTTCCTTTACTCGTTCCTCTCTCCCACCCCCTCGGTTTCACATGACCCAGATAGATGAGGGACAAAAGCAAACAGAAGAAGATCTGAAATGTATTGGACACACAAGCTTACACACACACAAGCTCACACACATCCATATTTAGCTCTGCTCTATCTGCTACCTTCCCATCACCGGGCCATTCTGTCCCAAAGGATGCTTGGAAGGCTCGTAGTGAGGCCAAGCTAACATGACAGGAACTGAATGTGACATGTGACATCGGTGTTGATGTGAAATGGAAGAGAAGCTCCATCTGTGCTGTCCATGGCTACTTGATACTGCATTACATTAAAAAGAAAGAAAAGGTTAATTCTGAGTCTCTCCATATGACTGTCATAAGGGTACAGGACATTTTACACTCATATGACATTGAAGCACCCAGACTAATTAACAGAGTTTAACTCTATAATGTGGAAGCATCTTAACAATTAATTCATGAAATCCACCGCCTTGTGTCCTAATTGCCTTTTCCTGCAGGATCAGAGGGGATCTACATGCAAAAAGGTCCAATGACAGAGACATAGGAAGTCTTCAAACCTAGCTAAAAATACAAATCCCTGAGCAAAAGCTCTTTATTTAATCAAGTAAAACCTCCACTTGTCTTTCTGTACTGCATAATGGCAATGTGACTTGATCTTTGACTTTTAAGGTGCAGAATGCTAATCAGCTGGATCTTTTTCATAATTAGCAGATTAAATTTGACATCAAAGCAAAAAACTCTGGGCATGTAATTGCCTCTTTGAGTCAACACTGAACTAAAGAAACTGTTGGTCAAAAGTTACTGGGAACTATTTAAAAAAGAGGTTTTTCCTCAAAGAGCTCGAGGAGGCTAATTTCGATGTGGTTATTTTACAATTATAATAATTCATAAACTTCTGTGTCTTTGTTTTGTTTTATATGACACTACAAACAGAGGGATGTTTTGAAGCAATCGGTTTCCTGGTTGTAATACCAACTGGTCTAAAAGATAACACACTCTGTAAAGAGTCAAGTATTGTATACATCTATGCAGGAGAGTAGAATCTGTATCCAATTGGTTTGACAAGTGTGCCTAAAGCTAGCAGGCCAGCCTGCGGTCCTCTCTGCAGATTAACCTCCACATGTCTCTGCTGGTTACTTGATCCACTATAGTAGTGCTATGCGAGTTAAACTGTATACAGCTTTGTCTCCATTTTTTAGATAAAATACTGACAAAACACACCACGCTACAATATTCCATCTGTCCCCTGCACTTATTCATGTTAGAAAAGCATAACAGCATTGGAACATTATCCATTAACCAGGCATCTTCAGCCATACAATAATACAAATATGGATGATTAGTATAACCGACGAGTAAGCACCAACCACGGTGAGAGCATTTCTAACCAATGTATGCTGCAGTGTTGCAGTTTTATCATTCACATCTCTTCTAGGAAAAAAAACAATGCTGGCGGGAAACAAAGCAGATTTTGGTGAATGCACCAGCACAGGCCCTGTCTGGGTGAGAAGTTCTCCAACACCCAGTGAGGTGACCTTTCATGATTCTCCCCTGACTGTCTGTCCAGCTTCATTTACATATTTCTCACTTTGGCAGGAAAACCTGCTCCATTATAACAAAAACAGACGGTCATTCTTTCGCCCACACACCAGGCCTCATCATCAGTGTGATACAATACATTTCTAGCCCACATATACATAGGAGCAATAAAACCGGCCAGCGATCCTGACAGAATGAAAGCCGAGACAGTTCTATTCTAACAACAGTGAATTGTTCACTTTTGTGGAGGATGAGAAGGAAGGACAAAGGCAATGAAGACAAGTGTTTTCAGATTAGGCTGGTGGCTTTGTTTTGTTTTCCAACTACAACATTTTCTGGGGAAAGATTTTGGTCAACTTGCAGTCCAGAGACAGAAACAGCTCAGCTCAGCTCCCCCAAGGACCAGCTGAAGAGCTTCCAAGAGACTGACTTCTAACAGAAAATTATTTGATTTATTTTACCAGCTTTAGTCACCAATCTGTTCGTGAGGAAGAGGAGGACACCTCGTTAGATGTGCTGGTTCACACAGAATGGTTTCAACAATGCTTTCCATAAACTGGACATCATACCGCTGGGCTTGACGTGAGGTCGCCACAAAAACTGCTCCGCCTGATGACTACTCACAAACTCCCCATTCATTCCAGATGGGCTGTGGTCAAACTTTAAAAAAATAAATTCACCTCATAGAAATGTTTCTCACATCCGTATGCTGTGGTGATATGAAGATATTACTGGGCTGCATTATGTTCAAGTCAAGTCCTCTTTTTTTTTCAGAAAAGTTTATTTTTTCATTATTTAAGACTTTTAAAACAGGGATTTACGTCACGTTTCAGAATGAGAAATACTTAATTAATCCCAGAGGGAAATTCAGTGTTACCGTTGCTCTTACATGGTACAGCAGTTGGGACTCAGAAGACTCCCACTTCAAGATGATTGACAGGTACCGTTGTTGCGTCATTTTTTTTTTTCAGGAATAGTACAATACGATGGGAAAGACAGCCAAGAAGAGATTAGACTTTTGAAAGAAAAAAAAATCTCTGTTTCCAGGTTCCACTCAGATTGTCTACTGCGCAGACTCTGACTACACAATGGCGGCGCATCTGACGGGGGTATTTTGGCTTCAAAACTGTACAACTGGAAAAAGCTGAACTAACAGCAGCTCAGCTCCCAGCGCCCTCCCATGATCCTGTGTCCATCAAGGAAAGTCACTGGGTGAATTCTGTTATAGGAAATGCTCTATTTAGAGTGTTTCACTTTTACCAGGTTTGTTTTCACTAAGCATGAGACCTCTGTGGGTAATTCAGCCCTTGGTTAAAACCTCAAATGATGAGAACTGATGGCTCATTTTGAGACCCATTAAAGTTAACAGCCTGCCCTGCTGTTGCTCCTGCACTGCCCTGTGTGCAAAGATGCAGCTTCAGAAAAAATTAGTGTAGAAATGCTGTACCACTAATAAAATGAAAGTCAACCAGGGGACGATGAGGCCAACCCAGTTTTGAGGAGGTCAGAGAATTCTGTAACTCTGGGACTTTCTGCTGTTTTGCCCATTTACTTTGATATAAATCTTATAAATAAAATTCCAAATGTCTTAATGAAGTAACATGTCCACCATGTTACCTGTCTCTTTAATATCTTTCTGATCAACAGTGTAAATGAATGGAAGCTTATGTCTCAGAGGAATGAGAAAGTGTGGACTATCAAGACAATGAGGTGTATGCTGGGTTTTCATTGTTTACTTTAGTATTCTGATCCACCCAGGTGTGTCCTGAGGAATTACAGCGCAGCTGTGGTGAAAAGGTTATGAACATCATATCAAACTGAAAAGATAGAAACACCATCATCTAAAGCTGTGGTCCCCAAACTACGGCCGGGCCCTCTGAACAATACTAGAGACGCATTATGATGCTTTTTTTTTTTCCATCTAGCCACGGCACGCGATAGAGACTGATACACACATAGAACATGACATAAATAGTGTTATTTATTTCACTAATAGTGTTATTATTTATTTCCTGACTTTTTTTCTGTGATGATCCTGGAAAGTGTTATTAAAACTTGGTTCTGCGTTAACAATCAATGTTTATGTTTAGGCAGTAGGCACCCCTGCGATTGTCACTTTTTCAATTACAAACTGACCCTGGCCCCCCATCAGAGAAGGGGAAAGTCATGTGGCCCTCACAGGAAAAAGTTGGGGGACCCCTGATCTAAAGGATAATAGTAAAGAATATTTCCCATTACAAAGACATGATTAAATTCACCTTTGATCTTTTTGAAGAGAATGACTTTGAAAAAATGTTGTCACTACATCACTTCACATGTAACAATTTCACATTAATGTCTAAATTGGTAGGACATTAAAAGGGCCAACAAGAAGTCATGGGGATGCCACAGTCAAAGTCTTATCAATTTATCTAAGTGAGCATTGAGATTTCACATTCAAAGGAAATGAGCTGATGGTAGAGAAAAAAATGACCCTATAGTCATTACATCATGAAAGTATACATAAATTATATTGGAATAACCCTCATCATCCTCAAAAAAATAAATATAATAAATATAACAGGAGTGTTGTGTGTGACCATCTGATAGAGCGATGTCTATAAAGCATCTTATTAAAGGAGAGTAAAAGCACATCTGTGTGGACACAGTCTAAAAATCAACCTGTATTTACTCTGTCAGCATAATCTGGAAACAATCCCTCTGATGATTCATTTCATAGACTCCTGTAATGTAAACACTCCTGTGCACTAATATCACCATCTGACTCTTTGGAGCTCTGATTCTATACTTAAAAGAAACAATTAGGTATAATGGACTTATTCAGAAAAGACTGTGCTAAAGGCCTGGAAAAAAGCACCAGAACAAAAAAAAAACAACAACAAAACAAAACAACTGCTTCAGCAAGTAAAAATGAGTTTAAGCTTTTATGTCAGAAATAAACAAAGATTTCCACTATTTTATGAAAGTTAAACTCAGCTCTCCCTGGTTGAGCTGTATATCTCAGTATTAAATATTCAGTGTTCCCTCAAACTCAGAGGAAACCTGGAAAGGCTGCCCAATATTTTTAACCTGCCGAGAAGGACACCAATGAGTTTTACATTCTCCATTTTTGCACAGTGCTTGGTGCATTCTCTGATGCAGATGATCAGTGCTTTAGCAGGAGGGGCATACTGACAGATCTCCTCATCTCTCTGATCTAGACCTCTGCTCTAAAAATATGAAGCCTGTGCAGAAGTGCCTAAAACTGCTGTTCTTCCAGAGTCCACTTCAGACTGGCTGCAGAAATACCAGAAACCACACACACTTCAAGCCTAAAAAGGAGATCATTCCAGCAGAAAGTAGCATGTTAACAGTATGGTTGAGTTCAGTATTTCCAATATGGCACCAGTCAATGATAAGCTTCACAACTCTGTATCAGAAACAAATCAGTGATGTCACAGAAACTACGTCCAATACAGTCTGTGATCTAGACGCACTGTCTCGGGTTAATAACAGACTGTCCCATACCCCGGGTTCAGCTGGCTGCTGCCAAAGTCACTCTGAAAAACAGGAAAGCTATCTTTGTTGTGTGTGTTTGTTGGGGGCCAAAATAAAGCAAGTTGATCAAATTCAAGAAGTTTTGTCTGTTTGTTGTTTTCATGCTGTGTGAGGGACTGAAGCTCAACAGTTTTGTAGTCGTCAGGGTTTAAATTGTAACCGACTGGCTTCTTACCACAGGAGTTCTCGTCGCTGCCGTCGGAGCAGTCCTCGTCACCATCACACTGCCAGATGGACGGGATGCAGCGACCGTTTCCACACTGGAACTGGTTTGTTTCACATTCTGTCTTTGTACCTGCAGGGAAAAAACAGACACACGGGGGCTATGAGCATCTCTGAAGTGATTAAATTAAACTGGTTTTTATTGCTCAAATTCTCTGTTTAAATAGGCGTCATTTTCTTGGATCTAGCCGGACTCCCTGCAGTGCTGTAATTTCTAAACAGATTGTTTCAAACAGAACTAGCTGACACTTAGAGCAGCTCCCTGGAGACATGCTACCTCTACGTGTTGAATTTCTACAGTAATTCAGTTCCCTCTCATCCCGTTTCCAATTTTTATAACTCTGCCTCACATCAGATGAGATCTCCGTTTGGGAATTACAGTGAAATAACTTCCACTTCCTCCTCGAGTCCCATCTGTCTCTCTCTATGCTTTTTAGAAAAACTGTCATCTCACTTCTGGCGATTTCATTTTAAACATTAAGATGAACCCATGTCAGTAACAGCACCAGAGGAAAACCGATCTGTGTCCTGGAAATGTCTGTTAGTCACCATCTGTTCTGTCACTAAAGGACACAGAGTGTCAAAAAGGTGGAACAGTGGGAAAGGAACAGGCAGGATGGAGATCTTTTAATTTTTAAGACACCAGTTTTGAGACTACACCTGGTTTGCAAATATGTCCTCAATGATAAATCGAAAAATATCAGAATGTTTTGTTCACCTCTGTGGATTAATAACATTAAGGCCAGAAGGGAAGGAATGATAAAATGTGGCAGAAGTCTGGAAGAGCAGGAAGAGAACCAGACACTACCAAACTAAATCATGCATGAGCTCACAGATTTGTCTGGGTCTCCATCTGATAAAAGTGCAAAGCAATCCAAAAAGTGCAGGACGTGAGGTTAGAGAATTATTATAAAAGGCAAACATTGAAACTTGACTGCTGAAGGATGAGGAAAATATATAAAATTCAGGGATCCTGGAGGACTCTGAGCAGCACAACCCTCTCTTTACCAAAAAAACCACCCAGACAGTAAATCATGTTTTGACACAAAATTACCACAGACAGCAGGATAGAAGTTTTATTTTCCATTCAGCAGAGGAAAAAGTGGAATTAGAGACTCCGTAGTTTTTGCAGTGCAGCATGCAATCTGTCACACTGGAGGCGATGAGAGTTCCAAGTCTTAAAATAACGCAGTCTGACCTTGAAGCTCCCTTCAGTCTGGGCTGTGTGTCGTCCAGGTGGGTAAATGGAGCACTCAGTGATAAAAACCCTGAAGAGCTCAGAGGTTACCTTTGTTTCATAAAAAGGTCAAAAATATCATTTTAAACTTTAGTGGAAGTTGATAAAAGTTTAAGAAAAGAGAAGAAGCCTGAAGCATCACATGTTTCTGTACTTCAGGATTTGGTATAAAATCTTTTTGTCACAGAGTAAGAAGCGAAGCGTTTTAACTGGGTCAAAAGCTCCTTAAAGGAGAGAGTCATCTCTGCTGATTTGATTGTTACTGCTTCAGTGAAAGGCCTGGAGCACCTCAGGTTTGCTCAACTGAAGGCGGACATGAATGAGCACATTTGATCTGGATAAAATCTGATATTCTAATGAAGGTAATGGTTAAAAAAACCCAATCAACAAGTCACAGTTAAACAAACACTAAGCTAAAAAAGTCAGGAGCTTACAGCTTCTTAATCAATAGGACATTTAATGAGACAGACTGTTATGTAGCCGCCGCTTTGGCTTTTTTCCCCATTGTTAAAATCACTACACAAAAGTTGGCATGGTCACCTCTCCCCAGAACATCTTTGTAAAACAACCTAAGGCATTACTTTTTTATATTTTTGGGACTCAATGACAAATGGGTAGAAAACATTTAAAATTCAGTCCTCTTCAGCAGGCAAATGAGAAAACAGACATATTACTGCAGTATATCCCTTTGTGGACCATACATCTGGCTCAAAGTGTGTCCATTAAAAAGGGTTTGCTGTTGACACTGACGGGTTAAGAGTGATATTTACCTAAAAATAAAATACCTAATTTTTTCCCCCACAACATTCAATTTAAGATTTTAATGGGTGTTTTTTCCCTCTCAAGAAAAAAAAAACACTCCCAGTCATACGAAAATTACATGAATCAAGTTTGGCCTCCATCTTGTTAAAATATTTTCCCAAACCAAACAGAATTTCCCTCCAAGAGTCACAGTGTGTGTCATAAAATGTTGATTATGTTGTTCAAACGTAGGCAGGTTTGACAAACACTCAAGGCTGAGTACTTTCACAGTATATGAACATGAAACTCTCTGATCGATATTTAGTCACATTTAAAAACAAACACAAGCCTTTAAAAGTCTTTACAAGTACAAAACCTGACAGGACCTACCATCATGAAAAATTGACATTTTTCAGACATTGCAACAACTTACAACTGGACTAAGGCAAGAAAAAAATCTTGATTTTTAATTTTTTTTAATCTTCTGCAGAAAATAGTTTGAATTAATTGATATATTACCCAGCCCTATGTGAAAGTAAGATAACCTTGTAGAACAGGAGCCGTGCTGTTTTAAGGCTGTCTTTGTTGGTTTGGTACTTTACTTAACTGCAAAATAATGCTTGTTGGATCTGAGTGAACCATTTAAAAACACTAAAGTCACAAAAAGACATCTTAAGGTAACAGTGCACCAATAACCTGTTTGTTCAGCAGGATAAAATTGTTGCGCTTTTTGGACATGGGTGCCTTCGAGTCCAAACCCACCGATTACTGTGCAGCCCCCCCTTACTCTGGAGTCTCATGTCAATGCAAGTCAACAGTGTTCTGTTCGTTATTTTTTAGTTTATTAAAGTCCATTTAATTTCAAAAGTGGGATAATTTAGAGTTTCCTCTCTGGGCTCAAGAAAGTTTACAGAATAAAAAAAAATCTTATCTTAACAGCCCAACTCAGAGCTGCTGGTCTGGAGAAACTGCTGGAGTTATTCCAGGCCGAGGCACCTTAAAAAGTAAGGGGCCCAACTTGACCTGTGATGAAATCAGTCAGAGGAGCACAACTTCCTCTAAATGCATCACATACATCACATAAACTGATAAGATAAAAGCAAATGTCTCAACAGCTCCTAAAGTGAATTTCTGAAGAGAATATTTCATCTTGTTATCCGTGTGGTTCTGCTATCAAAACCCTTCACAACACGAGAGGAGGTAAAAACAGAGGCAACCATGCCAACAGCCTGGAGACTTCCATTCAGCCAAGACGACACCAGCTGTACTCGCTCCACAGTCAAGCTACAGAATGGAGAGTAGGCTGACCTTTCATCCGCATTACCATTTCAATTACCACAATCAGAGAATAATGGATAGCATTGTATCGGCCTGCATTTAAATCAGAACAAATGCAGCACATCAATGTATCAAACAAATAACTTGTGATATACAGATGGATGAGGAATGATCAGGAGAGCGGAACATTTCTGAGTGCACTACACCACCAGGGGACACTTCACCAGAACACCTGCATGAGCTTGTTTGTCGACCGCTTTTCAAACCATTCATTGAACTGTGTTCTCAAAGGTTCTTGTGGGGTTTAAGAAAAGGATTCTGTGAAAGAAAGCCAACTTCCTTCAACCTCGTCCAAACATGTCTCTATGGACCTCACACGGTGCTCACAAGGAAAGGAAGGACTGCAAAAGACCCCCAAATCTGACAATTACATCTCAGTTCCTAACTCTTAATGCTCCAAGATTCAAACAGCTCAATGACAGAGTACGATTTCATTTTAAGTTACATGTTAACAAGTTAGTTCATTTACCCTGCCTGACTTTTGCTTCTGCAGTGTTGAAAATCAAAAAAACACGAGGCTTTTGGCTCTGAGCCTGACTTTTGCTTCAACTTATTGCCTTTGAAATCGATCAAAGACAGCCTCAGATGTAAGGAGACATGCACCACAATAGCTAGCAGCACTGCAGCTGACATGTTTCACACCACCGCATCAAGAGAGGCAGCCGTCATAACGTGCTCAGGAAGGCTGTGTACAAAGATTCTATGGAGGCCAGACCAAACCCTGAACCACATCCCCACATTATCTTCACACTTCCACTTTCATTCTGACGGCTGGTTGGACTTCTTTTTCAAATGAGTATCTATCCATCACACCTCCAGGTAGTAAACTATAACTCATCACTCCTAAAAACATACTGATGAGTCCTGCTGCAGCTTCACTACATCACTTCAGGGAAAACTCGACATTGTGCATGGGACTGGTGAGCTTGCGTGCAGCTGCTAACCCCTTTCATGATGCAGCCCATGCTCATTTCATGTGCTGATGTTGCTTCTGGGGCATTTTGGATCTCAGCAGTCGGTGACGCAACATAAGAAATCATCATCTTCAACTACTGTTGCTCCTATGAAACCTCATTTCACCAACACTTACTGTCGACCAGGGCAAGATTTCCACAAACTGACCGGTTGCACAAGTAGCATCCTTTACTGGCAGAGTTCATTTTAGGGGATTTTAACTTTCACTGGATAGGCTAGCTTGGGATAGAGACGGGGAATCTGGGGAGAGAGAGAGGGATGATCTGCACCAAATCCAATTGGATCCCAAATTCCATGACCAGTACAAACAGGACTTGGGTCTCTATACATGAGACTCCTGCTCTACAAACATGGCCACATAAAAAATAGCATCTTTTGACAGCGTCTTGAGCTTTTTAGTACCTTTTGACAGATTGGACCAGTGAAGATGAAACCAGCCCTTACTTGAAAAGAAGGCACATAAAATGCAGAATTAAAAAGCTTGTTCAATAAATCTACATTACACAAAGTGCTTTCAGAAGCTTGTTCATTCAAACAATTATTTGGGCTCAGCTGCTCTCAAATTTTTAATAATCCCTGCCAAACAAACAGGTATTAATTAAACTGACATACAGTTTTCAAGTCTCTGATCAGGGAATCCTACCTCTTAGTGCAATTTGGTTCTCCTCCAGCACTTTGATGCGACTTTCCAAACATGATTGGCTTATTTTATTACTATTTCTGTAATTTTGAAACAGTTCCTAACAGTGCCATGTACTCTTGGAAGCAGCTTAATGATCTGGAGCAGCAATCTACAAATGTTCCCTCCTTTGACACATTTTATCCTGTCAAGAAGAAAAAAAACAGCTCACGCCTCTCTGATGCAAGCAGAGATTGTTGAGTGAAGAGGAAGTTAAAGAAGCGCTCAGCAAACACACTCCCACTGTGAATGGAGGAAAGTAAATAAGGCAAGAGCAGAGCAACCGTCTCCTGTCATTAATGAGACGAGGCTTCATGGAAGATCTCTAAATATTGAGTCATACAGGAACACAGGAGCCAAATCTAAGACGTCCTAGAATCTGATGAATTATTTCTCAAACCAACACATTCAATGGATCTTCAAAATGTGCCACATTAACCAGCTGTAAAGTCAGTTAAGATGATTGGATACGATTGTGGTGAGCAGATTAACTTAATTACAAAAGTAGCAAACTTATTTCTTAACTTTCAAGCTGTCATTTATGAATTATTTACAACCCTTAAAGGACATCTGAATTGTGTTATGCATGTTGCAATTTACGGAGGAAAAGCTGGGACTGTAGTTAGATACTTTTAGGCTATATCGTGATACATGGTATACCTCTCAATATTCAGATTTCTCCTTTAAGTCACTGTATAAATGTTAAATTTAACCCTTTGATGCAAAAAAAATGACACCAGGATAATGATTCAAGCAATTTTGCAAAAAGGGGAAAACCACAATCAGGTATAGTTTATGACTGTTTATATTTTTCTGAGATTACAACTATGAAGACCAATTACAATTTGAAAATAACATGAACTACAGTTAGAGATGACGTCATCTTACTTTCACTTATATAAATCAGCTACCTAGATGTTGTTGTGTGAAACGATGAATTCAGACTCGAACCTGACCGGAGTAAAAGCACCAGTCCTCACTGAAAATACCGTTTAGAATTTCAAACCATTTCCTGGTGTAGAAAGAAAAAAAATAACACCCCTCCAAACATCTACACCATTGTCTTAGCTCGTATTGTGTCCTCTTTATCTTAAAGAACCCCTGGTATGATGTCATAATGTTGACTTTGGTTTTGCTCACGCCATTGTGTATTCTGTTAAAAGGATTTTTGGAAGTCATTTAGCACACAGTGAGAGGGGCCATGGCCATGAGCACCACTTTCATCATAATTCATCCATTAATGCAGCTCATGCAAGACTGTCTGCTACACTCCATGACTGACAATCTGTGTAAGTCACTGAAACCAAGTCTCCAGGCTCCATGACATGAATCTTTAAGGTCAAGTTTATCTGAAGTTCATAATAACCTAGAATAACTTCAGAAGTGCCTTACAGTGACAGATGGATTAACATGTAGATTCAGGCTCACACACAGTATGTAAATGAAGTCAAACATATTCCAAACTTACATTACGTGTGTCGAGACAAATGTTTCAAAGCAAAGTCTCAGGCAGCTGAGATTTGTGTCCGTTGATGATTGTTCAACAGAAAAACTATGGCCTTGGATAAAAAAAATTGAAGCTGCTGAAGAAAAAAAGGTTGTTAAAGAAACTTGGATTCATCTTTTGAAGAAAAGTCTAAGGAAATATCAGCAAAAGAGTAAAATCATGCTGCTATCAACAATTCAAGGCCCTGACAAAGGCCAGGTGGACAAAAAAAACAGACCGTCACAGTTTGAAAACTGAAACAAGTACACAGAGTTCTCTTCAGGGGCAGAGAGGTGGGATGAAAAGAAAGCACCGTTCATCGCTCTAATATCACAATGTGACCAAAAGCAGTCCACTTTAAACACACAACACCTCCTAATAGGAACATACAAAAATTATAGATGGCACCAACAATAACAGGTCATTTATATCAAGACAGCATATTATTTTGTACGACAGTATGAGACTTTACAGACCCATAAAGGTCACCAAAGAACATCAGATGATGTTTGTTTCTCAGAAAACTTTGTGATTTATTGTGTTTAAGTCTGTCACCATTCGTTTTGGCAGACTGGTTTCTTTTGGAGACAAGGACCTGTGTAAACAGCTCCACTCCCACTATTCTGTCTGCAATGAAACTGGAGCAAAACTAAACTAAAAAAAAGCAGCACTCCAAGAAAACATCCCAGCATAAGCTCAGCTGGTATACTCTTCTTGAAGGTACGTGAACTTCCATCAAATTGTTCACAAACAAAGCTTTCATCCTGCAAGCTTGATCTCCTGCATGTGAAGTTATTACACAGAGCTGACAAAATGCAGGCAGACTTTGGATGAAAGATTCACAGACCCTGATTTAAAGGATTATACCATTACATTTATACACCAATGTGCACTGAAGATCAATCACTCTATTATAAGTCTGTATCTCACAGTAAATAATGTAACAAAATAAAACTAGGGCTGCAACTATTATTTTCAAAATTGATGAATCTATCCATTATTTGAGTTGTTTGGTCCATAAAATGTCAGAAAATGGTGAAAAATTTCAGTGTTTCCGACAGTCAAAGATGACATCATCAGATGTCTTGTTTGCAAAACAAAGATATTCAGGACTGTCATAGAGGAGCAAAAAAAAAAAAAAGAAAGAAAGAAAGAAAGAAAATACTCACAACCGATAAATCAGTTATCAAAATAGTTAACGATTAGTTTAGTAATTGATTAATAATTATTTGATTAATTATTGCAGCTCTAAAAAGAACTGAATCACTTTGTGCCGAAAGAGCAAGAACTTTGAATAAAAGGCCAGAAATTCACTGCCATCAGCATCATGAGTAGTTATTTGAAAGGAAACTGAAAGTCTGGACTCATCACGAGTCTGACCTACTGCCCACTGCTGATGGAGTAAACCTGGGTCAGAGTACATTCTTAAATCACTTTAAGAATCACTTCAAGAAAAGCTGAGTGACCTCTTAGCCACAAGTCCATCATGAGGAAATGTGAAACAGAAATGTTATAACAGTGCATCAGCGTTTAAGAGAAATAAATACCCGTCAGCTTTCCTGGCTCATGATTTGAGCTGCAAAAAAAGTGAAAACATTGAGTCAACAGTTGCACAAAAAATATCCAAACACAATCAGCTGGGACAGAACACAAAACGTCCCCTGTAAATATGGAATTAAATGCGTTATTTTGATCCCTGATTATTTTTAGTTGTGAATTACTTTCGAAAAATACAGACAGAAGAAAAGAACCTTTCTGCCACTGCCAAAGGTGGCCTAGAATTTTCACCTGCCTCAGCCAGCATTATCCCAGCATTTGGCAGGAAGCACATGCTAATTTTGTTCCTTGGTTTGCATTTCAGCACATTCCGAACCCATTCAAACAGGGGATACATAAGAGAGCGAGAGAACAAGAACACAGGAGCTAAAACAGCTGGTTTTACACAGAATTAACCGAGGGCTGCATAGAGAGATGCTACAAGGAGAATAAGGATTAGATTTTCTCTGTGACTCAGTCAAAGCCACTCGAACAAACTCCTGTAGAGAAACATAGAGCTACACACGAGTTCATTTTCACTTTACCATCAGTTTGGAAATGACTGTCATTTGTTCCTGATCAGCTTAAGAAACATTTGAAGACTGTGTTCTCAAAATGCTGAAAATATACTAATTAAACCGTTAAACAGTCTGCTCCAACTAGCACCCCGGGGATGCTGTGCTGGATGTACAGAGCCTGAGTGAGGCAAATATATGAGAAAATGTCTCAAATATGTTATATGTTTTATATTAGTTTGCTAGTAATGCGTATCATAGTTTTAACAAACACTAAGCTGCAGACAGATATTTCCCAGTGTCTTGTTTAAGTGTGTATTCTCTTGGGTTACTTCTCCAGCATCTCTCCAAAGACACCCATTGACTTGCTGTCTGTAGAACTGCACACCCCGCACTTTGATCCAATCAGCACGATAACTGATATCAATACTAACCTAAAGTGTACAAACCTGTACCAGTGTTTTCCTTTTCTCTGCAGTGTCAGGATTTCTAGCTGACATTTAGAGTCTGAATTCTCTGAGCTGTAAACGGCTGCCACAAAATCAAACACTGAGCTTTCATTGCTTTGTCGTGTGCAGGAGATCTAGTATGAGTTCATAATGGAAATGCAGTAGAAAGGACACAAATAGAGATCAGAGAGCTGATGACAACCTGGAAATTTGACCAGAAAGGATGAACTACGAAGCCAAATGACTTGGTAACAAGGAATGTCATGCCTCAGGCCAGATGTTTGTCCTCTCACAAAGCTGGTTCTCTTTTTTTTAAACCTGGCCTGATTGCCACAATGCTTTTTTCCAGCACACCTAAACTGCTCTGTAAGTTATGTTTCTCATTTTTAACCAACTACAAGTCATCTTCAATAATTGTACATATTGTAATTTCTTTAATGAGCAGAGTAGATTCTCAGTAGATGACAAAAATTAATGTGAAAAGACTCAAATACAAGTTTGTGAGGCCACAGAACAAAGCCTGCAGTTCTGTTCCAAACAGGATGTTCATGTATGCAGCTAATAAGATGAGCTCGGTCCCCATTTTCGACCAAGACTGTTAGATCACTGATGACACTACAGATGCTCATCACTGATTACATTACATCAAAAAATAATTGAACCCTAACTCTGCTAAAAATGTCAGGGCTTTTGGTTTCACTTTCTCAGAAGGACAGTTCCAATGTCACACGCAATTCTTGGTCAAATGAAAGAAATAATCTGTATCGAGTTTTAAATCCAAGCAAGCTGCACATGTGTGGTTTAAATCTTAGAAATGAACCAATACTTCATTGGCATCAACTAATCTGTGTTTTCAATGACATCGTTTTAACAGCATTTGTCCAGGAATGTAGACGTTTATTCCACCAAAGGTCACTCTTACTAGTCTGCAAAACAAATACCGAAATAACAAATATCTTGTCTCTGTAGTGCATTCAGTTGAATAAAGGATTAAACAGGATTCGCAAACCATTAAATTCTGTTATTTACATTTTACACAACGTCCCAACTTCATTGGAATTGGGTTGTATTTTGAACTATGAGAACAGAGACAAAGTTGCATCGATCTTTGTCTCCAGACTGGTGGTTCTAGCAATGCAAAATTAGCAACTCTGCAAACCAATTTGACATTGTTTCACATTACCTGCATACTCTGTGATCCTGTGTTAAACAAACTGTGTTCAATTTCAAGTGTTTTCTTTCCTCCACATTAGCTGGTTGGCGAACATTAAATTTCCATTTAAACGATTAAAACGTTGTAGCTTTGGAACATCACTACTTTCCTCATGTCTTCAAGGGCAAATCAAGCTGAAAATACCCACAACGAAGAAGAGGATGAGGAAGAAGATCTGAGTTAGCAGAGAAACGCAAAGACACAAGAGTTTTTTTTTCAGGTGGTTTATGTTCCAAGTATGCAGTCAGTCAAACCGGAGGCCATAGCACAGCCTTGGAACGAGTTAGTGCTATGAGTGTTTATAACTGAAGTGACATTGTTCAGTCTGTTCTGGTTGGTATTTCTATTTCAGTTATGATGCAAACCCTAAAAACTCAAGTCAAAACTATATTCAGCTCTACTCTTGTAGCCCAGTTCAGGGTTTTTTTTTCTCCCTCACAGTGGCCCTTTGAGTTTTTAGGTCAGTGTTCTCTGTGCACATGGTGCTCAGAGGCCTACATCATCTTTCAAAGACCAATTATTCAAATACTACAATCAGTGGGAGGCACAAGCTTGAAATCATAGATTATTCAAGATGACTATTATACCTCTGCTGGTACTCCGAGTAGGCATGGAGCTGCTGTGGAACCCCCCCTCAATAGTAAATCATGGTGAGCTTTATACATGCTGTCAAACTGGAGGTCATGGTAATGTAATTTTCCCCAGTAACAGAAATGGTTGCAGTGTTCTCCTCCTCCTCCTCCCTCTGTCCACCACCCCGCCCACTTCAAGAAACAAGCACACCCCCACAGCCCCCCTCCTCTTATAGCAGAGGATCTGGGTCTAGCTTGGTATCACAGTAACCGTGGCAGAAAAATACATCCATTTTAATCAGGCCAGCGTCGCTGCTGCTTGTGCTCTTCCCGCTATCTAATTTGTGCGACGTCTCGTTCAAACAGGCTCACGATCTCGATCCGTGTGAGCATAAATGTGTGTTTGGGTTCATTTAGGAGCGGAGACTGAGAAGGAGGTGTTGATGGTAATGGTGGGTGTATGCTATGAGGATTGTGTGCACATTACAAGCACTAGTTTTGATCCAATGCTCCCCTAAAGGCCATTTTCCACGGTAGGTAGGAATTGAAGAGACTGAAATCTGAGCATGACACAAGCAGCTAAACACAGCACAGTGTGCCTCTCTGAGCTGTTCTATAATTCAGGCTGCATGAAAACTAGTGCTGATTTGATTAGTAACTGCATTAATTAAATTATGCCAAAGTCATGTTAATATTTGATGTACCCGAGGCAAAGAAAAGTAAGCTCAGCAATGTCAGCAAGAGGCTGTGACACAGGAATGCCAAACTGCATCACACTCCAGCATTACTATCACAAATAAAAACGATTTTAGTGGGTCAAGAGGCAATGAATAAGCTAGAGGAGAGATTGAACTCCATTGATTCAAATCATTTAGACAAGTATGAGATAAAAAACAGCTTCAATTTAACTAAAGTAACTAAAATACAAAGAAAGGTCACTTAGTCTGAGTCCTTGATGCTAATAGGATTAAATTCTAAATACCTTTAACAAAGCCATAAAAGACTACAGTTCCTGATAACACATTGTGCTGTCTAAAAAAAAAAAAGGAGTCCAGCCATTGATAGTGTAACTTACACAGAAGTAAGAAAAAAGTCAGTGGTTACCAAAATATCAGTGGCTATGAAGAACATTAAGCTGTAAGAAATAAATACTATGTTCTGTGTCATTTAAAAAAATGCTTGAGCAGAAAAATATGATAATACCAATTTATATCAGTGAGAGGCTGATTTCCTCCAAAGCTACCGACTGCTAAGAAATTAACTAGGTCAATTTGCTGATTTTTCTCTGTACCACCAGTCCAAAATAGTTGATAATGGTTTTAAAAAAAGAAAAAAACTTGAGCCAGCACAGATACTTTGAACGTTGCAGGCCTTACTGTTAAACTAATGTAGTAGTAACTAATGAATCTGTAATCTTTTCAGCACAGAGATAATATTTCTTGTTGGTTTACATTACAAAAACGGATTAGACACGAGAAGAACGAACTAAAGTAACCCTCCAGGTGCTGAAATTGGTAGTTACACAGTAACCGAAGCCACTGCGCACATAATTAGCTCTTCATTTGAATCACCTGTGGTGGTTTATGTGCCGTTATCACC
Organism: Labroides dimidiatus; assembly: GCA_030710495.1. Taxonomy (NCBI): domain Eukaryota; kingdom Metazoa; phylum Chordata; class Actinopteri; order Labriformes; family Labridae; genus Labroides; species Labroides dimidiatus. The sequence continues at coordinate 8,436,461 of CM061157.1, forward strand.
GCTCTCCTTCCTTGCTTCCAGCTGCACTTTCTGATCTCGTTTCAATGAACTTTAGCCCCTTTTCTCACCCTCCCAGCTATCTCTCTCTCTCTCTACCTCTGTCGGCTCCCACTTCAGGAAGAAATAAATAACTAAACTCGCTGGGGGTGGTGATGGCTGAGGAGAATCCCCACAGTGGGCGTGAATGAGAAATCGGGACACAGACGCCAACACAGGAGATGAAGCTGGGGTTTGCGCTGCATGTTTTTAGGGCTAAATTAATTGACCGCAGGGCTAATTGGCCGTGAATGAGCAACGACAAACAGTTTCTGTACAGCAGGCAACACAAACTAAACGGGCCTCTCCATCCCCCCTTTCCCCCCTTTCATATTCAGATATTGAGCTAAAGCACCCAGTCGTACTCAATTACTAAATAATAAAAAAGACAGAGGCGCTCCTTTTCAATAAAATCAAAGCACATACACACGAGATAATGCCGTGTTAAAGCCCCGAGAGACGTTATTCCGTGGGGTTCCTTTGCTCCGAGGAATCACACGGCTGATTAGCACAAGGTGTAGCCAAGCACGGTCATTTCTTCAAGGAGCAGAAAGACAGGTGCACAGCTCCAAGTAAGAGCGCGTTTCTCCAGCACACACACACACACAGAAAACACACACGACATTATCTGAGCAACTGCACAGTGAGCTCGAGACTTACCGTGGACGTTAACGCAGCGCTGAAGACATATCAGAATCGGCAGCAGAAGGATCCCCGGTGTCGACGTGACCATTTCTCGCAGTGTAACGTGCGGTTGTTAGCTGAGCGCTCGCAGGCTGCCTCTTGCCCTGCCTACCTTCCTTGTGGCTCGCGCTGGCCTGCTTGCTCTTTGATTGTGCCGGTTCACGCGCAAACTACACATACACACAAAACGCAAACAAGTACTCTCATACACACACTCAGAGGGGAGAACGGCCGCTCGCACCGACACCACTAACCGATCAACAGCACGCGCAGCAGAGAGCTGTGACCGGAGAAGAGCCCTGAGACTGAAACACAGGCGACCGACACACAGACCACGCGCCTTTTGATCTCGTTGTACTATCATGCGACGCTGGGGCAGTCCGGGCTCCCGTTCTCTCCTCTCGAGCTGTAATCCATTTTCCGAAATATGACGATAACGAGCGGCCTCGGTGACCAGTTTGTTAGTGGTGCTTAACAGAGCCTGTCTCAGCTGAGGAGGATTTTTTTTCCTCCTTCAATAGCCTACGTCTTTGGCACAGTGTTAACCCTTTACTGTCCGCATGGAATAATGTAATAATGAATGGATCCGTGCACAGCCACAAGGAAGATAGGAGTTATTATACAGGGTACTGTATGAAAAGTGTAAATTATGTTTTGTTTATATCATATATTTTGTTAATTGTTAAACTGTTAAAAGTTAAAATATTTGTATGAATTAGGCTAGTCTGCAAAAATTATCAAGTTGTTTTTTCATAGGATGTCTGTTGATGCTGTGTGATGTTTTGCATTGTGTTGTTTTTGCTAAATAACTTTCCTGTCAATTAAACAATTGAAGTGAGAAGAAAAGTTGGATTAACTACATCAATTAAATTTGTATTTTAAACCATTGGAAACAATAAATAAATGACCATTTTCTTTTGATGTATTAATTAATGATGAGTTGAAAATTTCTGTCCTTCTGACAGATAGACATGTTAGAACACAGTAAAATTGATCCAAATCAACCTTTAAGAACAAATCTTTGGTTCATCCATAATTCTAATAAGATGATTTAATAAGATGTCAACAATTTGAACACATGAATAAGCACTATGGAGGAAGAAAAAAAAACATACAGGTACATTATAACAATGAGTTGCTCACCTATTTGAGAGGATATCATGTGAAGCAGCGAGTGGACCCTAACCACTCCTGGTGACGCTGCTAGCGTATCTTTCACTCAGTGCAGAAGGTGACTGACTTAAGTCTTCCAACCCCCTTCAGACCTGTACACCTCCAGAACCCCGAGGTGAGCAGGGTGGATTGTGGAGGACACAGCCTTTTGCCAGAGGAGGCTGTAGTCTATCAGGATCAAAAACTCACGTCACAAAAACAGTTTATTCCCATCTGCCATCTCATCAGCAAGGTCCCTGACCCCCAACTGCACCTTGCACTAGCAAAGACCTAAGTGTGATGGCTAGACAGCTGGGTCAGTGCATCTCCTGCTCTTGTGTTCAGTGCCTGCCAAAAGTAGTCCAAGGGGGTAACAATGAAGAACCCCTGACCAGGTCTTAGATGGTCAAGACTTAGGCCTGTGTAGTCTGATCCAACAGAGGAGCTATTGAAACTCAAACTCTTGAAAAAATCATGTTGGTTCTGTTGAAACCAATACAATTTTGTGAACTCTTTTACAAACTTTTCTCTTTAGAAAAGTGGAATCCATAACTCTTTATATTTAACGATTGGGGTTTTCCAATGCATTGAGCTACAGACAGGACTGCTGTGGAAGAGAAAACCTGCTAAAATGTTTTACTGGTGTTTTCAGCCACGCACCTTTTTTGGATTATTTTTATCTGAATATTTGTATGCTCTTGATCAGACAGGGCAAAATCAGTCACAACAACCATGGAAGTGTTCAGACCCTTGGTAAAAATCTAAGAACATGGCACAGGAGGAAGACCTCAGCTGAGGAGTCATATGATCAAAAGTCTCAGAACTTCCCAGCATTCCTTGTTTTCATTTCAAAGTCATTAATCAAAACTGTGACTCCTCCTCCTCCTCCTCCTCCCTTTACTCTGGCGTTACTGATAAAATTAAAGTTGAGAGGGGCTGACTCGATAAGAACAGCTGCATGGTTATTTACATCCAACTAAGTCTCATTTAAGAACTCAAAATCTTCTTGAGCTCAGTTATAAAATCATTGATTAAAAGTGTTTGTCTGCCAAAGACCTGATGGTTAATAAAGCTATAGCTTTAGTGTCTTTGAAGCCTCATCCCAGTTTTCTGGGGACACGCTGTGACTCACAAGCAATAGATTCTAAATGTGATGAGGAAGGAAATACTTCGTTCTTCCTGTTTCTCAGCAGAGTTCTGTAAGGTTTCCATAGCGTGTTAAGTCTTCTCCTTCAAGATCCACACGGAGAGCATACTTTCTAAAATCTAATTTTCAGGGTAGACAGATGAATTCATTTTTCAGTCTGTTATTTCAGTCAGCAGTCAATAAGGTCTAATGTCATGTGGATTCAATGTGTAGTCATTCAGCAATCCTCAAAGCTCCTAAAGCAGCTACCTGGTTTGATTGTAGGTGATGCCATGTGGGCAGATGAATCACATTTAAAAACAACTTGTTAAAAAACAGATCTTGTAACTAAACCCACAAAAACATTTCTCGCCCTCTGTCTGTCTAATGCTATTTATGCTCATTCTGATCATGTGGTGTTTAGATTTTGTGTGTGCCTGTGCGCTGCCAGGTTTTAGAGGCTCTCAGAGTTCTTATCAGAGGATAGAACCTCATCCTTAGTCATGGCCGATGGCTGCTCATACACCCCAAGACTAATTCTGTCCCAGATTTTTACATACCCTGAGAAAACACACACACACACACACACACACACACACACACACACACACACACACACACACACACACACACACACACACACACACACACACACACACACACAACTGTACTATTAAGTAAGAGGGAGGGCTTTTTATGTTGGTAGGGTAATCTCTCTCTTGCAGCCTCCTTCAAAGACAAAAACACAGACTGAAGAAGCAGAGTTTGGTGAACTAAACTTGTGAATTAACACAGAGGAAAGCCCTCATTTGCACACTCACTGGGAAAAGATCTGAACACAGGAGATGATACTGAAAATCCAAATTCAACATCTATTTCACTTGATCATCTTCATTATTGTGAAAAGAGTTCAACAACAGGGCCATCATGTCCACAAGCAGTACCCCTGTATGTTACAACACAACATACATTCATCAGGTCGAGGCTCCGTTTATGCAAGCTCCAGGAAGTGATAAACTACTATCTACCCAACATGTCCAGTAATGGCTTCTGCGACCCAACACACAGCAGAGAGTGAAACATCTACAGACTGATGTTAATAAGGAGTGTTAGAGCGAAAAGACTTGTTAGGGCTAGAGCTCACCCTCAAGAGAGAGATGATAAAGGCAGAAAGCCATTCCTGTCCTACTCTTGTTTTACATCAGGGTTTGTCTTTATCCAGATCTACTGTTTGTTTTGCTTCGTCTAACAACAGTTTGATAGCGGACTACTAACTTTATCCCTCCTGCTTCCACAGGACAAACACTGACTTAATTTTGACACTCAGTTAAAAACAGAACAACAGCAACAGAAGAACCTCACGGACCAGGAGAGTTCAAAGCGCCATCTGGATCACTCCAGTGAGCACTGAGGTTAACCAACCAGCTGCTCCCAGATGTGTCCAAAGGCTTCTAATCTGTGGAATACTTTACAACATCAAATAAGATCTGCCCCCACCGTTGGATGTTTTAAATCACTGTTGGAAACATGTCTCTTCTCATTGGCCTTCTTCCAGATAAGAACTTAATCTTCCTGACATATTTTACTGTTTCAATATTAATATAAAATATTGATTACTGTTGTTTTCCTATACTTTATTACTTTGTATAGCACTTTGGTCAACACCAGCTGTTTTTAAACATGGTTTTTAAATAAAGTTGACTTGACTAAACGATTATGTATAAAAGGGGCATGATAACACAGAGATTCTCCCTTTTGCTCTCTGCTTAGTCTCTCTGTTTCTCTGCAGGTCATGTGACTTTCAGAGTTTTTTGTTTTGTTTTTCATTCATTCATTTTGCAGAAAATGCAAACTAGCTACAGAGCCTTATAGTTTTCATAATTTATTAAAATAAGAAAAAAATAAGAATATTATCCAAAAGCCAAAGGGAAAACGTCTGATAGAACTCATCCAGAGCTTGGCTGTAAAGCCAGACCCGGTAGGTTTTTCAGTTTTCATTTCCATCTCATCATGAAAAATACGACTCTGTGTGTTAAAATCCAGCATGGCAGGGACATTTATAAGGCTAAGAATCTGCAAACAGCCCACAGATATCAACACATCCTCAGACCAAAACAGCTCTATCCTTATCTCCCCACAGCTGCAGGGACTCTCACCACTGTCTGATATTTAATCATGCACAGATCTGAGCCAGGTTTTTGAAGATGTTTCTAACCAAAGGGGGAGCTTTTTTATTCCTCTGTGATGGAGAACTGCTCGTCCAACCTCTTTATGATCCTCATTTTCTCCTCTGAACCAGCAGGAGGGAAGGGAAGAGAGGCTTTGCTGTGATTAAATACCACATAATTATGTCCAAAAGGGGCAATAACCTTGTAAAAAAAATGGTTGCAAAATTGGTACCGTAATTCTGGAACATGTGAAAGTGATATATTTTATTTAACAGTTGAGAAAGCAACTGCAACCTTGAGGCATCTTCCTTCTTTGATGTTGACTCAAATCTGCACTCTCTATATTTTGTACTGAAATTTCTTAAATTTCTTTTCTCTTAAAGCAGACTTGCACAAAGACAATCTAATAAATACATGAATAGCTAAATTAAGTAAGATCTGCTGCTTGTTGATTTATCTCCAATAAGATGAACAAGCTAGCTGTGCTAACCCAGCACTAGAGGGAATACCAGAGGGCAGAGCAGCTGGAAAAAAACAAATCAATGTCAACGTGACAAATCCTGGTCACAGGTGTAATACTGTGAGGAAATTAAAACTTCCACAGCACCCTTAAAGACATGCAGGTGGACTATGTTATGAAACATTTGTTACAACATTTTGTACAACAAAATTAGCATAAATAAAGATCGGTTTTATAGATTCATGAACAACATGAGGAAAATATCATGGACATGTCAAAGACAACCTTATGAGGAATAATGTGGATTAACCCTGTGTAGTTTTTCAGCACCACAGACAGCGACACTAAAAGCTGCTGGTCTCACAGAGGGATGTTTATCACTTAAAGAAATTATTAACTGGACATTGAGGGCAAAATTCATTGTTCAACCTGTGAAACCCTCAACATAATACAATGCTCAGCAGTCAGCTAGAACATCAGTGATGAAGTTTCTAAACATGTGCACTTACTTCAGCTGACACAGATTTTGCTGAGCACGCCCTATGTTAGTGTGTGCAACAGCAGTAAAGGACATATTTCTGATGACAGAGCTGTAAAAGATGACTAACCAACTCTTTAAGGGACAGTTTCAGATTCACTGACTCACTTTTTAATCCTTGCTAATTTAATTCTGGTACAATAGTCCACCACTAGAGAGCATAATTGCTCACAATTCAAAATATGAAAAAGGGAATATTTTATAAAAATTAGTATTTCAGAATAATATTCCAGAGCTTAGTGCTTACATCAAATGAGATTAAAAATAAAAGGAAAAAGTGAAAGAATGATCAAAGAGACGTGATTTTTCTTTTAACAACACTGGATTTTATGTTCTGTGTATGCTTATGAAACGATTTTTACAAAGTATTTATTTTGTGTATTTTTGGATGCCCTTAGTCTTAAAAAAGGCATTTAATTTTTAGGGGCTTGGGCTTTGCATGAGCCACTCTGGGGGAGCCACTATTGTTCTTCCATTTTGCTTCTTTTTAAGTTGAAATGCTGAGTCAGCATTTCAACTTATAGTTATTCTACTTATCTTCTTCTTCTTCTTCTTCTTCTTCTTCATTCTATAGGACATGTATGACTTTTCTCATCTCTAACTCTTATCTTAGTATCTTAAATCTTATCTTAGCTCAATAGCTTCCAGGTCATGTGACCAATTGACCCCAAATCAGTGCAGGACCGTAGTATTTTTAAGACAGGTTGATGCACACTACTTAAAATTACATTTCAGTGCTCCAACTATTTTTAATAGGTTTTTTTATTGTTAATATTAGCATTTTACTTCAACAGCTTCCAGGTCATGTGACCAACTGACCCCAAATCTGTTCAAGATTGTAGAACTATGTTGGCAGGTTGATGCACACCTCTTTAAATCTCATTTCAATGTTCCAACTTTTTTATTTAAAGATATTTTATAGGAAATATTAGCATGTTAGCTCAAAAGCTTCCAGGTCATGTGGCCAATTGACCCCTAACCAGTGCAGGACCTTAGTACTATGTTGGCAGGTTGATGCACACCTCTTTAAATTACCTTTTACCTTCCCTCTCTGATACTGATCTTCTTTTGCTGCTTCCGCCCAGCTGGCTAGGGTGTGAGAAGATGTAGCAGGACAAAAAGAGAGACCATGTCGCTGTCCCACTCTCCCACTCGGGCCCTAATAACAATAATAAATGAAATATTGTTGAATGATTTATAAATAACACGCTCCTCTGGCTCAGTATACATTTTGTTATATTTTTGCACAAATGTGCATCCTGATCTGGAGTCTTCAATATGACGAAAACAAAAACATGTTGAACTCATTTCAAGCTGTGGAGGGCAGCAGTACACCACTGAGGACTGTCTGCTCTGCTCACACAAATAAGAACACAAACCCCTGTGACAAGCCTGACAGGTTCTCAGGATGGGAAGTTTGGTTCTTTTCAGAGAGTCAGTTATTTTCGCTCTGCTCCCAAAGAAGAGTCGTATCTTTTGGCTCCAAACAGCTCTTAATTTAGTATTATTTGTAGTCTTATATTTTAGCCTATTCTGGCAAATATGAATGATTTGTGTTTTTGTGTTCAGCGTTTTTATGAGATGCCTCATAATTGACTCATTTTGCTGATTCAGATGTAGCTTTGTTTGCAGGTGTCACTCATGTTTACACATTTAAGTCCAAAACATCAGTGGCAGCATCAGCCCCAAGAATCCCCCACCAGTCGGGCTCTGGTCTCATTTAGCTGCTTTCAGCATTCATCACTTTACTCTCGTCTTTTCCTTTTCACGCTGATGCCTCTGCATGAGTTTTACCCTGGGAGACTTTCATCCTCTGAACTTCAGCTTCTCCTTTGCTGGCCTCACAACCTCAGTAAGCAGCACTATTTACCACAGTTACTACACTTCAGCTTCGCCCCTCCCACATTTCCCACACACATGCTCACTGACACATCTACACTCTAGAAGCTGCTCAGTACTCGTGCTCACTGACACATCTACACTCTAGAAGCTGCTCAGTACTCGTGCTCACTGACACATCTACACTCTAGAAGCTGCTCAGTACTCGTGCTCACTGACACATCTACACTCTAGAAGCTGCTCAGTACTCGTGCTCACTGACACATCTACACTCTAGAAGCTGCTCAGTACTCGTGCTCACTGACACATCTACACTCTAGAAGCTGCTCAGTACTCGTGCTCACTGACACATCTACACTCTAGAAGCTGCTCAGTACTCGTGCTCACTGACACATCTACACTCTAGAAGCTGCTCAGTACTCGTGCTCACTGACACATCTACACTCTAGAAGCTGCTCAGTACTCGTGCTCACTGACACATCTACACTCTAGAAGCTGCTAAATGAAGTCCATGCTTAATTTGCATAATTGCTTATTTTCATGTAAGAGATAAACTGAGTAAAAAACACAGTTAAAAATGTTTTGAACTACATTTTTATTTTTTTTTTATGTCTAAATCACAGCCCTCCTCCTTTATCCGGGCTTGGGACTGGCAAAAGTGACCCAGAAGAGACACTCTGGCGGAGTTACTGTTTTTTTTTTCTTTTTTTTTTTTTTTTAACATAGCAACAAGTCACATTAAAACATGAACATTTTTTTTTTTTACTTTTTTTTTCTTTGTTTGTTGCTATTAACAAGCTGAATGGACAAAAAGAGACATTAGAAAAGAAAAGAAACCTGAAACAATGTGAAGCTGTGGCAGCTCACAGAAAGCGTGGCTCATCCTCATGTTGGTCAAGGCTCTCTATGGCAGGTTCAGCTGCTGAGGGAGCTGATGTGTAGAAAGCAGCAGAAGCATAGTTTCCTGAGCGCTGTATTCTGTCTTCATCTGTGTCCACTTCTGTTCTCTTTCACTTTCCAGATGTTCAGCTGACCAAAGCTGTTAGGCTGCCACCTGCTGGACATGAGTTGTAATGACTCTGAGGCTCCTGCAGTGTTGTGTTCCTCTCTGAAGAGGACTTCATCCAGCTGGGTTCAGGGAAAACCTGTAAAGAGTCTGAAGCCTTGTTAGTTTGATTAGTCCAGTTCTGGATGACTTTATTAATGTTATGTTACGTTTGACTGATTTATAGTCCTGAGCAAAGCGCGCAGCTGTTCTCATTAATATGGAGACATCAGACTGTCTTTGTATGTTCAGAGAAGGAATAAAGTTATATTGTTTTAAATACATTTTATTTTATATGATTTGATTTTACATAACAGCAACAACAACAGGCTTCTGTCGCTCTAATCATCTAACTCCCCGCCACCACCCCCCCACAATGGAGGACTAATAATCTTTATTCTAATCTGACTCTGTTCTAAATGATTTTACCTACTCTGTTATCTTTATCTGAGCGTTTCATTATTTTTGACATTTGTTTTTATCATGTCAGCTGTCAAGGACTTCAGATTAATTTCAATCTTTTATGTTGTTTTAAATCTATTTTAGACGATAACTGATTGTAATAAAGTGTGTTTAACAACACTCGACCCTTTCTTCCTTCTCTTTTTTAAATACATTTTAACTCTGAACTCTTCTCTCAGTAGCTTTAAAAGGACAAACATTCTTTGCTCTTTAATTAAACTTTTAAAAGCACCTTTTCTTAGTTTAACTATTTTTTGATCCTTGTTTTTAAATATTCATCAACATACTAAATTTAATCTAAATTTAAGTCAAAGTGATCTTTTTTATTTCACGCTGCTGAGAGTTTTGAACTTGTACAGATGTATTTGTTTCTTGATTTTAGGTTTTGAAGCCCTCTTACGTGTGGCTCAACGCTCTGAAGCTACGTCAGTCCTTAACTGCTGTGTTTGTCTACAATGAGCTCAGATTAATGCAGACTAATGCATCTAATTCCCCGCCACCACCCCCCCACACTGGAGGACTAATAATCTTTATTCTAATCTGACTCTGTTCTAAATGATTTTTGGTTTCATAGATCATTCTACAGAATGTACAACCAGACTGGAGAGCTTCTCCTTTCAGTGCAACAGGTAGTTCAGTTAAAAAGTAAACAATAAATAGTACAGGTATAAAGAAAAATGAACAAATGAAGACATCAGATTGTCTTTGTATGTTCAGAGAAGGATTAAAGTTATATTGTTTTAAATACATTTTATTTTATATTATTTGATTTTACATTAGTATTAGGGACAACAGGTTTCTGCCGCTCTAATATATCTAATTCCCCGCCACCACCCCCCCACAATGGAGGACTAATAATCTTTATTCTAATCTGACTCTGTTCTAAATGATTTTACCTACTCTGTTATCTTTATCTGAGCGTTTCATTATTTTTGATATTTGTTTTTATCACGTCAGCTGTCAAGGACTTCAGATTCATTTCAATCTTTTATGTTGTTTTAAATCTATTTTAGACGATAACTGATTGTCATAAAGTGTGTTTAACAACACTCGACCCTTTTTTCCTTCTCTTTTTTAAATACATTTTAACTCTGAACTCTTCTCTCAGTAGCTTTAAAAGGACAAACATTCTCTTAAATTAAACTTTTAAAAGCACGTTTTCTTAGTTTAACTTTTTTTGATCCTTGATTTTAAATATTCCTCAACATACTAAATTTAATCTAAATTTAAGTCACAGTGATCTTTTATATTTCACGCTGCTGAGAGTTTTGAACTTGTACAGATGTATTTTTGAATTGATTTTAGGTTTTGAAGCCCTCTTACTGATGGCTCAACGCTCTGAAGCTCCGTCAGTCCTTAACTGCTGTGTTTGTCTACAATGAGCTCAGATTAATGCAGACTAATGCATCTAACTCCCCGCCACCACCCCCCCACACTGGAGGACTAATAATCTTTATTCTAATCTGACTCTGTTCTAAATGATTTTACCTACTCTGTTATCTTTATCTGAGCGTTTCATTATTTTTGACATTTGTTTTTATCACGTCAGCTGTCAAGGACTTCAGATTAATTTAAATCTTTTATGTTGTTTTAAATCTATTTTAGACGATAACTGATTGTAATAAAGTGTGTTTAACAACACTCGACCCTTTCTTCCTTCTCATTTTTTAAATACATTTTAACTCTGAACTCTTTTCTCAGTAGCTTTAAAAGGACAAACATTCTCTTAAATTAAACTTTTAAAAGCACGTTTTCTTAGTTTAACTTTTTTTGATCCTTGATTTTAAATATTCCTCAACATACTAAATTTAATCTAAATGTAATTCACAGTGATCTTTTATATTCCACGCTGCTGAGAGTTTTGAACTTGTACAGATATATTTTTTAATTGATTTTAGGTTTTGAAGCCCTCTTACTGATGGCTCAACGCTCTGAAGCTAAGTCAGTCCTTAACGGCTGTGTTTATCTACAATGAGCTCAGATTAATGCAGACTAATGCATCTAATTCCCCGCCACCACCCCCCCACACTGGAGGACTAATAATCTTTATTCTAATTTGACTCTGTTCTAAATGATTTTTGGTTTCATAGATCATTCTACAGAATGTACAACCAGACTGGAGAGCTTCTCCTTTCAGTGCAACAGGTAGTTCAGTTAAAAAGTAAACAATAAATAGTACAGGTATAAAGAAAAATGAACAAATGAAGACATCAGATTGTCTTTGTATGTTCAGAGAAGGATTAAAGTTATATTGTTTTAAATACATTTTATTTTATATTATTTGATTTTACATTAGTATTAGGGACAACAGGCTTCTGCCGCTCTAATATATCTAATTCCCCGCCACCACCCCCCCACAATGGAGGACTAATAATCTTTATTCTAATCTGACTCTGTTCTAAACGATTTTACCTACTCTGTTATCTTTATCTGAGCGTTTCATTATTTTTGATATTTGTTTTTATCACGTCAGCTGTCAAGGACTTCAGATTCATTTCAATCTTTTATGTTGTTTTAAATCTATTTTAGACGATAACTGATTGTCATAAAGTGTGTTTAACAACACTCGACCCTTTTTTCCTTCTCATTTTTAAATACATTTTAACTCTGAACTCTTTTCTCAGTAGCTTTAAAAGGACAAACATTCTCTTAAATTAAACTTTTAAAAGCACCTTTTCTTAGTTTAACTATTTTTGATCCTTGTTTTTAAATATTCCTCAACATACTAAATTTAATCTAAATTTAAGTCACAGTGATCTTTTTTATTCCACGCTGCTGCGAGTTTTGAACTTGTACAGATATATTTGTTTCTTGATTTTAGGTTTTGAAGCCCTCTTACGTGTGACTCAACGCTCTGAAGCTACGTCAGTCCTTAACTGCTGTGTTTATCTACAATGAGCTCAGATTAATGCAGACTAATGCATCTAATTCCCCGCCACCACCCCCCCACAATGGAGGACTAATAATCTTTATTCTAATCTGACTCTGTTCTAAATGATTTTTGGTTTCATAGATCATTCTACAGAATGTACAACCAGACTGGAGAGCTTCTCCTTTCAGTGCAACAGGTAGTTCAGTTAAAAAGTAAACAATAAATAGTACAGGTATAAAGAAAAAATGAACAAATGAAGACATCAGATTGTCTTTGTATGTTCAGAGAAGGATTAAAGTTAAATTGTTTTAAATACATTTTATTTTATATGATTTGATTTTACATTAGTATTAGGGACAACAGGTTTCTGTCGCTCTTATCATCTAATTCCCCGCCACCACCCCCCCACACTGGAGGACAAATAATCTTTATTCTAATCTGACTCTGTTCTAAATGATTTTACCTACTCTGTTATCTTTATCTGAGCGTTTCATTATTTTTGATATTTGTTTTTATCACGTCAGCTGTCAAGGACTTCAGATTCATTTAAATCTTTTATGTTGTTTTAAATCTATTTTAGACGATAACTGATTGTCATAAAGTGTGTTTAACAACACTCGACCCTTTTTTCCTTCTCTTTTTTAAATACATTTTAACTCTGAACTCTTCTCTCAGCAGTTTTAAAGGTACAAACATTCTCTTAAATTAAACTTTTAAAAGCACGTTTTCTTAGTTTAACTTTTTTTGATCCTTGATTTTAAATATTCCTCAACATACTAAATTTAATCTAAATTTAAGTCACAGTGATCTTTTATATTTCACGCTGCTGAGAGTTTTGAACTTGTACAGATGTATTTTTTAATTGATTTTAGGTTTTGAAGCCCTCTTACTGATGGCTCAACGCTCTGAAGCTACGTCAGTCCTTAACTGCTGTGTTTGTCTACAATGAGCTCAGATTAATGCAGACTAATGCATCTAATTCCCCGCCACCACCCCCCCACAATGGAGGACTAATAATCTTTATTCTAATCTGACTCTGTTCTAAATGATTTTACCTACTCTGTTATCTTTATCTGAGCGTTTCATTATTTTTGACATTTGTTTTTATCATGTCAGCTGTCAAGGACTTCAGATTAATTTCAATCTTTTATGTTGTTTTAAATCTATTTTAGACGATAACTGATTGTCATAAAGTGTGTTTAACAACACTCGACCCTTTTTTCCTTCTCTTTTTTAAATACATTTTAACTCTGAACTCTTCTCTCAGGAGCTTTAAAAGGACAAACATTCTTTGCTCTTTAATTAAACTTTTAAAAGCACCTTTTCTTAGTTTAACTATTTTTGGTCCTTGTTTTTAAATATTCATTGACATACTAAATTTAATCTAAAATTAAGTCACAGTGATCTTTTATATTCCACTCTGCTGAGAGTTTTGAACTTGTACAGATATATTTGTTTCTTCTTACGGTTTTGAAGCCCTCTTACGTGTGGCTCAACGCTCTGAAGCTACGTCAGTCCTTAACTGCTGTGTTTATCTACAATGAGCTCAGATTAATGCAGACTAATGCATCTAACTCCCCGCCACCACCCCCCCACACTGGAGGACTAATAATCTTTATTCTAATCTGACTCTGTTCTAAATGATTTTTGGTTTCATAGATCATTCTACAGAATGTACAACCAGACTGGAGAGCTTCTCCTTTCAGTGCAACAGGTAGTTCAGTTAAAAAGTAAACAATAAATAGTACAGGTATAAAGAAACAATGAACACATGAAGACATCAGATTGTCTTTGTATGTTTAGAGAAGGATTAAAGTTAAATTGTTTTAAATACATTTTATTTTATATTATTTGATTTTACATTAGTATTAGGGACAACAGGTTTCTGTCGCTCTAATATATCTAATTCCCCGCCACCACCCCCCCACAATGGAGGACTAATAATCTTTATTCTAATCTGACTCTGTTCTAAACGATTTTACCTACTCTGTTATCTTTATCTGAGCGTTTCATTATTTTTGATATTTGTTTTTATCACGTCAGCTGTCAAGGACTTCAGATTAATTTAAATCTTTTATGTTGTTTTAAATCTATTTTAGACGATAACTGATTGTCATAAAGTGTGTTTAACAACACTCGACCCTTTTTTCCTTCTCTTTTTTAAATACATTTTAACTCTGAACTCTTCTCTCAGTAACTTTAAAAGGACAAACATTCTCTTAAATTACACTTTTAAAAGCACCTTTTCTTAGTTTAACTATTTTTGATCCTTGTTTTTAAATATTCATCAACATACTAAATTTAATCTAAATTTAAGTCAAAGTGATCTTTTATATTCCACTCTGCTGAGAGTTTTGAACTTGTACAGATATATTTGTTTCTTGATTTTAGGTTTTGAAGCCCTCTTACGTGTGGCTCAACGCTCTGAAGCTACGTCAGTCCTTAACTGCTGTGTTTATCTACAATGAGCTCAGATTAATGCAGACTAATGCATCTAATTCCCCGCCACCACCCCCCCACACTGGAGGACTAATAATCTTTATTCTAATCTGACTCTGTTCTAAATGATTTTTGGTTTCATAGATCATTCTACAGAATGTACAACCAGACTGGAGAGCTTCTCCTTTCAGTGCAACAGGTAGTTCAGTTAAAAAGTAAACAATAAATAGTTCAGGTATAAAGAAAAATGAACAAATGAAGACATCAGATTGTCTTTGTATGTTCAGAGAAGGATTAAAGTTAAATTGTTTTAAATACATTTTATTTTATATGATTTGATTTTACATTAGTATTAGGGACAACAGGCTTCTGCCGCTCTAATATATCTAATTCCCCGCCACCACCCCCCCACAATGGAGGACTAATAATCTTTATTCTAATCTGACTCTGTTCTAAATGATTTTACCTACTCTGTTTTCTTTATCTGAGCGTTTCATTATTTTTGACATTTGTTTTTATCACGTCAGCTGTGAAAGACTTCAGATTAATTTAAATCTTTTATGTTGTTTTAAATCTATTTTAAGACGATAACTGATTGTCTTAAAGTGTGTTTAACAACACTCGACCCTTTTTTCCTTCTCTTTTTTAAATACATTTTAACTCTGAACTCTTCTCTCAGCAGTTTTAAAGGTACAAACATTCTCTTAAATTAAACTTTTAAAAGCACCTTTTCTTAGTTTAACTTTTTTTGATCCTTGATTTTAAATATTTCTCAACATACTAAATTTAATCTAAATTTACGTCACAGTGATCTTTTATATTCCACGCTGCTGAGAGTTTTGAACTTGTACAGATATATTTTTTTATTGATTTTAGGTTTTGAAGCCCTCTTACGTGTGGCTCAACGCTCTGAAGCTACGTCAGTCCTTAACTGCTGTGTTTATCTACAATGAGCTCAGATTAATGCAGACTAATGCATCTAACTCCCCGCCACCACCCCCCCACACTGGAGGACTAATAATCTTTATTCTAATCTGACTCTGTTCTAAATGATTTTACCTACTCTGTTATCTTTATCTGAGCGTTTCATTATTTTTGACACTTGTTTTTATAACGTCTGCTGTCAAGGACTTCAGATTATTCATACAAATTGATTTAAACCGGTGAACTGTTGCTGTTGTTGTTGTCTGGTTTTTGCCTGGCGATAAAAAGTTTCTACAACAAAAAGTGGAATACACACACGGAAAACGGAGCGTGACGTCAGCGTCTCCACTGAAAACTCGGGCTTGTTGTTTTCATGGCAACGGTGACGTTTTAGGTCGACTAAAACACAGTTTCTGTGTAAACGAGAGGCCGAAACGCGACAATACTTTTGTATTTCATCCTAAAACTGCTGTCCTGTGAATGGCTCCTCAGTCTCCTCCTCGTCTCTGTCCCTGTCCACCTCCTCAAACTCCTCCTTCACCTCCTTCTCTTGATGCACCTCATCCAGTCTCAGTTGCTTCTCCTCCTCCTCCACAACATCCAAGTCTCCTTCTCAACCATCTAAATGTCAGTCTCAGTCCTCGTCTCATTCTGCTCTCCTCTTTTGGTCTCTCCTCTTCTCCCTGTTTCAGTCGCTCCTCTTCCTCAAGTATCTGTCTCTCCACCTCCTCAAGTCTCTGTCTCTCCTTCTCTAGCACCTCCTCATGTCTCTGTCTCTGCTTTTCTACCACCTCCTGAAGTCTCTGTCTCTCCTCTTCCTCAAGTATCTGTCTCTCTTCCTCCTCAAATCTCATCAACTCTTCTACTTCTTCCTCCTCAAGTCTCTGTCTCTCCCTCTCTAGCACCTCCTCAAGTCTCTGTCTCTCCTTCTCTAACACCTCCTGAAGTCTCTGTCTCTCCTCTTCCTCAAGTATCTGTCTCTCTTCCTCCTCAAATCTCATCAACTCTTCTACTTCTTCCTCCTCAAGTCTCTGTCTCTCCCTCTCTAGCACCTCCTCAAGTCTCTGTCTCTCCTTCTCTAACACCTCCTGAAGTCTCTGTCTCTCCTCTTCCTCAAGTATCTGTCTCTCTTCCTCCTCAAATCTCATCAACTCTTCTACTTCTTCCTCCTCCTCTTGAACTTCCCCCTCCTCCTTCTCCTCCTTCTCCTCCTCCTCAAGTCTAAGTATTTCCTCCTCCAGTCTAAGTCTCTCCTCTTTCTCCTCCTCAAGTCTAAGTATTTCCTCCTCCAGTCTAAGTCTCTCCTCCTTTTCCTCCTCCTCAAATCTGAGTATTTCCTCCTCCAGTCTAAGTCTCTCCTCTTTCTCCTCCTCAAGTCTAAGTATTTCCTCCTCCAGTCTAAGTCTCTCCTCCTTTTCCTCCTCCTCAAATCTGAGTATTTCCTCCTCCAGTCTAAGTCTCTCCTCTTTCTCCTCCTCAAGTCTAAGTATTTCCTCCTCCAGTCTAAGTCTCTCCTCCTTTTCCTTCTCCTCCAGTCTAAGTATTTCCTCCTCCAGTCTAAGTCTCTCCTCCTTCTCCTCCTCAAGTCTCCCTATCTGATCCTCAAGTCTCCGTCTTTCTTCCACTTGATCCTCCTCAAGTCGAGTCCTTGACATACTTACCCTCCTCTCTCGCTCCTCCTGCTCCTGTCTTTGTCTTTGCATGCTCTCAATCTCTCTCCACAAACCTCTCCTCCTTCCTCTCTCCTCTCCTCTTTCTGTCCTCCTCTCTGCTTCCAGTCGTGTCAGTATAGTTTTGTTTGCTCTCGTTTAGGGTTCTGAAACATAATTTCATCATACATGTTTAATATTAAATTCAATTAAACTTCAACTTTCCATTTTAATACATCTTATTTAGTTTTTATCTCCTCATATTTATTTACTGTTTACAAAATGACTGTTTGTATTGAAAATGAATCAACAATGTTAATGAAGCTACAACATCAAGGACCGTATATTTCAAGTTCTGACTAATGAACCGTGTACAAATAGTGGTTTGGATTATAATCATACCAAAATCTTACACTTTACTTTGACACCAGGACAAAGCCTGATATTTAAATCATTTTATAAACCACAGGAACAAATCTTTTCATGTTAGTGTTATAGAAACAGTCCCTAAAGACATGACAACACATTTGTATTGATATAAATGATTAAGGATTATTAAAGAGACTTTTAAAAACCATTTAGAGACCAACAGTAGTCAGCACAAATAAGAAAAAATAGAGATACAGTTTTTAGAAAACGACAAACAGCATTTCCACAAAGCCATCAGTGTAATCTGTTAAATTAATATAGATTACTGCTGTAACACATCTGTTCAGTAAGAGTAAAAACCCTGAATGTGTCAGTAATAAAAGGTAAATAATCCTTCATATCCATCGTGTTATTTTTAGAGTTGATTTTGTAGTGTTTTAATGGTTATTTAATTAATCTTTCAACAGTAGGAGCTGGTCAGTGCTAGCTAAAACCCCACATGATGATGAAGAAATATGAAGCCGTGTGTGAGCTGCTGTTTTTTAAAATGCTGCGGACACCTCGGCTGAAAATATTACCAGGACATATTTAACTGTAGTAAAGTTATCTCTGGGGCCCATAAATGTACGCTACACGCATATGCTGTCCTCAAACTATGTTTAGCACTGTGCTGCAGCGAGTTAAAACCTAAATCTCAGCCGAAACATGTAAAAACACACCAGAAGCTAGCTCGTGTTGCCATGGCAACGGATTTGCGACTCCTGATTTCATGTCGCAAAAATTGTTTTTTTAATTCCTTTCTACCATTAAATCTACATTCATGAAGTAAAAAAGGGAGATAAACTAACACCGAGTTAAATTAAGTAAGTTAAACACAAAAACGCTTCTTCCTTTTAACACAAATCTGGAGGATTCAGGATCTGTTTTGTTAACGTTCAATAAATTCAGACCAATCGATGCGGAAAACGTCCACATCCGAAACTATCACAGCTTAAACTACAAAACAGTCTTTAACCTTAAATTCACACGGAGTGTTACACAGTGAAATGAAAACAAGCATCCCTTAAACACAAATTATGATCAACTATGATCCGTTTCATTAGCTGATAACTCAAACTCCGTCAGACCTTAAATAAAGTCACAACTCTTAACATGAAATGCGATAAAACATTCATTAAATAAAAAATATGAAGCTAGTTCCGACTAAAGCTACATTTTATTGAGCTGTATTTTATTAGCCTAGCTTGAAAATAAAACAGTTCTACATACCTCTCGCCAAGTGCCTTGGTGAAAAAGGCAGAACGAACGCTCCGCTTGTTTTTATATCCCGATAGAATTTCTGATTCTAGAACACATGTGCACCAATCAATACAGACGCAACCCGTGCGTGTTAAGTACGTCGCCGACGTTATAACAACAACAAAAAAAATAAAATAAAAAGTATTAAAAACATGTAATAAAAGTCCAAAATATTAACCCTCCGATGCATGATTGAAAAAAAAACTTCATGCCGTAAGTAGAAAAAAAAAGGAAAATAATCCTGACAAAGGCTGATATTCATTTCCGCTTGACGGCAATGACCATGCGTCAGGGGGTTAAATCACGAAGAATACACATCAAAAACAGTTGGGTTATTTCATCTACTTCTTTGCTGGGTTAGGAAATGTTTAACCCATTTTGGGTTATTTTTTATGGGATTGTTGTGCATCTTGCGCTGAGTTAAATCCATCAACTCAACATGCATCAGATGACTCAGCACCTGTGTTGTTTGCGCTTCCAACGTCATCATGTCATCACATGGACAGGTGTGCTCCACCACAAATTCACCCATGCAAATTAGCACCTTTTTAAATAATATTCTCTGTAACCAAAATTCAAAAAACTGCTCCTTTACATTTGAAGAAAATGGTTTTAGCAAAGTAATTCTTGTTCTGACAGCATTTTGCAACAATTAATGCACTACGAAAAAAAAATATAGGAAAATACAGCTATTGTTACCAGGAATGTACTGTTTAAAAAGGGAAGAAAACTGTAAAAAAAAAAAAAAAAAAAAAAAAAAAAAAACCCAACCTGAAAACTGTGATACAACAAAAGAAGGTCCATAACTTGTAGAATGATAGATTAATTTTACAGTATAGTCTCTTACTTATTTTTAAGGTATATGTCCGCATGTTACTGTTTATTTTTATTTTTTAACCATGAAGGTCACTAACTGTTCATGCTGTGGAGTGTAGACAACCTGTGTGACCCATATATATTAGTATATTTAGTGTGGACTTTTTTTCATTTTTAGTACTAATGCAGTAAGGTGACATTTTCCTAAATAAATCTATCGACATGATGAACCACAGTTTTGTGATTCTGTCTTCTTTAAGACTCGGGAATTGTGCATGTCAGTATGACATATCTCTCTGCAGTCCTCTGGAAATTTATGATGGTAATAAATTATTTCACAACATCATGAAATTAAAAGTCCTCCAAAATAACACTGATTTATCATTCATTTATTCATCTTCTATACCGCTTATCCTGTTCAGGGTCGTGGGTGGCTGGAGTCTATCCCAGCTGTTTTAGGGTGGGGGGCTGGGTACACCCTGGACTGGTTGTCAGTCAATCACAGAGCCGACAGACAACCTTTCACACTCACACCTATGGGCAATTTAGAATCACCAGTTAACCTGATGAGCATGTTTTTGGACTGTCGGAGGAAGCTGGAGTACCTGGAGAGAACCCACACATGCACAGGGAGAACATGCAAACTCCACACAGAAAACCACACCATGCTTGACTGGGATTTGAACCAGCAACCTTCTTGCTGTGATGCAACAGCACTAACAGCTGCACTACTGTGCAGCACTGCTTCAGGAGGCTAATTACTTCATTTTATTAAAGTCGTCTTTCATTCTCTCTTCTGCTGCTCCTGTGGAACTGTAATCGAACCTGCCCAGATGTCGTCTCAGCCTCAATCGTTATTAATACCCTGCTGCTGTCAAACTCTAAAGTCTCTCGTCTCTTACCTCTCTCTTCAGCTTTCAGTTGAGGTTTGAACATTATTGCTCCCACAGCGTCGCCTGTCCGAGCCCATGTCTGCTCACCCTGCACCCTTACTTTACCAACAGCACCACCACCACTGACATGTCTGGAGTCCAACAGGAGGGTATCCTGCTTTACACCTGATGCTACGACCGTCTACATGAAATACTAAGACAACAAGATCAGCTTCAAAACATACAGAGATCAAATCAAATAAGACAACAGGAGTCAGAGGGAGTTATTTTCACACATTCTGCACTTATATTTTTGTAGAAAATAATACATATAGATTTTTACAGGCATGTTTTTACAGTACATACAGATTTACATATAAATATAGAATGATTTACATCACTTAAGACAGTGATCTACAAACTGTGATTACAGATTTAAAAATGAATGGTTTCCTGAAGTTCAGTCTGAGCAAGTTAGTCATAATTTATTTCTCAATCAGTATAAAGGGCTTGTTTGGGGGTCTTCCAATGTCTTGATAAACACGTTTTATAACTGCATCCATTAGTCTTTTCAGTCTCCAGTAGGTCTCTGCTAATTATAGTTTTATTTTTCTATTTGACATTTCACATGAATTATTGATTATTGATGAATATTATTGATTTGTCAGGATTTTGTAGAAGTTTCTGTAGGAAACAGGAGTTATGGGTGTTGTTGAAGGAGGTGAATGCAAGGAGTTGCAGTGACGTCCATCTCTCTCTCTCCCTTCTCCTTTGCTCATAGTTTGTTACTGTTTCAGTCACAAGCTCTTCGTCCCTGTGTAAGGTGTCTGCAGACAGAGTGAGCCATGGTGAGGGAGAGGATGGCTGTAGTAGTGTTCGATCAGTGCTGACAGGTTGGGAAAGGTGACTTCACTGTCCATAAATACGAGACCTCCCTGCCAAGAAAACAAGACCAGGGTAGAGTTAGATTCATATCAGGGAGATAAATTTCTAATGTAGTTTTATGTTTTGCATTATCCTGTTACTCGTTTCTTCACATGAACAACTCAGTGAACAACTCAGTGATTCAGAGCTGGTGTCTTACCTCCTGAAACAGTCTGTAGTTTCTGGCTTTGCCTATACCACTATCCCACACCACCAGCACCTGCACAAAACACAACAATGATTTCGCTTTAGAAGACATCACAAGTAAAAAAGCGTGTACTGTTCATCTGCTTGATTGAACGGTTTCAGTTTCAGTTTTCAGATTTGATCTGTTCTTGAGCATTGACAACTTAGATTCTAAGACTTGGAGAGAAAGACCCAGACCTAACTGTTGATAAAGAATTTATTCATGATTTGCAAGTTTGTTCGTTTTTTTTATCTTTTTGTAAAAGGCCTAAAACTAAAGCCTAGTTTATAACTTTAACCTACAGCATAGGCTACAGCATTGATTCACCGCACAACCATTAACCAGGCTTAAAGTCAGTGTTGGTAATAAGGTTTAGATACACTTTTAGTTACACTGGTTAAAATGAGCTTTATGTCCTGATGTCAGTCAATACATGATGTGTTCTCATAATAAAATATTTGCTGTCTACAGCAGGAGTAAACCTGGGAAAACACCAACCAGTCCTAGTGTTTAGCAGCCGTTTTGTTTATACCAATTAAATCCCGTCCTGCCATTCAGCCCGCCTCCTGGTCATACATTTAGCTGGTGTGCACCAGCCCTGATTCAATGTGCATAACCAAGAGGAATCCAAGTTTGCTGGAGAATGGCAGAAGAACTACCTATACCCTGATTACTGGTAACGTAGAGCAAACAAAAACAATGTGCTGAGGACCAGTTTGAGTCTGTGGTTTTGAATCAGTCACCATCATATGATCGCTAATCAGTGGCACCTGTGCATGTGAGAGGGGGCGTCATTTTGAAGGAACTCCCAAGTGTGGGTGGGTGGGGGCTAAACGGAGTCCAGAGGTGATGCTACATTCAAACTCATGCTAGTTTTCTGTGACTACTGACCCTGCCTTTAATATCTTATTCGGTTTCAGGCATGGACTGTCGTTTGTTCACCTGCATTAACTTTACGGCTGACTGTTTTTTGAAACAGCTTCTGTCAGGATGTTTAAAGAGGTTTCATTGGCCATGAGTGAGTTTTGCACTTGATTATTTTTCAGAATATACGAAAAGAGGCGGCGAAACTTGTTTCTTCGTTCACTGAGGAGAACATGAGAAAAAAAAAAAACAGACTCTAACCAGCAGCCAGAAAAGCTTTTTTTTCTGTTTTCCTCCATCAGCTGTTAGCTAATGTAAATGGTTTAAGATGTCAAGTCAGTTAAGATTCTGATTAACAGATGTGTCCTGTGGGTGTGTTTGAGTTTATCAGACACCTGCTGCTTTCATAGTACACACAAATCATCCTTCTCTATTCTGTTGATCAGTTAGAAGCTGATTTAACGGTTGTGGACTTAGTGAGAAGATATGAAGAGAATTTCAACAGTGGAGAGAGAGAAGAGTGGAAACTCACATCATTTTAACATTTCTGACCAAAGGAGCTGATTTTTACCTTTGTTGTTTTGGTTCCTGAGTTTCGGATGCAGTAAAGACCATCCCGTGGAGGAACGGGGCCCTCTCTGAACAACCTGCAGGAAAAAGCAGCACCACAGATAACATATTACTTCATTTACTGTATTGGTCTTTATTGAAATATTGCTGCATACAAGAGCGAGAGGACGTATAGCAGATGTTTTTTTTTTTAATAAATATTGAGTTGCCTCTTGTACATAGATTCTAAATTAAGATTCATATTCATAATTTTCTTTTATATTTTTAGTATTCTATTAGTACTCTCACTAATTTGTTAATTTGTCAGCTACATAGTCTGCTCCAGTTTACTCCAAATTATTTTATTTACTTTGCACATTGTTCAAGTTAGCTAGTATATTGTTATTTGCTCTGTATTTCTCTGCACTGTTCTTCCACTTTTCCCTTGTTGTTTGCTGCAACAAAAGAATTCCCCCCCTGGGGATCAATAAATTCTCCTCTCATCTTATTATCACTAAATACAAAGATTGTCTTGAGAAAATTGTAGTTGAAATTAATAATGACATTTCATATGGAATAAAAAGCGAGCTATTTTCGTTTCACCACTAGAGAGCAGCAAAGATTTAATACAAGTTTCGGGGAACAGGCTGAATGTGTCTTACTTTTCTGCAAAGCTGGTTTCGGTGGAGTCGATAAACACAGAGTCTGGTAGCTGAACCTGCAGAGAGAAGAAATTAATAATAAAACTTTCATACTTTCATCAAATAAATAACAAGTATGTGTTTAAGAACTCCAAGAATAAAGTGATTCTGACAACATAGTCGGTCTAAAAACTCAGACTGACTTTTGTGACCACCACATGCTAATAAATTTAAATTAAAGGAGCAGGTCACATCATGGACAAACCTGTCATGATTTTATCTGAACACTGAGACAACTGTCTTGGAGAGTAAAATCTCCTCTTTTTTGCTGTAAATGTATGAGAGGAAAAAAAATAACTTGCATCCCTTCAATCTTACATTTTCATAGTCGCTGTCAGAATCTTCGCCTTTGCTGCTTTTGAACGAGTCGTGTTTCTTCCTCACCTCTGTGGACGTGTCCTCTCCCAGTGATCGGAAACTCTGGCCATCAGGAGATGCTCTTCTGGAGGGAAAATAAGTCTGAGTGAGCGAACTTTTTCAGTGCTGTTATCTGATGAGTCCTAAATGTTTCCTGTGTTTGAGTCAGACTTACTGGAGTGGGGTTCCTGGTTTGGGCTTGCTTGAAGGTATTGGAGGTTTGGCTGTTGGTGGAGGAGGTTTGGGAATCACTGGCTTAGTGTGAAGTCCAGATTTAAGAAGAGGAGACAGTTGAGGGTTACTGGAGGGTGTCAGGGGGTCTGGTGTCACAGGTCTGAGGGAGGACATTCCAGTATTCGTGACATGTGGAGGTGGTAGACTTGGCTTGCTGCGGAGGTTGAGAGGCACTCCATGATGGTTGCTGCCTTGTGATTGGCTCCCCCCAGTAGAAGGGGGGCAATGGATGGGACCGTTTTCAACCATCCGTAGAGGTTTCCAGTCTTTCTTGTCTACCCCCCCTACAGAGGTGGTTCTGCTCTGAGCTGTTCTCTTTACATTTGGGGGAGGTAGAGGCAGAGGTAAGGAAGAGATAGACTTCTGCAGGTGGGGAGCAAAGGGGACAGGAGGGGGCGGGCCTTTGTTGGGGTCCTTTAGTATGGGGGGCGGTGGGATAGAGGGTGGAGGTTTTTTGGGAAATGGGCTGTTGGGCATTCTGTTTGGGGGTGGGACTGGAGGAGGTGCTCCTCTGATAAAATTTGGACTGGAGTCTGGACGGTGCTGGAAGGCTGCAGGCACTGGGGGTGGAGGGTAAGAGGGGGGAGGCCCTGTGGGTCGACCTGAGGAGATCAAAAAAAGAAAAAACTGTAAATACTACAAACAGGTTGAGCTGTCAGTGAGCGAGGACATCTAACAAAGACTTAAATCAGACAAACATCTACAGGATTTGCAAAGATGACGCATCTTTCACTATTCATAGACTACAACTGAACTATGACTACAGCTCGACGGCTGTCTTCATGTGTGGATTCATTTGCTTCATTCATTATGAATAAGAATGAAACATAAGCTGATTAGCTGTGTGTGTAAACAGTATTTATCTACCTGATTTGATGCATGTCCTTCACAACACTGCTGTCTTCCTCTTTTACTCTGTTTATTTATTAATTCAGCAGTTTAATAGGAGAAAAAAGAAGCCCGAGTGGATTTTTTCACTGGTTTTAAAACAAACCGAAATCAGCACTGATGCTTTGAAATGAACTGCAAAACCAAACAAGACCATCAATGTGAAACCTTATGATCTCTATTTCTCTAACTGTGATGAAGCCAGTGCCACACAATATGACTTTTAGCACACTCAGTTGGCAGCTTTTTTTTTTTAACTTTTTCCCTATAAAGGTGCCAAAAGTTCATTGCTATAGCTTTAAGTAACAATTCGCACTTTAAAAAGGTTGTTTTGATGGACTTATTTAAAGTTTTAATCACATGTTGGGTCTGTGATCCAGCTTGAATCCAGCCCAGGGTCAGGACAATCCTAAATATGGCCCAAAGTTATCGCACTCAAAAGTTTTTCTGCAACGCAAACTGGAAGTGTTGTCTGGATTAACTGACTTTTCTTCATGCATTGGTGTGTTGTGAAAAGCTGAATAGTTTAATCCTCACATAGCACAACCAATCTAATTTAAGTGGAAATGAAAACAGATCTACAATAACTATTTTTCAATCTTACTATTATGATAGTTTATTTTTATTCTTTATTTTAGAGACAAGCCGTCTAAACCAAAGCGTGTGATGAGGGTTTCACCTGTGGATGTCGGTGAACAGTCACTGTCTGGCTTTAGATAGTCCTCCTCATCATCTTCGTCATCATCCTCACCATAATCTACACACAGAAGAAAAAAAACCTCACTTTAATATTAACATACTGATAATGTTAATAACACTAACATAACATGCTGTGTATTGTGTTTTCTCATTAAGGAGAGCTTACCAGCGTCTGTGTTATCCACATGTTGTTTGATTTCCAAAGGCCGCTCGATGGTGCCGTAAAAACTGTCAGCATCTGAATCTGAGTCACTGTAAAAGCACAGAAAATATCGTCATGAATACATTATTAAAAAGGTAACAAGAGTTAATGGGTTAAACTGGTCTTCTCATATTTGCAGCATGTTGCTGGGTTGTGTGTCTGTTAGGACCAGTTATTCACTGCAAGAAACCAACTTGGTGCCTGCAAGTTTACATAATCTGCCAACAAGCTTCTAGCTCATTTCTGTAACAGCTGAAGAACACAATACATTAAGTATGATTTTATTTTTGGAATTTTTCAATCATTGATGTTGCTATAACTCTGATGCAGCACCCCCTTTAATACTGACTAGACTATCAAAGACCTGTTCAGCATCAAAGCCCTAAGAAACAGCTTCTGTCACGCTATTGAAACAGCAGTTTTTCTTGCTATTTTCATTTGTACCGAAGTAAAAATTTTTTTTTGTTTAAATTAAGGAGAGGGACAGCTTTATTCTTTAAATTTCCGACGAAAACCGTCTTCTTTGATAAGCAATCTGTGAAGAAAAGCGTCTTTAACAGGCTGCTAATGTCAGTCCCTAATGACGGTACGTGATCAGAATTAAACTGCAGGCAGGGAAATTTGTTATCAAAACCAAGAGACCATTTTAATTGCCTGCAGGAAAAGTTTCTTGCAGGGACAAAGTTTAAGTGGGAAAAAGTTGAAAGAGGCTGTCACAAGCTAAATTAATTAGTCTGAAACGTTTTCACTTAAAAATAGCGGGTGAATAAGGTCACTGTGACAAAGTTTTCTGTAACAGTGCTTTAATTATTCTTCAAATTCTTGCACAACATATTTTTTTTTCATTTTGTTTTCCCCCCTTTTTTTGGAATTCCACACAACAAATCTTGATGATGATGTGGTTTGCTGAAATTACCTTGAAAACTGGCACTCTTTTCTGTCATTATAATGAGCGATCTCCCTCCGCAGGTATCGCATCCATTTCTGTGAAAGCAATAAAAACAATATTTGTTTGTGCATGTGTGTACCCTAGAGTGCAGATGAAATTGAAATAATACTGGATGGTTTTAAATAAAGTTTTTTTTGTTTTGTAAAGTAGTTTAAGATAACAACGATAGTTTGTAAAAATGTTCCCAGGCTTCATAGGTGCATAGCAGCTTCGTTGAGGTATCTATGAGCGCATGCTCTCAGTGTGTGTGGTTTTTCTTACTCTTCTCTCGTCTTCGCTGGCTGCGGAAAAATACCAAGTCCTGTGTTTCTTGCTAAAGTGGACGATCTTAAACGGAAACACGTTATTGGACGTCGTCTCCTCTGCTGCTCTCATCACTCTGTGCAGGATGACATTTGTTTTTATTAAGAATCATTTCCATCTCATTTGAGTTATCATGCACATTTCTACACGTGGGAGATGTACAGAGCTCATGTTAATCCCCAGATAATGTGCAATTTAGCTTATTGCGACTAAATGAGGTCAATAAGAGGCAAAAATACAGATCTGGGATAAGTTACAATATGAAGCTGCTCATTTAAATCACTCAAGCTACGAGTTCATAAGACATTAACCAAAATATTTATATGTAAATACACTCGTGTTCACTAGTTTATGTCTTATAAAAGACACTTTTACAAGTTTGCTGCTGTAATTTCTCATATTATTGGTGCACAACATGCAAGTTGAGAAGAGCTTGAAATGCAACCTAAGATGTGTTTTCTACACAGCTCCCAGCAGCTTATCTTACCTGTTATAGCCGTTGAGAGAGAATGCCCCTTGTGGTGTAGGAGAGGTACTGGTCTTAAAGTAGTACACACAGCCCTTGTGGATAATGGTGTACCTCAGAGGCCCTGCAAACCAGGCAACATATATTCAAAAAGTAGTCAATGAAATTCTAAACATGCGCATAAAACACACACATCCGTGAGTAAGTGCCTGAAGTAAAAGAATGTTTTTAATTTTAAACCTAAAAAAGTGAAAAGTCACAGGATCAATATGATGGATACAGTTCAAGATAAACTGGCAGACTTATTCTTCCCATCAGTGCTGTGAATTTTTTTTAAATTATCTTCTTTAATATGAACTCACATTTCATGAGGCTGAACTGGCTGCCTCCTTTCTTGTGAAGGTACCCTGCGTTTGAAACTCCTCCTGGCATGGTGAGGAGGTTCTGAGCCCCGATAGCTCGCATTGGCACCGGCCAGCACATCTCTGGAGACGACATGGTTCTACCAGAGAAAGAAAACGAGAGGAGAGGATAGCCTTATTATATCACTCCATGACAGTTTCACCCAGAAGGTGTCAAACCAAACACGTTTCTGATACCAAACCTGGACACCCAGCAAAGCTTTGAGGACTATTTCAGCTGCCCTGCCTTCATGCAAGGGACAACAAAAATACTCAGTGACACGTTTGCCATCATAAAAAATAAATAAATAAACAAACATACCATCCAGCCAATGCCTGAAAAACTCAGTGCTTTTTTCATATTTTCCTAAAATCATTTCTGTTAATATCGAATACACAGAGAAAATCTTGGTGATATTTGCAAAATCTGCAGGTTTAAGAACGAAGGTTCCAGATATCCAGCATGCAACTTACACACTTTACATTTTAATTGAACAGATTTATTTAATTATGCATCTCATGAACAAGAAAAGCAGGAGTTTCTCCATGATTAGACACTTCTGAAATTTCAATGATGATGAGCTGTGACAGAGGTTTCATACATTTAGAAACCTAATGCAAAAACCAGACTCATGAGCATTTCTACTAAAAGTTACTGATGAGAGAAACATGTAAAAGTTCATTATCCACCAGGGCTTCATTATGTCTATGGGAGAAAACCACTTGGTAAATGCAAAAAAAAACAACTAAAAATTTGGATCAAATGGAGTTTCCTTAATGTCATGAAGAAGAGACAGAAATCAAAGCACTGACAGCCAGGATGAGAGGATGAAAACCATATCAGCTTGATTTAAGACACCAACAGACACAAAACAAGCTCAGAAATCATCGTACTCTGAAGGACTCATGTGATCTTTGGCTTTAAGACTTTCTAAGTCTTTTGACTCAGGTGTTAGGTTTTTCTCTTGCAAGAGATAACCTGATCAGGCATGTCATATTGAATCCAGCCACAGAAAGGAGTCCAGAACATTCCACCTCAGCCTGTTGACACTCTGGCAATATCAGTAGCCTCTACGACACAGGTTAACAGCTCAGAGTCAGTGAGGTTGGTTAGAGGACAGGAGGCACTGTATGAACAATATTTTGTGGCCCCCTGCCTGAAATCAAAGCTTTGTGTTAGTGCGGCCCGCATGTTTTTTCTTACATGCATCTGGGCCTTTATATTTTTTAACACTTGTGGGCTACCGTAGCTCAGGCTCATGACAACAGCAGGAAATAGCAATTGGTCACTTGTAACATGTTTGTGTCATCGAGTGGAGGGAAAATATGTCCTGTCACCTCGTGCTATACGGTGTTTGGATCATGAGCCTTTTTGGCAGCACCTGTCTGTGTGAAAAGCTCTTCTCCACAATGAACTTTAATAAGTCAAAGTTCAGGTCCAAACTTAAAGATGAGCATCTTACAGTCATACTGAGGGTCTCAGTCTCTTCCTCCCTCAAGCCAAATGTTCTGAAGAACTGTTCATGTTCTGCATGTTCTGACCTGTTAAGACTGAGACCATTGGATCAGCTGTGCTGTTTTTTTTTTTTTTTTTGAATACTTGAAGCCCATTTTTTGTGGAACATTTGATGCGGCCCAGCCTCACCCAGACACTACCTCCAGTGGCCCCTTGGTAAGTTGATTTTGAGACCCCTGCTTTAAATGAAATCGCAATTGAATCAACATTTTGTGTCCATGTATGGTGAGCAGGTGGTTAGGCAGACTGTGATCCTGACAGGAGGAGATGCTTTTTTTGTTTTAAGTGTGAAAGTAATATTTTCTTTATTGATTAGAGCTTCAGATTTGTTTTATACATTCATTTTTTCAGTTTGTTTTGTTTTATCTCATGGATTAAATGTGTTTTTGACTTCACGTTTTGAACATCATTCTGGTGTATTCTTGCTTTTAAACTGCAGAGGTCTGATATGAGCAGGATAAATACAGCCGTATGTCTTTCTTGATTTTGATCTCAGTGCATTTTTTCCTTAGTTACACAGTCAGTAAATGATCCAGTATGCTCCTACCTTCTCTTGAGCCTCCTGTTGATGCTCTGAAAAGCTGCGCTCTCCCTCAGCAGGCTAACCGTAGAGGCTAACACTGTGGATGTTAACGCTGGCAGTAGATCCATAACAGAAGTCAAACTGACAGCAAAGTAGCCTCAGACCTTTTCTTTTCTGTCTGTCCTCTGAGGGTTCAAGGCTCTGTCAGGTCAGATCACATCAGATCATAACTGAGACGGATCTGTCCGTGAAGTTTTCACTCTCCTCTGATCAAACCCGCTTTGATTTCACTTCCCTAAACTCTCTGAGTTTCTGAAGATATCTCTCTCTCTCTCCCTGGCTGTCTTTGTTGATTTATGTTGCTCTCACCCTCCCACGGCAATTAACACACACACACACACACACACACACACACACACACACACACACACACACACACACACACACACACACACACACACACCATTCAGTTCAGACAGGAAACATGTTGTGCCCTTTTGCAGGGTTCAAGGCTTCATGTAAAAGATATTTTTTAAGAGTGAGTGTGTGTGTTTGTGTGTGTGTGTGAGTGTGTGTGTGAGAGAGAGAGAGAGAGAAAGAGAGAGAGAGAGAGAGAGAGGTCAAAATAAACATCCATGTGAAGTGCTTCATCATCTAATGTGTTTATGTGTAACTTCCAGTCTATCAGCAGCATCTACTGACCTCTGAGGGAGACAGGGTGTATGTGTGTGTGTGTGTGTGTGTGTGTGTGTGTTCAGAAATGAGGTGTACTATCAGAGTTTCTGAGGAAAACCTGCTTCCTTTCTATGAGATAAACCGGCAGGGTCCATGCACTTTGTTTTAACTTGAAGCCACAGACAGTAAGTGTCTGACTGAAGAAAGATGCTCCTATCCAGGCAACCAGTATGCATAAACTAAAACATTTTAAACAGCGGTTTTAAATACCTGATACAAATCAGGCTGGTCAAACACTAAAACAACAGAAATGAATTCTCATCAGCAACAGACAACTTAAACACACAAATCAGATCAGATCAAGTTACATCATATTGTGTAAAGAAGATTACCGGCAATCAGACCGCTGGTCAGTACGGCCCACGGTTACACTATTCCAATATGAACCACACACATAGCCTGCCTACACCATGAAGCATCTGTTTACAAGAAGCGTGGTCTCATCAGAGTCAACACAATGAGACACAGATGACACGACTCTAGTTACTTTTCGGCTCACGTTAAGTCGTTTTGGTCTAACACCCTCGTTATTGTTTAAAATAACTGTCAAAGGAGCGGTTGTGGCGATTATGTCCGAGTGCTCGTGCATGAATCCCACACCAAAGCACACCTCTCCAAATGGTACCAAAGAGGAGAAAAGAACTGTGCTCAAGCACAGTATTCTTGCGGTCAGTAGCAGGCCAGTGTGACTGCACCCTCACACTGCTTTGCATCAAGATCCTGCTCACCCTGCCTGGATTCTTGTTCGCATAACCACCATAACCCCAACTCAATGTACATGATCCAATATAGTTTTTACCTCACAATGTTTATGTTATGGTGTGTTGCACAATCTTGTTTTTGACCTGATTTAACCATTTAAAAAGACCCAAGACACAAAATGACGTGCTGTGAGGGTTAAAGAGCGATTAATGATAACAGTTTAAAGAGTCAGAAACTTCAACAAATCATTAGAGGTCCATTGATAATCAATCAAACTACATGGAAATCAGGCCAGTAAACTATACCCAGAAAAAAATAGCCTCACTTTGAGTTCTGCATTCCTTGTAACTCTTTTGGCAACGTGTGTAATCACGTCAGGCTGCAGAATTTCAAAAGAAGGGAGAGAGGATGGAAAGCTGATAAACACAAGGGGTAAAAGCCCTGGATGACACTCAATAACTCATCAGGGAGGAGCTGCTGACCCAAGTTCCCTGTGGTGTGTGTGTGTGTGTGTGTTTATGTGAGGGAGCGAGAGAGAGAGTACAGAAGCCTTGAGGAAGACATAAGAGGGCTATCATGTTGGTTTGTTCTTGTTATCATCCACTGGACAGATTACTGATAACTGTTGAACAACACACACACACACACACACACACACACACACACACACACACACACACACACACACACACACACACACACACACACAGAAAGAGAGATAAAGCATCAGTTCTGCATTTTAACTCAACATCATCACAGACAGAGTGAGGTCAAAGGTCAACTTATCATCTTTTCAAAGGTTTCCTGATGTTCTCAGGCAGCAGTCAGAGCTGAAACATGGTGATAGTCTGACGTCAAACCAGGGGCGTCACTAGACCTGATACTGTACTGGGGCACAGCTGGGGCACAAAGAATTCATGAGAGCGCACAAAGTGTGTGAGAAAAAAAACATATTGAGCACTTATTTATCATCAAAAAACATAAATAGATCTTTAAACTATTCAATCATATCAGACTATGTTGTTGTCTACATCTCTGATTAACCACCTGAAATGTACTGCGGTAATGCATTTGGCCTACTTGTGCACTTTACTCTAGACTTCTAAACCATTACTGAAAAAAGCAAAAAGGAAGAGCAATGAATCTTTTTGAAATAGTTATTTCAGTAAACATCTGCAAATTGAACATTTACAAAAGTAAGAAAAAAAATAAAATAAAATAAAGAACCCCTAAATCTCTGGGTTCTTTTATTTCTGTAGTGGAGGAATAAATTAACAACTGTTGTGTCCTCATTTTTGCAAAGTGGTCAATCACTTGGCTGTGGCTTAAGTTCCTCACTCTCCACTACCATGATGGCAACTCACTTCCGCTCTTGCTCATCAGCTTTCATCTTTCCCTCACCTCTTCCAGCACTCAGTTGTTCCACTTTGTCTGGACAGACATGGAAATATATTTAAACAAAAAATCTAATTGGGGCAACAAAACCTGATATTTTTAGCCATGTTTCTGGTGACAAATACAGAATTTTTTTTTTTTTTTTTCTGGCAACAAAACCAGATGCTTTAGCTGTATCCATTTTTCTGGTAATAAAACAAGATTATTTTAGTCAAAGACAAACTGATTAACAAGACAAGCCAACAGTGCTATTTGTCTGTGAAATAAACTTGAAAGCTTTAAAAATTTGGCTAACGACTTGATCTTAGGGAAAATTGTTTTTCTTCCTGAAGACAGACCATTTGAGAACCACTGCACCATCCATAGGTTATATCTGTCAACTAACACAAGCCTACTAAAAATCATCATTGATGCAGAGGTCCTGAGCAGAACCAGCAGACCATAACCAACATTATGTTTCATGCTGATGAAACTCACTGGAAATTCCCCCGACAGCTCGTTCAGCAAATTAATATGGTTGTCTTGATAGAAGGAATAACGTTAGCTAACTTAGCATTAACTTAAGACAGACTTATGTAGCCTAGCAAGCTAGGACTTCACTTACTTCTCTCGTTCCTTGCTGCTTTGTCCCTGCTGCGGGCGAATAACTTTCTGATATCCATCTAGGAGTTACAGTTCGAGTCAAATCAAAATCAAAATCGTATATTAAACAAGTTGTTGTCGGCTAACATTGCCTACCTCACGCATTGATTCTCATCGCCTCTCTCTCTCTCTCTCTCTCTCTCTCTCTCTCTCTCTCTCTCTCTCTCTCTCTCTCTCGCGCGCGCGCGCTCTCTTGACTTCGTGTTGACGCAGAAGTATTATCAGCTGAAGTCGCTACACGTGAATAAATTACCACATTAATTAGCCATGTGCGCATTGTTTATGTGGAGTGAATACCATAGCAATAAATTACCATACTAAGTAGTATGTGCGCTGTGCTATGTAGACTTAAAAGTGATGTAGACTTCTGACGTGATTTTTTTTTTTTTTTTTATTGGTGAAATTTTTACTGGGGCACTGCAGATCAATACTGGGGCACGTGCCCCAGTGAAATATGTCTGGTGACGCGGCTGCGTCAAACTCTACAGTTTAATGCTTTTCATTCATTTAAAGGGAGAAACTTGAAGTCTACAACCCCCCAACATAACTCACATATATGAAATCAACAGAGAGAGATTTGTGCACAAGACAGAAAACAGTGACACTGCATCTGTTTGTGATGCAAGCAACTGAACTCGTTTGTAAACTTTATTTCTTGACTTTAAAGTTTTTCAAGTTGTTTTGTATGATATTTTGTTTGGCGTGACTTTTAAGCTGAATAACTTGAAGGTTTAAGAAAATTCTGCACTCAGTACTGAGTTAAATATAAACTGTTGAAAAGTTTAAGAAGATGTGTTTATTATTTTTAAACTTTGACCCTGCTGTCACATCATTAGAGTAGCTTTGCAAAGAGTCCAAACCAGGCTTTACAATCTCATTTTCACTTTGTCCCAGTTGTAACTTGGGACTTCCCGAAAATAACTCTCAATTCTTAAAATCTGTCTAAAAAACAAATAAAAGCATCAGAAAGAGAAACAAGTCATTCAAGATTTTAAAGCTTCAGCTATTTTCTGCTCTGTCTTTATGAAGCCACTGACGTTAGAGGATGCAAATGAAACTTTACACTTGAAGGTACATCGATCTGTCCTTATGATCATTTTTGTTACATGGAAGTTGTAAAAATATGCCTAAAAAGGTTACAAGAAATATCCATACAAAATTACTCAGTTTATCCATCAAAACCATTCAGAGTCGTTGTATTTTAAGTTAAGGGGTGGTAGGTGAGGTTTAAGGGCTCTGTAGGAGAAAAAAAAAGGAAAATGATAACCATAGATAGATTATTATAACTATAAACTCATGGTACTAAAGAAAAAAGTGAGTTGAACTGTCTGACTCCATATCTGTTTATCTTTTTGAGTTCTCCATCCTAAACTTGTCTGAGAGCTGATCAGAGAGCAGCTGTTTGTCAGGAAGGGACGCACCGGAGCTCCTCACATACCAGACTCATTCAACATGTTTCCTCTCCGGACACGCCTGCACACACACACACACACACACACACACACACACACACACACACACACACACACACACACACACACACACACACACACACACACACACACACACAAAGTTAAACAATGTCTGGGCTCAACAGATCCTTTCAGCTATTTCAGTGTTTTCCTGAAAGGTGAGATAAAATCAAAAACAACTAGAAATCGAAATGACCACTTATCAATAAAGAAACATAATTTTAATCAAACTAAATCAGGAACTTTGTGACAGCTTATCTCAACCAGTAAAGAGAGATGCACTTTGATAAAGCAGAGCAGACAGACCAGTGACCCTCCCTTCACTAAAACTAAAACTGAAACTGGAGTCTTGGTACGGAAAACCCCAATCAATGAAACCACAAGGACGATGACTCCTGTTACATTTCCCGATCGTAACATGGCATTAAGGGGGAAATACAAGAATTACGCTTGAGCTGGTACATTTCTTTGTAAAGTGGTACACATGGAAAATAAGTTTTATATCATCACCGCATCAAAAAAAAATTCCCACTGATGAATCTCCATCATGATGCTTACACACTCTCTCAAAGACCAGGTTAAATTTCCTTTATGCTGCTGAATTAATTCAAACTTCAAGGTTTCAGACTGAGGACACAGAGCTACAAGTTAATGATTTTAAACTTTTTTTCTCAAATTAAGACAAAGTTTAGAAGTTTTAAGTTGTTAAAACAGAAGATCCACCACGATGAAACAAGAACGAACTCCATGTACTGATGAAGACTGTGAGATGACTGAAAGCACAGAGGTGGACAGCAAACCAGAGTACAGTTTTGTATAATGCTACTGTGTTGAGTGTGTTTGCTTTCTTGTGGTTTTGCTGAATCATTTGTGTTATTATGTACAGGCCAGATAACATTTGAGTTTCCATGTCAACACAAATTTAAGGCACACATTTAAACAGCTGTCAGGTGTCTGTTATAAAAACATTTTGTGGCTAAACAAGACTCTGGCTGTACAGTGAGAAAAGTTTGAGCCTCAGACCTGATCATAAATCCCCCACCGCCCCCTCAAGACACACAAGCAAACACACCACCACCCCTGTCAGACAGGCAGGTATAGAAGTAAACCGCTGCGACAGGTGCAGGTGATGCGGAGAAATGACCATAATGTTCAGGAAATAGACTCTATTATCGGAGCAAAGTTTTTACCTACAGCTCACTTCCTGTTCCCCCCGACGTCAACAGACCACAGAGGTTCCTCTACTGGTTCAGCTTCACATGTTCAGCCTGACTTGAGTGTGCAGATGGAAAAATATGAGTAGAAACTGAGGGATGGTAGTTTTAGAGAGGTCTGTGTGAACCCTGGTGTTAACTTCACCTCTTCTTCTCTGACCAGGTGAATAATTAACCAGGTTTCATGTGTGCACACTGACACAGGAATAGGTCTCTTTAAGGGGACGGTCCCACTGGGAGTGAATGTTAGCCGTCATTCATTGTGCTTTGTTGGCAACAGCTGGTTTATACCCATCCACTGAGGGAAAAAAAATCAATAACACCCCCAGGTAAAGTGCTGCGGGAAACAACTCCTTTGTCCATGCTGTTACATGAGTTAGGAAAACTTGTTACATGCTGTGGGCAAACAAACTCTGGCTTCTCAAAAGCTCAAACATTTTGGATTTTGTTTTGCCAGAAAGAAAAAAAACCCACTAGGCTCATTTTCCTCTTATTTTTGTGATAATATTCCAAATATGTTATGTACTAGAAATAGAGTTCTATTTGTTTGAAGTCTTGGTAGATGAGGCTCTTTCCCTGGATGTCCTTCTTAATCATGCTGTTTGCATGACGCTCATGCTAGAGTCCCAAAATTGTCTAAAGCCAAACTGAACTGTAAGGCAGATGACCACCAGACAAATTGAAATGTATATCCATAGAAGTGGGATCAGGGCTTAGTGATGAAATGTCAGTGTCTGATGGAACAGAAGGCCCAAATTTTCTGGACAGTTAGTGAATGCATCATGACAGAGACCAACTGTTACATGTAAGAAGGATTGTTTTTGTTTA
Source organism: Labroides dimidiatus (assembly GCA_030710495.1). NCBI lineage: Eukaryota > Metazoa > Chordata > Actinopteri > Labriformes > Labridae > Labroides > Labroides dimidiatus. Next base: position 8,473,962 of record CM061157.1, read on the forward strand.
CAGGGCTACTGACTCTGTGTTTTATCCACCTTTTTCCTGACTACCCATAGTTCATCGCAATTGGTTTTGCTCGTGTGGTTGAACGTTTTGTTTACGTCGCCATGGAAACCACAAAGCTGATGATGTTAGCCTAGCCATCACATTCGCCCTTATAACCGGCTTTAAAAGCAAGAAAATAACAAAATGAACAAAAATCAGAGGTGAAGTCGGATGAGTTAAAAAAAGTTTACACTGAGCCCTGGTTAGCATTAATGATTTCACGCGAGTTGTTTTCAGCTAGCTTGCCAGCAGCGGCAACTGGAAGTTGATAACCGCAGGCGGAAGTCAACACCCATTGGCTTCTGAAGTAACAGGTTGGATTGGAGTAACTCTTTCCTCTCCAGGGGTCTCATTCATAGACATGATGCACAAAACTGAGCGTAGGACTGGCATACGCCACTTTTCAAGCTCAGTTTGCCATGTTTAAAAACAAACATAACTTTCGACGAATACAAGAAGATACTGAACAAACTGTGAGACGCTGTGTTATGAGACATAGTCCTGTTTATATCACAATATATATTAACAGACCCAAACCATCAGGATCAGTATGATTAGAATAATCAGTATATTCTATTTGGACACTTGGTGTGAATAAACTAATTCTACCTGGCAAAGCTTTCAGGATCACAGTGGATGACAGTTTGTGGCATCCTTTGGTTCCTTCTTAACAAATTTAAAATACAGAACAGAAAGAGAAAGTCAAATTGTACAATACAGAAACAAAGGGCGGCAGGTGTGGGCTCATACAAAGGTGAAATGGTAACACCAGGTCCTCTTTCTTTACCTGTGGCTTCCCATACACATCATCACTTCCTATGTTCAAATATGACAATGCCACTTCACAGGAACTGCTAAGACGGTCACTGATCAAATGTCTTGAAGAAAGATTTTTCTCACACCAACAAACATTCAATGAGCTGGTTTTTCACTTTGACGTCAACATTTAAATATGATAAAAAGGAAAAGTACAACCACACCCATATTAGTTTTCAGAATTACACACTCAAACAAGGAGAAAAGCCAGGCAGAGGAAGAGAGAGTGTGTGAATTAGAGGAAGAGAGGGAGTGTTGAGATTTTGCAGTGACTGTAAGCCCACCTGCCATCGCCCCTCCTCTCAGCAAAGAGGTCAAAAATGAGAACACATTTCCTGTAAATGTCGCCGTTTCTTATATGCTGCTTGCTGAGGAGCCACAGCTGCAGCCACAACAACTCACAGCTGACATGTGCTGGTCAACATCTTGGAGTTTTATCTCTACTGCAAAAATACAGAGCCTCTACCAGTCTGGGTAGAAATAAACTTACTTGGACTCTTTGATGATTAACAGTGTTACCAACTCAAAATGAAATGACATGTTTGGGTTTTTCAGTGTCTTAAATCTGCCAAGTGAACATGAGTTGGTTGTGCAAGAGATCCTCTTAAAGACAGGAGTTGCACCAGATCTTTGGGGTTTGCAGCAAAGCACTGACACATAATTCTGCACAATCTTTTGTAATTGATCTGGGAATGGATTTAATGATGGTTTTATTCATATTAATATATTGTTTATTGTTTACCTCTCCAAGATACTGATGTTGTGTCACGTCGAAATGTGCAACAGAAAGGAGGTGAATACCTTATGCATGGCATTGTAACCTTCCTAAGAGAGAGAAAAATGACAGATGTTTCATGTGTCTTGTGCTGTCAGATTTTGTATAAATTCAGTTGCCCAAAGTTGTAAATATACCTGAAAATTCAACATAACATCATTATCAGTAAAATGCTTGTACAGCTAGCAGTGATTTTGTTTGAAAGTATTTTTTGGTATAGTTAAAAAAGGTAACAAAAGAATCTTTGGGTGGTTGCACAGATGTCAGGTGTCTGTGTAAAGTTTGTCGTTTTTGTGGTTGGTACATTCCCCAGTAGTTGGATTTTTATTTATTTTTTTTTTTTGTGAATTTAGCAGGCACATTTCTTATGTTGGTAACCCAGATATAAATCTAAAATGTACTATTTGAAGGACTTTGAGTATGAGGACATTTAATCAATGTAATAGAAGAGAAACATTATTTTTAGGATAAGACTTTTGAAACAGTTAAAAGGTTTTACAGTCTGAAACCTGCTGGTAATTTTCCACTCATTAACCTGATGGCTCCATGTAAAACACTGCTGAGACTGCTTTTTGTTTTGCCCTGCCGTTCGATGTGGAACCACTGAACCGAACATCCTCACCAAGAAACAGATTACCATTTCAAACAAGATCGAAACAAAATGCAAAAAGTAATAAGTTACTAAACTTCTATTTTAAGTACTGTTGTTTTGATTTTCTGCATCACATTCCTGTAAATTTGCTGCACAGTCTTTGCACCTATTTTGGACTTTTTCATGTGTTGATGAATTTGCAGCCTGTGTCGTGTGAGCCACTGAAGCCCTCACCAGCCACAGTAGCACTAAGTATGTGATCATTTTAGACCAGATAAGTCAAAAAGGATAGTTTGATGGGAAACATGTTTGATACTTCTGTGCGTTCACATAATTGAAACATCTGAGGACCCCTTTCATAACTGGCACTGGAGACACTGGTGAGAACATGTCAATCAGAATCAAACTGAGAAGAAAGATCCATAATAATAAAGATAAAATAATCACACATTCACTCTCTAGCTTTTGAAATGTTATATTCAGGACTGGATCTCCTGTTTCTATTTCTATTTCTTTCTATTCTTTGCAGTGCACTTACATCATAATCAGCCTCTGACATCAGGTTATACCAAGAAAACATGACCTCATGAAACTGAAGCTTGTTGCTTCTTCCCCTTCCCCTTTTGTGTTTGTGTTGCTGAATATGGTTCTGCCCTGAATACTATGAACCTGGTGTTTCCTCTGGCATGCTAAGACATGTACAGTATAACCAGTTTCCTACATTCAGCTATAAAGGAGTGTTTCCCTGGGACTCGACTTCACAAACTGGACTTTGCTTTGAATTCTTCTTTTCTTTCACAAGAATGGACAAAAAAATAAAAAATAAAACCATAAAGAGCAGTCTCACTCATCATCCAAAGAATCAAAAGGATATCAAAGATTAATATCTGAATTAAACTGGGAGGTTCATCTTCCAAACACTCAAAAGTAGGAAAAAGGAAACGTTGAAACTGCAAAGTTGCATCATTGGTCTCCTGTAATAAAGAAGATACTTTGCCAAATCTAGAAATTTCAGAAAAGAAAAAACTTCAGCTAAAGAATCCACTGAATGCCAGATATCTGCAACCCAAGCCAAAGCAGCTCTCCATTGTCACTGTAGCTGGTTCTAACCAAGGTAGGTAACAATAACCTGCAGTTAATACATTGAGGAACACAGCCATAAAGTCAGTGTCCAAACAGCTCAGAGGGACAGACAACCAGGCTTCATAAGAATAAGACAAAAATGAACTTACAGGACATCCCTCTGTTCCCGAACACACATCCTGACGCTTGGTTTGCAACTCCGCGCAAACGACTTCTTCCTCAAGGATGGGCCGGACATGTCGATGGACATGACAGTGATAGTGACAGCCCAGAGCAATAAACCACCATACTTTTCTAACTGCAGGAGGGTTTGTTGGATTCAGGGTTATTTGAAAGGAAGTAAAAATTCAATAGCGACTCAGATTTAAGGTTGAAGGAGTGGTTTCATTAAAGAACAAAGCAAGACGATGGATAAGTAAATTAAAAGATGTTAGAAGAGGTTGAGGAAAAATTCAAGAAGTCAGAAAGAGCGATCAGTCCTGTTCGTTAGGAAGTCTGTTGATTGTGTGAACCGCAGATACTCCACCAGTCGCTTCCTGAATGGGCCTCCTCCTCCAGCCCAAGCCTCTGATTGGATGAGCTAGCACAAGTTCCTTCCTGCTTCCTCACAGCCAGGGTTTAATTGGCTGCTGGGTAAAACCCACACATTCACTCATTCGGACACACAGGACCTGAGAAAGGGACTTTCCACATCAGCTAAGAAGATACTGGAACAATACTGGTCCAACACACAAACACACAATTTATATATATATATATATATATATATATATATATATATATATATATATATATATATATATATATATATATATATATATATATATATATATAGTGAGTGACCATGCAGCATTCATTGAGCCACAGGTGTGAATTATTTCAGGGTTTAAGGCTGATTTTAAAGATGGTATCACGGATCTTCCCACGGTCTATTTCATTCACAGATCTAACTCACACTCATAAATAGTAAATAGTAATACACCTCAACCTCTATATACATCTCTATAATTGCAAGCCATTCGGGGTCTTTTGGTGGCTTTATCATGAATGTAAATGTACCTGTGGCATTATTAGATGCCAGTGGCAGGTCGTGAATTTCACACAGAGGCCTTCAGTAGTGCTCTGTCTAAATTAATCCACCTCTCAATAACTACTTATGGCTATAGAAACCATTTCATTATGCATTTTATAATGCAGAAATGCAGTATAAAGAGCCACTGCAACACACAGATAGATAACTCTTGTCGTCAGAATGAATGCCTTTACTAAAGACACAAACCCAGGATGCACAAGTCTCCTCCTACTGCAGCCACAGCTGTTACACATAGAAAGGCTGCGTCTTTAGCCCAGCAAGCCGCACAACTGACAGACAGTTGGAGTCACCAGACTGAAGAGTTCCAATGCTTCCCTCTGCATTATGGGTCCTCTCTTCATTCATGGTGGACTGTAAAACCTCAAACCTGTTGAGTCCTGGTCTGGCTCCACTCATTATGTCTGTTTCTTGCTGTAGTCAAGCTAAATACAATCTGTTTTGGACATGCTGTGTTTTATTTTGAAAGTCACTGTCCATGCACGGAAACTACCTAAGAACACCCAGTGACTTTCAAAGTAAAACAAATCGTATCAAAATTAGATTGTATTCGGTTCGACTACAACAGCAAATGGACATAATGACCGGAGCCAGAGCAGGAGTCAACAGGTTTGAGGTTTAACAGCCCAACATGAACGAGGAGAGAACTGAGGGAAGCCCTTGGTCTCGTGACTCCAGCTGTCTGTCAGTCATGTGGTTGATGTCCAAAGTCAACTCACAACAGATCAGTTTGCGTGCCCCTGGTTAACACAGTCTCTTACTGTCCAATCAAAGAGTGTGAATACGCTGACGTCACTGTAGGCCCGCTTGATGGTCTGGATGGTCGTCAACTCAAGTCAACTCTGATTGGTTAAAGCAACAGTTTGAGCAACACTCATTTTCTGCTACAGAGCCTGCAGTATGAGCCGTGAAGGCCTACAGGCGGATTTCTTTCAGATGATGAATGCTGAAATGTGATTGGATAAATGCTGTTGTATGAAAATACCATAGACTGTAGGAGGATACATGTTCGGAAGCAGCATAGCCACAGGAAAAAGCAATGAAAAGAAGCAAACTGACCATTTGAAATTATTTAACAAGTATACATGGACAATAAAATAACTCGTTTTATTAACTTTTTTTTTTTCAGGCCAGCAGAGAAGGCCTTACAGGCCCTGATGGCCGGCCATGGTTATACTTATATTAAATAAGTAGTGTGTTGATTTACCAGAATAACGGCTGTGCTCTGCATGAGATGTATCAGTACCAAGTGTACTGCAGGGCCAGTGATGTAGATAATGATGTTTCTAAACTCAACCAAGAAGAACAAAGTAGATGGACCTTAAAACACTCTGAGTAACCTCAAACAGACTCTGAACAGCTCTCATCACAATGAGAAATCAACGGCTAGTGGTGACAAAGCATCGTGTTTGCTGGGAACTGTGTTGTGTAAAATTTGCCTAACTTTTGTTAAACTCACGAGAAGATGACATAATACTCTGAATTTTTGAGGTTGATGCTATTTTAACTAGTCTGTTCATTTTGTTGACAGAATTGAGACGGTAAGTGTTCCTCATTGTCCCATTTTTCCACGGTTAGGACAGGATGATGATAAACTAAATCAGTTTCCATTCATGATAAAATTCTTAATGACATGTTTTGTTTTTGTTAACGAGACGATGACTGTGTTTTCACGTTTCCTATTATTTGTTGAACTAAAACAAAATCAAGGTCACTGTGTTAGTTACACTGTGACTCAGGAAAAGGATGTTGACATCATTTCTCAGCAGAAATACTGGAGACTGTTGAACTCAAGAGAGAAGAGTTTGTTTCAATGTTGTTTTCAATGTTTTTGTTTTCGTAGTGCTCTGTAGAGTCTATCCTCACATGCTGTACTGAAGCTTGGTTAGGTTGTCTCCCACCAACCAGTAAAAACAGGCTGGCATAGCAAGTCAAAGGAGCAAGTAAAGGGATCAGGGAGCAGTAAATCACACTGCAGCACCTTTACAGTACCAGAACCAGAACCAGAACCAGGCCTACCAGGGGATTTTTTCCCCCTGTTGATATAGAAAGTTTAATTTGCTAACACAATTTACTGTTTTATCTATAAAATTTTAGGTGTTATATGGATCCAAGAGTTGTTTTAAGGTTTTATGCCATGATTATTTTATTCTACCTTTATCTTACTTTGCCTGACAGGCTCTATTCTTTTCAATTAATTTTCCCTACACTGCACCTTGTGGATGGATCCACCTGGACGATTTTGATCTAATGGCATAAGATTTTGTAAGATGACTGAAGTTTGAAGAATAAACAAAGTGAGTACCTGCTGTCTACTCCAGTTTCTCCAGCTTTAGAAAGTATACCTGCTCATGCAAATGCAGAGAAAAAAAGCAGCAAGGCCTTTGCTTTGTCCTCATCTTCATATGAGAGAAAGAGTTCTTTTGGTGTCTGTTGCAGTGAGTCACAGGCTGAAAATATCCAATGATACCATAATTAGTTCAGTGACTAATATTATGAGGAAATATGACCTAAAAATTAATATGAGCTGGCATTACAGTCAGAACTGATGAAATAAGCTTTTCCTGTCATCGCTGCTCAATTATGTTAAGTTTTCTTCTTCTTTTTTTTTTTTTTTACTTCAGTTTTGTCCTTTATTATTTTCCAGCTTTTATTTTGTAGTCACATCTCTCCTATTGTTTCAGGTACCTTCACTTCCTGCCCTCATGTTGTTCTGCCCTTGTGAATGTGAGCTCCGCCCCTCATTGTTCACACCTGTGCCTAACTACCTCCTGAAGTTATGAAAGTCTGTCTCCCTTTGTCTTGTGTTAATTTTTTTTTTGTTCAAACAACCGTGTGTGCAGTTCTTACCAATTTTTTCTCCTTTTTTTTCCTTTTACTTTTAACTTAAAAAAATAAGATAAAATAAACCCTCCAGTAAGTTCTGTGAATTTTTGTTGTCCTCATGATTCAGTAAGATTTACTTTAACATTGCTTAACAGCCTTAAAAAAAAAAAAAGGCTGTTGAAAAAAAAGCTGAACCATACGTTCTGATAAGCATGTTTGCATTTTCTAACCCTTTAGCAGACCCATGCAAGTTGATCTTGGGATTGAATATTACATTTTTTTTTTTTTTATTTAAAAATGCAAAGGACAAAAATAATGAACTTGAAGAAACCCTGTTTTTTTAAGTTACTGGCTGAATTTTAAACACTTTGAAAATCACAAAAGGCAACAAAGAATAGAAGATGTAAAGCTTATTAACCAGGGGTCAATCACCAAGATTCACACTTTTAAAGGGACCTAAAGGAGCTCTCATCTGGTAAAGCTCTTAAACCGACACCTATTCATTATGGGCAGAGCAAAATAACACAATCAGTGATTATGTCTCCATGCTGAAGTCCAGCTCCTGTGATAGAGTCAGATTTTCAGGGAGAAGCTGAGCAAATGTTCGATACTCACCTAGAAGTCTCTGCCAGTAAAATTTATCAGGAAGAGGTAAGTTAGCAAACAGGATGTTTTTTTTTCTCTCTCTCTCCTTTCAGTGATTGACTTTATGACATGAATTTATTGCTGCTACTGGAACAGAATGAGAAAATAAGTGTTTTCTGTTTTAGTATACGGAGGAGACACTTCAGAGCCAGGGCGTTGCTGGGTATAAGTCCATAATGGTTATTATCAACCAGATTTCTTTCAGGACAAAAGAGTAAAATTATGTGCATATTTACATTATTCAGTATACATCACAATTCCAGGGTGTGTGAAAGGAATGTTAAACCTGTATGTCTACTCACCTTTTGTGAGCTAACTAGTGATAATAAACATGAGCTTACAAAGCTTGGTCGTTTTTTATGGAACAATTGATATGTTGTAACTGCTTCTACAACAAATGAATGCTTTGGGGAAAAAAATAACACCTTTACCATAGTGGGTGAAGGTGCTCATGGGAAGTGTAGTCTCTGTTCTGGAAAACACTACTTATTTCATATGAAGGGCTCAGACTCAACATAACATAAGTCCCTCAGATAGATTTCAAACTGAGTGGTTATCACACATACAAAGTAGCTCTTCAAATCAGTGACAAACGATATAAGGCAGTAAAATAAATCCACATCTTTGTAAATACATTTACTTGATTCTATGATCATCAAGGAAGAAACTGAAGCATCAGAGTGAGATGGGATTAGTTATGCATTAATAATAAATGCCACAAAATGACAAACGTGTCCATGAATATAAGTCTAATGCTCAAAGCTAAACCGCTCCATAAGTCAATGCCTACCACTTTGGTCATTACAGCTTGTCCATCGGCTGAATTATGACTAACCCTGTTTAAACAGTTCAGAAAGTTGTCTGTCAACTTTCCCGATACAAAAAAAAACCAGATTTAACATTTTCTATAGTCAAACATCCTCAGCTGGGCTTTTGATGCCAAATGTTTGCTGTCATGATGTTTGTTGGATTATACCTCTTCAAGGTCAACACATCCAATGAGCTCAGACAGGTGTTAGTTAGGCCCAAAGTTCAGAGTGAAAGCAGTCTCTTTCTGACTCTGGATTGAGCCCAGATAACTATGCAAGTGATTAGTTGGGGCCTGTGTCCACTAAAGGCTTTCCTTTGTGCTGACAGAAATCACAACCTCAATTTTAGAGCCCTTATTAGTGTTAGGTCACTGGTTTAAATCACTTCATATTTTCCTTTATTTTGTGAAATATTCTTGCAAAGAAAAAAAAGACAACTCCAGATCTACATACTGTACATTATACAGACCACCAATATATAGATAGCTTTTAATCTCTGAGATCAGGTTTCAACTGCAGCTGCTTTTATCTTTGACTTGCAAGTTTTAGTTTCGTTCCTACTTTAAAATGGGTGAAAAAAAAAAAACGAATGCCTGCAAGTTCCAACTGTAATGTAGGTTCCTTTTTTGTACCTGAGTTGTTAAAATACTAAATAAAAGCACCTACAGAGAAAACAGCATTAGCTGATAAAATCTGTCTCTTATTTACAGTTGTGTAAATTCACAGTCACTGGCTAACACTGAGAAATATGCCTTTGTATACATGTGTCAGAATTGTGTCAACAATGCAGTACAGTCAGACAACGTGTTAACCCCCCCCCCCCCCAAAAAAAAAAAAAAAAAAAAAAAAAAAACCTTCACTTTGAGAAGTCTAATGAACAATCAGCTGTCGGGTGAAGTTTATATAAAAAGGCATTTTCTAAAGAGTGAAATGTGCACTCCTGGTTCTCCCTGGCTGGATCCAACCTTCCATGACTTAGGCTCCTCAAACTTTAGTGGTTTTCATTTTCAGCTCAAGGTTAACCTCTCTCCTGAAAAGCAGTAATGTTAGCAGGAATTAAACATTATTATCTTGAGTTTTTTTTTCTTTTTTTGGGGGTGTTTCTCTGTCCATCATAAAATGAGAAGGGAAATGAAGCAGAACAACATATCTGACACATTTGCTGATTGGTAAACAGCTGCACTAACAGCTGAAAGGACCATTCCTTTCTGCTTTAAAAAAATACCCAACAGAAGAAAGAAGCTTATAGCATTTGTTCAAACTTTTAGTTTGACTCACCCATGGAGCGCTGTGTCATTTGAGTAGCTCCTCAGTCTTTGTCATCAGTGGTCCGAGCCCTGCAGGGCTTCGTTTCAGCTCACTTCACTTCCTGGCGTGGCAATTCAGAGCTACTGCATGAAGTGTCACGACACCCTCCCTTCAACCACAAGAGAAACAGACTGCAGCGCTCGTTCAAACACAGAGGGGCAGACATATAAACCAGTGAGCTAATGTTAAACACAACACATGGTCCTACTTACTTCACCTCCTGAGACACATGATGTATCAGTGTTACATGGATCCTCTCAGATTTTGGTAGTTGATATAGAAATAGTGGCAGGTGTCAAGTTCAACTGGCTGTGTGACTGCAGGCGACCTATCAGGACAAACTTCCCCTTCACACAGCGCAGGACCACTCCTTCTAACATCTGGTCAGCAATTATGCCATAAAAAAAACACCCTGTCACCACACACGCTACAACTATGCTATATAACTAAACTAAGCCTGAGTGTGGGGAAGATAAGAGCCAGCAATGAGGGGAAAAAACAAACAAACCAACTTAAAGATAGTGTCGATCCAACACCATTTAGAATACCTGGATCCTTCCAGTACACCATGAAAATCCAGAGGGCTCATCCACAGGAGAACATGAACGGGCAGTTCTCTTCAAATAAGTCAAACAAGCTCATTCAGTGAGCGAAAGCACTGAAAGTGATTCTATATAAAACTGTTATGGGTGCATGGTCCTCATCATGCATTAACAGGCATGGACACCCATCCTTTCAAGGGTGTTTCCAGGTAAATGTAATGAAAATAACACTGTTCATGACATTTCATTAAATTGTGTCTGGTAATTAACTGGTTTCCATGTTTGAATCTTCCGACAGCGCCATCCTTTCTGTTACTGTGAACTGACAACAGTAGATCCTGTTTAAATGAAAAGCTCACAGCTCATTTCGCACATGCTTATTTTGGCTGCCAAATACGCGCGGGATAAAAGAGAAAGGAGAAGTAGTTGTTGCTGTGTGAAAAAAACAATTTGAAATGATAGGCTCTTTTGAAAGAAACCCTTTCAACACTCTGAAAGGGGATTTATACAAAAATAAATACAACCGAATGATCACAAATAAACCACGGATAGAAATCAATAGATAAAACAACACAACACACAAATCCCTGACAGAAACTAAGACATAAACTCACTCCCTCACTACATCCTCTGCTTCCACAGGGAAAAGCTATGGCTTTTAAACTTCCAAGACCTGGTGGACGTCATTGACAATCAATAGATTCACCTGGATAGAGAGAGCAGAGGAGGATATGGGCCCAACAGGAGAGAAAAAACATGCAGTAGTAATAACGTACAAACAATCGTCACTCTTGAAGCCAAAATTTAAATCACAAGTGGGATGTTAGAAACACTCCTTAATAATAATGCTTTACCAGCTGTATCAGGTTGGAAACTCTTTTTTTAATGACTGTAAGCATATTGTTGTTTGGTCTTTATGCTGACAGTTTACCTCAAAAATAGGACAGCTTCTCACTGCTGTTGTAGTGTCACTGTAGGGACTTTTGATCTACCTGCCGTAAATGGGTTCTGGATCTGAAGAAACCAATTTCAGAGCTCCTCTCATTTTAAATTGTGGATTATGAACAGGAAAACATATAAAAATGAGACTATTTCAAGATCATTAATGATGTTCGTCCTCACTCGGCTTTTATATTCTTTTTTTTAAAAATACTGAATTGGCCGTGTTATCAAAATATTAACTGTTTTTTCTAGTTGAGTTATATGCAGACCCCTGAATTATATCAGTGGATCTTGTAAAATATGCAGTTTTTGTCATTTCATGCCAGTTATAGTTGTTAATTTATTTTGCAATTTAAACTATAAATGAAATGAATTGACTGCTTTTGAACTACTGCGTCAATAACTTTACTTGAAGAACTATTTTCAGTAACTGAAAATCTTTTGTGCTGCTTGCTTGAAGATTTTTATTTTTTTCACTCCACGATCTGAACCACAGCCTCTTAGACTGAGTTCTGCTCATCACCATCAGTTCAAAGAAAGAAATCAAGCAGTCTCTTTGACTGGGAGCAACAAATTGAACCCGTCTTTACCGCAGCTCGTCTGCCTGAGGCGTGTGTCGTCTGGCCTTTGTGCTGGTTAGGAGAACTGGGAACACTTTGCCACAAGATAAACAATCCCTCTGTAAAACCAGGTTTTAAAACACCCCATCTTAGAGCTGAAAGTTAAACAAAATCCCAGTGATGTGAAGTAGTGTAACAGTATAATTTAGATTCAGAACAAACTGATATAATTCTGACTTTACACCATTTTTTTTTAACTCTAGTGACTTTCAGAGCATGTGCAAATAGTCAAATATAAATGTTTGGAAGCCAAAGTTAGAGGTTTAAATACCTTTGTTGGGATGTTTCAGGCTTGCTGGATTTCAGCTCCTGTCCTGCAGTGGCTGAATGGTTAAACAGAAATCCTGAGAGAAAGCCAAAGACACACCCACACAGTGTGGTGACCACAGCTGCTCAGAAATATCTGAGGTATAAAAAGAGGTCCAAAATGGCAAAATCTGTTTGTCATCTCTCAAACAATTCAGTGAACTGAAGGGATATGCTTTCATAATGTAGTATTTTGCCTGTTTGATTTATATAGAACCTGAATCAGTCTAACATTCCTTCAGACCAGCAGGGACTTCTGCTGGTCTGTAAAAAGCTCACTGCCTCTGAATTTAAGTGGTAACCCACAAAACTCTCAGCTGTATTTAGTTGCCCCGTCTTAAGAGCAAATCTCTTTCAGCTGTGGCCATGAGCCCTGATGGCATACTTCAAGTTCTGCCTGTGCTGTCGTATGAAGCATCAAGCTACGAGCATCATGAAGAGCAGAAGCAGGCCAAAGCTGCCTTTGTTGAGTTCTTTGTACATGACAAACTTGACACAAATGCAGCATTTTGTTCCAGACACACCGTGCCTATTCATGCAGATGGGGCACATGGCTGATTAGACAAGTCAAATATGACATTTTATTTTTTGTAGGGTTCTTAAATCTCTATTAGTTTTACCAGGTCGAAGCAAATCCTCAAGGCATCCCCTCTCCCTTTGGTTACACATAATATTACACCTGTTTTTGATCTGTTAGCTGATAAAAAGTAGGGTTGTCCCTCCCATCTTCAGACCCCCCGATGAGGCATCAATAATTGAAAAAAAAGAAAAAAAAGGAAAGAAAGAAAAAAAGAAAGAAAGAAAGAAAGAAAGAAAGAAAGAAAGAAAGAAAGAAAGAAAGAGGAAAGAAAGAAAAAAAGGAAAGAAAGAAAGAAAGAAAGAAAGAAAGAAAGAAAGAAAGAAAGAAAGAAAGAAAGAAAGAAAAGTCAAATTTTGATTTTTCAGATCACAAGACAATTGTCCATTTCACCTCAGTTCTTCCTAAACAGACTTGGGTCCAGAGCTGAAATCAGTTCTGGATCATGTTCATATATGGGTTCCTCTTTGTTTGGTATGCTTATTTAAACATCTAATGTGGATGCAGTGATAAAATGCATTCACAGGAAATGGACTTTAGAAGTGAACTTGAGCCCATGCAGTGATTCACACTTCAGAGTCATGTCTGCTGCCTGAAGATCCAGGCCATCCAGTCATTGTTTTCGGTTTTGTCTCTTGTGTATCGAGAATTCTCCAGATTCTCTGAGTCTTATAATGATTTTATGTAAAGTGGACCATGAAATCCTTAGATAATTTTTAGTTTTACACAGAGGGACATTATTCTGAAACTGTTTCACTCTTTGCCAACAGTCTCTTGATGAGTGGTGAACCTCTGGTGTGCCTTTTAATATCTGGTTTCAACCTTTTACTTCGGGGCAGTTTTGAAAGACCGTTTGTTTCAGTCTTTCTTTTGACATCATTCTAATGGAAAAAAAAATGTGCGTGGGCTCAATGGGGGTGCAAATATGGTCACTTATGAACAAGTAATCATGGAGGGTTAAAGAAAAATCTGATTTGTTTTGTCAAAATGGAAAAGAACAAGACTCACTGCGTATTTGGAATGGCTGCTGACTCAGGCAAGGCTATTCTGAACAATTGTGATTAAACCTGGACATAGAGGTGCTAATGAATGTTGTTTTTCTCTTATCTGAACAGTGTAACAACCAAACAAGCATCAACTTGTCTATATACAATCTTAAAGAGCGGAAATTTGGAAGAAGATGGTGAATCTGTCATGTACTGTAAGTTATTGTTGATTATAAAGGTGTTTCCTCTCAGGTATTCGTTGGTTTAGTTCTGTACCCTGAGTGTTCATTTCTACTGTGATGGGAATAAAGTCAGTGTCTGCCACCTACATCCTGTTTGGGGAGTTTTGGGGGCACCGCTGCAGCGCTGACAGAGGTTTCTTTGGTTTGACATAACAAATGCAAATACAACAACTACAACACAGCATCAAGACATTTCTTCTTTGAGTGGGAGTAACCATGCAATGACTGATTTACATGTTGCTGTTTTTCTTCTTTTTGAGAGGTCGGGGGAAACAGTATAAATGATGAGTAGGTGTATGTGGTGGGTATGTGGGAGGTGAGAGGTATGTAGAGGTAGGTACTGCAGGTAAGAGGACTGAGTGTAACTGAAACAGCTTGGGTTTCTCAATGGGATGATTGACATTTGACAGACATCTTTATATTCAGGGACTTATCCAGCAGTTATACAGTCAATGACCACTTTTTGTTTCTTTATCCCTCATATATATACTATACTCATCAGTCTTTTAACCTGCTGGATGAAATTATTCCATCTTTTTTCATTAAATGTACAAAATCTCACCTAAAAGAAGAGTTGCATAATAATTACTGTATACCATTTCTACCAAGAACCAACCTGGATGTCTTTTTAACTTTTTTGGTCTCTATGCAAAATGCTAACTCTGGCATACACGAAAGCTTTATTAGGTGCTCAGAACAACATTTTAGTTATCAACCACAAATGAAGTGAGGTGATATAGTAAGTGTGAATAAAGGTCTGTTATTATTATTACTATTATTATTATTATTATTATTATTATTATTATTATTATTATTATTATTATGAATAATAATAATAATAATAATAATAATAATAATAATAATAATAATAGTAATAATAATAATAGTAATAATAGCACAACACAGTAATACACAATATTTGGTGTCTGATGGGGAGCCAGTGGTGGTTTTAGAGAACAGGGGTGATGTCGTCTTAGGAGCGGGTGTGGGTGAGCAGGAGTACAGTAGAGTTCTGGATGCATTGCAGTTTGTTGAGCTGTTTGGATTTAAGACCGTAGAACATTTTATTTCAATAATCAAGTCTGGAAGTGATAACGACACGGATCAGTGGTGGAGAAGGAGAAATGGATGGTCACAGGCAATATTTTTCAAGTAGAGGAAGGCGGTTCTGGTGAGTTGATTGATGTGATGTTCCACAGTGAGATAAGAGTCAAAAACAATACTGAGGTTGTGAACATGTGAGAACAGGGGGAGGGAAACTTTGTCAATCAAGAGGCTGAAGTAGATGGTGGTTGTGGTGAGGGATTTGGGGCCGATGATTAAGAGGTTAGATTTTTCACAGTTGAGTTGGAGGTGGTTTACTTGTATCCAGGAATTGATGTCAGTCAGGCAGGAGGTCAGGGTTGAGAGGGCTGGAGCAGTGATGGAATTGATGGAGATTTAAAGTTGGATTTTGTCAACATAACAGTGAAAGCAGAGACCATGTTGACGGCTGATTTTACTTATTGGGAAAATATAGAGAACAAAGATGAGGGGACCAAGCACTGAACCCTGGGGGACGCCATGGGACAGTTGAGCTGTGTGGGAGGTACAGTTGTTGATATGGATGAGCTAGTGCAGTGTCCATGATGTGTAGAGTTCATTGTGGATGGTAGAGGAGGATGGTGTGTTGAAGGCTACAGTGAGGTCAAGGAAGACGAGAATGCTGAGGTGTCTGGAGTCTGCAGAGAGGAGGAGGTTGTTGAATACTCTGAGGAGAGCTCCTTTGTGCTATGTTTAGGTCTGAAGTCGAAATGATTGGAAGAGAGGTTGGTTTTGAGCTGAGAGGAAATGGCATGTTACAGTATTTTAGACAGAGAGGGAGGTTAGGGATGGGACTGAAATTACGTGGGTTGTCTGGGTTGAGTCCTGATTTTTTTTTTTTTTGTCATGGAGGTAACAGCAGCCAATTTGAGGGGTTGAGGGACAGAACTGGAGCTGAGGGATGAGTTGAGTTGAGATCGCAGGGAGGTAGTCCTTGATGAATTTTGATGGCATGGGGTCCAGAGTGCAGGCGGAGGTTTTCATTACGGTCATGAGACTGTGAAGCTTAGCAGGGGACACTGGGAAAAACTTGGATGGGGGCTGAGTGCTGGAGGTCTTGAAATGACCAAGGATGGTTGTTATGGCTGCATTTGTTTCTGTGTTCCCTGTCTTTCTTTCCTTTGCTTGTTTCCAGGTGAGACTGCTGATTATCAATGTGGCTCACTTGGTTTCAGTCTTTAGAAGCTCACTGCTGCTTGCAGCAGAGGCATTTTGTTTTGGGACTGCTGCCCTGCTGCCTCTCCTGGGATTTTGTTGTGGCGTTTTAGTTTGTGCACTTTAATTCCTGGTGTTTTATCAATAAATCCAGTTTTTGTAATGTTTAAGGTGTGTTAAAGTATTTTTTACATGGATTATTTGTGGATTGTTGTTAGCCCCACAGGGCCACCTCTAGTTGGGGCGTAACCATGGTGTTTTTGTTTAGAAGAATAGAAGGAGAGGAACATTTTCCAGCAGTGAATAATGAGAAGATGTTGTTGGGTGGTTTGGGGAGGGAGATTATCATGGTGAACGGAGCCTTTTGTCTAGTTTGTTTGTCTAAACGCTGAAGGAAGATGAATAAAAACAACAAGGTGAGCTGACTAAATGGAAACAACAACTGAACAACCAACATTGCCCGTCATAGTTGGAGTATAGGAAAATCTGACAAAATGTTTTTATAATGACCGTCAGTGGCAGTGACCACAGTGACCACAGTTCAACATTTCGTGCAGCTGTAAGACCAGGTTTTACATATTATTCAAATTTCAAAGTATATTTAGCTGAATTTGGGGGTCTGATGGCCATTTCTGTGGGTGGGGGAGAAAGCGACTGACAGGTATATGCGTGGTTGTGTGTATGTGTATTTCCATGTACACAAGAAGACCGTAAGGCACCAAAATAATCACAAACTCTTGACTTCCTGTCTTTGCAGATGTCATGCAAATGCGACTTCTGCATCATACTCTGACCACTGACGCTTTTTTGTTTAACCTTCCCTGCTGATCGTTGGTTTATATACAGTTCAACATATAAATCATATACACACAATGGAATAAAGAAGCTTTATGGGTAAACAAAATAGGTCAGTTAATTGGTGTTTGGGACTTAGCTGTATGTGACACTTGAGAAGAGGTGAGCAACTTCAGGTAACAAGTGTTACATCTCTGAGTGTTTACAATAACTCGGAGTAACCTCAGGGTCTGAACGGTGCAGATAATATAATCTGGAGATATAATTAATTAGTTAAGGGGTAAATTCAACGGATAGAGAAGTAGTCCTTTCCATTTCTCTAAGATGAAGAATCCACGGTTCAGTTTGAAAGTTGTGGCATATTCATCCACTAACTGCTTGTTCAGCCCATTCATGCAAAGCGGTTTCTTCTGCTGGTTGATTTCTCACTTAAAGGCAACCTTCTATGAACACAAACAGTTTTGTTTCACCGCAAGGTATTAAAACACTCCCAAAAATAAACTGTTTCCTGACTGTCCTCCTCAGTATTTAGTATTTGTCCTTATTTGGTTTTGTTGCATTTTGGAAGTAAAAAAAAGAAGTGTCTCATTCTTTGATTCTAGAATATCTTCACAAAAATAAGCTCATCCGTTCCTACGTCAGGGCTTGTGAACTCATGTGAATGTTGTCAGTGTGTTTGTGTGTTGAAGGGGATGTTGCTGTTTCCCCTGTAGTGACAGTAACAAGCGGCCGTCCCACGTGTCACATCGCTGCTCCTCCTCCCACGCTTCTTGCAGAGCGGAACACACAAAGCTATTATTATCACTGACAGGAAACATGCTGAACCACACCAGCGATCTGAGCCGACTCTCACTCCGAGTCTTTGTCTCTCGGCCTCTGACTCATCTCTTCCTTTCTGTTGTTTGGCTGATGCTCTGGTCTTCCTGTTCTCTTTCTCTTTCTGCTTCAGTTAACTTTCTTGTTCTGGATTAGTCTTTCTCTTCATCCCGGTCCTTATGCATTTTAGTGTCATTTTAAATCTGGTTTTACATGACATAAATAATCAGTGCTCCCAGCTCCCCTGATTTTCAGTCTTTCTGTGCTGAGCGTGCAGGCATGCAGTTCCTGTTCTGCATCATGATTCTTCAAGGAAATAGAAAAACAGAATTTCTAAAGCTCAACAGCACATCTTTGCCCCAAACAGATGGTTTGTTTGTTTGTTTGTTTGTTTTAATGAAGAACTTTCTCTCTTCCAAACAGTTCATTGTTGACCGTTTTTTTTCCATGTACAGCTAATCTGCGTTTCTGAACCCATCTTGCAGGAACACTTAGCACCATTTCAGAATTAAAAATTCAGTATTGATATCATTTATTTTACCGTTCAGTTCCTTGTAATTAGAATACTTTTCACATTTCATCAGGTCATAAATATGCAGTTTGTGAAAAACTGCTTCATGGACGGTCTTCATTTTGTAGAAATTTATGTTTTTGTGTTTTCAAGAGCAACAAACAAAACTTTAAATGACACATTATATTTTCAGCTCATAGTGCTGATCAGTCAGTGGTGTAATGGACATGTAATCTCTGGTTATAAGGTTTTTTCACCGACTTATTCCTTTTACATGTTGTAATATTTCAATGTCTGTATAGTTAAATCTTTCATTCATCATTTCCCAAACATACTGAAATTAAAATCTACAAATGTTAGACCATAAAGCAACATCTCACCTGCAACCCCATCATCTCAACATTAACTGATTTTTCTTCTGTTTGAGAATGAATGAACCAGCCCACTTTTTGAGTAAAATGAAAGACAGAAGTTTGGTTAGTTATGTAGTCCACTGCACTTTTTTCCATCACTAACAGTAAGAACAAAGCACAGAGACAGATCAGGTTCATGGAGGAGACCATAACTTGGTCTCTAAAACACTTTCCATCGATTTAAAAAGTCCCTTCATGAAGCTCTCGTTTCCTCTACTATGTGCTCTGAGTCCAACATTCAATTCATCATTGAGAAATTTAAGCATTATTTTTCAAATAGAGTTGCTCTGATTAAACTTGTACTTCAACCTACTGGATATGATCAGCCGGGCTGGCCTGCCTGAAGAGGACAATGCTGCCCTCTGGTGTCTGACACAATGTAAGGATTTAAAATTCAACTCATAAGTTAACAATATCCCCATCTAATGGTTAACTAGAGAAAGTGCACTAAATCTTCAGGTGCAGATACTCAAAATTTCTTCAAAGTGACCTACACTAACATATACTTAGAAAATAAAGAAATTAAATTGAAAACAGAACCATTGGAAAAAATAACATGGTTTTAGCCGGTTCTGTTACTGACTACATATAGAGTAGTGACAGAGTGAGAGAGACAAACATATTTATAAAGTTGATTTTTGCAAATAATGTAAGTAAGTTGGCTGAGCATCAGCAATAACATGTGAAATACAACAATAACTGATGGATGGATAAATGGATAAATGGATAAATGGATAAATGGACATGTAAAGCAACCCAAGTTAATCTCCACAGTGACGGTTTAGGTGATCCTAACATTTGATCTCAGGATATCATCTGGCCAATGTTTGAATCTGTGCAGTGCTTCCCTCTGTGGACTGTTAAGTATTGCTTTGCTGATCAAATGCTAAACAATTCTCCTCTTTTTTTTTAATGTTAAACACGCAACTAAAGATGATTCTCTGGTGAGGAATCTTTTCAAATGCCATACTGCATCCTTTTTTAATCTCCTCTCACACCCAACCATTAGTAGTGTATTCAGGCATGTAAAACTCTCTTCCCTCTCCCTCTCTCTCTTCCCTGATAGTTTTGTTTGCTTTTGTAGGTGATATAATGTCAACTATTACAGCCTGTTTCATAACAGTCAAACAAACCTCACAGGAGCTTTAAGTGAGCGTTGTATGTAGTCTAGCAGGCTGGTTTATCCATGGATGAGACTTCATGAAATTTCAGTACACATGTAAAAGTCTCCAGACAAAGATGTGAGTCTTGCAATAATCAATCAGTTCATTGTGGGTCATTAATAATTTGTCTATGCAAAAACAAGTAGTCTCTGCATTTTTATGACATCCACACACACTACTGATACACAACACTGATCCATTTTCTCTTATTTTTCATCCTCATTGGTCTTTTTCTATCTCTTTAGGATCTATTTTCTTTAAAACCACAGTTTTATGAGTTTTATTAAAACTAGTCAGGATATGGAACAGAAGTCAACCAGGGAGCCATCAGTGATTAAAATAGCAGCAGTGGAGCCAGTATAGCATCAAATAAAAAGGAAAAGCCAATAAAACACACCAAGAAAAGACGGTTTCCTCTAATGAAACTTTTACATGCTGAGTTTTTCTGTAAACACTATTAAAATGTGACCAAACAATATGTAGTGTTTAGCAGGACAGACTCTTTAAAAAAAAGTCACTCTCAGCATAAAAGCAAAAAAATTACCACATAGCTCTAAACTAACAGATTAATTTGATATAAAGTATGAATATGATGAATAGAGACATTATAATTAATAAATGCTGTTTTCATTTCAGTGTTTCTGCCACATCTGCAAGCAGCAAAACAAACCACTCTTCGAGAAGTACCACACAAATCCAGAGGTGTAAGGGGCCTTAGTCTAACTTTCTCATATTAAAGGCAGGGTTGGTAGTCACAGAAAACTAGCATGAATTTGAATGTAGCATCTCCCCAGGACTCCATTTAGTGCCCGCCCTCCCACACTCAGAGCTCCTCCAAAACAACGCCCCCGCTGACATGCACAAGCGCCACCGACTCAAATTGGTCCTCAGCTGATTGTTTTTGTTTGCTCTATGTTACCAGTAATCAGGGTATAGGTAGTTTTTCTGTCATTCTCCAGTGAACTTGGATCCCTCTTGGTTATGTGCATAGAATCAGGGCTAGAGCACACTGGCGAAATGTACACACAGGAGGCGGGCAGAACCACAGGACAGGATTTGATTGGTTGGTGTTTTCCCAGGTTTACCCCTGCTGTAGACAGCGGATATTTTCGCTCTAGTTTAAGAACACATCGTGCATTGATTGAACCTATATTATATTCTCAGAAAACTGAGTGAGTAGGCAGATACATGTGTCTGATTAAAGCTTTCACATTATTATAAATCACTGTGTACCTTTTATAATATCTGTAGCACATGCTAATAATTAGCACTTGTTTAAATAAAGAAAATGTAAGCACTGATGATTACCTTACATAACATAAGACCTTCTGAATAAAAACACTGTTTGAGACCTTCAGTTGTGAAACATAATATTTGAACTTACGCTCCACCAGCATGACGTAGAATGTAAAGCCACGATGCCACACACATACTCTTAGCTGTAGCAGGCAGATGTACGTGGCATCCACCCAAACCCTCCTCTGACGGCTCACAGGTTTCAGACCTCATATTAAAGAGTGTATATTTAGTTGGGTGCCTGTGTCTTGGTCTGTTCAAGCCTCTTGTGTTCACACAAGTGAAAAAAGATAGAATTCTGTCTTTAATCTCAGAATTCTGAGGTTTTTGCCTCAGAAAAATAATAATAACAAAAAAATACTGGACATTAATATTATTGTTTTTATTTTTCAGAGGCCCTAATCCTCTTTGGTAGTAGACCCTGGTTGTAATACGAACAAAAAACATTGAACATTTTAGAAAATTTTTGGAATAGTATTAAATAAAAATGTGAATATCTGTTTCTTGGAAATCACTGAATTAAATTATTTAACTTGTGAAACGTGTGTATTCGTGTGTGTCTGTATATGTATGTGTTTGTGTAAGAAAAGAAAGTAACAAACAGAGCTGTGTGACAAGTTACAAAATTGAATTAAATATGACTCTGTTTCTTGTCCACACCTACATCCAGAGTGACTCCTTGAGTTCAAAATAGCCCGCGTGGGAAAGTCACATTAGCAGCAGACTTTGGTGCATTTAATCACATAATGATGACATTAAATCATATAATCACCTGTGATGTAAGAATAACAAGACGTAAAACCCTGAGACGTCATTAACAAAATATTATTGTGCTGTGATGTTTGAGGGAGGAAACTCTTACACTAAGTCTGAACAAACTGAGGATTAGAACCACCCACACATGTAAACTAAGGTGAAAACACTGAGTTCATCCCAGTTTCAGGGAACAGATGTCATAATCTGCCCAGGCCACAACATGGAAATGTGGTGAGCGTAGACGGGCACTGTCTGTTCTGCTTCCTCTGGGTTTCTTTTCTTTCTTTCACTTGTCTTATTTTTTTTTTCACCTTTGAAACAAGCTTTTTTGTTTGCATGAGGTTTACTTGTGTTTACACATGTCCTGTAAGGTAAACCGTTCTGGGCTGAGGAGGAAGTGTGGAGGGAAAAATACCTAACTATAGCATGGTGTGTGTGAATTCAATACTTCAATACTTATGAATCATTTAGGTCAGTGGTCCCCAAACTATGGCCTGGGGGCCAGATATAGATCGCCTCCACATTTTGCTCGGCCCCCTGAACAATACCAGAGATGCATTATGATTTTTTTTCAGTCTAGCCACGTGATCAAGACTAATATAGGCATAGAACCTGACATTCTATTTCATAAATAGTGTTATTATTTATGTCCTGACTTTTTCTGTGAAGATCCCAGAAAGGGTTATGAATATTTGTTTATGTGTGGCTTTCTGGAAAACAATAAATGTTTACGTTTAGGCACCCCTGCGATCATCACATTTTTTCTTTTACAAACTGACCCCGGCGCCCATCAGAGAAGGGAAAAGTTATGTGGCCCTCACAGGAAAAAGTTTGAGGACCCCTGATTTAGGGATTAGATGAGACATGAACACTGAAAAACCTCACTCAGGTGTTACTTCAAGGGTTAGCATGATAGAAATAAAGGTGGTATAGGATGGTATATAAAGCATTTATAAAGACTGCAGCATTGAATGCATGAATTTGAGCACTGAAATAAATCTAAATGTAGGGCACATCTGTGTTTAGGACAGATTTTCTCAAAGTTACCAAGTTTCATGGTACAAGTGGCCCCATCAGCGGTGTAACAGCTCTGGCTGGTTTCTCAACAAAGGGGCTGAACCTCATACAAACCACCCCTTCAATATTTGATCAGCTCCCTCCACGCAAACTTGAAGTCACTGTTTCATCTTTTTGTAGCCAACAACAAACAACAAGCATTAACTTTAGTTTGCAAATTCTCACAGCACATCAGAAATTAAAGATATAAATGAGAATAATCAACAGGTTTCACTTCATTTGACATTATGTGCTTCACATTAATAATAAAAACATAGTTTGGTCTTTTTGGTTTGCTCTTTTTCTTTTTTTTTTACCTTTGAGCATGCTACAAGGAAAAATGAACCTGTCTTCAAAAAAGATCCAAAGGCAAACTATTCCCTGTTGATTTATAAGTGAAATTATGATGCTGTCCCGCTCTGCTCTGATCCGTCCTCTAATACTTTATTCATTGACTTTATTCATTCAGAATCCATGCACAAGCTACATGTACACAGAGTCACAGACTGAGGTTATTGTAGGTCAGCAGCTCCAGTGAACCACAGAGCCGGGCTCAGGCCACACTCCATGTGTCCATGTAAGGTGACTTCCTCCTCCTGAGAGGGAGGGCCTCCTGGTGGGGCTCTTTAACTGGGAGTGCAAGCCTGCTCAGCCTGGTAGTCTGTAATTACAGAGAGTCGGCCACGTTACTGTTAGTTCAGATGTTGAAGAACTTCACCCAAACGTGTTTTAAATTAGAGCTCAGACACGCGTGTGTAAACATGTAATCACGTCTTCACACATGTACAGAGGGACAGTTTTTAAACAAATCACATGCTTTAACTTGGCCATGCCCATGAACACATGGACATTTTGCATGGACAGGGAGGAGGAGGTGTCTGTTTCGAACATGACAATGTTTTAATTCAAGCATATGGAGGTTAATTGCGTCCTCTGTGGAAACGAAATTTAAAAAAAAAAAAAAATCTTTTAAGCAAACAAGTTATTTAACATGATCTTCACTGTTCGGTTTTCATCAGAACAGAATGAGCAACAGTTATGATGTTTTCACAGAAGTGCTGATCTTCACAATATAGATATATAAATTTGTCAAAATGCGCAGGCAGGTCATAAAATGCACAGTTCAGCTCCGTCATGCTGGTCTCAGCGGTAAATGATGAAGCATGTAGATGAAAGTTAGCATCTGAAAATGTGAAAAACTCCCAAACCATGGGACAATACAGCTTCCAGTCAGGATGAAAGGGGTCACAGCTGAGTCAGTGTGAGCTGTATCATCGGTTTTACCGTCATTCCCCAGAAAACATGCAGCTAAAGTCAACAGGGCTGAAGTCAGTGCTGCAAGTCTAGAACAGGTTTCTGTTCAGTCAAAGTAAAAAACATTTTATGTCATTGTTTTATTAATTTCTTTTTCTTTTTTTTCTGATTTTCATGGCTGAACACAGGTTACCTTGATGTCATGTGTTCCTGCTGATTTGCAGTCAGTAGAATTTTTACTTTCCTGAAAGCTTGATGTCTGCTCCGGATGTTTGCTGGTCCGCTCTCGAGGAGGCTTAAAACAGGAGGTTTATGTTGGGTCACTTGTAGGTCCACAGGCCACGGCTCCTTCACTTCCTGCATTATTTTGAGATGGTACATACACGTTCAAGTGTACGGAGGCTCTCTGTGGTCGCATCAGAAATTCTTGAGGTCACACTGAGCTTCATTGGATGGTATTCTTCGTCCTATGTATGATACGCCGTGATTATGGCTTCTGAGCTTCCCCTGCATCTCAGCGGACTGTGGAAAATGTCTGCTCTCAACCTGACTGTCGCTGAAGTATGGAAATATATTTCTATTCCTACACTGAGATCATGATTTATGGTCTGGACTGAAGAAAGTGTGTGAATGAGCTATACATTATATAACAGCATCAAATTACACAAAACGCATCGCGCTTGTGATGTATTTTGAAGCTGACGTATGTATAGAAAGGAATCTGACATCAAGCTAAACCAAACCATCAGAGCTATGATGCGTTGATTTGAAAGTGACACTTGTAGACATGAGAAATTCATTAAATGTTGTCATAATGTTTGATTTATGTTATCAGTACAAAAACGCTGCATCTGCAACTAAGTTGTCAAACATGATGTCACGTGTTCTTCTTGTAGCATCAAGCCACTTATCAAAACTAAACTTCTCCTGAATTAATGTCATTTTACACAGAAACCATGTTGAAAGATATTCCTTTGAATCAACCATGTTTAATGTGATGTTGTGCTTTAACTTAAACTCATGATAGAGCAGGAAGCTTCAACCATGATGAGTTCACGTCTTAAGAGCATGAATCTGAAAGTAGACAGATTTTAAACTCTCTAAGAATTTTATTTGATTGATGTTTATTTGGGAGCAGATACCAAATAAATCTTCCTGAATATTCTTCTGTATCTTTCTGGAATTTTGCATGTCATAGACTGATCTCAGACAGATTTTTGGACCTTATGACTGTTAAACTATAGAGCACATATAGATTTACAGTATAAAGATACAGTTCACAGGCTTAATGTGGTGGACAAGGCTGCCTTTCAGTTCACATTTTGCAGTTTATCAATAAAACGTTTTAACTGTAAATTCACCAAAACGGTTTAAATTTCTCCTTTTCATTATTTATTTATTTATTTATTTATCTATGTCTCCGAGAATTGACTTGTTTTTTGTTACCATCCTTTGGTCTGATTATAATAAAGTTTTCAATGACGAAAAAAAAAATCTGAACAAAAAAGGCACACACCAATACAACAAACATGGCATGACAAACATGTACTTGCACATGTTCGCCCACGCACGGAAATAACTCATAAAAGAGAAGAAACATTTTACAGTTCTCAAAAATAAACCTGATATTTACAGCTTTTTGTTGGGAACAGAGACATCAGAAGGGATGAGTTTATTGTCATGTGCCACTGACCGCACAACTGCCCAAACGCACACACTCACACGCTCTCTCTCTCTCTCTCACACACCACTTAAATTCCTTTTGTATTCTGGCCTCTGGGAATGCTTGAGGACAAAATATGAGTCCTCACCTTTGATCTCTTCACATGCTGCAGAAACAAGTGAACTCTCCGAGTCCTGTTTTCTGTCACTCTAAGGTAACCTGAAACTGCCACAGTTATTAAAGTCTCATAAAGCTTATCATTTCATTAGTTTGTTTTTTAAGAGGGGTTATATGAGGTACTTTAAGGAGTATGTGTATGCTCAGAGAGTTCTAAACCATTTTATTGAAAACCAGTGAAAAATCAGCAGAGAAGCTGGACTATCAAAAAATGTGACAAACAAACAGTAACACTGATGTCAGTATGCCTTATTCATACATTTCTCAAAGCTATATTTGTTTTAGTGCTCTACTAAAAATTTGGTAAAGTTGTATAGTTTTGCATCTCATGTAATTTAATCAACAAAATCTGAAAATCATTCTGCCAACACAGTCATTACTGTAGAGTTTACTTCAGCTCAATCTCCTTCAACAGCTAAGAGGTCAGGCGGACTATATGGGTTTGTCTTTATGCAATACAAAAAACAAGGAAAGAAAAAACAAAAACAAACAAACATAAAACCACAAAATTACTTTTGAGACATATTTCCATTCAGTGAGTCAGGTTTTCTGACTTGGCTTCTGAAAATTGAGTGAGTGAAACAGTGACACTGAGTGAAGCTGAGTTCTTGAGATGCAAAGGAGGTAGACTCTTAGCTCTTAGCTGTCTGTGATATTTCAAGATGGGTTTTGTTTTTCCTCTCTGTACTCTAATTCCTTCTGTGAAGATGGCCTGTCATCTTTGCTGGCAAATCACCAATATTTGATTCTTTCAGAGCCTGCAGACTTGAACAGCTGACATGGATTCGATGTGTTGCATCCAAAATTAGACATCTGTGTCTTTGTTGGATTTTTTTATTATCAGTTAAATAACATGGGAAAATGACTCCTGTTGACAGCATTAGCTGGCCTTCCCTCTCTCCCCCTGTGTATTACCCCAGGTAGGTAGTACACTCACTGGCAAGTATCTCATACACATTTAAAACAATCTACACCAAAATGCAGATGGAAGTGCCTTTTATTTTTCCTCTGAAAACCATGAATTATGGTACAGTGACTAAAAACAAGTGTTGCTGTTATCATTCAGTGATGTCAAATCAAGGAAGGCCAGTTAATTTCCACATTCATTGTCAGATATGGTGACATATCATGTCAATCAGGCTGAATGAAAGCCGATGTTGAAATGGACAGATGTAAGTTAACACAGTTGTTCACATTTACATTGGAGAGACATTTCACATTAAAGGCGTGAGTGTGTTTATGTGAAGGGTTAAATTTAACAGCATACACAGCAAATGAAGATGCAGCTGACAGCAGTAAGCTCACAAAGAGTTTAGGGGCTTGTAAACACAGAAATAGCATCACTGGCTCAGCACCGTGTTAAGTAGCTGTGTTGGTGTATGTGTCTGGGTGTTATTATTAGGTACAGAATTAACCCTCAGATACACAAATTAAAAAAGCCTATGACAAGATTTTATTTCCTGAAGGTTTTTTTTATTAATATGAGTACCTTTTTAGGGCATAAAAACAAGTTTTTATGTTTTTTTCCATTTTTTTTCTCAGAAAGTTACAGACATACGCCTGAGCATTCATCTTAAAACATTAGAGATTAGTGAAAAAAATGTATTTTCAAAAATAACAGAATAATACTTTTACTTAAATAATACTGTATGATTTTTTTTTTTCACCTTTAGGGTACTTTTGGTATATAAGAATTGACAGGATATACCAGCAAGGGTCCACAGGCTGTCTGGCGGTCATATTGAAGTCAGAGAAAATGTACTTTCCACCGAATGAATCGCAAAGAAGGGGAGCAACAGAGAGCAACTCTAGAGGCTCATATGCAGTTCCACCAAAAAAGACCATTGCATTTAGCATTTAAATAGTTCTCCACTACAGTGACCATTGTGCACCAGCGGGTTCAAAAGAGAAGTCATCCTCTGCACTGACATGTCTGGGGCAAAAAAAAAAAAAAAAAAAAATCATATTTCAACAACTTTAAAGGCAGGGTTGGTAGTCCCAGAAAACTAGCATGAATTTGAATTTAGCATATCCTCAGGACTCCATTTAGCCCCCGCCCCCTCACACTCGGAGCTCCTCCAAAAACACTTCCACTCACATGCATGAGTGCCACTGATTCGTGGTTATATGAGCGTGACTAATTCCAAACCACAGACTCAAACTGGTCCTCAGCACATCGTTTTTGTTTGCTCTATGTTACCAGTAATCAGGGTATAGGTAGTTTTTTGCCATTCTCCGGCGAACTGGGATCCCTGGTTATGGACACTGAATCAGGGCTAGTGCCCGCTGGCGAAATGTACACGCAGGAGACGAGTAGAACGGCAGGATGAGATTTGATTGGTTAAACAAATCCCAAACACTAGGATTGGTTGGTGTTTTCCCAGGTTTGCTCCTGCTGTAGACAGCACATATTTTTCACTCTTTTTTTTAAGAACACATCATGCATTGATTGACATCAGGACATAAAAATCACTTTAATTAGAATAACAAAAAGTCTATCTACATCTGATTTCCAACATTGCCTTTATTTTATTGATAAAATGTCTTCCCAGTGTGAAACATGCTCAGGGGGTTTTTGTGTTGCTGGCGCTGTAATGGAGAGAGGAGAAACGTCCATTAAAAATGCACTAACAACATGATATTTATATCGGTGTAAAAGAAAGAAGTTGCATGCAAAAAAGAAAAGCATGTTGACAGACAGTGACTTTGCACTGGTTAAGTTTGAGAAAGAATGGGTGAACAGCAGCTTTCACCAGTCCAGCAAGGCATTATTTAAATAGTTCCTTAAGATTGTTTTCATGTTTGCGCAAATTATCTAAGAAAAATGTTGTCAAGATTTTTCCTTTTAAAAGCAGCCTTAAATGGCAGAGAGAGTTGCTGTTGTTGTTGAAAGGGACAATTTCTCATGAAACATTTTTCGTGGCTGAATGTGTTTTTTTCTTCCCTCTTCAAAACAAATTACTCTAATAATATAAAAGCAGGCTTGGCTCTTTTTTTTCCTCCTCTTCTTCTAGGAACTGAGTGAGAGATGTAAACACTGCAGCTCACCCACTCACTTTGGTTTAAGAGGGCTGGCTCTGGGCTGCTGTTGTGCTTTGTTCTAAACTCTGCACCTTTCTGTCTGCGAGCTGCAGAGGCCACATGCTAACTGCTGTAACAGGTTTAATGACTGCCTTGATTTAGAGGGAAATGGCTGCTTCAAAGTGTAGGAGTCAGGCAGTTCAGCACCCAACTGTGAGCCTTGAGGGGTATTAAGTAAGCAAACCTATGACAAATATGTAAAAACAGTGTGTAAACAGTAGTGGGTAATTTAAGTTCTTTAATGGTGAAGTATGAACAATTTCAGGCTACGCTTCTATTGATTAAACATTTAAAGATGTTGTCAGGAAGAAGAAGAGTATTGAGAAGTTGTTTGAAATTATTTACTCTATAAATGTAACGTGGTGTTTTTCCTGCTTTCTTTTGACATTTTAACGTATGTGAGTCTGTTCAGCAGGGTTCAGTCTGCTAAATACTTAAACTTTACTAGTTGTTTAAATAAGATTGTAATATTTTTATGAACTCTGAAATGAAAGTCATTTGTTATGGTAATGACTTCCAAAATGTTCTGATACTCTACTACCAGGATGTAAACAAACACAGATCCCAAATGGCATCTCAAAGGGCTAGTGATGTAAGCTCTGCTGGTAGCCACACTCTGCAAAGCAATGTGTTTATGCATACCTAAGTTGGGTCCAATACAGAAGGTAAATAAATTGTCTTTTCTTGTTTTGCCTGTGTCCCAAGCACATGGACTTTTGAATGTGGTAATTTATTGTTTAAAACCTGTCAGTAAAAACGTGGCTCTGTTGGCCGGATTTATCAATCTAATGACTGTTTGAGGCTTCATGTGTTGGAATAGTTTAAGTTGAAAGCAGAGTTATTTCAGGCAGGCGAACTCACACCGATTTCTGCACTGTCATATGTTTGTCACTGGTGCCTGCAATGATCTGTGTCCTGGATGTCTTTGCTGCTGCTCTGCCTTCCTCTGTTTTTCATGTTTTCACATAAAAAGAGGGGAGTTGTGCTATTCCCATCTCAAGCTCAAGCTCAAGGCCAGGGGAGTCTCAGAACAGATCCATACACAGGGACAGACGGGCAATCTGTGTGATCTGGAGAATTACAGAACAGCCGCTACTCCAGGAAGGTCAGGCTACCTGCCACACAGTCATCACCTGACCCGACAAATCTGTATCGACTTAACTGCAATTTAGAGACTGACGTGAAGTCATGTATTGATCTCCAGCACTCACACTGATGACATTAGGAAATGTAAATCAGGTTGCTAGATTTTAAATCTATACCCAGTTCATGTTGCTCAATACAATGTGAAAAATAAATAAATAAATAAACAAACAAATAAATAAATAAATAAATAAATAAATAAATAAATAAATAAATAAATAATGACTGATATGATATACAAATAATAATGATTGATGTTGAGTTTTTGTGCACTGATTGTTATGGGCCAGGCCTGGTCAAGGTCCAGGGTTTTTGAGTCCCATTCCATCCCTGGCCATACCTGTTAAACCAAGGTAAACCCAAAGTAAGTACTTATGAAACCACCAAAGGGAAGTGAAAACATGGCTCATCCCACACTGAGACATTTATTTAGCAAGTCTGATCTCACATTCTCCCTCTATCAGCTGGGATGCTTTTGCCATTATAATCTCCAGCATCACATTTGCCACTGACAGAACCCACATTTACTACCACGCTGTGGTTAGCTTTACAGCAGATGGTACATATAAACCATGGTTATTAGAAATTAATGAATAAGTGGGGTCAGGGGCTGGAAGTGAAATCTCCTGTAAATATTAAAGTTTTTTTTTAATAGGTTTTTTGGGGTCATTTTGGAATGGAAAGTAAAGATGGTTGAGAACCAAATGTTTATGGAAAGGGAGAGCATGAATCAAGAGTCTATACATAGGTTTTAAACAAGGGGAAGTTAGAGTTTTTGGAACCATGAAGTGTTTTCTTATATGGTTTGGTCAAGTCATTAATATCTGTGTGTCTATTAAACACATTACAGCAGAACACACTTGACACATTACAGCAAGTGCAAGTTTTTTTTTGCCAATGGAAAAATGACTGTTGGATTGCTTTATGCTTTCTTAGAAGTATTAAATAAGCTCACAATACCACAGTGTCTGCCTTAGTTAACACGTGAACCTTCTCATTAATCTATCACCCATAACTTCATTTTCTGTGGAGGTTGTTAAGAGTGAGGGAATATCTAGTAAACATATTAAGAATATGTATTTGCTCCCATATATACTTTAAACTTGATAAACATGTGTTTTTCCCTCGAGTGGTACATTTTACCCTGAATTTTTAGAACCTTATCTGCGGATTAAAAACATGAACTCTCCTCTATCTTAACCAAACTGAACTGCAGTGAATAAATGCATTTATCATTTTAAGAGGCATTTTACATTCTTCAGTTAATGAAGACTTGTCATATCATATTGTTGAATCATCTGTCAATTCCCAATTCTATTTTTCCAAGACAGCATGCCTAGACAGTTATGTTTACGAAAAAAACTATGAGATATAGGACAAAAAAAGAAGTCTTTTGGCCATTAGGGGCTTTTGTCAAATGTGATTCTTGATTTGATTGAGAACCAGTGAAAATAGGGCTTGTGTGAGGAGGAAAATCACATTTTTTTATGTTATCTGGTATACATGCATGAATTTATTTGGTAGACCTGACAATGAGAAACTTCAAACTGAAAAAGAAAATTAAAAAAGAGCAAAAAAAAGGTCTGCTTTTAATGCATGAATCAGATATGTATGATTTTGGGTTTGAGTTAGGACAGTTATGATAAAAAAAAAAAAAAAAAAAAACCTCAACAGAATTTTGCACCGTGTTACAATGAGACAGAGCTTTTGTCTTGGGACTCAACATATCTCAAGAAAATTTGTCTTACAGATGTCAAAGCCCAAGGACAACACATTCATTTTATTGTTGTCACGCACTTTGACCAAGATACGGACACAAATGTAAAACTCGAGACCAAGTTCCAAAAGGCAAAAGGGTATTTAATAAGACAGGCAAAGTTCTGTACACAGGTGTGGTGGTCAGACAAGCAGGGTTCACGACACAGGTGAGCAATCCAATAAAGGCTGAGGTATCTGGCAAACATGAGGCAAAAAGGCTTAAACAAGACACAGGCAAGGCTCTTACACAACTATGACTTGACTATGAAACAAAGGCTGGAACAAAGACGGAAAGTACGATGAACTGGCAACGAGACGGTGAGACACATGAGGTTAAATACAAGAGGTAATGAGGGGTGATGGCACACAGCTGGGGAGAACAATCAGGGATCAGGTGTGACAGACGGGGGTAGGGCAGACAGGAACAAATCTAGAAGACAGAATTAGAAATTTCAAAATAAAACAGGAAACCAAAAACATGAAACATTCATCTTCTATACCGCTTCGCCTGTTCAGGGTCGGAGGTGTCTGGGGTCTATCCCGGCTGGCTTAGGGTGAGAGGTGGGGTACACCCTGGACTGGTCTCTAGTCAATCGCAGGGCTGACACACAGAGACAGACAACCTTTCACACTTACACCTAGGGGCAATGTAGAATCACCAATTGACCAAGTGAGCATTTTTTTGGACTGTGGGAGGAAGCTGGAGTACACAGAGAGAATCCACGCATGCACGGAGAGAACATGCTAAACATATTCAACTGGTAAACAAGACTTTAATTCAGCCCAGTGCTGTTAACTTCATGCTGATTAATTAAATATTGTTGACATAATAAATGATAGTGAAAAACAAGATTTTGTGAAATGTGTTGTCCTTAAATTTCCATCTAGTTTAGATTATTCTACCTTGACATTTTACGGAGGACTTATTGCACCTCTTTTTCTTTTTGCCTGAGATGACAGACAGACCATGACACACCAAACCATTGAATACACATTGAAGGGATTTTCCAGCTGCAGCCACCACAATTTGTATTGTAGGTCAGGAGAATAAAGGATGTAAACCTGTGGCTACTTTAGTGTTTGCCACAATGATACCATATCATGCACCACAGAGAGGCGTAGTATGGTATGAGGCTGCATTGTTGTTATACGGGGCTATAGTTAACTGTCTCAGGCTGTAGACTCTATGGGCAATGATTTGAGATTCGGGTCATTGAGGTGAATATTCAGCAGGTTAAACAAGTATTTCCCCGTAGCCCGCAAGTCACCCATTGGGGTTTGTTTGATTATGCTGCAAGATTTCAAAAATATCACTAAATACAGGTTTACATGTGGTCCATAAGACAAGTTTTCAAGGTTGTCATTGTTATTACATGTTTAAGAAGTCTTTTCTTTACAAATGAAAAAGAATACAACCCCAAACATCAACATAGTAAAAAATTAAAAATAAATGTAAAAGTAAATAAAAGTAAATGCAACTTCTCTTGGTGTCTCTCCATTCTTATGTCTTTTTGACATCATATTTTCTCATATATTGTTCCCCTCAGTCCTGTGTCTGGTTGAACCAGAGAGTCTGACCACAACATTACCACAACCGTCCATCTCCAAAGACAAAAATACCCCATGCAGCCCTCAGGCAGACACACCCTCACAAGAACCTAGCACAGACGAGACGGGCAGCAGTGAAGAACAGGACCAAAGTATGTAAAGCAATGGTACTCACCAAAAAACTTGAAACGTAAATAATTTAATAAATATATTTAATAAAATAATGAATTTGATGTCTGCAACCCCCCCCCCCCCCCCCCCCCAAAAAAAAAAAAAAAAAAAAAAAAAAAGGATCGGGGCAACAAAAGTCTGGGAAAGATGAGGAATGCTCAAAAAACACCTGTTTGGAACATTCCACAGGTGAACAGGTTCACTGGAAACAGGTGAGTGTCATGATTGGGTATAAAAGGAGCATCCCTGAAAGGCTCAGTCATTTACATCAAGGACGGGGCGAGGTTCACCACTTTGTGAACAACTGTGTGAGCAAATAGTCCAACAGTATATGAACAATTTTTCTCAATGTACAATTGCAAAGAATTGATGGATTTGATCATCTACAGTTTATAATATCATCAAAAGATTCAGAGAATCTGGAGAAATCTCTGCACGTAAGCAGCAAGGCTGAAAACCAACACTGAATGCCCGTGACCTTTGACCCCTCAGGCAGCACTGCATTAAAAACCGATATCATTGTGTAAAGGATATTACCACGTGGGCTCAGGAACACTTCAGAAAACCATTGTCAGTTAACACAGTTCATCACTACATCTACAAGTGCAAGTTCAAACTCTACCATGCAAAGACAAAGACATAGATCAACAACACCCAGAAACACCGCCGGCTTCTCTGGACCCGAGCTCATCTGAGATGGACTAACGCAAAGTGGAAAAGTGCGCTGTGGTCTGAGGAGTCCACATTTCAAATTGTTTTTGGAAATCATGGAGCTGGTGTCCTTCAGGCCAAAGAGGAAAAGGACAACCCAGATTGTTATCAGGTCAAAGTCTCAAAGCCAGCATCTGTGATGGTATGGGGGTGTGTTAGTGCCCATGGCATGGCTAACTTGACCATCTGTGAAGGCTCCATTATTGCTGAAAGGTACATACAGGTTTTGGAGCAACATATGCTGCCATCCAAGCCACGTCTTTTTCAGGGACGTCCCTGCTTATTTCAACAAGACAATGACAAGACACATTCTGCACGTGTTACAACAGTGTGGCTTCATCAGTTTGGACTATAAATATCTTGTCTTTGTAAAGAATTAAGTTGAATATACGTTGAAAAGGATTTGCAAATCATTGTATTCTGTTTTTATTAACGTTTTACACAACGTCCCAACTTCATTGGAATTGGGATTATATTTCAAAATCGACATCTTGATCTGGCATTATATGCTTTCAACATGAGGCCTTAAAACCAAAGAAGTTTCAGAGGAGACACTCAGAGAAAGCTGTTACATAACCAAAAACAAAAATTGGGTTCACCAAAAACCGAATAAGCAACGTATTTCCTTTTTACGGCTACCACAGCATTGTTTCCCTGCTGGTGCAACAGAACAATGGATAGGCCAAACTTTATGACTGGTTGAACCATTCTGCTTGTTAAAAATTATTGGTGGGCAGAATACCCCAAGACACAAACCAAAGCCATACAGGACAGCAGCCAGTACAACCAGAAAACACAAGTCCAGTGCTTCTTCATGCATGAGCTTCAAATTACTGACAAGAGGTCTTCCTGGCGACAACAGCTCAATGTGCTTTCTGGCACCACTGCCGCCCACCACAGTAGTATTTTACTGAAAGCTAAGAGTCTATGTTGACCAAACCCAACTTTTCCACCCAAAACCCACACACAATCCACACACCCACACTACAACAAACACACACCACCCTGATGTGACTGACTGAATCCTGGAAATCTGTTCCCATACTTTGACGTGTGCTTGTCAGGCTTTACCAAGAACGAAGAGTTTGTCAGTAATAAACATTTACTTTAAAACAACCTGTAAGGACAACAGACTGAACAAAACTTGAAACTAAATTGTATCAGCTGTGCTTGGAACAGACCCTTTTTCATACATTGTCTTGAGGGTGCTTTCACACCTAAATCTTTCAGAGTAGTAGTTTTGAAAAAGGGAAATTCCTAGGCTTGGACTCTTTGGACATTTGTTAACACAGCACACTCTGATGTAAGACAAAATGAGGGAGCTGAGATCATCTAGAAGTGGTGGTCTCTGCTCACTTTCAGGAGAACATAATCAGCCCAGTCAATGGAACAATTGGCCGCTTGACCTATCACACAAGAATCAGTAGGCTAGTATTCAGTAACACAGGTTACTCAACTGTGTTTGGATAGGACAGGTATTTTTCCAGCAATAAATTTAAAATGCAACTAGACTTATCATCCAAAACAGTTTGCAAAAGCCAGAAACACATGGCATATGTATATTTATTAAAGTTAAAAGGGCAATGTCAGAATCTGAACATGGTTACATCAGTTGTTGACCAACCCTAACAGGGTAGTCCAAAAAAGCCCTTATGAACAGAAAGGCTAACTTTAATTCAGCCTAAAGAACAAAGTTAATGTATTTACACTGCCAATGGTTAGTCTTACATGGAAGAAGATGAACAAAAATCAATCAGTATTTGAAGACATCGTTAAAGCTTGTGCTTTAAGACCACAAACAGACCCTATGGTGAGTTTTTAAAATAAAACCAATACAAACAAAAAATAACTCAAGAAGAAACTTAACTTTAATGAGGGACTGGGTGCTGTAGTCATTGGATAGTCAAAGCACCAAGGTTGGGCGATAGAAAATTAATAGCCCATCCAACAGCATGGGATAATTTATCCAGGGTGGTGGTCCATTTGATCACATTTGATCATTTCTACTGAGCTTTGTAAACATATGGTTCTTAATACCTTATCCTGGCTTAGTCTGCTTCTTGAGGATTCATAATTACTCCCAGTGTGACTTGGTTACTTGTAGACTCACTTCATGGACAGCCTGGGGTTGGACCAACAGAACCTAACCTTCTCATTAGCATCATATTTAAGCTTGTAATAAACGTGTCCTTTCCAAAGCACTCACCACATCTAAATCATCAGGACATGAGGACTTGGAATAACTTCACAGCTTCTGGCTTTGGCAGCATTGAGTGAGAGCTTCAGCTTTTTTACAAATGCAGTTTTGATTTTCATGTTAGGGAGCTCAGTGGGGGCTTCTTGCCATTTTCCACCAAGAATCAGTGGTGAATGGTGCAGCAGAATGGTTCGATGGTGGCTGGTGGACAGATAGGCAAATGGGGTATAGGAAAAATGCAATGCAATAAGTTTCAGCCTTTATCTTGTGCTATCACTCTCCTGTTAGCTTTCTTCTGCTCTTCTGTTCTTTTTCTGTCTGACAGTTCTGCTCCAGAGCCCACCATCACTACTAAATAAATCACACAATTGTTTTCTGCACAGAAAAACACAGATTTCTCTTCTGACTACTAAATTTCATCAGTCAGCGTGTTGTCGTCATAGAAACTTTGAAGTGCTGTAAATCAATCCGGTCCTGCCCGACCCGATCAGGTAGCTAAGACATAGCATTAAGAAACAACCTATATTGGTGCAGATAATCTCATTTCAAGTTGTGGATTATGATCAGGTATATTTCTAGGGATGAGACTCTCTTGAGATCACTTAGAAACTCCTCACAGTCCCTTTGAAGCACACATCCTGTGTTATAAATATTTTTGCTTTTTTTTTTTTGAAGGCAAAAAAATAAAGTGACTGAGATGGTCAGAGTTAAAGATAACTTGATCCATTGAAAACACAGATCTGTGCAACATCTGCATTAACAGTTATGAAATTACATCAACACCTCTGCAGACTGAAAGACAAGAAAATGAAATCCATTAAAAAAGTACTCCTGGAGGTCATTTTTATAGAGTTTTAAAATTATAGATAGACATCTTATAGTTGTGTAAAGCCAGAGAGCATTTGCTCAAGTTTAAATGTGCACTCAGACCCAAACCCCTTATCATATTTAATTGAGAAACACATAAACACAGAGTCTGAAGTGACATCATTTGTCTTGTAAGTGTAATCTGGTAAAAATGTGTTTATTCTGATGTAGATTCTGACTTCATATCCATCTACGGGCATGATTAGCTGCTAAGTTTTGGCCCAATTTGATTTAATTCTTCGTGCTTGTAAGAAATCAAACCACAAACTGTTGAGAGGGAATGACTTAAATGTCTTAAAAAATAACAGCTGTAGTGCTTGCTAATGGGTGAGGAAAATACTCTAAAATGACTAATATGCATTAAAATATAATGGTAATGCTGCTCGCTAATGGGTGACGTAACTTTATACGCCAGCAGCCAAAGAAACCACATAACAGTCCTGATTCTGACTAATGATGGAGACGGGAATTTGGGAACTGATAGAAAAGAACTCAGTGTTTGTGATAAAGTCTTATCAACAGCGGCTGCCAAAAAGATGATTCCTCATCTACACTGACTGACATACCAGGGTATGAAGCTCATACTTGTGCTTCAAAGAAACATTTAATGGAAGGTTTGTCAGGCACCTTCACTTTATTCAGCAATCAGCAACAGGCAGCTGTTTCCAGCAAAACTAGGGAAAGCAGATATTTGAGAACCAAATATGGACAAACTGAGACGCAACTGTAAAGTTTGCAAAAAGATACTGACAAAAATTAAACATGTAAATGACCAGCTATTGAAGGTTAGCCCTTTTCTTTCTTGTAGAAATATTGTTCTTGAAGGTTTAAGAGACCCCCCCCCAACGCAGACAAGTTTTTTGTATGGATTATTAGACTGTATTAAATCCATGCAATAATTACAAAAGCTTAACACAGTAGTGTTGTGTAATTCCCAGATTCGTAGCGAAATGGAGAAACAGAAAAGTTGAATTTACCCCAAATTCAGCTCCACCCCTACTACAGCATTTTGAGAATACCATGAATTACACCCTCTCACCGTTAAATAAGAAAAAGACAAAATATCTTGTCTGAGACGTGAGCCAACCCAAACACTTCTCTGAGCAGAGACTTTTAGTACTTTTGGTGGTGACTGTGACATGTCTAA
Source organism: Labroides dimidiatus (assembly GCA_030710495.1). Classification (NCBI taxonomy): domain Eukaryota; kingdom Metazoa; phylum Chordata; class Actinopteri; order Labriformes; family Labridae; genus Labroides; species Labroides dimidiatus. Next base: position 8,512,921 of record CM061157.1, read on the forward strand.
TACGTCAGTCATCGTATGAAGCTTCACATACTGGCAGACAGAACTCTTTTACTATCCCTCTTCAGCCCCCTTACCCTTTCAACTCGCGCATACACAAACACACCCACACTTTCTCCTCGGGCGTAATTAGAAAAGGAATGTCTGAAGAAGGTTGTCAGGGAACCACCCCGAGCTCGCGCAGACAGGAAGCTTAACGTATATTTCAGGCCTGTAATTCTGACGCTGCTCTACTCTCTGTCTCTAAATCAGACTGAAACTGATCCTGCCATGAAAGCAAAAAAAGACATTGTCTGCCAGTTTGAATCTGGTGGAAATATTCAAAAGCTGTCCAATGAAATTTGCAACAAACAGTTGGATAAAGAGTTATTTATTGACTTACCTTGATTATAAAACAAGGATAAAATATCTGCAGGTGTTCTGATGTCTCCTTTACATTCAGTACTTAATTAATACTCTCTAAAATGGTAAATGCATTTTTCTTTTTTTTAGCTTTTACAAACATTTCACTGTTGGTTACATTAACACCACAATCATCTGAAACCAGCTGATTGAGGCCAGTGTGTTTTGAATCAGGTATATTTACTGGCAAACATACTGTTATGCCTGTATTATGATGTGTTTACTATGTTTGTTCTTGTACTACAAAGTTAAGGTGATAATTTAAAAAAATAAGCACTTGAGCTTCATTTTTCAACACTAAAGGCTCCTGTCTTGTTGAAACCCGGTGCATCTCTCCCTGACAGGTTGGAATCATATGCCTGACTTAAACTCAGTGCAAGGTGATTAAAAGGATGTCTGTGTACTTTATAAGTTATTGTTTGACTTAATTATTGGAATGAATAAAATGACCAAAGAATCCAAATAATGAAATTTTTAAACAAATGCGTCTTTCAAACAAATCAAAAACAGTTATATTTGAGCATTGAGATCTTTTAATCAGACACAGGACATGTTTCTTATCAGAGGTCATCAAGAGAAATCTAATAAATTCTCACTAAAGTTATTTGAAACTCAGATTTTAATAGCACGATAAAAAAAAATGAAACAATTTCAACCTTATATCCCCATTTAGAGCTGAAAACCATCCTTTCTGAAGCTTTCTCTGCACCAGGCAGCATTTCATCCACCACATGCTGTGAGACTGTCTCTGGTCCTTACCTCAAGCAACTTAGTTTAATGACTTAATTCTGTGTTTGAATTTAAAGAACCTGTATGTCGAATCCCACCTTTTAAAAGTACCAGCATTTTTTATTATACAACTCTCACTCGGAGCCGGTGGTGAGGAGGAATTTACTCTAAGAGCCTCCACTTCATGGACCGTGCAAACAGCTGTACCGGTCTATATACAGTGTACAGTGAAGACTGGCAGGAAATTCAGTGGCCTGGGCTTTGCCAGGCTGTCAGTCGGCTGCAGAAATACGAGCATCTGTAATTAGTAACAGAAAACTTGCTGTAATTTCAGAGTGGATCTAAAATAGGGTGAAAGCCATGCTCTGAAACAGCAGAGATGAGGAAATTATATGTACAGTACTCACTTACAGTAGCTGAAAATGAAACAAGGGCTTCCTCAAATGAATTGCAGAGTAAAATATGATAATACACTCAGGCTTTAGGTTGCAGCAGCTTTGCAGAGGTTCAGATTTGTCCTTGTTTGAATGTTATTTCTAATTTGGATTGAGATTGTGTACTACTATTGTCTCAGTGGGTTGCACCAGCTGAGATTGTTCCAGGGGAGACACAAGACACAACACAAACCTTGCATACATCTAATTTTTGATTGATGCAGAGTTTGTTGTGAATTACTAAATAGCATGGTGTAACATGTCCAATCACAAAAACATTACCTTCATGAAGGCAGCAAATTCATGACACAGTGAAGAAACCAGTGGTGTAGTGGTCCCTTGAGAAGTGGGTATACTCTAAATTTTCTCCTTTTTTTAAGTAGTACAGAAAAAAAGACGGTTTTAGAACCAGTGACATGTAAGACTACTCTATTTACCCAAAAATCTGACACTTCTACTTGCTCACTATTATAAAATTATCATGACTTAATTAGGAGCAGTTTGTAGTTACTACTGGTCACACAAGCAGAATGTATGAATGTAAAATGTATTTATCATGAGGCAAACATGGTGTTTCGCTAAATTTTTGAACATTTATTTAAATAAAACACTTTAAATCTGAAGTTGACAATGTATTCTTGTTCATATTCAACTCACCGCTGCTTGTTCTGTTGTTTGGTCTGCTCTGCTGCCGTTCACAGTCAGGTGTCACACACAGACACCTGAGGTGTTAGCGATATTTTAATCGGCATGACCACCACTATTCTGCTTCTGATTGGCTCATCAGTCGCCATGCCTAAAGTTAACTAATTTAATCAGTGAAGGCAGCGAGTACCAGCCAATTAGAGGCAGAGGAGGGTGGGTCATGGCTTCACCAACCTTGAGGGAAAAAAGGGCAATCTGGCAGTTAGATATTACTGAATGGTGCGCATCAGGGGGTTTGGAAGTGGGTATACTCAATGCTGACTGAAAAATAAGTAGGTATACTCCGTATACCGGCGTATACCCTCAACTACACCACTGGAAGAAACATGGCCCTTTTTTGTGACTGAAAGATGTGTAGTTTAAAAACCTAAATGTTTCATAATACTTAAACCCTGTGCTGTTTGTAAATAGATTTTAGAATTAGCGTACTGCTTTCTCTTTTCATTGTATCATCCTTTTTAACTGTTTTCTCATCTCTTCTGTTTATGATCTGTCTTGTCGCACTCTTGAAGTACCTTTAGATGTAAAGTGTGCAAATTAAATGTATTATCGTTCTCATTGTGAATCCTATTTGCTGTTTAGACAAAAAACCTGACAGCATATAGGATTTCCCTTCCTTCATTGTAATACACTTTATCAAACATGTTTGATTCACATTTCTATGTATTTAAAAGGAAATTACAGGATTTCATTTTGACCAAGCTCAGGGCTGTAGGGGATCTGTTTGTGCACAATATGCTCCTGACTGTTTACCAGCCCTGGTTTGTTTGCAGATTGGTACCATGACTCTAAACACACAAAGTATGAAAATGGCAGAAAAGCCAACCTTGGTTCAGACCAAAGAAAATAAACTTTAGATATAACAAGCTTTGCAGAAATGACAGTGGGTGTGGTGTGCCGGTTTGTTAAAGGATGCCCTAACTCCCTTCAATTTGTCATCACTGACAGAGACAGATTTATCATAGATGAACATTAAGGGTGTGTACGTGTGTGTGTGTGTATACTTGGATGGAAATTGCAGAGAAACACATGAGTAAAAAGCAAAGATAGAGAAGAAAAATAAACAGCAGAGAACAAAGCCTAAAGTTAACAGTGAGGCCTCATGACCTAAAATATAGAACACAGGTATTTAAAAATGTGACTAACTTAAAGAAAACTAAAGCAGGGCTCAAGCTGAAAGCTGCGTAAAGAAAGAAGCAAATGTTTATTTTAACAACCAACCTTTTGAACTTTTCACAGAGACTGAGGGCTTGTATCGTTCTGATGAGCTGCTTATTTTTCGGATCAAAGATAGACTGACAATTTGTAATTAACAGGGTGGAAATGTGTTGCCCCCTCTGCTCACCAGCCCCCTCATTCAACAGGGATGACTCAACATGCAAATTCAGAAAGGAGTTTGTGAAGAAAGGTTTAGGTGTTAAGCAAAAAAAACAACAACAAACATTTGATTTCAACCTGGATTTTTTTTAAAAAATACAGCTTTCCAAAGATTTTGTAACATCATGTTTCTTATTGGCCTTAAACGTTTGCTATTTTTAAAACGTCTGTTTGAACATCTATGACACCAAACAATCATACACACGCAAACATTAAATACACTCAGACACACAAAGACTCATACACACAAACAGTAAGGAATTTGCCCCAGCACTCACACACATTCGATGAATAGCATTTCATGGAAACATGCTGCTGGTTACAGGAAGTGAGACACTGCAGCCAAACCCCGATACAGGAAGCAAACGGCCACCCAGTCATGGTGGAAACTGGGGGTGGAAGCTAAAAATGGCAGACCTGTGTGTGTGTGTGTGTGTGTGTGTGTGTGTGTGTGTGTGTGTGTGTGTGTGTGTGTGTGTGTGTGTGTGTGTGTGTGTGTTTTTCTGTGTGATTTGTGAAACTGTGGTTTTGAAAAGACAGAAAACAGAAAAATAAAATTGTTCTTTCAGCATTTTTATCACATCCTGTTTTTCAAAAACATGTTTGACTTTAAGATGTTTTGTACTCTTTAACTCCTCTGAACATAAAACCTTGCCTTCTTCAAAGCTGAGGACAAAAACATCCCAGAATTATCCGTAGCTTTCCAGGTTTGGAATTTGTCCTGTTCAGTTTAGGAGCTCATTTCAGAGAGGTGAAATTGTTTTATTGGAAAGTTTTCACTTTGAATTATTCCTACAGAGTTTTGTATGACCTGTCGAGGAGACTGCTGAGGCTAGACAACCTAGAAACCCTAGGACCTAGAAACAATGTCCAGGCTAAATTTGGGGCTCTCTCAGAATATTAATTAATACTAAAAATTATATTAAAATTTTTGAATCTAGGCAAGAAGTCTTTCATTCGTTTTTTATCACTTATCCTGTTCTGGTACATGGGTTGCTGGAGCCTATCCTCGCAGTCTTAAGATGGGTTAAGAGGCAAGGTACACCCTGCACTAGTCAATCACTAGGCTGACACATAGTGACAGTCAACCTTTCACACTCACACTCACACCAATTTAGAATCACCAATTGACCTGGTAAGCATGTTTTTGGACTGTGGGAGGAAGCCGGGGAGAACCCACACATGCACAGGAAGATCATGAAAACTGCACATAGAAAGGCCCACCTTGCCAGAACCAGGAATCAAACTGGTGACCTTCTTGCTGTGAGGCAGCAGTGCTAACCACTGCATCACCATGCAGCCTGTAATTGAGTCCTTTAGTATTAAATTCCACTATTATCTTATTATCATAAGACAACATTAGCCAGTATCTTGATCAGCGGTGTCTGAGCTCCACAGGGTTTTGCTGCTGCGCATGCAGAAACCATTCACTTACCCAACTGTCTGCACAGTTCAGCACTAAAGAAACTGACAATGATTCTGTATCCTGGATGAAATTCATTTGTAGTGCTTGAAGAGTTCTTGCACAATAGATGAGATGCTGTAAAACATTCAGGTTAAAGGCTTTTTTTCTGCAATGTCCTCATAGATTTACACACACAAGCACGCACGCACACACTCACGCACACACACTGTCTGTGAAAGTCCTTATCAACGGGTTTCACACTCATTTAATTCTTATTCCACTGTCTGACTGTCTGCCAGCCAGTGTCCCAACCACTTTTACAGTCCAGAATGTGTGTGTGTGTGTGTGTGTGTGTGTGTGTGTTTGTTCCTTTGGCTTGCTTTGGGTGCATGTGTGTGAGTATAAAACTCCATAGCAGTTGTTCCGTCTCTCCAGGCAGCCAAACCACATCTGATCTCTCCCAGCATCCATTAACACCCTCGTATATATTTTGTTTTACAACAACAGAACTTAATGGGCTAATATCTTATTAAAGACTAACGAAGCAATTTGTATGAACACACAAATATCCTGAGGTTGCCAAAAGAGGGAATATTTCCATCCTGGGGTGACCGCAGAGATTGACATGCATTACACAGGAAGCTTCCAGTCGAAAGAGACATCTGCTTTTCTGTGCATGTGTGTTTTTGTGAGTGAGAATAAATGAATGGCCAGAGATTCCAACCTTTACAGGGATGTGAACTAATTTGTTTTCTATTTCTGCTGCTTCACACATCAGAAATGACAGTCACATTTCACAGCCATTCACATGTGATCTTCTCCTCTTCATAAATTGCAGCCATCATCTGTTGTTAAATCCGTCTCTGCTCCTTCCGCTACGCAGACAATATTGAGACCACTGAGGGTGAGAAGTATCCACCATTCCACACTCAACTTTTTGACCGTTTTGAGCTCACAGCTGAGAAAACAAAATGCATCGTTTTTTTTTTCCATACTGTCAGAGTGCACACACTTATGCTCTCAAAATAGTGAGCATAAGTATAAGTAGAGAAGTATATGATTTTAGACAGTAAAAGTCAGCTCAGGGTGCTAGACTCCAAGAGCGTACAGTGCATCCGTAAAGTATTCACAGCACTTCTCTTTTTCCACATTTTGTTACATTACAGCCCCATTACAAAAAGGAATAAATTCATTTTTTCCCACAAAATTCTACAAACAATACCCCACAACAACAACATGAAATATAATTTTTGAGATTTTTGCAAATTAAAAAAAAAAAAAAAAAAAAAAAAAAAGAAAAGTCACATGTACATAATTATTCACTGCCTGTGCCACGAAGCCTAAAATTAGGCTCTGGTTCATCCTGTTTCTACTGATCATCCTTGAGCTGTTCCTCCAGCATCATTAGAGTCCACCTGTGGTAAATTCAGCTGATTGGACCTGATCTGGAAAGCTACACTAACTAACTAACTGTTTCATCAACCCACAGATCTAAACAGAAGAAAATAATTTGTGCTGCAAAAATGTCAACTGAAATTGCACTTTTTTATGTTTAGACCTAAACCATCAACAGTTAAAAAAAAAAAAAAAAGACGTAATCTCAGTTGACTCAAAGTTATATCACCACAAAAATTGCTCATCCAGGTAACTGGCTGCAGTATAGGTCAAAAACCTTGGTCTCCCCATTCATTCATTCATAATGGAGCTGTGGTCAAACTTTAAAAAAGAAATGCACCTCCTAGAAATGTTTCTCACAACCGTATGCTGTGGTGATATGAAGATATTATTGGGCTGCATTGTGTTCAAGTACCCTTTTTTTCTTTTTCTTTTTCATGAGTTACTGGGCATTAGAAACCGGGTTTTTTGTCATGTTTCATGATGACCAACCCTTTTGTTGCTTAGTTTTTCTGGTAATAGTCAGACACGTTGGGAAGGAGAGCTAAGAAGAGATTAGACTTTCAAAAAGAAAAAAAAAACAGCAACAACAAGAACTTAAACTCTTTTTTTGGTCAGGCTCCACACAGATTCACTACTGTGCAGACTCTGGCTGCACAATGGTGGCGCCTCTGACGGGGGTATTTTGGCTTCATAACCGTACAATGGTAAAACGCAGAGCCATGCTGTCCTCTCTGCATAAAGTCTATGACCTAAACCCCCACTTACTAAAAGGACAAGATACAAACCCACGCATGGAGTGGCAAACTTTTTATATAATTCCTTTTCATTTGTTTTAGGTCCCTCTCTTTATTTTTGGAAACTATTTTAGTGAACCGTGAAAGACCACATTTTTTTTCCCCCAATAAACATGTTCACACCATTTAGATTTGTCTTTTTTTCCAATGTTGGAAACTGCTCAAGGCTGAACAGGAGACTGAGTGTCTCAGACCAGTCCATCCTCCACTCATCACACATGACATCTTTATGGGTGTCTGTGGCTCAGCAGTAGAGTCACAGTCTCTCAGCCGGAAGGTTTGGGGTTTGATCCCTGGTCTCAAGCTGAAGGGTCCTTGTTGCAAACTGTCTTTTCTTCCTCTGATAGTTTTATATCACTGATGTTCTCTGTTGTAACAGATTCAAATGAGTTGCATCTATAATTAACTGTAGATTTAAACTGTTAGATTTTAGTCAAGTAAGAGAGCACACAGAAAATGCTTTACAGATACTAGAAAAGGACTTTATGTCATTACATCAGATGACATTTCATACTTTTTATTAAAATTTTTGGCTGAAGTTTTAGGGTCTGACACACAAAATTCGCTAAATAAGAAGCATACGTACATCAACGCAGATGAATTAAAGACCTCTTTTTGTTCTGTGTGTATGCTCATTATCAAATTTTTAAAATTAAGTCAATTTTAAAAATGAAAGAAAAAAAAGAGACATTTGTGGCCATGACAAAAGTTGTCAAGTTTCCAAAGTAAAATGTGTTTGTTGATCAGACAGTGATGGGTTTTCTGGGGTCATACAAGACTGAGCAGGTCACCTGCTGGTGTCTGGAACAACAAACCTTGATGTGCCGGCAGAAGAGGAAAGCTTTGATTCATAATCAGATGTTTGGGACTCAAAGGCCCCACAGCTCATCAAGCTGTCAGAACTGAACTTGTCTGTACAGTCAGAGTGATGACAGTGTGTATCTGTAAACACTGTTAGTGCGTAAGTTATCCTTGAGACTTTTGGTTGTTGACAGAAATACTGAAAGGCTTCAGGTGTGTCAATGCAATCACTCCCAGGCCTGCATGTGCCCTTCAAATAATCTTTACCCTACAGGTTTTAATTAAGGATGGTTCATGATGTTTAATGCTTGAATAATTTAAATCATACAGACAAATAACTGCACTGCCTTCACTGGTTCTGATTCTTAATGGTGCTGGTTGTCTGAAAGCTTTTCACTTACTTCAGCCATCAACAACAAAAAAGGAACATTAAGGAAGGACGGAAAGGAGGAAACAAAGTGTTTTAGAGTAAAATACCACACAGAGAAAAGCAAAGTGACAAAAAAAAACAAGCTTCTGGAGAAACATGTGTACCGCAAAGAGATTCTGAGCTGAGGAGACCAGTGTTGTCTGATTCTTCCCTAATATTTGATTTTTATGACTAAAGGGGCTTTAAATGTTGCACTTGGACTCTTCTAGTGCTTAGCTATCAAGTTGTAAGACATGCAGAATGTGGTTTGGCATTGTCCTGCTGTAACATCTTCCTTTAGAAAGGCTTTGTCTGGTTGACAGCATTTGCTCCAAAACCTTTATACGTTGCTCAGCATGAGCAGTGCTGCCCCAGATATGTTCACTACCCATGCTGCGAGCACCTGTGCATTCCCATGCTTCCAGGGATTCTGGTTTGTAGAACTACGTGCTGATAACATCACAGATGGTCCTTCTCCTCTTTTGAGGAGATCACTCCAAGCTTGGCTATGTGCAGTAAATCAGGGCTAGTGCACGCCAGCAAAATGTACATGCAGTAGGCGGGCAGAATGGCAAGACATGATTTGATTGGTTTAACAAATTGGACACCACTCTCTAGGATTGGTTGGTGTTTTCCCAGGTTTACTCCTGCTGTAGACAGCGGATATTTTTCCACTCTATTTTATGAACACATCATGCACTGTTTGACATCAGGACATAAAGACCATTTTAACTAGAATAACAAAAAGTGTTTCTAAATCTGATTACCAACCCTGCCTTTAAAAGAACAGTTTATGACTGTTTTTAAATGTAAATTTATAAATAAATTCAATATTGGAGTAATGGTTAGGCTAACTGTCTAAGCACACCCCATATCCACAGGCTTTAGTCTGGTGTTCATACGGTGGTTGTTGTTAATGCATCGTCTGTTAACCTATTTGAAAAGCTTAAAAGTATTTTTTATTCTTTACACATTTTTGATGTCCTGATTTTATCCTACTGCAAGATGCTTATCTTTTTATACCAAGCACCAATCACAGCAAAGACTCATTCATCCTTTGAAAATAAGACTGATGTGGTGGGATTTAATGTTAAAGAGATCTAAAGGGCTCTCGGTTGGTTGCACTGAGACAGACATGCATTCCTTGAATTCTTTTGTAATTCAGGTTTAAACACCTGCAGCATCGTTGTTAGAGAGAGGCATTAAACTTGATTGAGTCATAAATTGTCTCAGGCTGTCTCTGTGGTAATGTCTGACACAGTGGCACACAGGCTGGGTATGTATAGATAGTTTACACACATACATACACACTCATTCAAATACAAACTCACAGTTGTTTATGTCCAGGTGCATGTGCGAACAGACCTACATACTGTAAATCAGTTTTATGTTCTGGAGGCAGCCAGGCAGACACAGCAGAAACATAAAAGTAACCACTTAATCTGCCATACATCTCTCTGACAGTTTATATTTTCACTAAGATATTCAATGCCTTCGAACATTCACAGGTCAACAAATTCTGTTACTCTTTCTAGGATGACATGAAAAAATGTTTTGAAAACCTTTTTTTTTCTAGGTAAAGGACAGGTAAGAAATTAAGTGAAGAATTATATGAAAAGAAGAAAACACCATGAAGAAGGCTTTAATGTTGGGGCATAGATAGTACATATTGTTTTGGCAGCTCAACTGCACCTTTAGCAATCAGTGTACAGGAGGACAGAGGAGGTCATTTGAGTCCTCAGATGTTCTATTTGGTATGAAAAAAATTGGTCAGCCCAAAACTGCTGTGTTTGCTTATCCAAAGACAAACTAAGTTTTTAACAATATCCTCTTTGAAGGGCAATTTCAAAACCTCCTTTTTTTTGTAATCGGAAACTCTGTTTATGGGATGACGTAAGCCCGAAACAAAAACTTTTAAAGTATCCTCCTGTGTGAGGACTGGGCCTCAGTCAGCTAAGCCCCCCAGCTGAAGAAGTGACACTAAAATTAGACTATCAAAAGCTGCAAATGAGGTCAAGGTTACAACAAATTCCAATATATTTTGAGAAACTTGTGAGTCCACATCTTTATTTGTAAATTTTATAGCACTTAATTTTGTGATCATAAAGCCTGTTCTTTCTGCGCTATTTTCAGATTTGGCACAAAATTTTTCTTCTGCCTGCAGCGCTTCAAGCAGAGGAATAACCCATGAGGAGATTTAATCTTTTTTCTCAAGCGGCATCTGAGATTGCCTTGTTAATTTTTAATGGTACAGATGATACTAACTTGACTTTAAAGTCCCAGCTGTGAGGACTTTTAAAGGGACCTTAAAAAAAAACTGTCCAAAAAAAACTTCTAGATGCCTGATGCCAAAACAGGTTATTTTTTAAATGCTATTTCTCAGCTTCCTGGTCATCCAGGACTGGACTGATGGGTTTACAGCACATTGAAGTCCCCATGACAAAACCACACTGGCTGACAAAGTTAAGTAGTGAGAAAAGAGATCTGTGTTTTCTCAGCTGAAAACATTTTTTCATTTTATTTTATGGTAATGGCGGCCCCTTTAAAGAGGCTGTGAGGACTGTCTGTTTGAAGTGGATTGTAGCGACACCTTTTGGCTTGAAACATGCACGCTGTCATGATGACATGACTCTTAACAAGGCTTGTGTTTGTTTTGGAAATGAATGGAGATCGGATCTTCTTTTTAACACTACTTTTCTTTGAGAAAACAACTTTTTACCAGAAACAATGAGACAAAGAAAGGTATTCGTCAATAGTTACGCAGTGCTGTTGTGTAAAAACATGACAACAAGTAAACTTTGCGAGTTTATACTGTTTATTTAGTAGCCGGCTATTTAAGTGCCTCTTGCAGCCCGATGGTCTGAGATATATCCGTGGGGTAACATGTTACGTTAGCAAATCCTTACTCTTGATTTTACTGACTGACTCTCAAGTTTGATCAGATCACTGCAGTAGGCATGTGGGTTGGAATAACATTATCACAAAGAGTTAAGCTTGTGTTTTAGCCTTTTGCCTGTGCAGTCGCTCTCCTGTTTAGCTTTCTTCTTCTCTGACATCCTTTTTCTGTCCATCAGTTCAGCTCCAGTGTCCACCAACACTACTAAATAAATCACAGAGATAGTTTTCAGCAGAAAAAAACACAGATCTCTCTTCTAAACTTTGTCAGCTGGCGTGGTGTTGTCATAGAGACTTTGACGTGCCGTAAATCAATCCAGTCTTGCCCTACCTGATCGGGAAGCTAAGAAACAGCTTTTATAAAAAACCTCTACCAGTGCTGATAATCTCATTTTAAATTTTAGATTACGATCAGGCAGATATCTAGAAGTGAGACTTTTTAAAGATCACTGATCATGAGATCTCATCCAAAGGACCAGAGGACCAGATCTCAGAACCCCAAGAGCTTCCACACAGATGTAGCTCATGCAGAATTTCTGTCACCTCCATGGCAACAGCACAGCACACAAGGTTATAAAAAGAAAAACAGATTGGAGTACATGAAAGCTAAACCTGAAACCAGCAAGTAAATCCAGACAAGGAAAAGAACAAACTAAACTAAACAACACTGGAAGAACACAAAAAGGGAACAGACCAAGTCGGAACAAAGATCCACCAGCGGAAAGACTCAGTTTTCCAATGACAGAACCAGGGTCGAAAAGTGTTAAACACAGGCGTGGAAACTGAAATGACAGGATTTAATCTTTTAAAATCTGTTTGTATAGATGAAAATACTTTGTAGCTCATGGATGTATATTATGATGATCCCTGAGGCCAAGGGAGACATTTGCTTTGACTGTTATGAACCGCTGTTTGATTTGCTGTAGAGTCAGAAATATGGAGGAGCCTCCTGAATATGCCTCCAAAGGGCTGTCAGTACTCTCTTTAATAACTGGCAATGGTTCCCCCGTATGTGACAGAAAAAGGTGAACAGAAAATAAAAATAAAGATGGAACGCATCTTCAAATCATGAGGCCTGTTTGTCAGGAGATATACCATTAAAGACCTCTGTGTTTGATGGAAGATTGCAGGTTAACTGCTCTAGACTATTTTCTTTGCACTTTTCTCACATTGAGAGTTTACACAAGGTTCATAACACAGACTTTCTCCACTGTTGTTACAAATCATTAGAGTTTTACAGGCCTAAGAAGTCTTGTGCAAAAAAAAAAAAAAGAAGTTACCCGTTTCAGGTACATCAATGAAAATCTTGAAAGTTAATTGAATGATAGATTACTTTCTCCTTTTGAGTGTGCAGATATCATTTCTATATGTGTGCAGCTGTGCTCTCCTCTTGCAAAAATATCCATACTTGATTGATTAAAACTTACAGACATGCATAGGAACTCAACCAAAACATGGACACATACTTGGAAACGCTGCAAAGACTGCTGCACAGACATACGCAGAAAAAAAACAAGCTTGTGCTCCCCCGTTTGACAGCTGAAGACTAATCAGTCTGGTTTTGCAGACAAATTCTTCAATTATCCAGACAGACCTCAGTCAGATGAGTTTCTTCTGTCTGTGGGGAAGCTGAATCACTGTCATACCACCCGCCACTGTATGCTGCAGTTATTTTCCCAGAGCCTGTCACTGCATGTCCTTAAATTAACTTCATACTCATACAAATGTGTGTGTGTGTGTGTGTGTGTGTGTGTGTGTGTGTGTGTGTGTGTGTGTGTGTGTGTGTGTGTGTGTGTGTGTGTGTGAGTGAGTGTTTTTGTAAAGTAAGACAGGCAAAAAGTACTCATGTGCTTCTGTCTGGGCTGTAAATGTCTACAAGTTTTTATCCATGTATTTGTCTTTGCATTGTGTGTGTGTGTGTGTGTGTGTGTGTGTGTGTGTGTGTGTGTGTGTGTGTGTGTGTGTGTTTGCCACCACAGCACCAACCACAGGAAGAGTGGGAGAGAGAGGAGAGGTGGACTGGAGCGGTTAACCTCATGACATCACATGCTGCAACCTGATTGGCTGTTGTCTCAGGCTGGAGAGTTTAAAAGCCAATCAAGAGTTCTCGGCTTCAGGCAGCAGCATCACTGAGCAGCAAACATCATCCAGGGAAACCCAGGAGATAAACTTAAGGCAAACCGCATCTGCCTGTTTTTGCTCCACAGTCTGCTGAGCTCCTGAAACTTCCTCCAGCTCCAAACAAGGTATGAAAGAACGTCTGCGTACATGAACATGATTTGTACAGTGTAAAGATTTGATTTTTCTGTTAGTTAGAAGGCAGTTACTGTAAGAAAAAGGTGCTGAAAATTTGCCTTTTTAAACTTAAAAAAGGAAAACCATCAGAAGACAATTCATAACACAGAAGATGTGCTATGAAAAGCTACAGTATTTTGGCAGTCCCATATCTCAAGCATCTCTTTTTCTTTTCTTTTTTTTTATGGTTGGCTTTGGCCTCCAAATTTCAAAGCATAGTATTATCATACCACAAGGTCCATAGAGGCCTTCCACAGGTAAACTTGAACAAGTTGTTTTTTTATGTGCAAAAATCAAACTTTTGTTACATGGTGCACATGAAATGTACAGAACAATGTTTTGGGTGTAGCTGAAACACTGTTATTACATAGTTTGTCCAGCAGAGTCCACTCATATCACAAACTCTAAGATCCTTTCAGCACTGTCTGCAGCGCTGAGCTGAGTGTCTGAGTAAAGACTTTCAGGTCTGACTTTAATTCCAGATAAAAACTATAACGGCTGCAAACTCAGCAACAGTAATAGTTTAGATTTGATTTTTCTACTGTGGCTGCAGTTTACATAAAGTCAGGTCCAGTTGTTGAAATTGAACTTCCCTTTTAACTACTGGACCTGACTTTCATGAAGCTCTGGTCTGACCCCATCCAACATTTCAGGGATGAACTAAAACATCAAATTTGTGCCACCAAACATAAGCATTATGTCTTACAGGAGAAAGGGAGAAAATCTCTGCAGACAGGTTGCAACATCATTTTCATAAAGTATGTTTTGGAGATTTGGAGCATTTTCAACTGTTCAACCATCACATATGATGAGCGTGTTATGCTCCAGTACTTGTTGACGTATTGTGTATTTTATCTTAATATCTTAATATTTTTTTCCAGATGTAAGTGATACAAATGCAAATTAAATTAGATTAAAGAACTTTTGTTTTTACTGTCTCATAAAAAAAAATATGAAAAGATTTCCGTAAGATATATATGTATAATTTATCTACACCTGTTTCAAATGCCTCTAATTGGTTTGAATGATTTTAAAAGCAAATTTCAGTAACTCTTATTCTACCACTGTCATCTTAAAATGCACCATCATTTTTGGCATTGCGTTATTACCAAACAGAAGTTTTATTTTGAAATTCTTGCACACACTATCAGACGCTGAGAGTCAGTGTGGAGAAAACTTGCATCACACCCACAGGAGGATTTGGTTATCCACCATAAAGGCTCAGCAGTTTATTGCAGTTAATTATGCGTTCTCTTTTGAGACTTTATGGGCATGGAAGTGGGCCTGAGATTCAGAGTTCAGGAGGGAGATGCCATGTTTGATTGGCTGATGAGTGTTGCAGTAACACCAGAGCAAAACGTGGAAGCTGTAGGCTGCAGGAAACTAACGTCTGGGTGATGTAAAACATCACCAGGGCCAGTAAAGATAGTGAGAACACAAAGTGCAGTCTGATTAATTACAAACTCAAGAAACAAGGGCTTATTGGTGCTTCACTGGGTTCTAAGTGGAGGAGTTCAGACTACAAATTAAGCTTCAAATCCAGCAAACCTGCCAGTAGAGTAAGTTAAATTATGGAGACTGATGTATAATATAGTTAGTCTGATTTTCCCCAACACAAACTGTAAGCAAGAGCTTAGACTGAGTGTTAAAATTCATCTTGAACTGAGCTAAACTGGGTGCTTTCAGAAAGTGGTGCACCGATGGAGACACATGGTATAACTTGGTGTCTTTAGTTGACTCATACGTTTACAAACCAAACTATGTCTGACTGTCCATGGTCCTGTTACAGGTTGTATTTCATTTTAAACTGTTACTTTAAAACATGTTCAGTGTAGCTTTGGGGTTTGGATTCTTGAATTTGGCCTCAGTTTTGGACAGACCAGGCCAATTGTTTTCCCTTACTACCAGCCTTTACACCAGGCTAAGCTACTTGTTAGCTTTAGCATAGTGCCCCATTAAGCTAAAAATACAAGGATATTATTGGTCATTTTTTGTATGTTACGCATGCTTAACATGTATTTCCACAAATGAAAAACTACCATAACGATTGAAAGACATCTTCTAACCTTACTCCAACCTTCAAAAATTAAATGAAAAACTTAGAGTTTGTCACATCAAAACATTTTGAAAATGAAATGGAATAGTATTTGCTCAATCTAAAGACTAAACTTAAAGCTGCTATGATTTTTTAAGCAGTTACAGGAATAGCACAGACACAGGTCGAGTTACTGTCTTGTCAAAACAAGTTTAAGCCTTAATTTCAAATCTCAACCTTCGAACAGGCCTTTACAAACTGAAGAACAAAATATGCTTTTACCAAACATGTCCGCTTTAAAAAGTCTGTAACTCATTTCAGCCTTCCCAAGGACAGGCGTACTGAAATACACACATATGGCCATATGGGCGTCTGTCATGGTTCTGCTGCTCTGTGGCTTTCCAGTTATAACGTGGTGAATTATATAGTGTAGGAAGAGTCCATCATTAAAGATGGAAGCAGACACTCAGACCACTCCTCCTACAGTGTGAAAGAAAAGCAGAGTTTGGCTCTGCACTGAAGGGAAATGAGAAACAGATAAGCAGCTGTGAGATGCTACTTACACAGTCTACAAATGCAGCAAAAACAGCTGCATGCTGCAGCAATTGAATGATATTTTACTTTAAGTTACCAAGACTATTACTGTTAAAAAAAGAAATAAGAAAAAAAAAATATGGAAACTGAGAATACCCCCGTGTGCAGCCTTAAGACAGATAAACCTTTTCCTCTTTGTTACACTATACAAGCAAAGGAGTGTACTGTAGTGATTACATATTTTGTCAACATTGAGTTATAGTTTAATTAAAATTCAATTAGATTAAAATAATGTTTTAAAAATGCAGAATGCGGATCCTGATGAGCTTCTTGTAGATTCAACATCTTTAAAATGCCAGTAATGGAGAAATACAATTTTGTGTTTAATCAGTTTTATTTATTTATTTTTTTTTTATTTTGTTTTGTTTCTGATTTTGAGAAAAAAAAATGTTTGTCTTCCAAGCCTAAAAAGGTGTCGTCAAGATCTTTGCAGAGTAATTGAGCGAAAAGTGAGCTTAAGGTCCAGTCAACTTCACTTATGTGGCTAGTTTCTTTACTTAAACCTTTTCAGTCAAGTGCTAAGAGACTAATTTCATCCTTTTCTAGATCATTCCTTTTATTTTCGCACATCTTTTTGCCTCAAATCGGCCAGATACATCCGGTCTCGTAGTAAAACAAACCACAAACCTAAACGATGTGATTTCTTGCCTGATGACAGACAGAATGTTTCAGTCTAGCAAAGAAAGTTTTCAGGGACAGAAAAACCCTCTCATCTTGGTCTATAATCAAGAACTTAATGGCTTCCCGTGACCATGCAGCCTCTATTTTTAGGAAGGAATCTGGGCGAGGGGTTTTACTGACAAGACTCGCGGCTCATTTTTCAGTTTGACATGTCATTGTGTTTCCTGTGAAATTGCGGTCTATCAACAAGTATTTTGGTGTTGTACAATCCCTGGATGTCATGATTATGTTTCGTTGATGTATTGTGTTATATGATGATGTTTTACTGTGTGACTTCAACTTGCTCGTTTCTGGTTTTTCTCCCGTTTTAGACCCTGAACTGTGACACAATGAAAGTGGCTGTTATTTTCGTTCTCCTCTTTGCCACCGTTCTCTGCCGGCCGGTGAGTCAGTTTTTCTCCAAAGTTTCAAATCAAAGATGAATTTTGTACAACAGTAGCTTTGTCCCAGTATGACATTTGTTGTCTGATTAAAATTTTACACGTCTCTCTTTCAGGCAAGAAAAGTCTCTGTCAGCAGTTCAGAGAGCTCAGAGGAAGTAGTAAGTATCTGAAAATAAGGGGAGAGAGGGATATGGAGTTGAAAACAAACATCCAAATTGACTGATCTCTGGTCCACAGGTGAGACGACCTGCACCTCAACCCATGAGGAAACAGGCAGTTGTTCCACAGGCCCGTGCAGCACCTGTACAGGTAAACTTTTCTTCTTCACTCTTCTTTTATTCCTCTTCTTTTCTACTTTACTGAATTCTCAATGACAGTTCACCCATTGAGGCCAGATGTGTCACGTTTTGGCTTGTGGTCCTTGTAAGGCCAACATGAGAAACCCAAACTTGCTTGATGGGGAGTTTTCCTATGCTTTGTAAAAACAGTCAAAGCGAAACTATGAGTGGTTAAAACTTTTATTTCTCTGCATTGTTTCAGAATATTGTAGCTGCTGCAGCTGCCAGCTCAGATGAGAGCACAGACAGTTCAGATGAAGTGGAGGTGAGACATAAAAAAAATCAGTGAAATATATCATAATTTTCTTTGGCTTTTGCATATTGTTGAAATACTAAAGTTCTCGTGAGGTTTACCATTTAGATTTTTTTTTGCAGCAGGCTGTAGCTGAGGCAACAGCTGAAGTCAAGTCAGACATCTCAGCCACAGCTTCAACAGATACAGTTTCAGTCAGTGAAGACAGTGATGATGACGAGGATGATGACGATGATGATGATGATGAGGCAGAGGAGAGTGTAAGTACAAATATAAGTGCAACATTTCAAGGAGGGAATACTTCAACCATCCATCTCGGTAATCCAGACATTCACAACTCTCTAACGGCTCACCTCCCACTTCTGTCTCCTCAGGAAACCGATGAGGACGAGTCCAGTGACAGTTCAGAATCAGGCGAGTCTTCCACCACCGTTCCCTCCACCCTCACTCCTGTGATCATCACAGAGGAACCTGTTCCTGAAACCACTGAGGCACCAATTGAACCCACCATTGTTACAGACGAGGAGGCAGCACGTGGCGACAGCTTGGGAGCATACCCTAGTGATTACAAGACCATTATCTATGTGGAGGACAAATCCTACCACAAGCTTCCTGCTCCCTACAAGTCCTACGAGTTTGTTAACACCGGAAAGAAGATGGCCTACGACATGACAGACGGCAATGATGTGGAGAAATCACTGCAAGTGTACAAGGTAAGGATTAGATTAAGCGTCCTCACAGTATTACCCCAAAATGTCCAATTCAAAATTAAAAGGGCTGCCGGATGTGATCAAAATTTTGAAGCAAAATGTCTGCAAATATTTTAAGAAAGTAACTAATTGATTCAAAGAATATATCAAACTTCATGTCTGTTCTGTGTCCCTTCTTTAGGCCATTCATGTCCATTCTGATCTCCTGGAGGAGGACACTAGCACACCTGAGGTGGAGAGCCAGGGCCTGGATGCATCCTCTGGGAACTCTCAGGATGTCGATCCCCGTCAGGCTGCCCTTCCAGAAGAGGACAGTGCTAGTGCCAGCGACGCCACCACCAGCGAGAGCTCAAGCACTCCAGAGGAAGAAGAAGAGGAGGAAGAGAGTGCCAGCACCGCCAGTGACAGTGCCAGCACCAGCCAAGAGTCAGAGGATGAGGAGAGCCAGAGCAGCGAAGAGGCCACTGCCACACCTGGGGCCGCTGACAGCGACTCGGATGAAAACGAAAGCAGTGAGAGTGACTCAGATGAGGAGGGGGCAGGACCTGACACCACCACTGATGTGCCAGCAGTCATCACTGCCAAATAAACCCCACTCATTCAGGATATAGACTGGATAGTGGTGTCCAAATAATTCACATACAGAGCGCATGCTGCATCCAAGTGCAAAAAAACCTCCAGAGCCATTTTTTCAGTGCAGGGTCAAACATGGACTAAATCTTATTGATTCAAGTGTATTAAGCCAACATTTCCTTGATTGTTTGCACATCCTTTCAGCAGAAATCTTGTTTACTTTGGTTGTATTTAAATAAATGTGCTATTCTCTCAATCTGTGGTCTTGTTACCCTGGTAAGTCCTGTTTTTGACACTGCAGGGGAAATGTGGTATAACTGATGACTGCTACCAGCAACTGGAAGGCGACTGACTGCACAAACTTTGCCCAGCCCCCTCCCCAGTCTGTTACTGCTTTATTGAAGGTCAAACTGGAAAAGAAAAGGAAAAGATGATTAAAATGATTCCTGATGTCTCTACCAGTACAACAGTGCCTTTTATCCTGAATAAAAAAATACATAATGATAATTCATAACATACTTATAACAGAGAATCAGTACATTTTATTAATTCATGATCATACATTCGCTGCCTGGTGGCCCAGCTTTAATGCTTGCTAGTATTAAATCTGATAGTGAAGTTTGAGGATGTTAAGAAATCTAGTACAGGGTTTCTTCAAACATAAATGCAGTGTACATGCTACACAGTCCTGTTCATTTGCACAGTTTGTACCTACACTACATGTTGTTTGTCCCATGTTGGTTACTGTAATGTATCATATTGTACTATTTCTAAATATTAATAAAGTTTTTCAGAAAAAGATGCTGGCTGACTTTTGTATTTCACCAAAAAAAGGCGTGATGATTGAACAATAATGTAGCTGAAAGCTCAAAAGCACTGACAAAGACTAAAGAAGAGGGACACTTAAGAGTACAAGGGGTATGACACTTGGTATCAAGACAGCAATTATTCTATAGTGCAAGTGATTTGTGTTCAGTTCTGTGTGCAGACTGAACCTTGGGTTTATTAACACATATTGAAAAAAACAGTAAAAGATAGGAAGACTGTAAATGCCTCATTGATTGTTTGGCATGAACGTATTTGCAAAGAGACATGAAGCAAGTTGTAAAGCAGGGCCCTGACCATGCTGAGGGGTCTTGGTCATCCTGTGAGAATTCTAATTTGCATAACCCCTAAACACACTATATATTTATCCATTACATGTTAACAAACACAGCTTATTCTGACAGCATTCCCCTTTAACTGTCTTATTGTTCTCAATTTTCTTGATCTGCGACTATCTAAAAGTATTAAAGCATTTCTTCGAATGTTCCTCAGTGTTTCTAAAATACTTACTTATTTATTTATTTATTTATTTATTTATTCATTTATTTATTTATTCAATATTTTTTTTTTTATTCATTTATTTATTTATGAATATACGTTTTATTTCTGAAAAAGGAAACTTTTTTTCGGTGGGGCGAATCACTCTGCTATAGCCCCGCCCACCTGCTGCTGCACCCAGCACCAAAGCTACCACAGTTGACCGAAAGCGATAAATCATACAGTCTCATAGAGTCTGCTACTGTCACTGTAACTAACAACGTAAAAATGACTGCTGTCCGTCAATCTCTGAGCCCACAAAGCCCTAAATCCAAGATGTAAGTGAAATATTTCAACAAACGCCCACACTCACGAGGTAAGCTAGCATGTGCAGCAAAATGTAGCTGCAGATGTTAGCCAGCTAACTTTTTTCCCCACACTTTTTCTTCACGAACGAAAGAAAAGAAAAGGGAAGCGTCAGTCAGGAAGCTACCGTCTTTCTGTCAGCAAGTTGTTGTTGTTGTTTGTTTGTTTTTTCGTCAAAATGTAATGCTTTGTGTTGTCAGTTCTATGGTTTAAACGTAATGGATAGTGTGTATTATATAACTTCTGCTATTGTTAAAGGCCGCAATGTAATGTAATATGAATGAGGATTAAAAGAATAAGTTATACGGTTAGAATATTCTAGGAAAAAATATAATTTAGAGCAAATTTGGAGGGTTAATAGCAATTGCAAGTGATTTCATTTAAAGAAAACAGGCTTTGAGTTCACAATACTTAAAAAAAAAATCAAGCAGTTAATTTCAAACTATTTAGCTTTAACAATGCCTTACAGCACTTGAATTGTGCCTGTGCTTTACTTTTGTTTATATGGTTAAATAATTACACCATAAAAGGTTAGTTGTGTTTACTATATTTATCTATGAGTCATAGTGGGAGCTGTGTAATTTTGCTGCAGGATATGAGGCATGAAGACCAATAAATCCAGTCTTTAGAGCATGTTTGAAGTCAAAAAGCTTTAAAGAACAAGGCGGGGAAAGTGTAAATTATGACTTTGATAACTTACCACAGCTTTTCTCACCACACACCCTCATTATACTCAAGGGGTAGAGAGTCTGTATTTGAAATATTAGCACACAACTGAAATGTTAAAGTTATTATTTTTTAGGATGATTCTTAAATACCTCAGCATCTGTATAACCCAAGAGTTATAATATTCTAGCTCTGGTTTTTGCTCTACAACAGAGACCAAGATGTGGGATATGCTGTTCCAGAAACATGAACATTTATCTGCTGTTTTAACATGTTCTGCTCTCATTGGGGTTTAGGCTAGGTCCACCAGATGGGGGTCAAGAGATTCCTTTCCAGTAAGGTTGAATGTTGGGTTATGGGTTAAGCCCCTCCACCCCAGAAGATGCTTGAAAAGATTGAGGTAAGGGTTTTGCCTGCAGGTCATTGAAGTTCTCACACAAACAGACAACACACAAGCTGCTGTTGCCACGTACACAAGAACATATATTACCATATTGTCAAGCAAAGTAAAGATTCCGCATTTACCTGTTTGAAATCTCTAAGATCTGCATATAGTGCGACACATGACGTTCCCCACAAGATGGGGCTAAGTCACCACAATATTTATTTACAAGAAGCTCTGAGCCACTTTGACTTGCTTAACCCCCCCCACACACACACACACACAGTGTGTGCAGATAGAGAAATGTATCTATCCATGTTTTGAACCAGGCAAATAAATATACTGTATATTGCATGTGATTTCCAATCTTACTGTAGCCAGCCTCAAGTTTACACTTCAGCATAGCCTTCATTCTCTTCAAACTTGATGTTAACCCTGTTATGAACCAGAGATAGGTAATTTTTATGCTCATTTTAGTACTAAAGTTTTACTAAAACAGGGTGTTAAACAATTCAACAATTAAAATTGAGTTTTGGGTTTCAGATGTCCAAGGTGGTTATTAACACCTAGTATCTTACAAATAAATCTTAGGAGCAGCATACTCTCTTAGTCAAAGACTCTTGTCAATGAATTTTTAACTATGAATGATTAAAGCTGAGTGCTGGGCAATCTGTCTCTTGATTTGAAACTTATTATCCTGAAGTCTTAAGTGGGGGACTTTTATTCTGTGTATGGTGCTGCTGCCTCTGTAGACACCATCTATACACCTGGTGTTTTAATTTTCTTAGCACCACAAGCTATATTATGTTGCCCTTTCTTTTTTTGCATCGTTCAAATCATGTATAAAAAAAAACAAAAAAAAACTGTGGACAGGTGAAACTGAAATGACATTTGTAGCTAATGACTGAAATAGAACACTGATGCGACCGTACACATATACAGTAAATTGATTGTGTGTCATAAAGCTCACAGTTAACAATTCAGTGCGTTTTGAAAGTGATACTTTATTTCTCAGTAAAGGAAAAGCAGTAGTGAAACAAACAACACATTCAGATATATTTCAAACCCATTCAACCATAATGACGCACAAGACTTTTTCAACAAATCAACATCAAAGCTTGTCTTTAGCCTTGTTAACCAGTTCTAATTTAGGAAAAGAAGGCTTGACAGGCCGTAATTAAAGAACCCAGTGTGGTAATAACTCAGTTACTGTTACCCAGCATCAACTGACAATAGACAAGAGCGTTTAAGACAAACAGGACACACCCTTCAAAGGCTATGCACACACTGCAGGGGGCTGTATACTTTGTACAACTACAGTGCATAATAAATATGAAGAAAATGTTCAAACATTGGGAACATTTACAGGGAGTTACAGTGAAGAAATTCTTCATGCTCGAAAATACAGATAAATGCTTATACATGTTCATGATTGCCAAAAGTGCAAAATAAAGGAACTCTTGAACACAAAATGATGAGCTAGCTAGGTAGCTAGCTAGCCGTGTACCTTGAGGGATGGTAATAAGAATTCAAAGAGCAGTTCATTTGGCCCATTATTGCTGACACTGAGTGCAGAATAAATCATCATAATGTTGTAGGTTTTTAAGAAACTTAAACATATTAAAAAATGCAAAACACAACTTTTTACAACTCTTTTGCCTGTTTTTTGTTTTTTTTTTTTGGGTGGGGGTGGGGTGGGTCTGAAGTTTAAGTGATAATTAGTCACATTGTCATGTTTATAGTGTTTGCTGGGAAACATGATTGTTAAGGAACCTCTTAACAGCTTGTCTCAACTAAGTTGAGATGTCAGCTTATTTTTATAGTTGACCTTTAAACATCAGTTTGTTCTCATTACATATCTGTTTTTATGTTTTTTTTCTTCTATAAATTATAATGCCCTTTGTGATTAACCCTCATAAACAGACCCTTGTAGTTGGTCAACAGGAATCAAAGCTTCTTAGTTGTCTCCTCTGTTGTCTGTGATCGGAGCAGCTGTCGGAAGTGTGACATTGGGACTCACACTGCCAGGTGAAGTGGTCACAACAGGTGTAGTTGTATTTACTGGGGGCCTGACGGTTGTGGTTACGTTCCCTGGAGTGATGGAGATGGTGCTCCCTTCTGGTGTAGTGGTTGGATTGGGTGGCATCACTTCCTCAGATGACTCTTCGGAGGATTCACTGGATTCACTGGATTCACTGGACTTGGACTGATCAGAGGAAGAGCCTTCATGGCT
Source organism: Labroides dimidiatus (assembly GCA_030710495.1). Lineage (NCBI taxonomy): Eukaryota > Metazoa > Chordata > Actinopteri > Labriformes > Labridae > Labroides > Labroides dimidiatus. The sequence goes on from CM061157.1 coordinate 8,537,078, forward strand.
GAAATGGTGGTAGTTACACCACCGATCAAACAACCTCTGCTGTCTGACACTCAGGCCCCTGCCTCTCAGAATCTTTTTATACAAGCGCCGACAAGACTGAGGAGAGAATACATGAAATGCAGACGTCAGAAACTGTTGCAGAAGGTTCATACTTTACTCACTAATTCCCCAATCCAGTTTCTCTTGATACTTTTATACTGAACTGTTATGTGTCAAGTAAAATACTTGACATTGTTCATTTCAACTAACTGGACTGGTCTTGGTACTCAGGTCTTGTTCCTCTTGGACATGCATGACTTTTTATGATCTGCCAAAGCCTGTTACCTCTGTGAGGTGTAGGAGCCAGACCATAAGCTTGGTAGCATCCTAAATTAAAAGCATTTCAACATGCAACTGTTTAAAGAATGCAGGGGGTTATATTTTGTCTGAAATCACTGAGTGTGCATATACAGGACAAGAATTGCAAAGCGAAAGGAGTTATAACTATGTCCACAGGGGGTGTCAAAATCATACTTTAAATTCCTCACTGAAGATTTAAGGGAGAAATAAAAAAACCAACAAATTTTGTCTTCTAAAAGCTGTTTTTTAATGCATTAAATTAGAAATATTGCTAGGGACAACAATGCATTTTGACAATGTTGTCATAGAGGGTGTTGGACACTGCAGTGAAAATTTTAATTAGCACTTTTCAATCACCTGAGCAGTAAACTCAGAATAAATCCAACCACGTATAGTGCATTCAAATTAGAAAAGAAAATTTGAATGAAAAAGTCTCAAAATGAAACTTAAATTAATAAAAAAAATTATAACTGGCAGTTCATATGAGTAAAGGACTGAAAATGTCAGCTTGAGAATTACACAACACAACAGTAGGAAAGCAAGGCACTGTCACTGACTGAAAAAGAGATCAGTGATAGAGGTAGGAAGAGCTTTGTGGTCAGCTTACAGGCCTAGCAGAGGCTGTTGTAAGGAGGACGATGATGAGGGCGATTGTAAAGAACTTCATCTCTGATTGGTTCCTGTCTGCAAAGGAGGGAAACCACAAATGTAAAAACACAGTCACTTGCATTCAACTAACAAGACACTGTCACAGGGCTTTGGCATAAGAATAGTGTTTAACACTGGGAAATCACAAGACAGCACGTTAATGTTTTCTAGCAAGATACATGAGAGGCAGAAAATAAAAGAGAGAGAGAAAATAAAATAAAATTATATATATATATATATATATATATATATATATATATATATATATATATATATATATATGTATATATATATATATATATATATATATATATATATATATATATATATATATATATATATATATATATATATAAAAACTCACCAGTTTCTGGAACTGTTATCTACTTCTTTCTTAAATCCTGACGGAAGTCCACGGGATTCTTGTTGCTGTGATCACTCTCTGTATCAGTGCAGAAAGTTGCCTGTCTTCCATGCAGGACTGCTCATCTTTAATATACCCTGCCCTCACACTGAGTGGGCTGGGCAGGGCTGTGCCAGAGGAGAGTATTGGGTAAGACTTGGATGCCTTGGGCTTGAGTTTAAGGGAGGGGCAGAAGAGGAAGTTTACCACATGCCTACAGATGACTGGACTGTTTATTGTTAATTGTTGTATTTTGTTTGTTGGGTATGTATGTTTTGGCAGATGTACAGCCACTCTGCTGTAATGCTTAAAAAAAATCTGGCACCTCTGTGATGAGTTTATGGTCTGTACACCATACTCCTGCACTAATTACTACACTTATATAATTCAGTCTGCTGACAAGTGTTGATTTAGTTCTTTATAGATGTGTGTTATTGGCACAAATCCTACCAAGAAGACTGAAGGATTTGCTTTAATAACAACAGTCATGGACCAACTAAATCAGTTCCTCCATCATTTTTGTTACATAACACCAAAGCATAAAGACAGGGCCTCCTTAGAAGATCTTTAAAATTCTTATATTATATTTTCTAGTTTAAGGTCAAAAAATGTCATGAAATGTCTTATTTCACTCAAAAATGAGTTTTATGATTTTCTTATAACTGTTGTGGATTTGTTTGTTCAAACAATTCATTGCATCTTGGCACAGCATATAAGGTTTTCTTTGACAATTGATGCTATTTTTTGAAAATATTTTATGTCTCATATCTTTTTGAACAGTGCCACTGTCTTTTTGTAATGTCATTAGTGTTTTCCGTTGTACCCAAGTAAGATATTTCAGTTGAACACTTTGCCTTTTCTAGCGCAATAAATGCTGCTCATGTGGCTTTCAAATTACAAAAGTGTTTTTCCATAATCTGACGAATGTTCACTCACCATCATTATTGATACCTTAGAGTTTAAACATAATGCCAATATTCAGTGACTAAGCAGGATGTGGTACCAACATCCTTCAAACAAGGACATGTAGAGACAAGGATTTCACATTTGAAACACAAGAATCAGAAATAAGTGCACGATAACATAATCATATTAATTAACATTTTCCATGGTTTATTTCAGAACCAAGTGATTCTTGTACAGTCTTTCAAGCCTTACCAATAAACTACATTTTTAACTTCTTCAGAACAAGACTTATTTTAATTCACCCCTCTCACCGACAATGAGATGTGAATTGAGCGCATTTTTGGTTTTTGAAAAATGAATGACTCCCTCATATTATACTGACTGTCTCTCATTATAGACGTATGGCAAATGGAAAAAGGAAATCTGAGTGAGGTGATGGAGAAATAACAGCATGAGGTCTGTCAGTGGAATGTAGCAGTAGAGTCAGAGTGAAATAACTCTCTGATCAAATCTGTGTCTGTGACGCCTCGGTGTTACCTGAGACTTTCCTTCACCTTTGAGCCTCTCACGTTTCTGTGTGAAAACCCTGCAGTCACTGCAGGCAAAACAATCCAATTTTCAGTTCAGAGATTAAAGAATAGGATTAAAAAAAACTAAATATAATTTTGAAAAATGATGAACCTGACCATGAACTACTTGTAAAAAAAAAAAACAAAGGTTACCTACATGTACTAAGTAAAATCCCATGGGTCAGTTTCATTTCACTAATGCTTTGCTTTATATAAAAATAAAACCCTACAAAATGAATATGTACTAGCTTGAGATGTATGTTTTGTCAGTTATCGAGAAGTTTTAGGATCCCACCCTATTAAACCAAAAGTTACACCAGTATTTGTAGATACTTTTCTAAGCAGAAGGTCCAGGAGCTACAAGGCTCCTATTTCCTTTTTTTTTTGTTTCCACCAAGGGACCCAGGTAGATTATGCAAATCAGGCCAGTGACATATAAGAAAAGCATAACAAGATAATAGCCAAACACTGCCACACCAGTAGAGGGCAATGGGACAAAAACAGGCACTCACAGACTTTAGATTATCAGTAAATATCTGATGAGAACATTTTGATACATATGTATGTATAACTAAACCAGAATGCATCCCCCAGGACTCCTTCCATGTTTCAACAGGGAAGTTCCTGTGGTTGTAAAGCACCTTGGCACATGCCATTCAGGTATAATAGCCCCTTGTTGGCAAAACCTTATCAGTCTGCTGTTTTGTTTTGTTTTATTTGTAAAAATATTTTATATCTCATCTAACGTCATCAGGGGCTGCACGGTAGCGCAGCTGTTAGAGCTCTTGCTTCACAGCAAGAAGGTCGCCGGTTCCAATCCCGGTTCGGGCACGGCGTGCCTTTCTGTGTGGAGTTTGCATGTTCTCCCCGTGCATGCGTGGGTTCTCTCCGGGTACTCTGGCTTCCTCCCACAGTCCAAAAACATGCTCACTAGGTCAATTGGAGATTCTAAATTGCCCGTAGGAGTGAGTGCGAGTGTGAATGGTTGTCTGTGTCTCTGTGTCAGCCCTGCGATTGACTGGCGTCCAGTCCAGGGTGTACCCTGCCTCTCGCCGTCAGCCAGCTGGGATAGGCTCCAGCCACCCGTGACCCTGAACAGGAGAAGCGGTATAGAAAATGGATGGATGGATAACGTCATCAGTGTTTTCCACTGGATCCGAGTAAGATATTTCAGTTGACCACTTTGCTTTTTCTGCTAGTGCAACAAATGCTGCTCATGTGGCTTTCAAATTACAAGAGTGTTTTTCCATAATGTGACAAATGTTCACTCAACGTCATAAGTGATACCTCAGGGTTTAAACATAATGCCAATATTCAGTGACTAAGCAGGATGTAGTACCAACATCCTTCAAACCAGGACATGTAGAGACAAGGATTTACCAAATTTGCCCTGGGTAAGTATGAGGAAAAAAAAAATCTTTGTTGAAGAGGACACTTGAATATAAAATTTTTTTTTGAAGCAGGGTAGTTTAAGTCTACAAAACTTAACGCATCAGAAACCAGTCTTTAAGTTGTACCAAATGTTTAGACCTTTAAAGCAATATTTCTCTCTGCAGTTTTGCTTTGGTAATTTATGTATGTCTTACCTTGGTGGAATATACTAGTCAAGTCTGTCCCACCAACACAATGCTGCTGTGCTGTCCCTCCCATCATAATGAGGAAAATTCATGAAAGCGATGCAGATTTCTAGCCCCAGTGCAGTTATTGCAGATAAATGATTTTATAACCTCTTTAACGGACCAATACATTAACTCACTTTCTGCTGTAAACACAAACCATGTCTTACATATCCAGTTTTGACCACACAGGTTACATTCAAGCCAGAGCTATTCAGGAGGTAATCCCTCTGGTCACATTAGTGTCATCAAACCAGTCTTCTGTATCCACCTGTACAGAAAGTTCTCATTTGGATTTCTAAATCAGTTTTCTAGCTTAAATCAACAAACAATCTCGTGGTGATGTCAAACTGAAGTAAAGGAATGTAGAATGACAAGCGTTGTCAGCACAATGGATGATCCAGGCATTAAACCTCAGACTTAGATGTACAATGAAACAATGACAGTTTTTCATCCATAAATATTTGTTATTTTATTTCTGTGGTTTGACAGGAAATGGAGGAGCACTAAAATGTTAAGTTATGTTTATTGGTACAGGCCAGTGGGTTGAGACTAATGTTAAGTTTTGAGGATTAATTTAAAAACTATATTTTAAGAAAAAAAGTTGAAACTCATTGCTGAGAAAATGCCAAAATTAGTCATGGAAAAAAAAAAAAAGAAAGAAAAAAAAGTCAATGGTTGTTAAGTAGTGACAACAAAATCTCATAAAACAGTTTTTTGGGGTTCTAGCTGCTTCCACGTATCACATTGTCAATATGCTAAAGTGCTGTGCTACACTTGAATAATTTTTAATGTTGAACATGTCACAAAACAATGAAATAAAAATGTAACATAATGTTACTTATAGGAATAGTAAGATAAACCATTGTTGTGCAAATGATGAAAATTTGATAACTGGATAGACTGACATATCTTAGAGCCAGCTGCTCACTTAATGAACATGTGCTAAATTCTAAGATGACAGTGAACACAAAATCCAAGATAAAAGACCCAACACTGGCAACTTTAGTTTGTTATGTTCCTTTAGGGTTTACAGGTGAATGAAGAATTGTTTTGACCTAGAAACATTTTTTTTGCAGAAGTATGTTGTCACAACCTCAGGCCATTGGCTTTTTTTCCTGAAAGCTGAGGCTGCTTCCTGTTTGTGCTTCATGGCTAGAATCTGCTTACTCACAATGCTGTACTTGTGTAAAAGGTCAAGGTAAGCTTAGTTGCTTTCTTGCTCAAGAACATCTCTATGACATTTCCGTGTCAGGATTACAGTACTGTTATGTAACATTAAGCCACATTTTTCTACTTGTTTATTTGACAGGGACAAATGCATGAAACATTGCTTCATACAGCTGTCTTGCCGTGTCCGATTTACAACCCTGTTCCTTACACTTTTGTTTTTCCAGTTGAAATATTTTCCAGCGTTGAAACAATATCTATCATAATATCAAGGAACTTCTTTTTGTTAAAATGTCATAACTAAACATGACCAGGGCCAGTCTTTCCACTATACAAGTTGTTTTGATTGGGCATCATTGGAATTTTTTTCCTGATCCAAAATGCATTGTCATGTTGGAGACTCACCTGATTAGTTAAGCTCTTTGTCAAATCGCGATGAAACCAGGAGCGTCAAGCTGTCACTCACATTAAAGTTTTCCATCATGCCATTTAATCGTTGTGTAATAAACTCACCAGCGAGGCTGACTAAATTAATAATTTAGATTTAATGCATAATCTGAAAAGAAAAATAGTTTACATTCATTCTCTAGAAATTGGCTTCCTGGCCTGTGCAGCAAACATCTGCCAGTAATAAAAAACTCAAACAACATCAATATCATAAAAGTATTCTTTCATTAGTTACTTCGTAAATAAAGTTAATCATGAGACACTTTTGCGTTTAAAAAAGGTTTAGCTTAACATATTTCGGCCAATGCAAGCACTGACTGTATAAAACAAGGGCATTGTGTCAATGACGCCACCCGTTAGTTTCTGTAGTTTCAAATCCCTCATGATGGCTTACGAGGGATTTGAAAAAAAAAAAACCCCAGGTGTTCCTTTGGCTTTAGGCTTTTGCAGTCAGCCAAAAGCTGACACTTGAGGAACTGCAGCCCTTTTCCTGTTTTAATGTCTCTTTGGTAGGGTTGGGAAAAAGAATTGTTTAATATAACTATCTTTTTTTTTGTTAAAAAATCCTTATTTTCCAAATTTAAATCCTTCTTTTTAGTCTTTCTTTATAAGCTGGGTTGAAAAAAGATATTACTGCTTTTCTACAGCAAGAGGCAAAATGTTTTTCTTTGACTATCTAGTAACATGAAGTCAGATCCTCTGAATACATCCCAAAAACTGATTCACATGTGATGTTCATTTTTGGGGAAATATGCCTCCTGATATAGTATGTAGACATCACCATCATTCAGCTTTACATGGGCTGGAGTTAAATAAGGGAAGTAAAATTGCAAAAATTGCCAATACAGTAGAATCACAATTTAAATCGAATCGGCACCCCAAAAATCATAAAAGAATCGAATTTGGAGAAAAGCATATCGTTCCAGCCCTATACTCTATAGTGTATACTTAAAATGAGGGTGTGTAATTTCATTTGATTTTTCAGATGTTTAAGAAAAAAGGGAAACTGATCAGATTTAGAGAATGATTGAGCCTGTTGAGGTCTTGAATAACTCCGGTTACAAGCAGTTTGATCTCAGACTCAGAACAAATGTCAGGTTAAGTTCATATCACAAGGAACTGAACACTGTTGAATTGCACAAAAACAGAATAAACAGGGAGAAAACTATATAGATGAAAAATCAGGAATGTAATTTTAAGACAAACACCTTCTTAACAAAAACATGACAGAATTAAATGAGGTGACAGTTACAGTACACAGTATCATGCACACAGACAGAGAGAAGGACATTTTCAAAGTTATGTGATTTTATAATGCAAGTCTCATTTGAAGCTTGTACTTAAGTGTTACATGTATGTCCAAACCGTCCACAAGCATGGAGCACATCAGCAGGGGTCCTGGGCCTTGTTTATGAGTCACGTTTCTGATTTATGAGGTTAGATAGACACAAAGTATTCTTTCATATTGGGGTTTATGATGAAGTCAGCTGTTGTCTCATCATATAGCTTCTTTGGTCAGGTAATTTCTGAGGGTTGAGACAAATCATGGCTAAGAAAAACTCACAAAGTTACAGACATTGGGAATTCAAAACACTGACTAAGAAGAACATAAATCTTGAAGAACAGATGTACAAAAGCAGCACGTGGTTGTCGGTTTATAAGATTCTTTGTACAGGAAAACTCCCACACTTTCTATATCTAGCGCACTTAAAATCAGTGTGAATTCCCGGAGGAGATCCAGTTCCTGTTGTAGAGAATTTATTGTTACAAAACACAAGCATTAGAAAAACAATGTGAATACTGAGGCACCATCTTGGTATCTTGGTGGAAAGAAGAGGATGAGTGTACTGACTTAAAGTCTTTGAAAGTTGGGTGAGCTGTTTATTGTAACTACATGTTTTAAATCCTTAGTAACAAGTTTTTATATAATCAGAAGGTCAGTCACTCCATTCAACCTAAATATACATTCTGCACAGTCACTCTTGGCACCAGATTGGGAACTTTTTATAAAAGTTAAAGGTGTGAGTGGTTGCTCAAGAAACATCCAAGCACAAGTCATACAATTCAGCCACATTGAGCTGGGATTGTTCCTTCAAACAGGAGTCTGATGGCTAACTGGTGTGTTTGACTATATAGAAATCTGCAAGGGAACTATTTGCATCTTCTAGAAGAGCCATTCAGCAGCAAGATTTTATTTATTTATTTATTTTTAGTCAGTGGCTGGATTATGGCTACTTCTTTGGCACTCTAGCTAACCTGAAGACTTGAAGGCACAATTAAATGATAGTTTGGATGCTGAAATCCTGTTCACATTATAACAACAAATCTCAAAAATATGGGATGTTTTGGTATGTTTAATTTCGCACCTAAAGTACTTTTCCAGATGGTTTGAGCTATAAGTGTTGCTTTTCTATCATGTAATTTATTCCACGTTTCACTGCATATCAACTTTTCTCTGTGGAAACTCAGAAAATCTCAGTCACATTATTCAGATTCTAGTATAGTTTAAGTCTGATGTTAAAAAAACAAAAAAAATTAACAGGTGTAAAGTCAACACTGTTTGTTCATGGTGGGTAAATCATAATTTTTGGCACAAGCTAATCCGGGTTTCTGACTTTGATTAACTAAAAGCAGCATTTGTTTAGAATACTGCTGCAGAGATGAAAAGTTTGACTATCAACCAAAATCTAAAATTTCTCTCAGGTTTAATCTAAAAAACTTTATTGCAGCATTTCAGAACAAGCTCTCAGCATTTGCTGTTAAGTACCAAAAGCTGAGTGAAAGAGCTCGATTTAGGAACTGTAATGCAAAATTGAGTGGGGCAAACATACTTCCAAGAAGTGAATCAACTCTCCAAACTCTTCTCCAAAGCTCTATTTTTAACCCAGAGTGATAAAATAAATACAATGAGTGATTTGATGCTGAGATAATTACAAAACATTATATTTAATTATTTGTATTTTTAAAAGTTCATTTATGTGCTATTGTTGACAAAAGATGTCAAAATATCCTGATATTAAAAAAAGGAGCTAGAGTTTCTGTAGGTCAGTCTCTGTCTCTTTTTGGAACAAACCCTGGTGTTGAGTGACATCTACAGGTGAATAAATGAATAAGCAATCTAAGTTGGTCCTATAAAAAGAGTAACCTAGAAATGACAAACTCAAGATGGAAACAACACTTGCAGCTTGCTGTAAACTTGATTCTAATCATGGACACGAGATATAAAGCACAGATTTAACTAAATGATGTTGAAGATTATATCTAATATACAACAGCAACATAGGGATGGACAATTGTTTTTGTATATACAGTTGGGAGCAAAATTATTCAACCCCCCACACACCCTAGGTATATTTGGCTAGGTCAGAGCATTACAATTCCCTGATCACACAAACCTGGAAGCATATGAATACTGTTACTTTATTGCAACCTAAGTCTCCTAACATCTCTTCAGATCTCATGACTTAAAACAGCTTAAAAGTAATATGTTTTGCCTGAAACCCCAACACACCAGGGGGGTTGAATAATTTTGCTCCCAACTGTATAAGTTAAGATCAGCAGTCTACGCACTCCTCATTTCCTGTCTTCCCAAGCTGTCTAAATCGTTACAGGCTAAAATAGAAAAAAGCTAAACATTTATGTATTTATTTATTGGTTGCTGCATGTCTCATGTACATTTGAAAATTCATGGATGATAAAAAATAATTAAAGATATATAGTTTTGATTTAAGGGCTTGCACATCCTGTTGGATTAACCATTACAGAGACGACAACAAATGTCTTTTGGCAGGTAACTACTGTTCATTTAGGGCAGTGGTGGCAGACACTTTACACCGGGTGGTGGTGTTATATGTACATTTGTTAAGCACTGTTCATATGAATTGAAACAAGTGGTAAGACGAGTGAGGCTGAAAGTGAAACCTTCAAAAGGTTTTCCCACATAAGTGAAATTTGTAAATGTTTTAACAGTCTTTTGCCGACCTGGTCTCTTTCTTTGTGTGGGCAAACACAATGAGTGAATATGTGTGGTTCTGATACTTTTTTGATGAGCGTTATCTAGGTTTAGTGCCCGTCCTAAATACTTTCTGTATGGTTTAGCTGGCCAAATTGCAATGGTAACTTCTTTTACAAACTCAAATTATGACCAGACTGAAATATCACACAGGGGTTCATTTCCCCTCCACACACAGTGCAGATTTTGAAATTTGCTTTGAGAATATCTGCTGCACTTAGAACACCTGTTAACTGCCATTGTTCACACTTCACTGTGGTTTCAGAGTTATGAGCTTTAAGAGAGTGAAGAAAAAAAGAGGACTGAGTTTTTTCCTGTTTCTAAAAGTCAGACACGGTCTGATTAATGAGTAGGGGAAAACAGGGTTAGTTGTCAGACTCTTTACTCTCGTGTGAATTGCTCATCATCAAAACATCTTTCAAAAGTTATTCCTACATTAAATTGAAGCTTGAAATGTGTACCACTCTCATTTTCCAACTCATTGTAACAAAGAGGAAATTAACTATCAAAGACACTGACGCATTGTGACAACCAACCCCATCACAGGGATGGTTGTCACAGACTATGGAGTTATTTTAATGGGAGGTGGGAAGGCAGAACTAAATTAAAAATTTTATTGCGTTGGCATGTGGAAAAATACACATCTTAATGCATCTTAACGCAAAATGAGCAAATACCATGAACAGGAAACACAGCTTTAGGCCAGCTAACCATATATATATAAACTAACACCGGCCACTTTATTAGGTACACCTTGCTAGTACCAGGTTGGACCCCTTTTGTCTTCAGAACTGCCTTAATCCTTCGTGGCATGGATTCAACAAGGTGCTGGAAACACTCCTCAGAGAGTTTGGTCCATATTGACATGATAGCATCACGCAGTTGCTGCAGATTTGTCGGCTGCACATCCATGATGCGAATCTCCCGTCCAGCTGTCTTACTCCGGAGAAAACCATGCAAGTGAGCTCTGATCCAATTCTGTAAACTTCAATACCACTATTTGAGAGACAGGACCCTCTTGTGGTAAAATATAATGAATGTGACAACCAACCTTTGTAACAACTAACCCCATTCTCCCCTACACTAGATGAAAGGAGAAAGGATCATTTGGCTGTTTTATGTACTTAACACATTGGTCTTTATTTCATCACAAGTGCAAACTTCTCTGTTCTTCTGCTACTTCTTGTTTTAACACCGACTGCATGTTTGACAGGTAAACGTAATCAGGAACAGAAAGTATAGTCAGTCTGAAATGACAGTTCATAAAACCCCAGATTACTGAAGCACATCGGTGCTGTAGATTTACAGACCACAAATGTCACATGACAAAAAAAATGGAAAAAACTTTGTATCCCAGTTTGTGGGCATTTATACACATTTTTATACTCAAACAGAAAAAACAGCACATCATTTTCAATGTCTAGTTGTTTGTTATTTCACGATAGTATTTCTTTCTCTTCCATGGTGTAATTATGAAGAAACACACACAGAGACACACACGTCCAGAAAGTATTTAGGGCTTGATAATAACAGACTAGAACAAGAATCTGGTCCCTCTATTATTACTGCAGCAGCCTACCAGTCATTACAACATATGGAGATGTGAGTCATGAGCTGTAATTCAACGACGTGTGCATGGCTTTGCATTATTTGTTTTATCCTTGAGTACTTTTGCCATCAAATTATAATTGGCACTCTAGAGCCTTGATCTACAAAGTGAAATTTCGGCGGTAAATTTGCAGGTTTCTGTCGATTGTGTTTGCACATTCAGTTGTTTCTTATTTCACTTACTACAAATGTCTCCATCTGCTTAAAAAAATGGAAAACTAGGTGTGAGCTTTTTTAAGCAAAAACTGAAAAGACATTAAGGTGAACAAGTTAAAAGTCTTCCTTTGTGGGCTTATGTTCCTGTGTGAAGACTGACTGGGTTCAGCAAGGTGCAGTTTCTGTGCAGATGTGTAAAACAGTCAGTGCTTTAGTCAACTTTAGCCTGCGTGGTGGCATCATGAGGCACAGACAGACCCATGGCTCATGTCCAATTCATTCAAATATGTCTGAAAGTATTACAACAGAGGCGTGGAGGGGGGGCACTCTAGCAGTTAAAAAGGGCTGAGGATAAAATGAACTTAATTCTGTCTTTTGCACACTTTTGAGGTCAGCAGTCAATGATTATCCAGCGAGATTGGTTAAAGTCTTACAGATTATTCTGACGACTCGAACAGGACACCTGGGCTGTGTTGAGTTGGGAAGACGTTTCATGTCTCATCCAAGAATCTTCTGCAGCTCCAAAATGCTGTGAAGGAAGCAGGTATATATGTTGCTGGAAAAGAGACAACAACCACTGGGAGGAGTTGGAAATAATGAGTGGGTCTAAAGGGCTGATTATGCTATCCGCACGAATGTGACACGGAAATTGGCCGCGTGTGGCTTTTATGCTTTTTCACACTCAGGGCGGCGTCTGTTCCCCAACTGCAGGGGGCGGTGTATCGCAAACACATGTCGACCATAGTACTGAAATAGAGAAGAAGAGGTTGTTCACACAGTTAACAACATATTTAGACAAATTCCTCTTCTCTACCAAGTTTTGCTGCAATTTCACGCCAGGAATTGTTAATCACACACTTATCAAGGTGATTTCTCTGTGTTGACTCATGTAAATGCCAGCATGTATTGTACTTCGGACAGAGAGGAACCCCTGCACATCCACGCATTTCCATGTGGAAGTTAGAAATTTTTGGAGATGTGTGTTGCGGGAATTTTCTGTGTGATAAGGACTGTGCGAGGCTGTTAAAATGGCATCATTTGTCCACACGGAGCCACAGGAAGCCACACGGAGCCACACGGACCCTTCAGACACATTAAGCATAAATCAGGCTTTATTAGTGGCTGAAAAGTAATGCCTGAAGTAAGCATTCACACCTTTGGATCATATGACCACAACACCTCACATGACATAGATTTCTACGACCCATTCATTAATCCAACTTCCAATAACTGATTAACTGTTAACTGATTAAGTTTAAAGCTGGAAGTGAGAAGAGAATGAGCAGGAGAGGAAGATTAAATGTAAAGGGAAGTGATGACAGCTAACACTAATTTTTAAAAAATTTTATGTCTTCTTTTATGGTTTAAACAAATGTATTGACAACATTTTTGTTTTTGTACTTCTTTGACCAAAAACAAAATACCTGTCTTTTATTATACAAAATTAAGTGAAGAAACGTAGCAGCTATTGGATGTTTTGGAATGATGCTTGATTTTGGAGGCAGATACAGAAACTAATCTGGATTTGTGGTGGATTGAATTGGTTTATCACCAAAACAATGTAGAAAAATATTTTTGAGCAGGATTGAAAGCATTTCCATGCAGAATTTAAGCATAGTCTTACCAGTGTGACTATGCTGATGAAGCTTTTTCAGACAATTTACTGAGATACATAACTTTAGGTTGTTTTACATCATGAAATGTAGCAGACTGTATTTGACTTAGCTACTGTCTCTGTTCTACAAATGTTGCAGCCAAACAAACCTGAGCTTTTCGGGGGGAAAAAAGGAAGTGCACATTATATAACACTTTTATCATTACCCTTGTTAATAAATGTCACCAGGTTTCTTTTGTTTTATTCTTCATGAAGAATGACGAAAACTTCAATCTGCATTTTTCTTCCATTCATTTTATTGCACCAGCATTTTAGTACAATCATAGCACACAACAGAATCAAGTCAAATCTTCTAAACTCACACTAGTCCTCACTTGAATGCATTAAATAATAAAATATCAAATACTAAAGGCGTGACAGCACAAATATGTTTTCCTGCAGCAAAATCATACTTTGACATTCACATCAAAAATATTTTATTAGTTTAAAAAAAAGACAAAAAAATTAGATACAATGAAGACACAATTCCCTGTATGACCCATATTCTATTAAGGCCACGTGATATGTAGAGTTACATTTCAGAGACTCCTTTGTCCTTATAAAATAATTGCTGTAAAGAAATGTGTCATTTTTGGCCCTCCTCACAGAGGTCATATAAAAATCTCAGACATTTTCCACAAATCAGTCACCTTTCCAAAGTTTTGCTATTAAAATTGTGATCACTTATGCCACCTTAAAAGTCTCATCATACCAGACACAAAGCCTTGTAAAGATATGTAAAAGCAAGCCCTTACTTTTCGGCTGAAACATGGTCCATATCATCCTTTATCTAGAGTAGTGTCCTAATTAACAATTCATTCACAATTCTGAGTTGCAGTACAAGTACTACGATGGCAGTTTTCTCTTTTACTCCAAGAATGTGTTGTTCTCTTCAAAAAGTGTTTCATATTTAGGCTCCTTTTAAACTACTTAGTTGCCATTTCAGATCTAATTTTGCAGCTGATTTTAATTCACAGTTTAGGTAAAAACAGGCTTCAGAGCAGTAAGCTGATATAAATCAGCTCTGAAATGCAAAACATTTTGTGTCATAATTAACATCTAATGTACATTATTTACATAGGAGGCATGTCCCATCAATTTTTTTTTAAAGTTGTGATTCAGATATTCCCATTTTGATAATTCCTTGCTGATCTGAAGCTGAAAAACAATTTCAGATCTTCTTCTATTTCAGGCCAGATTCTGCCTTCAGCTATCAGCAGCTCGCTTTAGTGCTTTCATTGTTTTACAACTTTGTGGCTAAGCAGCTGTTGATGCACTTCTACTTCAGAATGTCTGCAGCAAAAGGATGAAAAAGTTCAAATTTTTTTTTAAAGGACTTGTGGCAAAAAAGTGAAATCATGTCTGTTCACTAGACTTAATACACATTTTGGCAAAGGCTTGGTGTCATACAAATGCATTAATTACAATGGGTGTCCACTGACATGGGAAAGTCAAGTTTACCTGAGCTTGTTGTCACTCTACATGTATCTCTGAGTTTTGTTGATAGGATACTGTGCTGCATTTTTTTTTTTTTTTTGAAACACTGCCTGAGTAAAAGCAAATGTTTTTCTGATGATCACCAGAAAAAATCATAGTTCTATAAATATTTTCATCTTGCAGTTTTGTGCAGTTAAGCTGTTGGTCTACAAGTCACATCTGTGAAATCAACACATCACACACAGAGACACTTGCGCTTGTACACTGATCTGGTCTTCTTCCTCTGCAAACCAAGATCTTTATGTTTGGAGCACCTTTTGTGGTATCAGGCACACATTAGGATTTAAGGGTCATACATGGGATTACTGAAGTTTCCTAAAGCAGAGAGATTGTTGTCCAGGAGAGGTCCGTAGGCTCTACGTCTGGAATGGAGAAAAAAAAAATCCAGAAAACAAAATGAATGACAGTGTTTTTATGTAGAAGTCAACTGCCCTTTAAAACAGTCTGTAAATAACATTTGACTTTTTTATTCAATTTACCAACCACAGATTGGGACTGAAGAGTCACAGTTGTATGGTGTCATCCACAGATTGATCTAACTTAGTAAATTTGCTTTAGCTCTTTAAATAGAAGCTCAGTATGAATTCTGAACTCACCGGATTTTGAAGTGGTAAAGCCCTCCCAACACCAGGAGGACATTTGCGATGAAAAAGCATATAATGACTGCAATACTTCCTAAAGGAGAGAGTTTAAAAACATGTTGTTTACATTAAATTGTGTTTCAGCCCTTTAATATTCCAGCATCTTTTTTTGTAAAGGTAAACAATACATTTTATTCATAAATTCAAAAGAAACCAAATATTTTTCTGGAAAATACAAGCAGTTCCCTCTTTCAAAGTGGTTTTAGCTTGAGTCAAAGAAAAATCACAAGGGCTGAAAACTAGTTTGATTGTCTTTGTTTCCCAGCTGCAAACCACATGCGTCTTATCCTATTTAATCAGCATTTTGGGGTTGTCTGTGATTAAACAGCCTGATCATTCACCTGTGTCCAAGACCAATCCATTTCATCCCATCAGCTTTATTCAAATTTCTGATTTTGTTTTAGATGATAACAAGGCTGTAAAGATTGGTAAATGATGGAAAGTATTCAGACTGGCTGCCTTTTAATGTACATGTTCCTGAGATGCCCACCTGCAGCCCCCAGAGGCAGATTCTGATCCCACAATCCATGTGATAATTGTTGATATATTAAAGACTAGAACACTACACAGCAAAACATGACTGATTTCATGCTGATTTGTCAATGAGTAAAACAACAAATCTTTGCCAAGATAAAATAAATCCTAGGCTGGACTAACCTTTGAGCTTAAGTATTAATAAGTAAACTGTGTGTCAGGAAGTGTGCCACACACTATCATTAAGGTGTTCCTGCTTTTGTATACTACATTCCACTCTGACCATGTAAATCAAGAAACACATAGAGCTACAAACTATAACTCCTTCCTCTTGCCTGGTGCAGAGTTTAATTTTGTAAGTTCAAAAATGGTGTAAGACTACAAAAACAATGGCACATTTATTCTGAACTACTTAATGCAGCACTTCTAAAATCTTAGCTATTTCAAAACCAGAAATAAAGTCTGTTATTATGGTACATTTCCCAGCAGCAAACCAAACAAACTAAAAAAAAAAAAAAAGTGTGACAACTGTTACTAGTTTACTTTTCCAAAGACTACTGAGAGTTGTACTCAGCTAAATGCCAGGTAGAAGTTGTTTTTGTTGAGCAACTCATTTTAGACAAGAAATCACCGCTGTTTATCATTTACTCATTAAAATGTGCCATGCATTTGTTGTACTTAAGATTTGATAGGACTAATAATATGTTGACATACAGTTTAAAAATTAATTTGGAATCATGTAAATTCTTTCTTACTTTTAGAGACACCAAGCTTATGAGTTTCCTATGCTTAGTTGACCTCTATAATTCAGTGTCAACTCTGTTGAAGTGGCTGACGCTGACACAATAATTGTCCTGGATATTGTGAGAAATCGGGTCAGTGGTTCAGCAGTCTTGTGAAGAGAACTTGAATACAGTCTGTTCTCTTCAAACAGCTGCTCTTTGATTTTACGTCACTTCACTTTTTACTTTAATTCCATTGTAAACACTAAACTGCAAAATAAACAAGGAAGTATATTAAAGGAAACAGCTGTCACATATTTACCAAAGATTTTAACAGTGCCTAAGAAAGTTAGAGGGACAGAAGGAAGACAATTCTGCATTCATATCTTGGGCCTCCTTTTTCAGTACTTTACTATGTCTTCTAGGTCAGCTTTACTTTGACATTTTACCAGAAACGATTTTAACCTACACACAGAGAACCTGCATCAGATTAAGGTCAGATCTAATGGTTTTATAAGATGAAGCAAATATTACCTGCCATGTGGGCATTATTAATAAGAATCCAAAAAAGAAAAGAGGGGAGACAGCCAAAGTTGCTGTATTGTTAAGTCCGACATTACTGATATTTGTCAGTCATTTCAATGGGATGCAGAGAAATGCAAACATCTATGACGTATATGTTTTAGTACCCCCTGAGATGAACTTTTACAAGACTTAGCTCAAAAGTAAGGGAATTTATGTTTGGTAGACTATTTCTTTGTTGTAACAACGCTTTGTGATAATAAATCTTATATTGTGGAAAGCCTGTTTAATTTCCCTTTTAAATGGTGCCACATTAGTAAGGGACATGCACTTGTGGGATAAGCAGTAGAACTCAGTATTACTAAATCCATCATGTCTTAAAAATCCACATTTTTTGCAACATACCTGAGCTCAGACCCTCAGACTTGTGTCCCTCCAGTTCCACTGTGGTAGTTTTGGTGTTTCTTGTAGTGGTGGTGGGAGTGGTAGTGGTGATCTTTCCAGTGGTGGTTCCAGCAGCACTGTTGGTTTGTGAACTGCTTGAGGTTATACCTGGCTTGGTGGTGCCAGTTGATTGGGTGGTCCTGGGGTTAGTAGTGGTGGGACTGGTAGTATTGATCTTTTCAGTGGTGGTTCCAGCAGTGCTGATGGTTTGTAAACTGCTTGAGGTTATACCTGGATTGGTGGTGCCAGTTGACTGGGTGGTCCTGGGGTTAGTAGTGGTGGGACTGGTCGTATTGATCTTTTCAGTGGTGGTTCCAGCAGTGCTGATGGTTTGTAAACTGTTTGAGGTTATACCTGGATTGGTGGTGCCAGTTGACTGGGTGGTCCTGGGGTTACTGGAAGTAGGACTGTTGGTACTTGAGGAGGTGCTTGGGCTTGCCTTGCTGGTCAATTGGATTGTGCTAGTAGAGATGCTGTTTTGTGTGGTGGTAGGACTGACTGTACTGTTGAACTGAGTGGTATCAGTGATGCTACCAGTTTGCATAAGGGTTGTGCTTGCAGTAGTGAAACCAGTGCTATTGCCCTGGGTGAGTGTTGTAATAGATGTTGTTGAGGTGGAGGTGGAGTTGATGTCAGTTCCTTGAGTGAGTTCCTCAGAGCTGGTCGATTTGAAATTGGTTGTATAGCTCAACAGCAGACCTACAACACATGACAATAAGAAAACATTTATTTACCAGTTCTACTTTCAGTATTTAAATTATAGCTACACCTCGTTTCATGGCCCAATTGTTTTGTGAACTTTTTTTCCTTATATATTCTTTGTTCTGTCATGTCATCTTACAACGTACATCGAATCCAACTAAAATTGAAACAAGAGCTAGCCAGGAAACTTGCTGTTCTCTAACTGTAAGAAAAAGGTAGATTCTAAACAACTAATGGGGTAGCTGTTGAAACACAGTTTTCAAGCTCTGCAGTTCTGTCAGTTATAACAAACTAAAAAGGCTGAAAAACAACTAACCTCAGAGTAGCCCTAGTAACTACTCTCCGCTGAAATTATTTTATACCCAGGTAGCAATGTTTGATAACAAACATCACAAACAGCTGAAAGCCTGTTTGTGTGTGCCAGTTATTATTTAATACCACAGCATACCAGCACACAACCAAAACTATAAACTTTCTAAAACTTGCACAAACAACAATAGATAGAGATATACTCTTTTCAATTTGGGTGTGTCATTTTTCTAGCAGAAACCCCCAAAACAGGCCAGGGCTTAAAGAGTTAAGGTGCAAGATTCTGATTCTTTGATTTTGATTCTGATTCTTTGTGACCTGTAAATTTAGGAATGTTTCATGGTCACTACAAACAGTCAACTAATCTTGAGTCCCGTATTTAACTTAAAAAGCTTCAGTCATTCATTCATTACAAAAAAAAAATGCTCTTACGCATCCATCCACCCTCATGGCACACAATTGGCACATAGCACACACTTCTCCTGAAACTGTTAAGTTTCAGAACATCTTTGTCTAGTTAATATAACCTTTTATGAGGTTCCTCCTGTCTCGAGAATCTATGACTAAATGAGCTCTAGGAACTAATGATGTTACACCTCAAGTTATGAGCAACTTTGTTGCCGTTTCTAGTCATACCCAAACAGGAAAAAAAGGCAAAACAACTGAACAAGTGTCATATTCAGCTTTAAAAGTCTTATTGTGTTGCACTTTAACCTCAGTAAGTCTTTGTAATCACCAACATCTAAAATAGCTCAATAACTGTCTCAGTAAATAGTATTGTAGCTATTATGATAACTACTTATTTTTTCTTGAGTTAACTGTTGTTACTGAAAATTGTTGCACACAACATTCCACCATCATGGTTTTTAAAAGAAAACCGCAATTTCAAAAAGGTTTTAAATATGCTACACAAGACATTTCAGTAGAAACCAATACATCCCTGAAGGAACACTCCTTGTCTTCTAATGACATTACTTTCCTTAATAACTGGATGACACCTCACTGATCTCAGATCAGGTCTGACACTGCCAGTCGCTCACCATGCGCTGGTTATGCCCATCATGGGACACCTGTCATCCACTCACAGCCCCACTCATGCATCAGCTACACCTACAGCATCAAAAGGGCCAAGTAGGTTTCAAGATAAGCTGTCAAAAAAAACTTTTGCAGTTACAGCAAGGAAGAAGAAGCCAAAAGACACAAGTTAACCTCTCCACTCAGACAGGACCCAACTGGGATCCAAACCAGGACCGTTTGGTGTTGAAGATGGTGGTTATCTTTGCTCTTATACACTTTCCAAGTCTCTCATTCAACAGTTTGCAACAGAAATAGGCCACCAAGAAATATTCCACTTCCTCCTGTTTCAGAGCAATTTCATCTGTAGTGTTTCAATAAACAGGAAGTCAGAGATAAACCATGACTCACTTATGGTTTTCCTATCCTCTTAGTACTCTCTACACTGTGCTGTAAAGGTTTAACTGCTTCTGGTTCAACCTACTTTAGTCTTACATTGGCAGTATGTCATTGTACTTTAAATTGAAAATAGGACATTACCTTGCTTTTTATTTTGCCTCTAAATAAAATAATTCCTATATTTCGTGGATCTTGCCTCCCTTTAGCTGCCTGCGAGTGTCTCAGAAAATGAGATCAATAATGTCAACAATGTACCAATATCTATTATCCCAGCTATTTGATTTTTTCTTATTCTGATAAGGTATGTTGTTTATGGCTGTGGTATAGTTACCATAACAGGTACTCTATATTATCCTTATTATTGGTATTGGCAGAAATACAAATTCATGCTGATATGTACAAACAAGACATCAACATGTTGGCTGAATGAACGTCTTTTGGAAGTGTTGTAAAAGATGGGTACTTGGTGTTCTCTACAATAACGACAGGTGAGTATAATAAGTGTCTGTATCAGTTTTGGCCAAAAGGAGTTTAGAAATATTGTCAGAAATCCTGTATCATGTCCTGTATCATATCCCTTACGATGGTGTGAACACAATAATCAATATGTAAGATGTGCTCTGCACTATACAAATTATTTTGGTATTCTGACATATTTATCAAATCAAGTGCATTAGATTTTACCAACTTCAGAAAAACAAGAATATTTGACAGGCAATACCACATCGTGCATTCATACATGTATGTTGAAAAAAAAAAAAAAACATTTGCCGAATTACGATTGACAAGATTGACTTTAACAAGTGAATATTTGACAGGCTTGAAGGTAGGCTAAGGTTAAAGTTTACCTGAAAGATAAGAGAAAATGTATCAGATACACTTGTGGTTTTAACAACTTTAATCACTGGTCACAGGTTGCAAAACAGTGTTGCAAACTGTTGAATGATTTCCTGCCTCTGACTTTTATCTATTCAATAACCTGTTATGTGCCAAGACGAGTGAAAATCTTACAGTTGAATATTCAAACAGACTTCTAGACAATCTGCTTTAAAAAGAATATATAATATAGTAATTTTTTCTAAGCTGAAATTTCAGCAAACTATTACTGAACTGTGAATACTTTCTCCAAAGATTTGGATTTACCAAACAGACTGCAGTCACCTGATGAAATAACATGCACTGATGGCAGTTTAATACTACTACTACTACTACTTCTACTACAATTATTACTGCTAATAATAATAATTATAATATTGATAATAATTTTATTTGTAGAACACTTTTCAAAAATCAAATTACAAAGTGCTTTACATGGGCAGCAAAATAAAACAGGTAGATCATAAAAACACATAAGGAATAAAGAATTAAAACACATTTTAATAGACATTAAATTCCCCCAGCAGGGCTAAAAGAAAAAAAGTCCTCTAAAATATATTTCTTAAGATGGTTAAACCAAGATAAAATAAAATAAAATTCAGATAAAATTCAGTTTACTTACATGTCATCAGACTTAGGCTGACCCTCATTATTGTGTTCCTTCTTTTTAAGCCCCAATAAATATGAGGTGGTGTGTTACGCTGTGCTCTCTGCTCCCAGTGGACAGCTGCAGTGTGTGTGGCTGCAGCTGCCTGGAAGTGACTGATTATGAGAGCCTGGGGGCGAGGCTGTGTAATGACTTCATTCAGTAGCTCACAGGGAAGCTTGCATAAGCCTTTGTGATGAAAGACGGAAGTTAAGAGAGTGAAACAGTGTTGTAGTAAACAATTTAGATTAAATCTGTAACTTTAGATTATTATACTTAGAATTTCATTTAGAAGTTCTCTTTTGTATTACTTGTTTACATGCAATTCATAATCAGTCAATGAACAAGTTTCTTCTCAAGTTGTAACTCAAATAGTACACCAGCAGAGAGCAGCACCCACATTCATAATAAACTTTTTCTCTTTCTCTATAGAAATTAGACTTGAAAAAGAAACTCTCAGGTATTTATTATTCTGACAGGCTTGTAAGATCCTTTTTGGTTTTTTTTTTTGCGTCACACACAAACACAAAAAACACCTACTACAAACCTTTCATAAGAAATTCAGGAGCTCAACCTTTTAAGTGAGCACAAAGATTAAGAAACTCCCTTCTTGAGTCCGTAGGTGACGGGGACTAAAGGATGGTGCTGACTCTGCTACTGTAAACAACACACAGTGAACCAATTTGACTGTAGACACTGTGGTTCTGTGTTTAGTCATTTTAATTCAGTCGTGATCAAACTTAACTGTTCTTTAAGTTTTTTCTTACCTTTTGACTCATTGGTTAGCTGTTATTATATTTATGTTTGAATGTCTTGGAAATTGGTCACTTTGGGGTCTCTTTAGTTTAATTCCATAATGTGCCTGTTTGTTTGGTGCGCTTGATTTTAGCATACAGACACAATAAACTAACATGGTAAAAATGCCTACTATTTGCATTTAACGTGTGCTCAGTCATGTTAAAATGCTGTTATTGACTTTCAGCCCCAAAAATAATCTTACTCACATAAGACGGAGGGTTTTCTCACCTGGAGAACTGCAGTTGATGCTGCTGCCGGCTGAAGTGGTTGTGATGGTGACAGCTGTGACCTGGGTCACAGATGTCAGCTCAGGACCTGGACTTGTGCCCTGAACTGTGGCAGACGAGTTGAAAAGTGATGAAACTGGATCAGAATTGGAGCTGCTTTGACTGGCTGTCACTTTGATGCTGGATTGAGTTGCTCCTTGAGAGTTGGCCTCAGCGTAGATGCTGGTTGGAGCTGAATTTGTTACATTTACATGAACAGGTAGTGGGACAGGTTGTGTAGATGGAGGTCGGGAAGATGTTTTGGGTGCTGCTGTAGAGTATCCCTCCATCTCTTCTGTGTTACTGATTGTAATGGGAAGAGCAGTTGCAGAAGGAAAATAATATTTTGGAGCAGTTGAATTTTGGGATGAAGTAGAGGATGAAGATGGTGGGATGGTTGGAGCTGCAGTCTGTCCTGTCAGAGTAAAGAAGAACAACAGCCACAGTGAAAGTTAAATGATTTGGTTACTTCCACATGATAGAAGTCATTCACTGCTTCTACTGGAGGTAATTTGAAACTCATTTTCAGTGCTTATCTGCTGCTAACGTGGACCTTACCTCAGTTCAGAGGCATGTGGTCACAATGTAATGGCTGACTGGTGTTTCTCATAGTATAGTTTGTAATTAATAGAACTAATGGTAATGATATATCTCTTGCTGTAAGCCTAAAATGCTGGTCACATATTGTATTAAATGTCCGGCAGCAAACTGCAATTAGCCAAGGCTGTATCTTTTATTAATGGCTACCTTCATAATACCATGATTTTCATAACGTTGTTAATGAGGATGATGATATCAAGCACAGGTGATAGACATTCCCCAATATTGTAATTTTTAGAATGTTTATTTAAATTCCACAAGAGATTAAGTTACTTTGAAATGTCTTCACTTGCGGGACAAAACTGTTGAGTAGAACATTGGTTGAAGTGTCATTAATCAGTGGAACATAGAGTCGTAACAAAGCATAAAGCAGACAATACAAGCATGGTAGTAAGTAACACCCTGACAAGTAATTAGACTTTTTGCTCTAACAAAATATCCTGAGTTCATAGCTCTTCAAGTGTTCCAAGCTATGCTTTATGTGCTTAATGAAAAACCACTTCACATATTTACACCTAAAAGCAAAGGTTAACAATTTTCTTGCTTTTTACCAACCAACCATTGTTCTGTGAAGAAAGAGTTGGGTCAGAATGAGACACTGGCAGTTCAGGGGGTTTACCTGAGTACACTGAGGGAGCCTGAGATGTAGATAATGGATCAGCTGCTTGTCCTGTTTGGACGAAGCAGAACAACATGCCTGCAAAGTCAAAAGATGATTGTTGATTAGTTTTAAAAAGGTAATCCCCCTGAATGCAGCACATGTAAAGGACAGAAAAATTAGTGAAATCAGTAAGGTTGCATTCAAATTCAGAGATTCTAGAGAAATTCACAGGTATAAAGAATAAAAAAACAGTCTTGCTGGCTTGATTTACCAGTTGTTCTCCTCAGAGTAAGCTGTGCACTTTACACTTTAAGTGCACAGTAAAACTTTATCAGCAAACAGATCAATATGTTTTGGCTTGCTGCTTTCATAAAGCTCTTTATAAACCTCATTACAAAGAACATTTAAATGTTGTTGTGTGTTACCAATGCCTTGAGGGTCAAACCACTGCAGCTTGAGAAAGGATATGCAAGAAGGAAAGGAGGAAACTGTACTGAAATTGATATTTGCAGATACTATATTAAAACATTACAGTAAACTAAAAATACAGACAACACAATATAACACAAAAAGATAATGCAAGTGGCACAGATTGAAATTTCACAGGCCTTGCTTTAGAGCGTATGCATGCAGGCATGTTACTTTAATGGTTTGTCTTGATCAAAGGAGATATTCAATCTGACTGTTTCTGTAAACATTATTAAGATTTTAAAGCCTTAACTTAAATACACAGTGCCCAGTTGAGTGGAACCTTGCCTGCAGATCCTGAGGTGTTGATTTACAGACAAAACAAAAAACAAACAAAAAAAAAGATAAATCCAAAAACCTATGGTATTGACAAACCTGCCAATATCAAGGATCTGAATTGAAAGGAAACATTCGGATAAATAGGACTATTTTCAGTAGAGAATAGAAGACAATGGTTGCTCCTTGCTTGGCCAGTATTAAACAAAAAACTTATGTTATATGTTTTTTTTTTTAAATTTTCATTTAGTACAACTAAAGCACAATACAGCTTACTTGATTTTAAAAAATGCATTTAGATAGCAGATTTGTGTTTTTTTCAGTACTGCAACAAGATTATCAATAATAAGGAATAATGTGAAAATCAAATGTTTAAATTTTTTATAACACAAAAAAATGAAAGTTTAAACTGTTGTTTAAATATTTGTTAAGCCCTGTATTCTATATGTATATATTATCGTTTTTTTGTTCTTCAGAACAAAGACCAGATTTCCAGACTAGCGTCATGCAGTAATGAACTTTTGAGAACAGGTGAAAAGCAGTCTCTTACCTGCTAGCAGACTTAGCATGCAGACCCCCATCACTGTGTCACAGTGTCTTTTCCTCACAGTATACCTCTCGTGCTGTAAGCAGCACTGCACTTTCTGCTTCCTGTGGATGGTAGTTGTGTGTCTGACTATGTGAGTGTAGGCAACTGATTAAAAGAGTCAGGGTGAGGCTAGATGATGGACAGCTGATACTGCCTGATACCCACTGTGGAACTAAGGATGTCTTTTTTGGCAGGAGACCTTGTGGCCTTTCAGTTTCACTAAAAATGAAAGTGTATTTCATCATATTCGAAGTGTTAAAAATATGGTTCTCTTGATTTCTATTTTTCTCTCTTCTCAAAGCATCATTTCCAGAGACAGTATTCCTCTGCAGTAGAAAATTGTCAAACATAACACTGACACTGGTTGATGTGAACAGTATTAATGCAGATAGTTTGTTTATGGGGCTGTTTGTTACTATCTTGTTGAATTTCATCTGGCTATATAATGGGAAGCTTTAATTTTCGTATTTTCAACATCAAACATTTTCACATCACAACAGCGCAACTTCAAAATCCTACATCAGAAAATGTAAGCCTATTTTTTACGGTTAGATTTAGGTAAATGTTTTGTTGTCAATCAATCTTGGAACCCACTGGTAATTATTGACTGTCACTGATGAGAATACATGCCCACTTTTTAATAAATCCAGTGTAGACAGCATTTATTTTAAACAACAGTCAGCCAAGACTTTTCCCCAACCTTAAATACAGTCATTGGTTTGTTTGATCCCAGAAGAATTTTCCATTCATCTGTTTTAGGTGAGACCCAGATCAGCAGTAGATTGAGCATCACTTCTTCAGAGGGATGAACCCAAGAAATCAATGTTCTTATAATTTTCCTGCTATTATTCAGTCTTCGGTTTGACAGGTTGATGGTTTTTGAAAGGGGAAAGTCAAACTTTGTCAGGTCAGTCTCATGGAGGAGAAACAAACTTTAAAATGCTTGTTTCTGGAATGGAGGTCAGATTAATCATGTCTTATACATTCCAAGACATTCGGAAGTTTTGACACCAATTGGTTTGTGAAGCCAAGTTTGCATTTAAGTTGCCTTTATGATCTAGAACAGACTGTTAACTTCACTTAAATGCCTGGATTTTTTTATAGAGATGGATGAATCACCATCAGACAACAGCTGACACAGCTGGGATGTCATAAAGGACTGCATTCCAATTTTCCACCGGTCTGTTTATCATGCAGACACTAAAGTGGTATTGGAATGCTATGAAGCTAAGGCTTAAAGATTGGCGTGATAGACTTTTACACTTAAGAAATCAGAACTGTTTTTCAGACTAACAGGCACACTGTTCATTTAGGCAGAGGCTCTGGTTTGACTCATGACAAAATCTTTCCCTGTGGTTGTGCAGGCTAAGTTGACTAGTGAATAAAGAAATATTGACCGGGCCATTTGATTCTTGTAAGCCAAATCGTAAGTGGCAAAAAGCTTTCTGTTTAAAAAATACTTTTTAGCACTCTCTTTGATTTCAGATATGTCAGGTTTTTTTCATACTACAAGTGTATCACTGGATGGCTTCAATGGGAAATTATGTTCCCACTTGTTTTACATTTTTGTGTATTTGCTCTTTCTGTCTGTTTCATTGTATGACTGGACCACACAGGCTTTTAATCATTTTTACCGTTAGTTCTAAACAAATGACAGCAAGTAAGGGATGCCGAGGTGGGTGTTGGAATTGAAATGTTAGCTGACTCACACAAAGAGGGAGTTGCAGCAGTTTGAATAAGGAGATAACCAACCCATGGTCAGTCGCTGATTTATCATCTTTCTCTGGAAAATGAAACTTAAGTTAAAACTGCACATTTGTGGTTTCAAATTCAATACTCCAAGGCTTGAGCTATTACAAACCAATCATAAAAAAATGTACGTAGTTCTTATTTTTTATTTATGTCTGCAATTAGAACTATACACCATAAGAGAGTGGAGATTACTTTGAAAGGTGGCGTATGATTTAAATTTTAAAGATTATAAACCAACTATACTGTGAGTCCCGATGGTAAGAATCAGTATTGCACAACAAATGAATTATTTCATAGACAGTTGTAAAAATGGAGCATTCTCATAACTTGTTTATGTCATTATAGTATTATGGTTTGGTCATGATTGTGGTATTCATTAATATAAAGTTCAACATCTACTTCTGTCATAATACATTTCCTAATCAGATGTTTAAACGAACAGCTCTTTTTAGGTCCTGAACGTGAAAATCAGGGCAAAGACCCTCTTGAAACCCTGAGGATTATTTCTCTTTGTTTCTTCCCCCTCTTTAACACGAAATAGCGTGCCTTCAATGTGCTAAAAGTCGTAACGAGACATGCCACAAAATTCCGTCATGGCAAAAAAATGTATGAATCCAGTGTTTTTGTGCTGATATGTACTCTAGTGCCCCCCATCATGCCAAGATCTACAAAAAAATAATTTATTGACATTTTGACAATTTAGAGGTAACATATTTCAACAAACTCGTCCCAATGTTTTTTTCTTCCAGTCATCTTCAATTTTTTTGTGTGTACTAGACACATTGACGATTAAAATTTATCAAAGGAACTTTTGTAACTCATTGGGCTAGCCACAATGGACCCCCAGAGTTGATGATTATATTGAAAACATGCAAACCTTAATAGCTCTCATGTACAATGTTGGATCAGTACCAAAATGCTCACACGTTCAGTATCACAGCCAGAACGCATCTATATGCTTTTTCTTCCCACCTTAAACTGCAGTGCCCCTATTGTCAACAGGAAGTCTTCTTTTTACTCTGTGATTAAAAACTTCAGTGTTTTAGAACATATTTTTTCAACTCTTCTAAGAAATGTCTTTCAGGCCTTCATAAAGCATCATTGACCAGGTTATGTCCTGTAGTTATAGGGTGTGTCCATGGTGACACATCAAACTCTGATGTCTCGCCATTAACCAGGAAGTTATTGTAGCTGCTTCATTTAAGTTCCAGTCTGATTTAAATTTCACAGACATGATGACGGTCCACCTCCCAACACATCCATATGCTCAAGTCTCTGTAACTGCAAAAGTGCCACCATCTGGAAATGCATAATAGTATCTTTAACATACATTCTCCAATCTTTACTAAACTTAACACAAATGATCACAGTCCTCTTCTAGACTACTGTGGGTTTTTATTAAAAATACTGTTACCTTTCCTCTGAGTTTATTTAGTAACTAAGCTATTCTACAGCATCCCAAGAGGTGGAGCTGTTGTCTAAGGCCCAGAACAACAAGAGAGGAGTGTTTTATGTTAATGTGCAGTGTGATAGAGCTGGTGTCTGGAATCAGGGCTTGACTAAAGCTGGGGGATGTTATGTGTTGTATTTATATGATTGTGTGTGTGTCTGTATTGTCTGTTTAAATGCTTTGCTATCCTGCACTATGTTTGACCAGTGAGCTTATCAACAAGTATACTATGCAGTGCAAAATAATACCAGTATGTGGCAGTAGAACTCAAACCACATGACGCAATGCACATCTCAAAAGAAAACAAACAAGCATTGATGAGAAACTCATCCCACTGCCAACAAAATAAGAAGCATAGTTTGTAAAAATGTCAGGTCTTTGTAGGCATCAGGATGTTGGGAGCCAGATATGAATCATGTAGTGTTAAAATTGTGTGCAAACAAAGTATCTCACTGTGACATGATGAACACAGCATTAAAGTTAATCCTGTGTAGGACATGGCTATCAAGCCAAATCAATTTATTCTCTCAACAAAGATCCAAGATCAAGACGAGGTATGGAGTCTTTCCTATCCCAACCAACCTGTATTATTTATTTTTATTATAATTATTTTTTTTCTTTTCATCTTTTCTCACTGTATTGATTTTTTTTCCCCCTTTTTGACTTTACCTTATAAGTTCCACTGCTGGAATACATGTATGTATGTGTGTGTGTGTGTGTGTGTGTATATGTATATATTTTAATTATAATTTTGCATTTGTCTTTAGGAGGGCCACTCGACAAGCCCTTATGGGTTTTTTTGGCCCCTTCTGCACATTTTCTGAAGTTGTTTTTGTTTTGTTTCTTTATTATAAATTCCATTAATTATGAATTGTTTATGTTTTATCTTTTATATGTGTAATTAATAAACAAATAAGTACAGCTCTTTGCAGCACTAAGCAAGTCACAATGGCAAAGAAAAACTTCCTTTTCCTTTTAACAGGCAAAAAAAACAAGTGCAAAACTAGTCTCATGTTAGACAGACATCCATCTTCGACTCTGTTGGGGTTAGAGAGAGGGATAGAGAGATTTGGAAAGAGAAAGAGAGAGATGATAGAAACAAACGACTATAACACCATGTATACAATATAGACAATAAAGGTTTAAATACTATTTGAAGAAAACTCCGATTTGTGCTGAAAGACTGATCTGATTACTAAAGTCTCAAAGTAGCGTTTATCATTATACAATATTGAAAACAGGCGGTAATAAAAGGTGTCACTCTACTTTGGGCTCATAACAGTGTAAATGGTTACTCTGAGATAGTTGTAGCAGCTGGAGTCCAGCAGGTTCATAGCAGCAGGCTGTCTACAGCAAGGATCCAGAGAAGCCTGCTAAATCATAAAACACTGTAATATTTGCCATCATATTTTTATGTTGTCTGTTCATGTCTTTTTCTCTGTCTTTACAACTTTTTCACTCTGTCAAGTTGTTTCACCTTTAAAAGTTTAAAAGCACATGACTTAGGCCCTAGAGAGAAAAAAAAAATGCAACTTTTTTAAAAAGCCTTCCAGGGTGGAATTTTTCTGAAACGCTGCAGCCTCCATCTCCATATAAACAGCAAGCAGGCGTTTTCAGTGAAAAAGCTGATGTCACATGTCGCTTTGCACATGCTTATTTCACTTTCATTGTGGGAACTTTTAACTGCCATGCACTAACCAAACAACAACGGCTCAATGCTGGACTATCATGTTGTGCTCGTGCTGCTGAATCTGCTGACTGCCTTTCAACAAAATGTGCATCTCTTGCTCCACTTCTGCACTCAGATAAGACTCATTTAAAATACACACCAGATGATCGGCCCACCTCTTCTTTGGCAGCAGAAACCCAAAGACTGTACAATTATGTTGCCACCTACAGGCCTGGGATGCATACTACAGTGTATTCAGTCCATCAGCATTTCTATGTAAACCCATTTTTTTTTTCTCTGCGTTTTTTGCGTTTTCAAGTGAAACGCTGTGAAGTGTTGTTGTATAATGCCTAAAATTGCTCTTCCACTGCTCAGATTTTGCCAGAGGTGGATCTGTTGGCAAATACGTGTTATGACTCTTTACCCTGAGTAAAACGTGTGAACATCTTGAGGAAAGCTATTTTGGGCAAAACCCCTAAACAGATGTAATATATTACTAATCACCATTTATTTGAGATATGTGAAAAGTGTGCTTTCGATTAACGTGACATTTTTAATTTTATTTTATGTTTAAAAAAATGGGGGACAGGGATTTGTTAGTTATTCCAAAAAAAAGTGTTTTGATCATAGTTATGAAGGGTGTGATGTGTTTTTGCAGCTGATTTTGGCGCACCATGAAGGAGCTTGTGCTGTGCTTTTCATGTCAAAATTAGTTGTGTTATGTTTCACCGCAAGTCTGTCATTCAAAAAAATTTCAAACAAGTCCTCTGATGTACAGTGATGTTGAGATATTTCCACCCTGGGTCAGTATTGTTTTCAGTAATAACAGCCAGCAGTAGAATACCATACGCCTCCAAGGGAGAAGAGCATAATGGACACCATGCAGTGACCACACTGTGACTATCTCCTTCGCCTCCTGATGATTCCCTAATTAATGACCTAGCTGCTTATAGCCCTGAATTAGTTTGCAAAACAAATGAGGACCACTGCTGTGCCACCGACCCCTCTGATGAGAAGGGCAGCAAAGATGGGAGTGGCATGAATGAATAACCAGGCTTATTCCCAGCCAATATTTAAGTCATAAGTTATATAGTAATACTTTTTCATTTTGCTTGTTTCATAGTGACAGTCCTTCATGGTTCAGGTAGGTGATAAGGTCTTTGTTGAGTTTAAAGAAGCTGAAATTAATTATTATTTATATTTTTAACACGATTAAAACACAGCCCACACAGTCATTATAACCTTTTCTGTTTTTCAAAATACTTTGGCTTTATGCAGCACAGGCGATGTGTTGTCTACAAAATTCAAATAGGGTAAAACATTAAAGGGATTTTTTTCAGGTGCCACTTCATCAATGGAATAATGGGGGTAATTATCCCTCAAGTGGAGAAAGGTCTGCAGTTTAAACAGACTGTTTAATAGAGGCTGGGGTTTTGCTGCCACGAGATGAAGTC
This sequence comes from Labroides dimidiatus, assembly GCA_030710495.1. Classification (NCBI taxonomy): domain Eukaryota; kingdom Metazoa; phylum Chordata; class Actinopteri; order Labriformes; family Labridae; genus Labroides; species Labroides dimidiatus. The sequence goes on from CM061157.1 coordinate 8,568,775, forward strand.
CAGGATACAAGTCTCCATCTGTTGTTGTTGTTGTGTGTGTGTGTGTGTGTGTGTGGGGGGGGGGGGGGGGGTTAAGTTACAGAGACATGATAGTATGGGCTGATATTTGTGCCACCAGAAACTGAATTTGAATTATAATATTGAATTTGAAAAGCATGTTTTGAAATGGAATTTATTTGTGCTGAAATTGAATTTCACCCATTTGAAAATTCAACTCTCCATATTCCTTAAATTCAAAAATATAAAATTTAATTTCAGTTCACAAATTTCAGATTCAGTTCTAAAATTCAATTTCAAAGTGGCACAACCATTATGTAATCCACTCCCACGAGAGAAGACTAATCGAGCACAGATTAATAACTATATTATATTAATAACTAGCCCCAATAGCTTTTTTTGCTTTTTAGATATCTTATCTTATTCTGTTGTATGCAGTATAATGGCAATAGAAGCTGTCTGTTCTTTCTTTTCTATTTGAGAATTATTTTGAAAAAAATAATGCCTGAAATAGTCATAAAAAGATTAAATGACAGGTAAAAAACAAATGCACAAGATTTGTATTAAATATACTTAATAACTATTTGAAAGACAGAACCTGAAGTTTTCTGGAGCAGGTTTGTCTCTTTATTAGAGCTCTAACAAAGAATACATCCACCCCTTGATGCAGCAGCAATCCCAGTTCTGGACATTGTAAAAAGGCTCAGCAGTGATGTTGCTCTTTACAGTGTACGGACGAGTCACCCCATCTTCTTATGCTTGCCTTTCCACTCTTGGCAGGCGTCTAAACTTAACAAGCCAGCAACCTTTCACGGCATCATATCCCACAGAGCGTGTGCTTATAATCCACACAGCCTTTTCAGATTGTATGATTTGCATTTATATTGATGGGAGGAATGTGATGATTGATGCAGCTGTGGTTTCAGCAGCTGCAGCCTGGACTGAGTCAGATAAAACGACATATTGGATCATCCGGATGCCTTTTGGTGTCTTAGGCAAAGCTGAAACCAGAGTCCTTTTTTTCCTGTTTCACACACTGCCCTGATGAAGTCCCAGTGGTCTCACTGTAAATTGATACCCTGGTTTAAGAGGCATAAAACCTCTACCAATAAGAGCAGTTAAGTAAAAGCATGATTAACCATCCTGCCAACCAAAAATCCACAGCTTGGAGGTAAAAATACAATTATCTATGCCAATTATCCTCTCAGAACACAGAGACCATCAAGCTTGAGACTGTTCTGGTAGATTAAAGAGCATATTGCAGGTTTGTTGGTTGGTTGGTTGGTTGGTTGGTTGGTTGGTTGGTCATTCATTCATTCATTTATTTATTAAATTAACACTTAACATTGTCTGATAATGGCTTCAGGATAAGTCAAGCATTGATTTCTTGTTATACAACACTAATGGACTCAATTTCAGAGGGAGAAGTGTTTTTTATAACATGGCGTCATATGACATAGCAAGAGGAACTCGCGTTCGCTGACTTGGCTTTCATCCAATGTGCATAACAGGTGGTAGTGAGTGAGAGTCGGTGTTTTGGGCTGTGTTTAATGTGTTTCTTCCAGTGTATTACTCAGTGTATTATTCAGTTAGACCATTCACTAAAATGATTTAAATACTGTGTTTGCGATGGATGCAGAAATATTAACTTAACAGTTAATTGAGACTACTCTTTCCCTTATTATTATTAGTATTATTTTAAACATCGTGTGTGAAGAAATACAGATTTTCTTCATCTTCATTGACAGGAGTGACGGTTGGATCAATGTTTATATTAATGTTAAACAGAGGACTCTCCTCTGTGACGTCACATTCAAATGCTAGTTTTAATGCAGAAGTTAACAAATATAAACTAATATGTCTTCAGGAGAATCTGTGGTTTATTAATTTCTGATTTTTTTCAAAAATTATTTTTAAAAGTTATTTTCCTATAACTTGCTAAACAGTTGTCTTCAACCTGCAATATGCTCTTTAAGTAACTAATATTCTGGTAATAATAAGACAACATGAATCAGTGTGATAATAGTATTGACAAATCTGTAGAGCATTAATCTTTATATGAAGCACTTCTTAGACCCACACAGCTTTGTTTGTGAGTTTATCCTAAATATCAAGCTGTCCAGGATTCAGTTTTCTGTCTGAACTTTTCAAACCAGTCAGCTTAATCTTCGCCCCTTCACTTCAGTGTGCAGCTAGGTCAGACTTTCGGAATGAAACCTGCTGAGAAACTTTTACGTTTTATTGTTGCTGGCTGTGCTACAAAAGAATACAGTCCCATTTAATGACATTTTTAGCTGTTTATAACATGATTACTTATCTTTGAAGCAAGGGTTTGAATTTAGTCGCAAAAAATATCACTAATTCAGCCTTTTCAGAGGATCTGCAGCATCCGACATTTCAATTCCCGCCTTCTTGCAATTGTTACACAAAAGTCATATTGAGTTTCTAAAAAGTAAAACATAAAGGTATTAAAATGTCAGGATCACCTCAGTACCTGCATAATGTACCTGAATTACTACATGACAGCATTAAGGCTGAGCTTGAATCCAGGTTTCATTTAACACTAACAAAACTCAAGATGGCGTCTAGAGAAAGTTGTGCAACCTATAACAAACCAGGAACATGTTTACAAATCTCTTATTATGGTATGTCTGTTTTTGCACTATGCTCTAATTGAATCAGTTTAAGTTCTGCTCCATATTCTCAAGAGGACTTGTGTTCCTCTGTGTTTTACAACATTATATATGACATGCCTTTTAATGACATATGAGGTTTGGCTCTGTGAGCATGTGGTGAAAAAGTTTGAACAGTTTCTGACATTTCAATCAGAAAAAAAAGGTCAGAATGACCAATGATTAAGAAAAAAGGTGGTGTTTTGCAGGAATTCAAATAGAGCTGTAAGCTCCAAACTGAAATGCTTCCTTTGGTGACATTTAACTTCAGCATTATGTGACCTCCACAATGCTGATGACTAACATATTTTCCCAGTGGCTTTAAAAATATATGTGAATATATTGTCCTTATCTGAGATGTTTGATATTTAACAAGCCTCATATTGCAATTACAGTCTGACCTAATAACCTTTAAAATCTTAGATTAATTGACTGCACAAGATTTTCTCCCCAGGACCCAAAACACTGTATAAACAAATCATGAGCTCCAGCTGTTCCAAACAAGCTAATATACACAGACACACTGAAATGCAGTGATACTGTGTTTTCACTGTGTTGAGGTGGCTGTAGCATAGTGGTATCACTCAGAAGGGTGGACAAAAACCTACCAAACTGCCTCTGGGGGGTTTGCAATTGGTGTGTGAATGGGATTGGTGAATAGTGATGGGTGCTTTATGTGAGAAGGTGAGTATGACTAACAATGTAAATTCATTTGATTCCAGCCTGTTTGTCAAAATAGGACAGATTAACTGTAACTTCTTAAAATAGCAGCCTTAGCAAAACATTAGAAAAGTAACCTTGGGAAGTCTCCCCTTCCTTACTCTGGATCTGCATTCAGTCCCACACAACATGAGATTGAATTTTTTTATGACATTACATTTCTCAACACGAGTTCTTGACGCACAGGAACACTCACATCCTCTCAGTCTCTCGCTCTTACAAAAACACACACAATAAAGCGGCAGAGCTCCTCAGGCAGCACATTATACTCATTACAGTGCATCTTGTAAGTATTTCAACTCAATCAGAGGTGACACAAAAGGCCTTATCAGAGCTGACGAGCCACACTCTCGAGTCCCCTTCTCCCTTCTTCTGCTGATTGCAACTATCAGTGGCTGTGTGGGCGAGATGCCGCCTGATAACTGTCCTCTCTCAAATGAACCCGTCTTTAGCATTCATGCCTGAGAAGTGATGTCCACATGGATGTCATTGAACAACAGCTGAATGTTGTGCTATAGGCTGGATGTTAAATGAAGTGAGTTTTTTTTATGGTTGAATATATAACACCACAGTGCTGAGAAGCCAAAGCATGATTTTATGGTTCCATCATCTTAGATTTTTTCCTTATTGTATATAACTCATGCTTTAACTATCACTGTATCTGGTGGAAAAAGGGATTATTTAGAGGACAGTTTGTTTACCTCTGCAGTTTTTCTAAATGTCCCCAACATTTGATGCTGGATCATTTCATTGCTTTTCCTTAGTTAGAGATGGATGACGATGGATTTTGCTTTCACATTACTTCTTTATTCCACTACATATGCCTCCACTGTGCCCTCCAGAGCTGATTGCTCCTACAACCCCAACTTCAATGAAGTTGGGACATTGTGAAAAATGTAAATAAATATAGAATACAGTGATTCACAAAATTGAATACACTACAGAAACAAGATATGTATTGTTCAAACTGATACACTTTGTTTTTTGTAAATAATAATTCATTTTGAATTTGATGCCTGCAACACATTCCCAAAAAGCCAGGACAGGGACTTGAATTTCCCTTCAGGGATTAATAAAGTCATTCTATTCTATTCTATTCTATTCTATTCTATTCTATTCTATTCTATTCTATTCTATTCTAAACATCTGTTTTTTTTTAAACTGTCCTAGCCGAGATGGGCAGCACAACGTTTAACAGAATTTCTGATGGTTCAAGAACAACCATAAATATATAAGTTACGGATAGTGTTATTTACATGAGTGCTTTAGTGCCTATTTGGTCTGAATTTTAATGAAATCAGTAATAGTTCCCTTTGATATTACTATTAATGAATGAGAAGAAACACCATTTTCATTAGTTCAGTATTTCTTACCCCAACAATTTAGACAATAACAAAGATCGCCCCAAATAACCTAAACTGACAAAGTCATTAGCGGGTGTTTACACCATTTGTCGCAATGACAGCTTGACAGCGACGTCTCATGCTCCTCACTAGCCTCATGATGTTGTTCTGAGGCAATGCATTCCACTCCTCCACAAGTGCTACATGCAGTTCTGCCAGGTCACGTGGGGGTGGGGTACGAGCATCCAGTCTTTTCTTCAGCTGGTCCCAGACGTGCTCTATGGGGTTCAGGTCAGGGGACATTGCTGGTCGTACCATACGAGACACTCTGACTTCCTGAAGTCCAGCTGTGACAATTCTGGCACGATGTGGTGGAGCATTATCATCCATGAACAGAAAGTTGGGGGTGTGCTGGTGGAATTGGGGGATGATGATGGTTCTATGATGTCTCTGAGGTAAGAACGTGAAGTGACTGAACCATCTACAATCACCAAATCTGTTTTACGCAGACTGGTTCGCTTGCCTTCTCCAGCAACACTGATAACCATCATTTCTGTGCAAGGTGACCCGAGACTCATCAGTGAACAGGACAGTGGACCACTGCTACACAGTGAGACAATTACTTGGAAAACACAAAATGAGGTGTGTCTATCATCCTGATACAATTGCCTCCCTGAAACAAACACCTTATGTGTGAAGTCCACTGAGGACCTCTCACTGGGCACAAGGCAAGGTAAACCCTGAACAGGTTGACAGCCTATGACAGGGCTAATAATCTTCTACCAAATTTTCCCAAAAGTAACAAAGTATTTCTGATCTTTATATGAAGAGCAAATCAGCCCCTTTGTACATCTTTGTTGTCATGCAGTCTAGAATCTAACTTGTTATCTTACAGTTCAGAAACAACACAGTGTGCTCACATGCAGTAGAATCAATGGGCTACATGCAATGTTATAACCTGGCTATGCTGCATTTATTATTCATACTGTCAGTGTTAAATATTGACAGGTGATAACTTACTGAGCTGTTTCACCATATCACTGAATACTGTTATTATCTTGAAAGATGTAAAGTCCATCAGCCTTGTTGAGACTGTCTCCCCTTTAGTTCATACCCGTATACATCACAACCAAAATTGGTTAGCCCTGTTCCTCACAATACCCTGTCAGCTTTTGCATTGGCCTTTAACAGTGGACCTTCTTATTAATGTTGCAATCAAAAGCAACAAAGCATGTAAGTCTCAGTCTAAAGTTTAAGGTAATAAAAGTAAAACCTCCAAAAGAATCTGGCACCTGATAATTTTTTGCGCAAATTCTAACTGTACATAAATATAATAACTGCTTGTGTCAGTATGAACATTTTTTGTCAGTATAATCAAGTGGAAGACACGTTCATCAGACATGACAGATAATTAACACCCAGTGTCTCAAGGCCTCAAACAAAGCACAGCAAGTTTAAAAGCAGAAGATAATGAAATAATCCTCCGCATGTTGAGCAGACAGCAGTTCAGACATCCTGTTTACACACCAATCATTACTCAGCAGACTGTATTTGATGTGAACAGCCAGATAAAGACCTGAAAATTAACATTGTTTCATCTTGGTGAAGCTAATGCTGCCTTCATGGGACAAAAGTAAATACTTGCATCTGTCTGATGTTCATAGCCTGCAAATAATTACACAGCTTTTTGATATCTTTCTCATTTAGAGCGAATAAACATGAAACCCAAGAGATTTACAAGAAATCAGACACTTCTACTCTTCTTGTGCTGATTGTTATGATGCAAATTTTTCAATGATTTTTTCAATAAATTATCTGATGAGTGACAGTGAGAAAACCTTTTTTTTCATTATTGTTTCAAAATTTGTTTCCATTTATAGAGAAATCCCAAACATAGAGACCTCCCTGCTCCTTCATCCAGGTCAATTTAGGGAATAATGTTATGTTACCACTGTAGGGCTTGTGTTTTGTCAGTTCACTTGCACATAGACTGTAATCCTCCATCTCCCCCCAGGAAGTCACCAGCCTCACAGTTTGAGCATGCACCCCATGTACAGAGGCTGTAGTCTTTGTCTCAGTGGTTGCACACCTGCAGGGGAATCATCGTGATAAGAAATATCGACAATGACAGAGATCATGTTTGAGAAAGTTGTGGCTTAGGATACTGTTGGTCTGTTCATCTTTCATAAAGTCTATAGAGAAGACTAAAAATAATTTGGATAGTCGTAAGTTTTACTTTTTAATCATTTCAGAGGTTCTGTAATAAAAGCCAGAGGTGTGTCAATACCTCAGAGAAGGAGCGCTAAGCAACTATCAACTCTGTCATTAAAGAGGGGTTATTATGCTTTTCAGACCTGGGCTGGCCAATGAGAAGGAACAGGGTCCCTTAAAGGGACAGTAGCTAAAACAAAGCATTTCATACAAAGGCTGGAATAAGGGTTTTCCGAGACACCAGTGTGATAAATATAGGGGTTTTTTTTAGCTGTAAAGCTACTACCCAAATGGACAGCATAAAGCCTAAAAAAGCACAATACCCCCTATTAAAAGAATGTTTGTAGCTCACTCTGTGAAGTCGATAGTGGATGTCTGCCTCCCTGACCCTCACTGGCAGATAATTGCAAATTGGAGGAGTCTGATAGATGCAGACCCCTCAGGCTACCTTCAGTTCATATGCTCCCTTCCAAACTGCATCACCTATTTTGAATGGTGTTTAGATCTAACTTTTCTAATCCTATCTGGAAATGATGGGACGGCTTGACTTGATTTCTGTCAATAATTTTCTGAATATCTGTGTGATTTGAACATGTCATTCGTCCATTAAGAGTTCATTAGTTATTTTTCCTGGCTGTCAGTTGCATGCAAAACTAACGTCACATGGTCTGCATTTACCATTCCAAACCACTTTTTGAGGAGTGTGGTCATTATAAGATTAGCACCACTGTATATCTTGCAATATATCTGGCTTAGAAAAAAAATCTTTCACCACAGTTTACTTTTTCTTTACACAGCTCTTCTTTCTTACTAGAATAACTGTGGAGCATAATTACAGCACAAAGTTCATTTTATTGAGCAATCATGTTTTGCTGTCAGTATGATGAATGGATTTCTGTACAAATTTGTGAGAATCCTTATTCAGATTTATTACATTTGTAAAGGAAAAATGTCTACCCCTGTGTCTGTAACTTCTCTGTTAGTTCTTTAAAACAACTCATTTGTCTTTGCTCAGTTAATGAGGTGTCAGACTTTTCTCTTGCTGGCTGGTAATTGATCCAGCTCTCCTATGCTGTCTTTTATTGACCATATTAATCTTGGAGTGACTTTAGATCAATATCTATAGATTCTTCTATTCTTGTTGCCATCTTTGATGAGTGTGGATAAGTTCTTACTTATTGATGGCTATCTCACTTTATCGATAGTGAAAATTTGAACTTATTTACTCTCATTTCACCTTACAAAAATTCAGTTCTGTTGCACAAAATTGTCTCAATCATCACATAAGTATAACTTTTTTTTTTCCTTTTTTTTTTAACAAAGGAAACTTTTTTGGTATACATACTGTATATCAGAGCTTGTGTGTGTTTCTGAAATGCAGGCAAGATTAAAAAAGAATAAGTAGAAGTGAGGTAAAAGATAATTAAGTTCCACCCACACTGGAGAAGGAAAATATAAAATCTCTCTCACCTGACTGCCTCTTCTGCCTGCAAGCAAACATCAAAAAAATTGTCTAATAGCCTCTGCACAGTTGGCTGTGATACCAAAAGAAAAAGAACAAAAAACTGAGGGATCCAAACAGGTTTTTTTTCTAGACAAACTTCAGAGGTTAAGTCTCAGTTATTTAAGGTCACATTTTAACCCTTCTCTCTGGTATACTGAAACAGCCTTGATGGTCCTGACCTTTAAAGTTACAATCGTTCATTGTCTGTACCGAACCACCCACTTTAATTTGACCTCCTCTTTTAGAGTGAAAACTTTTTCTGCAGGACAGAATTCCACTTTTTTTCTGTAATACCAAAGCTCTCTTTTAAATGAACCGATGTAGTATCCCAAAGTGAGTAAATGTCCCAGTTTAGCAGTAACAGAAGTTCAACAACTGGCCTACAAAATGTTTAGACTTGATATTTAATTTGCATAGTGTACAACAGCGTTATGTCCTGTATGGCCTAGTTCTGAGAAAAGAGAAGTGTCTGGTATTAAAATAAACTGCCTTGTGTGTTAGCAGTAAGCTTTCCAATCAGTCGATCATTGATTGGTTACTTTTTCTTTATGTTTTTCCAAGTCATAACACAAGTTGTTTTTATAACAGTTGTCCATAGCAATAGGTCAGAGACGCGTGCAAGAAAAGTGACCTCCAAACTGGCTGAAACCTCAGGGAGACCTTCACTTGTTGGTTTACAGCTGTCTGCAAAAGCAGTCCAACAAGGAGTCATATAAATAATCAATTCATCAGCACAGCGCACAGTCAAATATCGTTTACACAGAGTACATATTATTTAGGGAACTCATGCATGCATCTTGGTTTTGGCAATGCATTTGCACTATTGTGGAAAACATTAACTATGCAGCATGGCCAGTATTGCAGGATGTCTACACAAATCCTTGTACATCATTGATGATAAGTACACTATTCACAATAAGTTGGTGATATTGTGATTCTCCTTGGTAGATTCCATACATAAGGTGTTTGTTTCACTTCAGTGATTTTTAGGATAGGGAGTCACTTGTATTAGGGTGATAGACACACCTCATTTAGTGTTTTCCACCTAATGATCTCACTGTGTACAGTGTGCCTTACATATTGGGGCCAATACCAAAAAATACTAAAAGCCAATCCTTTTCAATGTGGCATCAATTTCAACATTCTGGGGGTATAAAAAGCTGGTATTGTCAGTAAGTCATTTTCAGTTCATCATTCAAGCAGCCATGAACACACAACATCACTTAATGGACGAGCAGGGTCACCCGGCCATAGAGCGCCTTCAGGCCAGTAGCAGGCAGTCAGATGTTGCTCGTGAACCTGGTGCGTCTCAAAGTGTCATCAGCAGACTTGCAGCAAGACACAGAACTACTGGCAGTGTTGGTGACAGACCCAGGAGTGGAGCCCCATGAGTAATGGCCCGCTACGATGGCCAGTACCTAAGGATCTATGCACTCAGACACCGTTATGCAACTGCAACACAGCTGCAGGCCTGTTTACGAGAAGTGAGGGGTACTAGGGTTTCCAGACAAACTGTTCAGAACCGACACCATCGCTTTGGCTTAAAGCAAGACGAGCGTTGCAGGTGACTCTACTGACACCAAGACACCGCTGTGACCGTTTGCAGGGGGCACAAGACCATGTGACCTGGACAATGCAGCAGTGGTCTATTATCCTGTTTACTGATAAGTGTCGGGTCACCTTGCACAGGAATGATGGTTGTCAGTGTTGCTTGAGAAGGCAAGGTGAGCAATACGCTGAGGTCAACATGGTCCCCTGGGTTGGCTTTGGTGGAGGAGGTGCAACAGTCTGGGCAGGCATCACCAGTCAGCGTAAAACAGATTTGGTGATTGTAGATGGCTCAGTCACTGCACGTTCTTACTTCAGAGACATCATAGAACCCACCATCATCCCCCAATTCCACCAGCATACCCCCAACTTTCTGTTCATGGATGATAATGCTCCACCACATAGTGCCAGAATTGTCACAGCTGGTCTTCAGGAAGTCAGAGTGTCTCATATGGCATGGCCAGCAATGTCCCCTGACCAGTGCTTAATTTGTCCCCAATCAGGTGCCGGGTCCCCCTTCGAAATTGTGCGCCGAAAAAAACCTTTTACTCGGGTTTTAACGCGTTTTTATCTTCTTTTTCACCTTAATTTCCACACTTACCTAGTATAACATTTGCAGCAACATTTGGAACACCATGTGGCCCATCAGAACACTTGGAATCAATTTGGAATGAGCAATTTAAATAACTGACATATTGCAAATAAACACATTTTATTGCTAATGGGATTTTTTGTGTGTCACTGTCATGTAAGCACCACGCCAGAAAAAAATAAATACAATAAAAGCAATACAACAAAAGCCTGAGAATCAAAAATCAAGAAAGAATTAGAAAAAAGGTCTGTATTTGGAAGGATAAATGACCAAACATCACTAGAATGATGTGTTGTGCACTCTGCACAGTAATAATGTATCCAACCAAACTTGACAGGCAGCAGACACAGTCTGATTAAATTTCCTGTCTATTTGCCACGTTGTTGTGTGCTTTGCCCACAAATAACTTTATGCTTGTTAACCGATTGCCTTCTCTTGTAAACTGTAGTCAACAGTGGTGACTACAGTTTCTCGTGCACTGACGTCACTGCTCCCTCATCCTTATCGGTGCTCCTGACTGCACAGACCACATCTTCAGCGGCTATTATGCTGTCACCACCCGTATCTGCGGAGCCGGGCTCTGCCTCCGGAACAACTTTGGCCGGTTTGGGGTCTGGCTGACCGACTGGTTTAAAGAAACTTGAGAGTTTTGATTGTCGCTTTGACATTTTAGCAGGCTAAGTGTAACAGCGTTGTCAGTCACCTGGCTGTTACGTGTCGTTTGTGCGCGGTGCCAGTGCGGAAACAATACCTTCGCAATGCGCATTGCGTTGTTACATTTGACGGCATGAATCACTTTCCCCCCCGTTTTACCTAACTTTTGAGTAAAATGCATAAGAAATAAGCCAACAGGCGTCACTTCAGAGAGGATTAAAGCGCAGAGAAAACGCAGCTAAAAACACAGTTTATTTATTGACAGGAAAGGTGACGGAGCAGATCAAAGAGGTGCCGGAGCGGATCAAATAGGTCCTGGATCCGATCCAAGAGGTCCCGGAGCGCGCTCCGGCTAGCTCCGGCACAAATTAAGCACTGCCCCTGACCTAAACCCCATAGAGCACGTCTGGGACCAGCTGAAGCAGAAACTGGAGCTCATACCCCTCCCCCACGTGACCTGGTAGAACTGTGTGTAGCACTTGTGGAGGAGTGGAACACATTGCCTCAGAACAACATCATGAGGCTAGTGAGGAGCATGAGATGTCACTGTCAAGCTGTCATTGTGGCAAATGATGTAAACACCCGCAAATGACTTTGTCAGTTTAGGTTATTTGGGGCGATCTTTGTTGTTGTCTAAATTGTTGGGGTAAGAAATATTGAGTTAATAAAAATGATGTTTCTTCTGATTCATTAATAGTAATCTCAAAGGGAACTATTACCATAAACAATTGTGACAATCTTTTTTGCAATTTTCTACACCAGCAAACTGCACTATGGATCTCCTCAGTCTTTTCTCGGCTGCATTCATGTCATGTGAGGCTGTATGGGGGTTTCTTCATGAGTCCACCATACTGTTACATTATTTTTAAACTTAGGTTTAAAAAAAAGCTTGTATATACTTTTCTTCAGCTCCTCTTCTACTTCAGAGAACACATCTACAGTTTATTCCCTCATGCTGTCTTCTTTTTCCATCATACATGTATGTGTTGTTAAGGCCCCCTTCTCCAGCCTCCAGAGGTTAAATGTTCTTAAATAATGCATTTAACATGTTCTGTCCTATATTTTCCCACTTGGCCCATGTTTGTCAGTCATGTTACATCCCAACCATTATTAACCACTTCATGACCTGAATTTCACTGAATGACTTTTACCACATTGATGGTACCACATTATGGTGACTCTGTTCAGAGTCACTATAAGGACTAAAAGCACATGAATTGTTGTATGACTTCTCACATGACAATGGGCATTTTTAAGACGTGGTCCGGATGAAAATCAGGTCCTCAAGATAGGATCAAATGACGACACCTCACCTTGTGAACTAGATGTTATACCACTGAAGTAAGGATGTATGGTGGGAGAATACTTGGTATATTTTAAGAGGTTTCTGTTATTTTCATTGAATTGTTCAAGTAAAATTCCCATAAAGCAAATGAAATATTGTTATGTCATTAATGTTTATATACCATATAATCAAAAACAAAGCAAAAAGTTGCAGAAAGGCATGGGATAACATTAGTGTTGAAGTGCTCAGGAAATATATAAACACTGTGCCAGAGGCATGTGCTGCTGTGATCGCTATAAAAAGTTGACAAACTAAAATTTAACTTGAAAACTAGATAAGAGGGAATGACTTCATTGGATATTTGTTGTGATCAGAGCAACAATCTGCACGTTTCATGATCATGCTTCATAGGATAAGAAAAAGGTCATTTTCAAATCTGTCAAATAATTTTGGCCACCACTAAGTATTTTCATCCCTCCACATGTATTTATCTGCAACTCTTTTCTGCAAAATGTTTTGTTTTGCAGAACTACCAAATGATCCCACTGCAAGAGCAGGGCATATTCCTGTAATTTAACAACATATCTGATGTGGTAAAAAAAAATCCCATGTACCGGCAACATTACAGGATGAGGTAAAACAATTGGCACAAATCAAATTCAACACTTCCAACATGGTTGAATTATTTGATTCAGTTTACTTCTGACAGTAATCACACACTTTCAGGAATATTTCTCCCTGTGTCCACATGATGGCCGCAATAAAACAGAAGTTATTCTATCACATTCTGGCAAACTCACAGAAGAATTACTCTGAATATTTATCCTAAACCTCTGTATGTGGTTAGGGGAAGTGTTTGGTCTTTTCAAATGTGGTTTTGTGGTTTCTAGAGCTAGAGTAAGATTTCTGTTCATATTTTAACTACACCCACAGATGGTCATCTTTTTGCAGCAGAGGCAATTAGGAGTCATCTGAAAATTTGAATTGCTAAAATACCTCTGTAGCCAGTCACGCAAAGGCCTGTGGGACACAGTGACAAATCCAAAGGATCTGTTCCCAATTTTTCCCCAAGCTTCACAGCCTGTGGTCTCCTGAAAACAGGACAAGGCAAAACAGCTTACAGAGATGGTGACATGAGTGTAGCAGATTTTGGACATAAAGACTTACTTTGAAAAAAAGTTTTACCAAATATTTCTAGCTTAAGATAATTTGTTATTTTAACTTGACAGAACACGCTTTTGTGAGGGATTATCCCTCAAGATATGTCACCAACCGAAACACTTTTTTGTCTGTATTTCTTACATCCCATAGAGATGAACCCAGCTCAAGGTGGGGCCTCCATGGGTTTGACCTGGTCCTGCGCTCATGCTTACATGCAACATCCACATTTTAGTGAGGGACATAACGCATTGTGCTTCTAATAATCAATTTTAATGGATTGTATCGATGCTTCGTTGCAGCCCTAGTCTAAGCTGATACTTTTCAGCACTTTTTAACTTGAAAGACTTTTCTTTACTTTTAGAGCAGCAGTATCAGACTTTGGAAGGCACTCCCAGTCATTATAAGTCTTGATCATGTTCATCCATCCAGTATCTTTTGCTGCTTTTCCCATTGGGGTTGCAGGGGTGAAGGATTCTAGCCTATTCCAGCTGTTATTAGGTGAAAGATGAGGTACACCCTGGACATGTCCCCAGTCTATCATAGGGCCAACCTGTAGAAACAATCAACCAATTACATGCACTTACAGCTGCGGGCAATTATAGTGACCAATCAACCAATCGATCAAGCATAGTTCTGGACTGTGGGAGGAAGCCACAGTACTCAGAGATAACCCACACATACACAGGAAGAACATGTCACTTCCAACTAGAAAGGCACAGCTAGCCAGAGAGTCATACCAGGAACTTTCTTGTTGTGAGGCAACAGTGTTAACAACTGCACCACCATGCAGCCCCTCGACCAAACTTGCACCTATGTTCCCTCTTAGACTGTCTCACTTCTCCATAGCCCTATTTGAACACAGCAAGTTCATTGTGTCAACTGGTCAACATTTTTTTTACACTGTGCAGACAGGAGACATCTTTGAGATCAACACAATACCTTTAAGATGTTTTCTGTAGGAAGTTAAATACAGCACATACCTTATCCATCAAAAGAACAGAAAGTGACTGAACAGTTTACCGTCCTCAGAACTTTTCTGACTATCATTTTCTGTCACTGTCCACTCCATACTTTTGGACCGCTCCAGTAGCTTTCATGTGGTTAATCTTTTGCTATTCCTAATATCTCAAATCTCAAAATAAGATTGTTTTATTTGTATTTTTTTATCAGAAACTCACCCACTTGCCTGACTTAAAGTACACTTAAAGCTGCTGTTACCATCAAAACTCTGATTGCACTACATTATCAAAGTCAGCCACACTGAGAGACGTTTTATGAGAGCTTTTCACCCAGTTTATCAGATTGCAAATGAGAACATGTTAATTGTTTTCACTGAGGTTACCAGGGCAGATAACCCACTTCTGTTAAAGTAATGCAGACCAGGCTTCTTGAAAGTGTATGTTTTAAGAAAGTACTAACTTATCTTGCTTTTAAATTGTAGTCTTAGAGTGATCAGATGTTTTTGCAATGTAGTTTCTGAGGCCAACATAACCTCTTTACGGTAATAACTGTCCAGCAGAAAGTATAAGAACGAGATACAACTCACGTCATAACTCTGGTCAAAGGCACCTTGATAGTAATTCAGCTACTGACCTCTTTAACCCATGAATATGGAAATAAGCTCAGACTTTATGAAGTTAATTGAACATTCCTTGATGAGTGTGTCGTATTTATTAGCATTTAGTGAGAGACTAATGAAAGCCTTTTGACCCATATCTCATTAATCTAGGACAAACCAAGTGTGGCACAGTCATCCGCTTTGATCACGACTGTTTAAAACTGATCCTAAAATACACACACTGTCCTCAAAGGTCCTCAGTGTCCAACAAACAGTGTAGAGGAATGATTATGTGGAGTGCAACATGGACATAACACCACAAAAGCACTAAAGAAAATAGTATGACATCACTGCTAATCTTTTGCATCCACCGGTTTTAAGTCGACATCTCTGCTTTGTCCAGAAAATAGCTCCCTAGCCTCAATGTGTCAGGTTTGTATCATGAAATCTCTGCAGGCTCGGGCTTGTGGGAATTGGTGTTCCACTGAAAAACCTCCAAAATAAAATGACATCCCATCCCAAAGTTTTCCTGAGTTTTGAAAAATTATTGCAGACATACCAGGTCACAGGGGTTAAAACAAGTCTTGGAAAAAATCACACAACCTTTCAAGGTTTTTAAAAAGGGCACTGTGGTTCAGAGTCTGAAATGGGGAAAGCTTATTAGTCTTGTTGCATCATTCATCTATATTAACTTTCACTAAAAACTGTTACAAGCTGGCAGGTTGTTTGAGACATGAGTTTTTGAGTACTGTCCTTAAGTACAAGTCAGCTGATCAACTTTCTTTTCTAAAATCGGATGTGAAAGACAGTAAACTGTTACAATCAGGACCATTCTCCCCAAAAGAATTAATCTTTTGCATGCAATAGCTTAAACTTTGCAGTATGACAAAGAACTCCCTACCGTTCCATATGCCCATGTGGAATGCCTCTCTCCTGTGCATACATGAAAAGCCAAAATGGGAGAACGACAAAGACCCCCGTGGTACAGAACAGAGAAAGCATCAGTGACAATATATAAGACATTTTTCAGGAGAAGCAACAAGAGAGAAGGCAGGCTAAAGCCCTGTTTACATGACAACATTTCAGCATTTCACTCAAAAACACAATACCCGCAGAGAAAAAAAATCTGCGTTTACACGGAAATGAGGGACTAAAAACACTGTGGTATGGATAACAGACCTGTAAGGTGGCGATTTAACTATAAAGTCTTTTGTTAGCCTGCTGCCAAAGAACAGGTGGCTGATCATCTGGCGTATATATTGAATGCATCTTATCTGAGTGCACAACACGGTAGTCTGCCATTGAACCATTGTTGTCGTCCGGTTCATGCTTGGCAATTAAAAGTTCCCATAACCAAAATGGAATGCGCAAGCACAAAACGGAGCGTGACATCAGGGTTTCCACTGAAAACCCTGACTTGCCATTTACACGGCAACGGAGGCTGCAGCGTATCAGAAAAATTTCACTCTTGAGGGCGTTTCAAAAAAGTTGCATTTTAGGTCGGCTGTAAACAAGAGGCCGAAACACAACGCTACTTTTGCGTTTCATCCTAAGATGTCACACTATGTCAGCTCGGTGCTGTTGTAGCTTTATGTCTTCACGGTTAATTGTTGCTTTCTCAAACTTTTTAACTCTGGGAGCATTTCTTCTCTAATGATCTCAAGATCATTGGACCAGTCAGCAATGCACAAGCGTTATGTTGGCTTGTTACACACGACCATGTCACAACCATTCTCCAGTCTGACAAATTTCTTTTAGATTAAATCATCAGCATTTCTTCATTTCTCTTGGCCTGTTTCTCTGGGTACAATAACTGATGCAGACCATTTGACTTCTGGTCCTGACATGTATTGGTGAGCTATTTATGTTCATATTCGCTGAGGGGTTTGGAGGTCAAGCTCTAGTGTTCCTCAGTCTTTCCTCTCTGACACAGATACACATTAAACAGCAGAACCAATTTCCATCTGATGATTGCCTTCAAGAGTCTTTAATAGTTCACTTTTCGTCCTCTACTTGTCTCTCTGGACAGCATTGATTTTGGCCCACATGTTGGTACTTCAAGGAAAAGGAAAGAGGCTCATGGAAAAGAAATGGACTCTTACCTACTGTCGTTGCATGATGAAAAACAATTATCTCAACGCGTAATGACACATTTTGTAAAGAATGATAAAAATAGCTGAACCAGTTTTTTAATAAAGTACAGCTTTTTTTTTCTCATCCATGTTTTCATCCTTTCTCCTGTATTTACAATTTCTAATACACATAGTTCAATGCATGCTGTAGGGTTACTTTAGGGAACGTGAAAGTATTAATTTAATTAATAAATTCCTCCTCTGCTAATGTGTGTTGATACAGTGGATCATTTTCATTGAGTTAACGCAACATATGTGTGTAGTGACATTTCTTCACTCAGGGTATAACTTTAAGTTGTTTCTGAGCCCATGACACCCTCTTTTTTCCAAAAACTTCAGAAGAGCCTTTTCCAAATGTTCTAATATGTGGAACAGACTGTTACCATGTTATCTTTTTTTTGTCAGTTGGTGACATCAGACTGATTTTCTAGTTTGTCTTTACACAAGCTTCCACGAGAACCTCCAGTCCATCCTCTGTTGTTATGAAACTGACAGTAAGACAACAGATCAGTGATTTACCCAGATGTGGAGCTGCACAGGGATGGAGATATTTAGCTTTGTGGGTGGAGGGTTCTTGACAGCTGGTGAGCACAGGACATTGGCTGACTGAGAATCACGATGGACAGCAGGCGACCGCGGGGCAGCCCCATCTGAGGGTCATCATTTGATGACCTTGTGCCGTCTGCAGATAAAATTTGATCTGACAGCACGAGGCCTGAGGCCGAGCACACACCAGGGAGATCAGAAAACCATCAGATGACTGACATGGTGTGGGAAGACCGGGAGGCATCACCATTAACAAAAGCATTTAGCACATCAATTAGTGCTGTTTTTCTCTTTATGAATCATTAGTCCACACAGTGAGGTCAGTGACTTGTCTTTGACTGGAACATCTGAAGGAAGTCAGCAGATCAGCCCCTGGAGCCAGCCCGTGTCAAACCTCCATCAGTGAGACATAAAGCTTCTGAGCTGGATGTCTCACTTTGGAGAACTCCCAAATGTGCCTGCCAATCAGAGCAGAGATGGAAGAAGGATATAAAGTGAAATGGACCTGATCTGTTTTCTAAGTGACTCTACTGATTAATTTACAGACCATGATTAATTATCATTAAAGCACCTTTTTTATGTGTCAACGTTTTGCAAGGCCCACTCCAAGATTCTTGCCTTCTCTGTTTATGGAGAACTTTGTTTTAATCTGGTACAAACAATAACTAGACTGTTATGTAGATTTGTGAAGCTCAGGATTCATGAAGAAAAGACATTATTGTGCTCATCAGACAAACAAACAGGACTGAACTGTTGTTATAAACACTGAGACGATGCTGCGCTCTTTATCTTCTGTGTCCACACTGAAGGTTTATTAACTAAATGATGCCATTATACAGCTCATACTGGAGAGTGGATTCATACGGGGTTGGATAAGTTTTATGCGGATGACAGGGATGATTGTCAATGACTGAGGGGGACAAAATAGTGGCTGGAGCTGTCAGGGTCTGATGACAGGAGCATGTCTCTATCTTGAGAACCAAGATAGCATGACGTACAGAGAGGGAGCCAGAGAGTGCAGTATGGCTTGATAGGGATGTAGGGATGATAGAATTAGAGAATAATTGGATGAATGATTAAAGGAAAGACATGACTCTGTTTTTGATTCATATTTATGAGAAGTAAGGAGTAAACGTAAAGCAGGAAAGTCTATTCTCACTATCCTCCTCCACAAAAACCTGCTCACCATACATCATCCTACTTACAAAACAGATCAATAATCATACACCAAAATAATCAAAGATATTGTCGCACTCCATTTGGCCAAAAAGCCCTTGAGCAGGCAGCACGGGTTCAAGTTCAGCCTGTGGTGATGTTCCCGTATGTCAATCCCAACTCTCACCCTGTTTCCTGCTCTATCCACTATCCTGTCCTGTTACATGAAAGGCATAACCCCCCCCCCAAAATTAACTTTATATATATATATATATGTATATATTCTTCATCCATTGAAAAGGGCTGTTGCACCCATCAACAGTAATCTAACTGTTATATAAGTAATGATAATAATAATATAAATGTAATTTTGCTGCACTTAATGGGCCAAAAAAGGATTTGAGAAACGATCAGAATTAAGGTTTTCTGCATTAACTTGGACCCAACAGAGACTTATGCCTTCAGTATACATAAACACATTCTTACTTCATTCTTAACAGAACACAAGCTCCATCTTCTCCAGCTCTTTCTTGCCCCGATCTGCGTCATTTTAAACACTTGTGAGTGGGGTGAGCAGAATGTGATTGACAGTACTGTGGGTTAAGAGTGGATGGCCAGTCAAAGAGCACTTAACAGCTCCCTGCTAGTCTTTAGTCATACACACAGAAAAAAAAAAGGTCCAATCAGTGCAGTCCTTCAGCCTGTCAGAGCTGCGGCTGCTCATTCTGATAGCCACATTAGCACTTCACATTAAGAGCTCATGAATACATTTACATGTGATCACATTATTGAACAGAGGATTCTCCCTGATGATTTTTTTTACTCTTTACTGCTTTATTTCACTGCTGGTATTGGTGACACTGGGTGTAACCAAGAGCAGTTTTGGATTACACCTTTTGGGGTTCTCAGTCCTGAGAGCAGTTTAGTGTTGGGTTCAAACATACAAGGATCTCTCCATACCTCACTCATTCACAGAAAAACATTTATTTTACATCGTAAGATAAATTCACAACAATACATTCTTGCAAAGATATTTTACACATATTTCATTCTATAAGTATGATTTTTATTTTTACAGGTGAGAGACGGTTTAGGGCAATCCACAGTGGTTCTAAAAGTGATAAATATTTAATGCGTCAGTTATTGTAATGACCATATTATGGTTATTTTGTAATTGTTTCTGACAGAAATAATTAAAAAACAAAACTACTGCCTTTTCTTATCTGGGTTAAAACTTCAAAACATATGTTATCTGTTTTCTCACCAAAAATTAACTCCCCCCTGTATTTTTAAACCATTTTTTTTAATAAAAGGCTAATCTCTTTATCTGCTGCCAAAGTCTGTATTATCATGATGGTTGATATTTTCCCATTTTAATCAGCTTGCTGCTGATGCCTCTGAAACATTCTGCTCACTGTTGCTCTTGTGTCCTTATCCAAGGGCACTGTCCGATTGTGACGTTTGGACGAAGCAAACAATAGTGAGCGAGAAAGTTTGCCATGTCATCATCCTTATATATCTTGATCGTCATCTTCTCTGTCATTGTCATTTCCATCCTCATCAGGCTCATCACAACCAGTTCCCTCTTTATAAGTGAGTCCACACCATCATCATCATCATCCTTGACATCATAATCAACCCTTTTAAACATTGTAGTCTCCTTCACAATACTGTCACCCCATCTTTATCATCTCCATCTCTTCACCATTACCATTGCATCATCCCTGTCATTGTTATAATCTCCATCTTTCTAATATCAGTATCAAAATCATCATGTCGTTATTAGCTATCAATATTGCCAGTGTACTAATTGTTCCCTGGTCATAACCAGCCTCATCAGAATCAGCTCTCACACTCTGAGCAGGCTCTAAACAGGTGGAGTATTTTCTGGCTGTTTTATTACCCTGTCATTATTTCCCTCCCAGCTACAGGCTCAAATCCTTGTCACAGGCCCACATGCCAAACCCTCTCCATCTGGAGGCTACCATAACATATTGTGAAGACTACTAAGCTGCTCCAAATGCTTCTCCACCGCTTCACAGTAAAGGTTGATCTTTATAACGCTCCTTTCTTTATTGCTAATACTTCTGTGCTTGTAATTCAGTGACGTGTCATTCTGATATGGGTAAATTAAATTTGAGTCCGTCTGTCCGCCGCACTTGTTACCCTCTCCAAGAAAACTTGATTTTGACTTCTTATTTAACGTCAAAGCCCAGTTAGTACATAAAAGATGTGGATATATCAGAGTAAAGACACTTGTTCCTGTTACATTCTCTGTGGTTTTAGGAAACAGTGCTGCTCCTAAGTCCTTTTCCAGCAGGTTGTCTGGGTGGATCATTCCCCTCGCGAACTACAATTGTGCCTCTGATAACAGATCTTTTAATATTACTCTCCTCTTCAATATCAGAGGATTGTGAGTGTGCCAGGCAGGGATATTGAGCCTAGTGCTAAGAGTTCATCGCTCTGGCTTCAGCATCAAAACTTATTAGACAGATAAATGAGAAGTGGACTTGCATTGGAGCCCAGCCTTATTCTCTGCTCATGTGTCATTTATTTGTCTGCTGAATACCGGCTCCATCAGATAGCAGCCAGCCTTTCACTGCAGCCACCATCTCTCTGGATCTGCTGACCTGCACCAAGGACTAATGTGGGCTGCTATAGTGGTTGCAAAAAAAGCTGTTTCTTTTTCACTTTGAAATGGCTTTTTGTTTTGGTTTTTAGTTCTTTTTTTCCACATAAACCCAGGATCTAAAGGTCAGGCTGTGATCATGTGTTGTGCTTCTGTGTTCAGTGTTTTGTTCCCTGATTTATCAGGTAAAGAAGCCATGAAACCCCCTTTAACAGAAGATTCACGTCCGTGCCTCTATTCTACTTGCACTTTTCATTCCACTGATATATAAGAGGCTAAATTTGCTTTCTCTGCCAAACATAAATGGATGAAGGATATGTCATCCACCACTAAGTTCATATGATCACTTGTTTAAGAGCTCCATTCAACTCAAAATCCAATCTTTAAAAAAAGGCATCCTTGACCAGTTTCCTGTAACCATAGCAATGGGAAGTGCTCGCCAATCATATCTCTGCACTGTATGTTGAGGAAGTGCACTGCTTCCTGCTGTTTCCACTGGTTTCCTCCCATTGGTGTGTGCTCGGGAATCTGCATCTGATCCTGGAAAGCCTCACAGTTCCTAACCAGCACTCTTCCTCGTTAAGTTATGCCATTTTGTACATTCATTTTCGTATTAAAAGATGCGCCTACTCATCTTCATGGGATTGGAGTAAGTAAGTAGACAATTCCTGTGATCATTTCAGACAAGATAAAGTGAGTTGCAGTTTTTTAGACGGTCTCTCTTTATTCATCTTTTGTTTTAACACTTCTCTGCTCCCTGTAGTTTTTAGGTCAGTGAGATGAATTTACTAATTCAAAGATTATGGCGTAAAACTAATTGTACCTAACTGAGAAAAATTACAATTAACAACATTTCATTGTATGATGTACATTGTATGAGGTACAATGCTTTATATAGTTTTTGATCATTAGTGGTGCTGCAGTACAATGTTTTGCATGTTAGTTCCTGTTTTTGCACGACATTATCGGAACACAGCTTAGTCCGCCTGTGCACTGTTTGTAGGTTCCCTGTGAGTTCAAGAACTAGAGATTAGAAAATTATACAATGTATGATTTTGCAGAATTAAAAGTAGCTGAAAAAGTTTTTCCCTTGTCCACTTTTATCACCGTTTTGAGCCTGTAACCACAGTGGCGTCGCTGTGTGCCTTATAATATGCTGTGTATAGTAGCAGGATGATGCTACTTTGACATCAGGGCTAAAGTTTGGCATTTAGGTTATTTTCATCTGTTATTTTCTCATAGCTGCCTGTGACCAGATTTGACAGGAGTGTACATACATTTCTGCACTTCCATGAAAAAGTAACACATACAGACCATCAAAAATATTAGTAATATTCATTTTTAAGGGGCCCTTATTAGTCATGGGACCTTAGGACCAGTATAAGTTTTCTCATGCTGCCCCCTGTTCATTCCCTGCCTTATTAGCTTTATCTGTGAATAGTTACAGAATGAAACTCATGCTCCATGATAAGCTAATAAGAAGCAGTTTGAAGGTTTATAAGTCTGACGTAATAGATCAGGTGAAAACAAGACAATTTTGTTATTGACTATTAGAAAAGGCCAATTTGAAGCAGTTTACGTCAGAGACAGCATTGTTCACACAGACCGTGCAGTCAAAACACCCTGAAAAACAATCCTATAATTGTTTGTTTGTTTTTTCAAACTGTGGAGTGCATGACCTAAACCATTTGGCCTTCCCAACACTGTAATTTGATAATTTGATTTGATTGATGAATGCTGTTTTTATGCTGAAAACTGTTTTATGTTGCAGACTCCTTTCTTGGACATCTCACGAATCTGAAAATGTCAACATGAGGAAATGATCTCTCAAGAATCACTCCACCAAATCAAACGCAACAGCCATGCAGCTCAATTATCAGGTCACCAGCAGCACCTCTCTCCAGATCCCTCCTCAGCCTCAGGCTCCTGCAGCCAGGAATCAGCACCCTATCCCGCTGGACACCATCCAACCTGCCGTAGTGCAGGCCATCATTAATGCTAATCGGGGTATGGATGGATCCCTCCAGACTCCGCAGACCCCCAATTCTTGCAGCTCACCGGGATCTGCTGGAAAATCCTGCTGGAGCTTAGATGTGAGGGTGGTCGTTCTGCTGGTAACAGTGGCCGGAGTTGTGATCCTGCTGCTTCTCTATAGACTCCTGCAGCTCAGACACAGGTGTGTATGAGTCACAGAGGAACATATGATCCAACAGCTCAGCTTGATTCACAAGACATCCATGAGAGCAAATTAAACGCTTTTCTTCTTTTAATGTTTTCTCTTATCTTTACAGTCTAATGTCATCATGAAAACAGGACAGCAAAGAAGCTTGAGCAGATACCATGACATTTATGCATTGAGTTTCACAAGCCAGTCTTTGGTGCAAATCCATCTTAAAGGCTTCGTGAACTGAGATCTGAAGTTTTACTCAGGTTTTTTGTCAGACATTTTTAAGAATATTTTTTGTATACATTAACATATTTATATCTTCTTGTCTAAATTAAGCTCTGAAACAGACACAGCCAGATGAAGAGTTTTACAGGTCCAATTTTAATAAATAAATAAATAAATAAATCTGCCTTAAACACAAGGATATCTGCACTGATTGATCTTCTAAGCTTACTTTAGGAATTTTGGAATCGTTTTCAACATCTCAGTTGGATTTCTTTGCAGGATTAATTATGT
Source organism: Labroides dimidiatus (assembly GCA_030710495.1). Lineage (NCBI taxonomy): Eukaryota > Metazoa > Chordata > Actinopteri > Labriformes > Labridae > Labroides > Labroides dimidiatus. The sequence continues at coordinate 8,593,165 of CM061157.1, forward strand.
AAAATGTGTGCTGTGTCCTGCAGGCTGAGGTTGGCCCGTGCAAGGCATGCTCTGGAGTACCACAGCTTCTTCCACAGCGCCACCTACGTCCTTAAACACCCTGACCAGAGTCAGGTCATGCCAACCAAGAATGGGATGATCCCAGAAGCTACTTCACCTGTCCCTACTCTAACCCCTGTGACACTCGCTGCCACTATCACCCCACTTCCAACCCCGGTAACGTCTTCTCCACCCCCACTACCACTACCCCCTCCTCCTGTCCTGCCTCCACCTCCTCTCCATCCTCCACCCTCTCTCCCTCCACCAGCTCCTGTTTTAGGCTTCCCTCTGCCCCTACCTGTGATCCACACTACCCCACCCAGCCCTCACCTATCCTGGGGCGCCTGCTCTGATGCAGATGTGTACTCTCGGATTGGAGCTTATAGGCCCTCCAGACTCTCAAGCATTTCCAACCAATCAAGAGTCATCCTGTTTGAACACTCGTCTCTCTGACCTTTGACATTAAAACATGAATCAGGACTTCGGGGGATGTTGTGGTAACTGTAATGTATCCTAAAATCGATTTCATCACTAAGGCTGATTGTTTGCTGACAGTGCTGTGTACCACAGGTGGGCCAAATCAGAATAATATAATACATTTACACAAAGCTTTTCTAAACTTTTATAACATAAAAATTATCAGTGAAAACAAAATATCACGTTTCATACAATATACACTACCTTCATCAGTAAACACTGCTAAATGAGTTATGAGTTCTGGATCCAAGAGCTTGTTGCAGCTTGTGCTCAATTTTTCTGTTTTCAGTTGAGTCAGAATCTCTACAAACACAAATGTCTCATCTTATTATCCCACAGCCACCATCAGTGTAGGCAAATTGTGCATCCAGCTCCACACTTATTAGACAAGTGTGTTTGATGGTGTTTGAGCATGTCTGCATTTAAGAACATCAGAGTTTAAAGGAATGAAAATTCGAACTGTAAATAAACAATATCAAAAACCTCATCACAAGGTCCATGCTGCTATCTGCAGGAAGGTATATGATTTTACCACACTGCCAAGAAATCATTCTTTGTACCCCAAGAATCCCACATGTCTTTTCATAACAGAATGATAGAATGATGGAAGATAAAGGAATAAGAAATAAAAAATATTAGCCTATTGAAAAACTGCACAACCCCACAATCAAAAATCAGTGACAGACTCTGACTTTACCGAGGCGAAGGTCAAGTTGATATGAAATCAAACAGACAGTCACATCTAATCTAAGCACCTACATGATAAACATTTACAGGGCAGAATTATAAGGTCAAGATTTAAAATCAGAATGTGAATTTATTGATATAATAGGGACAATGCATTTTAATATCTTCTAATACCAAGCCCCAAACTGATTTATAGCGCATGGGTTTACAACTTTTACTCATTTTCAGTTTTGTGTCTCTGGACAGGATTTTACATAAACAGTAAAATCAAAATGTACAAGACAATAAAGAATTTACATTGAAAAAGTAGAGAAAATATATCTTGAGAAACAAGTTGTTTTCTTTCTCATACTTTTTAATGTCTTTTAAAAAGGGTTTGGTTTATACAGTTTAGTCACCATATGGAAGCCCATTGTTTCCCAGATGAGGCATTTCCTGAGCTGGCAGTCCCTCCCTGTTTCACACCAGTCACTGCACACAGTGTGTTTCCTTTGACTCTTCTACTAGTCCTGCTTTACTTTAATTCACTCAGTCTCAGATGTTTGCTTTTTTTATAAACCAAAATGACATTGAATTATACCAATTTTGGAGCCATTTCATGTTGCACATACCAAACTGTTATCAAGTTATGTTAAAGCTTTAGTCAATCAGATCACATTCTACCCAACAACAGGCTCTGCCACCAATTAAACTTTCTCATTCTGCGTGAGAGCTGCAGACGAGGTCTGACTAATGCCACTGCTTTGGGCCACAGATGCTCACTGATATTGGTCTAGTTGGTCAGGGCCACAATACACACTGGCTGAAATAATCGACTTTTATCAGTCTCAATACCCACAAGCCATCCGCCTGGACCGCCTGGAAACTCATGTCGTCAATTCACAGTACATGACCACTCTGTTGCACAATTATCTCTGTGTTGTCCTCTGAACTATTGTCTGAGTAGAAGTGGAGGGCTGTACTTCTTTCTGGCATTCTGGATTTGACGTCATTGTTTGTTTCAGAATGTAAGTGTTGCAAAAGCTATCAGTGAAATCAGATAAAAGCAATCACAGTCTTTACAGAGACAGTATTAACTCTGTAACTAAGAATCAAAATATATTAAAACCCACAAAACCATGAACCCAACATTCATTGCATGGTGTGTATATACTTGCGAGACTTTTCCTAATAAGCAAATAACAGCTACTTAAAGAACCTGTGATTACAGCTCTCTATAGCTCTCTATGTTGACCATAAAATAATAATCTGCATGGAATTATATTGAAATCTTACATGGTGGAGGTAACGCACGGTAAAAAAAATCTCTGGAAAAAAAGGCGCAGCTTTGAACAATAAAAGTCAGACTTCAGAATGATTCTCAGAAGGTCGTGACAGCAGGATTTGAGACGCAGATGGAAAATGTCACAGGTTGATCCGCCTTTAATAACTCTGAATGGGAGCGTCTGGATATTGCTCTTCCAGATGACAGATGCCTCGATTGTTTTCAAATTATGCTCTTCTTTCAGGAATTTAAAATGTGCTGGGATAGGTTTTTTTTTTTTTTTTTTCTGTTCGGGAACTCACTGAAAAAATAATTTAAAAAAGCCAGTGTGGGAAAGATGAACAGCATCTGATAATCAGATGCATTTGTCTCCCTGATTAATCATGTCAAAAAAATGGTCTTCTCAGTAAAATTACTTTTCTTCTTAAGGCATTCATATCTGTTTTATCAGAGAGGAGAAGAATTGAAATGCAACATTAAATATCTCACTTGAGCCCCCTATAGGCTGGAAAATTCACTACACCTATGTAACCAAAGCATCAAGTGGAACAGAGCACTTTGAGAGTGAATACTAATCAAGTCCTTTAGGTCTCTTCAGAATAGAGTTGCAAAACTAGATAAATAGAACTCACACGTTAAAAATGTTTCAACTCATGGTCCTCCAAAGGCTTGTGTCCACAGTTCTTTCTTTTTGTGCAGGCAGAGCCAATTCTCTGAAACTGTATGTGATTTTATTTGTTCTTGTAGTCTAAAAATATTGTCTGCAAATTATTCAAAGTCAATGATGTCAGTGTCGCTTCTCCATCGCTCACCAATCAGAATCAAGAAGGGGTGGGACCTCTCATGTCAGCCTTGTCAGTCTCACTGACAGAGGAGGAACCAAGCGGCTACCTTGGAACTAAAAATATGAAGGCACTGTGGAAGCGATAAAAACTGCAGTTCTTTGATGTTCCGGTAGTCAGAGAAAATCCCCAGAAAATTACATTCGCACTGAGCCAAAAAAGCAGATTTTTACAGCAAAAATTAAACATGTTTACAACTTGATCCAAAAAATGATTTGAGTCTGAATATCTCATTTCTCCAACAGCACATGGAGAGGGGATGAATTTATCATAACTGTTTGTTGTCCAAGTTAATGATCTTAAAAGTTTTGCCTAAGAGCAAAAATGACGTATTAAAAGGTCGGCACCCTGTAGCTCTCTGCAAAGAGGCTAAATGCCTGCCTCTTTGCCTCATCCATGAACAAAACTAGGTTGAGTTCAGTATTTCAAATATGGACCTCCGACAATAGGCTTTAAAACTCTGTATCAGAAACTGGTGATGTCAAGCACACTATGTCCATATAATAAACGGTCTGATGCGATTTATTTTTCTGAGGGTATCATTTTTAAGTCTAGAGCTGCTGTTAACACCAAGAAGACACAAAAATATTCAACATTTTGTACATTTTCTTTTTGCTGTTTCCTAAAAACAGCATACAGCTTAAAGAACTTTTAAAAACAGACTCAACTGTCGCTGCCAGGCAGCGTTGCCAGATGTACGATAATTATCGTATTTGTACGATAATTAAGCCCTCTGTACGATGTACGATCAATAATACCAAAAAAGGCTAAATGTACGATAATTTGACAATTTCGTGTGGTTGTTACAGATCTACACCAGTCTGACGGATTTATCCGTAAACCCTAAATGCATCTTATATCATGTGACGTTTCCAGCCAATCATAGTTTAAGTGTCATTCGTATCAGAACGATTTCAAACGGTTTCTTGGATTAGAGACAAAACATCTTCCCAACTCTACACTGTAATTAACTAGAAACTCCAGCATATGATAACAGTTGGGTCGATAAGAAGTTAATTTTTTTTTATTTTTTATTAAGAGTGCAGTTTTGCTTATTGCAGTAAATCTTGGGCTTTTCTTGCTGTGGTCTTTTATTCCATTTTGTATGAGAAGTTTTGAAATCTTAACATAAACTTTACCAGTGAGCTTTTTCAGAGACATCAGTGTTATTCATTCAAAAGCAGGAAGCTAGAGCGAGAGAGAGACTTTGATTTCCATATATAATCATTTATTCAATTTTTCTTTTTTTCTTTTAAAGTCTGCAACTGACTATGCATGCTGTGCATCAGTACATCAGATCCATGTCGTGTTTAGCTCTCAAGCCCCTTCTAAGAATCATCGACAGCCCCTTCTCAGTATTTTTGTTTCTTCAGTTTTCCTTTGACATTTCAAAAACCAAAGTCCCAAAAGGCCATCCAAAAACACAGGAGGTTGATCTCTCTGTACCTGTGATGATGTGAAAGCCTGTCACATAATTCCTCTGACAGAAGATCCCCACAGCACTGCTGCAGGCACAACACGAACCGAAACAGCTCAAGAGCGTAAGGTTAAAATTTAATCCACACTCTTCACCTCCTTCAATGTTCAGGCTGGTTTACAGACAAGTGCACTCAGCAGCAGTCTCTGGGGAACCACAGACAGTGAACCTGGAGAACACACAAAGTGTTTCAGTGGTTTGAGAAGAAGCCTGCACATTTCAGTGACTGTAATGGATTTTTATTCCTGTCAGGGAAACGTTTAACACTTGACTCTGCTGGTCATACTTTTCTCTTTATGTGTTTTATCCATGATTGGTGCATAGTTTGGGTTTTAATCTTAATGGGATACTTCTGACTCTGATGAAATGCTGTTAGAGATTTGATTCTTTATTTTAAATTTCTTCACATCCCACAGAGGATGGCTGTAGATCAGTGTTAAAGTTGGTTAATCCTCTCTGGAACATTGAGGGTTTGATCCCCCGGGGCCTGTTGGCACTTAACTCCCAAAAACCTGCCCATGGTGGACAAAGTACTCAACTCCAGTACTTGAGTCAGAGTACTGATACTCATGGTCAAATTTTACTCAACTACAAGTATATATATATATATATATATATATATATATATATATATATATATATATATATATATATATATATATATATATATATATATATATATATTTTTTTTTTTTTTTTTTTTTTTTTTTTTTTTTTCCAACAGGCTTATCTTCTTAACTCTCCTTCCTGATGTATTTTACTATTCCAGGAAAAACTGCACAAGAAGCAGCTGTCAATCATCGTTAAACGGGACGTAAAACCCTGTTTTTAACATCTAATAACCAATGAAAAAGAAACTTTTCACAAAAAAAAAAGAGGATTTGAACACAATGCAGCCCAATAATGATATTCATTTTTTAAGGTTTGACCACAGCCCATCTGGAATGAATAGACAGGCAGAGTTTTTGAGCTATACTATAGCCAGTCATCGGGGGGAGCAGTGTTTGTGGTGACTTTAGTTTGAGCCGAGCGAGATGACGTCCATTTTTTTTAAAGTCTATGCTAATGACAGAGATTTTTCACTTCTTCAGGTTTGACCTTTTCTTAACAACCAATCAAATGAAAACGTGTGTTTACTCACTGAAATGCTGACAAATATCTCCTCAAGCTGTTCATCACACTGAACTTACCTTTCAAGCTGGAGAAACCGTCTGCAGGTGGAGGCAACAGCTGCTGGTGTCTGGCAGAGACTGATGTTAGAAGCTTGGCTGTAGATGGGGGGGGGGTGCTGCTGAATGAGCAGACAGAAGCTTTAGGTGGATACTCAAGCATCTTTCATAACATTTCTGGGTGGGGGACTCTGGCAGAGAATAGGTCTTCACATGTCTGTACCCCATTAGCAGGTGGAGGACAGGGACAGGTGTCTTGTAGAAGATGCAGTTGAAGGATGTCTGATTCGGTGCTTGGTCACAGCTTAAAGTAGAGACTTATTCTTTAGCGGTCTACCACAATAAAAGCTGGAAGTGTCTGCAGTTTGTTCACAGAGGTCATAAGTCATGCTGAAGCTCCAGCTCCCTATCAACTGTAGGCGGTGGCACTGGGTGTAGATGTCTTGCAGAGCCTGAAGCTAAAGTTTCTGAAACCCAGATCTGGTTACTTTTGCAGGTTGAGTTTGAAGCTTCAGGTTGGACCTTGTAGATTTGAGGCAGAGCATGAAACATGGGCTCTATGTTGTTTGCAGGATGTGGTTTAGAGTCACAGTCTGCATCGTTTGGCTCTTTGTAGACCTTCGACTTCAAACTTTAAACTACATTTCGACACATTTACAAACTCAAACCTATTAAAGTCTTTGAGCTCAACTTCTTGGCTTTTTTCACTGGAGGAGTGTCAGGATGCAGCTTTCCTGATATGTCCTCATCATAAAGAGGAAGAGAGACTCCAGTCCTATATGACACGTCCACATGCACAAGTCCATCTTTGTTGATTAATCCTGTGAAAGCACGACAGTCAAGTTGCTCCCAGAGCTTTTTTTTTATCACTTTTACCCACTGTAAGCTGAAGGGACAAAGGCGGCTGAAATTCAATTAAAATGTTCAATAAAAAGTTGTTTGTTACAAAAAATGTAAGGGAAAGGTTATCTGGTTTTCTACTCAGACATATTTTAGCACATTGTCTACTTGATACTCCTCCACTAAGTGGTTGTGGATCTTCAGATCTTTGTCAGGCTGCAGTGGAGAGAAAGATCAACGGGCCCCGGGGGCCACACTGGCGACCAGAGGAATCTAGGATGAAGGACTGATCAGAGGTTCAAAAAAAGCCTTGGAAGAGGTCTTCTACCTCTTCATAACTTCTTCCTGTTCTTGGTCAGGCTAAAGGAGCAGAGTGCTACTGCTTCGGGTTTCACTTTAGAGAAGAAAGCAAAACAAGAGAGGATGTCAGGCAGCAGAAAACTCTTTGACAGCTGTAAAGGCTTTGTTAAAAGATTACACCATATTCTGATGAAACAGATTTTCTTTTACACCTGCCTGCAGCAAAGACAAAATTCAAGGACATCAGGTGTTTTAAATATTCTTTAAAACAACCCAAAATATTATATATGGAGGATTTTTTTTCTCTGCATCTGTAGAAAATAAATCAAAATGTCAGGCATATATTTCTAAAAGCTGTGGAGTAATGCTGAAATGTCAAGAATAAGGTTGCAGAGTCTACGCTGAAGTTTGTTGAGATTTAGTTGAAAGGTCATGAATGAGTGAAGGTGTCATGTCAAAACAGTAGTTTCCAGAATAAAGTCTTTGAAGTCAAGCAAGGTTTAAAAACTAGAAAGTGAACGATTTCCTGACTCTGTCAGAGTTTACTGCAGGCAAAAAGGTCCACCAATCAGATTGTGTCGTTTAGCAACCAGCACACACATTATACCCCTTTAAATGTCCTCTGTGTTAGAGAGTTATCTTATTTTCTGTGTCTGAGCTGTTTTAGATTATTATAGAAATATTACACATGTTTTTGTTTCAACAGCATGATAATGAAATTTCTGGAGGGCATGAAGATGCAGGTGTGGTCCAGCAGGTGAACAGGAAGACATACAGAGAGAGAGAGACACAGATACATGTTAGAATCAGGCTTTAAAAGTGCTAAAAGTATACAGCTTCAGGATTAAGCTATATATAAAGTGACATACTAAATCAGAACACTTATAGTTCAAGGCAACAGTTTTTCCTCATAGGGCAAAAAATGTTTAGTGTAAAACTATAACAAAAATTGATCTGAACAAAAACTACTTTTTTTTTGAAGCCGTGATTTGTCCACCTCAATGTAGCCTGCTTGATATAAGTATTAACTAGCATAAATTAAAAAAAAAATCTTGACCAGGCTGAAAAAAATAGGCAAGGCAAGTTTATTTGTATAGCTAAATTCAAACAAAAGACAATTCAAAGTGCTCTACAGCTACATAGGATCAAAGGAAGGCAAAATAAAATAAAAATAAAATAATTCCATAAAAAGAAATTCATCACAATAATCAAATTAAATTAAAAGTGAGGAGTGCAGATAAAATACTTTCAGCTGTCATATGCAAAGCTAAGTAGAACTGTTTTCATCTGAGACACACAGCCTCACTGTATTTAGTCCTGACTCTGGGCACCAGCAGTAGAGCCCTCTCTGAAGTTCTCAGAGTCTGAGTTGGTTCATATGGCTCTAACACGTCAGAGATGAACCTGATTATAAAGCTTTAGAGAGATTCTCAAGGTAGCACTTTCTCTGGAGAAAGTATTTTCCATCCACACACTGATCTGTTAGCTGCAGTGACAGAGTGAATCTACAGGCCCATGTACTACTGCTGTGACATGAAGATCTGAGTTTCATCTGCGTGGTAGGACACGTTATAGCTGCGTAGGGCACCTTTTGCGTACTTTCAGCCATTCTAGCCTCGACAGGAGCAATGCATTTAAAACACTTGATGTGAAGGAGCTTAACAGATCTTAATGTTATCTACATTTACTATTGTGGTTCTATTACCGTCCACAAGTGCTCATATCAAAAAGCTCTTTATGAAGTTACATACAGTATGATACATGGAAATGTAATTATAAAAGATAGAGTAAGATAAAATCCTGCTAATTCCTGCTACGAGAATCTACAAGAAAGGTCCTTTGGTTCAGTTCTAGGTCCTTTGTGGTTTTTAAGCTGTCAGCGCCTATTTTCCCCTCTAAACCATCGAGTTTAGTGTTTTCAGGGCTCAACATCCTAAGTGCAAAAATGCCCTTTGTGTCCTTTTTAATGGCCACTGTCACAGGCTCTGTTGAAAATAGATAACTTTTGGAACACCACAACTCCTCACCGTCTCTTCTTCCTCACGTCCTTTCCAAACTCAGAAGGGGCAGGACTTTGTCAACTCCAGTAGTGGACATCCATAGAGAGGATGGACCACACACGTCTTTTTAGGGCTACATTTCCCAGCTCCTGGGCTGCTGCCGCTGACAAATGATTTTTTACAATCATCTTTTCATTTTTTTCTGTGAAATATGTAGAGGATAAAAGCAAATATGAAACTGACTGAGTTTTGAAACTGGCTCAACAGGGAGCAGAAGTACACACTGGGTGACCTGTTGTGACCTAGCAACAACTAGCACCCATGACAGGGGGTTCTGAGTTGATGGTCATAGCCAAAGACCCTATTAATGAACTCCTCCATCTTCCTCAGAGCGTGAAAGTTTCAGAAGGAAAAAAAAAATCCTTTATAAAATTGGATTGATAGACAAAGTTTAGGGTAACAGAGATGTTGAGGTTAGGAGAGCCAAAGATCCAAGCCATATTGGCTTTCTGGAACCACAAGTACTTTATACTTGCTGTAGAGGAGCCACAAGCTAGCAGACGCCAAGCTGTCAAAGCCAAAGAGCTTGGCTAATGCAGTATTTTGCAAATGAGCTGTAGTTGTGATGGAAGCTGACCATAGCTGTTTATTTGTAGTTAAAAGAAGCTACAAGAGTGTGCAGAGTGTCACAGGATTTTAGCTTATTGCCCAGATACTCAATGAGAAATGTGTGTAGTGGGTAACTTCTCCTCAGTATGGCATGCCATCTTATCTGCAGAACAAAAGAGCAAAGAACAATCCCATGAATGAACTGCCAGAGAAATCAAAGCTGATTGGGCTAACAAACAGGATTGGGTGTTATCATGCATAACTTTTAGCCTTTGTTGTTGATTTTTACAGTGATGGACAAAGAACTCAACTCCAGTACTTGAGTCAGAGTACTGATACTTATGGTCAAATCTTACTCAACTACAAGTAAAAGTCCCCTTGGTCAAAATCTTACTCAGGTTAAAGTACTAAAGTACTCACTTTTATAAATACTTAAGTATTCAAAAGTACATGCATTCAAAAACACTTAAGTAAAAGTAAAAAGTACATTTTCTAATGTCAGTACATTGCTGTATTGTTTTCTCATTGCTTTTACAGAACCCTGTAACTCTGAAACCACCTCATGATGAACCGACTTAGATGTAAAACCACTCTGTAAAAACGTCAGCATAAAAATGAAATACAAACAGTAAGGACCGCTATTGTAATTTTTTTTTTTATTCAAATATCCCCACCAAAAAAACAAAAACAGGAGGGCCTTTTTTTCTCCCCTTCTGTGAGGCCCGCAGCGTGTTGCCAATTACATTTTAAAATAGAAAAACACCGACAGCTGATGAGAAGCTATGCTGAACCTAAAAGGAAAAAGTAACGACATGCTTCCTATAAATGTAGTGGAGTAAAAGTCGTAAGTTGACAAAAAATAAACACTTTTTAGCCCCACAGCTTCAAATAAGCTCAGTGCAACACTTAACTGGGATACAAAAAAAGTAATAAAGTCTTTTTTTTTTTTGACTGTAGATGTGACTCTGTGTAACACGGTGAGCCAAAAACTAAAGGGAAAAAAAAATAAAGCTGCTTATTGTCTGTTGGAGCTGCCAGCTGTGGGCCCCTCACACACACCTCTGTACTCCTCTGTCCTGGCAGGCCTTTGATCAGGTAATTGCCCCTTCAGCCCAGGAGTTTGTATCCCCCATATGTCGCTATGGTGACAACCTCTCCAGCATCCATCTGTGTGAGTCCTTTTCAGCCTTTTTAAGATGGACTTATATATCATTAGGCCGCGAGCGATGGAGAAAAAGGGGAGCAAGGTGCCCACAAAAAAAAAAGGCACCACCACTTCACAGCAACCTTTTTATGACGGCTTGTGTTTGGTGATGAATTCCTTTTTTGTCTGTTTGTTCACTGTCCTGCTAAATGCGGAACACTCTCCTTGTCAGTGTCAACCTCTGAATTGTTGAAACACCTTTTTCATGTTGCTGAATAAAGACTGTCTTTGTCCTACAATAACTCCTGAAATCAGCACACACATGTCACGAGAGGATCAGAGAGCAGATGAAGCTTTTAGAGAAATAATGGAATTTGAAGACAGAATGATATGATGGCACCGACTCTAATGCAGGGGATAAGGTAAAGTCCAACTGTGTCCAACCTTTGTAAAAAAAACATAAACCATGATTTGATTTTATTTCAAGTAGCTCTGATTTATTGTTTTCCAGTCTGATAGTATCACATAAAATGTTCTATTTCACTTTGATCCAGGTGTTCAAAGAGGTTCATAAAGATGTTCATTTGGACAGAAATATTCAAACAGACTCTCTGTTTTAATGGCAGCAGCTTTTCATCTAATCTGAATTCTGATGGATTCAGCATCAGTTTTAGAACCATTTCCCCAAAATTCAGCCTAGCATTTTTTGTGTCTTTGCACTGTCCCTGGACATTCTGTGTCCTTACTAATGCTTCCATGAACAGCAGATATTTATGATGACCATCCATTGCACTAAGAGGTCAGTGAGGTTTGGGGGGGTTATAAATTTCTGCTCCACACCCACATTAAAGAAATCCCCCACTTTTGGCAGTTTTTCCAAACAATTTGTGATTTGCTTGGGGGCTGTGTAATACTGAAGAACAGATGTTTATTGCCATCATTTCCATGCAAATCCACTGAAGAGAGCAGCCAAAAATGCTGGTGAACAAACCAGAAGAAGCTCATAATAACATAATTATATGCAAAAAATCAAAGATTTGGGGAGAAGAAAGCAGTGTCGGTTGTTTTTTATTCTCTCTCAGATGTTTAATGGCTCCCTTTCAGTCATATAATGAGATCATATACATAATCATGTTGAGGATAAGAGCTTTAGCTAACTGATGGAAGTGGTTTGGTTCATTAACTTTTACCACTGAAACAGTGTCACAGCATTCAGACATGTTGTGAAGTATGATTGCATTTAAAGTTATGCTGTAACTAACTAATGGCATTTTGCCTTCTCTACACATTGTCGTTACTTCAAGTGCTTTTGGCTATGAAAGTTTGGAAATTATTCAATGCTCTTTATAACTTCTAGTCTTGGATGAGATCACAAATAACAATGAAAATTAACTAAAAGATTCACTTTGAAGTGCTCCTACAGAACTCTGAGTTTGAGCCCATTCCCTGTGGACAAAGTGATAGCTCTTAAATATTTGTTAATTCTCAGCCTGGTCACAGTTTTCCTCCAATCAACACTTGCTTTGAAAATTTACTGTGATTTTTTTTTCTCTTTTTATGCTTTTTTAGGACATAAATAGACATCACTATTAATTTCAGACTTTTTATGAGTCAATTTTGGAGCCCCCTGTAGACAAAGTGGCACCTTATTTTTTTTTTTGGCTGATGTTATCCTGGGCTCGCGGTGAAGAATTTCATGGCAAATAATTTCCATCCTGCTTTCTCGTCTGAATCAAATGTATCATTCATTGAGAATATTTGTAGAATATTTGTAATATAAAATTTAAACACAGGCTGTTCTTGCAGTCGGCTGTTCATCCACTGATCTGACAACTACTTAGTAGCAGTAACACACTTTAAAATCACAGACATTAGAGTGAATTTTAGGCTGTTTAAATTTTAGTAATCCTTTCCTCCCAGGTGCTTTAAGTTATGTTTCTCTATTGACCTCTGATGATAAATGAATGTAATATTTATCATGTAGTCTTTACCCATCTTCATGGGGACCATGACTTTATGGGACTATAATGTGACGTTTAACAGGCCAAGGAATTCAGGCTTTTTTTACATATAGATCCTTAATTGGCATGTGGCCAAGAGAAAACCTATCATATATTAATGATATTTATGTCTATTATGATTATTGTGTTTCCAATGAGAAGTTTGATTCAAAGGAAACAGATTTTCTATGAGAGCAGCTTTAATTCTGCTTTTGGAATTTAGATTTTATATTACAAGAATGAGGTTGCTTTCAGTCAATGTCAATGAATAAATCAGTTATTTTACTGTCTTGAACTCTTGAACTGATGTCCTTTCAACTAACCGCAAGGGCGAGTTCAAACTTGATATAGATAGGCACAAGAAGGCATAGAATCTCTCAGTTAGACCTACTCGTGCTTAAAATTCTCATGGCGTGTTAAGTTTTGATATGTGGTGAGCTTTTACTTCCATTGTTGAGTGATAACTAGTCTTTGTCTGACTATCAAACACAACAATTTCTAATTTCTTCTTTTTGAGTTATAAACAGAATTTTACCAAAGTTTTTAGTTTATTTATTATGGTCTATATTGCCAAACATTATTATTATTATTATTATTATTATTATTATTATTATTATTATTATTATTATTATTATTATTATTATTCCTTAAATTTACTTAATTTACTCCCCACTATGTAAACATTTAGATAAACGACAAAACGGAATACTGCAGCTAGAATCACAACTTCAGGAAGTTAAAGAAAAGTATCTCTTTATTGAACATTGCAGAACAGGATGAAGAACACGGAGCTTCAACGGTCACAGCTTTATCTACCACCACACACATGATTCTCAATACTGATGCCCATGGTGATGTTCGACAGTTTTTGATCGTTCAGTTTTTGATTTTTTCAGTCTTTACATCTATTTGTAGCAGAAACATCTTTTTGTGCCATTCTTAAAGGCTGGTGCCCTCCCTCCACCAATCACGGTCTGCAAAAATGACACTTTATTATTTTCTTAAAGGCGCTCTGAAAGTCTTTATTGAAATATGCGTAAATGATGGGGTTGAGTAAAGAGTTGGAGTAACCCAGCCAGTTTATGACATCTTCCAGCGCGCGGGGCATGTAGCACGACTCCTGACAGAAAGGCATGACCAGGGCAACGATAAAGAAAGGCAGCCAGCACAGGATAAAGGTGCCCATAATGATGCCCAGAGTCTTCACCGTCTTTCGCTCTCGTGCAAGCGCAATCTTTCTCTTCGCTTCGGTCGCCTTCTCGTGTCTGTTCTCAAACAATGGTGCGGAGTTCGGGGTGCTGGGCAGCGGCAGGTTTCCTTTGTAGTTGCTGTGCACCTCGATGATCTCAAGGGACTCGCCATCCTCCGCATGCTTCACCGCGCCGTTGACACTCGGCAGTGGCCGGGGCTCCACGCTTCTTTTCCAGGTCTTGCCCTGAGCATCTCCATGATTCTTTTTATGAAACAGGGCAGGGGATAACGCCAAACAAGAGTCAGTAACTTTCTTTTTTTCTGTTTTACGCACAGTCCTCCTGATACGGAACCTAGCCGCTTTGAATATCCGCCCGTATAAAACCAGCATCAGAGTCAGCGGGATGTAGAAAGCCCCGAATGTGGAGTATATCGTGTACCAGGGGTCCTGTCTGATCTTGCACTGTTTGGGGTTTGCTCTGTCCTCTGCCATGCTGCTTGGTTGGTGGGAGCGCATGATCAACATGGGCGGCACAGAGATGGAAAATCCCACAAGCCAGGTGACACTGATGAGGACGGCTGCTCTCCTCGGCGTCCTCTTCTTCATGTAGTCTATAGGCTCAGTTATCGCCCAGTATCTGTCCAGGGCGATGGCGCAGAGGTGCAGAATGGATGAAGTGCAGCACAACACATCCAGAGAGATGAAGATGTCACACGGAATCTGACCGAGAGTCCACCGGTTTAAAACCTGATAGAGCGCCGCCATAGGTAGCACCAGCACCGACACCATCAGGTCTGTGACAGCCAGAGAACCGATCAGGTAATTTGCCACATTCTGAAGAGAGCGCTCCAAGGCGATGGCCGCGACCACGCACGCGTTCCCAAAGATTGCGCACAGGATGAGCGCGCTGAGTAGGAAGGATGTGACCACCTGGTAACTTAGCTTCACCTCCTCTTCTCCTTCAGGTAGTGTTGAGTTTGAAAAGTTCTGAAACAAAAACCAATCTGTCGTGTTGTTCGTGCCGTCCATTGTCGGTAGAAAAGTTTCAGAGCTTCTGTCACTTTGTGGAGAGCCTGGTGCGCATCACACTGCCGCACCTGGAGGAGCGCATAGTGGACAGTAAGAGTGTGAGCAGCACAGAAGGAGTCTGAACTGCAAGTGTCGGCTGTTGAGGGGGAATGATGCCGCGTATTTATACCCGTGATGGAAAATGCGTCATTTGTCAGTGAGGATCTAACTGAGTCTGGCTGTTTGTCTCAGATTAGTCGGCAGCTGAGGCGATAAAGATAAATACACATAAAGAACCCATTTTCTCTGCTGTAACGCTCTTAGAATTGCAAGTTAAATCCGCTTTTCTTTAGATTTTAAGTGGATTTCTCCAATTCGGTGAGAAGAAAAGTTGTTGTTTTTTCCTTTTAAAGCAGCATATCCTCACTGCGAAAATCTTTTTAGGATAGTGAACTGACCTGCTCTGTGATCTGTTTCGCAAGAGACTGAGATTGCGTTTAATTAAAACTTTTTTTTATAATAATATTATAATAATAACGAATTTGATAAAATAGTTCAATTATTGCTGATATAGCCTACTTTAAATGATAATTTAAAAAAAAATATTCTAATTTTTTCCAATCTTGGGTATTGACGCGGTGTTGTGTTTTCATTTTTGTTTACTTCTTCTTTACATAGTTTTGTCTCTCTTGCGGCTTCAATGAAGACTTCGTTTCGAAATGAATTACAGCGAGAGTGTTACTCTATAGCATTCAGCAGACTGACCATGCTCCGAGGAAAGGTTTAAAGTATAGGAGTAAGTATCTACTCAGGTGGTTGCTCAAAACCTAACTATTAACTCAAGAATTTTCTAATTTGAGACGTTAATTGTCTGCTTTTAGCAACATGGACAACGCTCTGGGTCCCTTGGGTGTGGTACTGCCACCTGGCGTAAGTCTGCTTTATTTTCTAAACAGGCTGACAAAGACGTGTATCATCTGCTTTGTTATCAAACCGAACTCCAGTCGGTTTGGAAAAAAAAAAAAACAATAAAATGAAGAAAAATAATAATAATAATAATAATAATAATAATAATAATAATAATAATAATAATAATAATAAATAAAATAAAATGAATAATAACAATAATAATAATAATAATAATAATAATAATAATAATAATAATAAAGAAATAATATAAAGATTTTATCAAAAAGTTCAACTGTTTTCTACAAACAAATGATCACTGTGCTTAATTTTGTTCTTCTTCCTTGGCAAAGTGCGGATCAGTTAACTGGGGCCTCTGTCTACATGTAAACTATGAACACGATGTACTTTTGCTTTATTTTCATTGTTATAAAAGAGGTTAACACTGAGAACTTCTCTAGGCTACCAACTAAAAAACTTTATTATGGTAAAACCTGGCCTAAAATGAAACAATACAGCTGAATTAACAAGAAATAGGTTTCTTCAGTCGTTCTTTTACATTTTTGTCTTCAACAGGTATGCATGGTTGATCATAGACTGCACATTCAGGTCGGGCCATACATTACACAGATGTGTCAACAATTTTAGACTACTACTTTGCTGAAATATGATTCAATGGGCTGGAGGCGGTTTTAACTATTGAATATTTCATCTTACATTTTTGTATTGCATTCTTTGTGTTGATTTTATTTTATTTTATTTTAATTTCTTCATTTTTCTTTTGTCACCTTAAACTATCCTGATCTGAGGCTACAGTCTATGGTCCTGATACAGCTGCAGATATATCCGTAGTTTTTTATTTTATTTTTTATTTTATATATATTTTTTCTTATTACAATTTTATGAAACGTAAACGTATGACCTCATTTTCTTATTTTATTTATTTATTTTTCCTTTAAAATAAATCACAGGGCACTTTTGTGCTATTAGACTTGCCGTAGTTGTCCTGTCCTGTGACGTCACGGCTTGATAGACTGAAACGGCTGCTCTAACTTTCTTGTATTTGTGCTCAAGATTTCAGCATCGGCACAACTCCGGCAGTCTTCCGAGCTACCAGGTAGGCTGGTGCTCAACAGAAATACTCTTTTCTTATGAATGTCGTTCCCTGAGATCGTTTTATCTCTGCAAAGTCTCTGACAGAGAGCCTGTTTTCTTCTTCTTCTATCAACGTGTTAGCTATGTTATATTGTTGACAGTGTACTGAACATGCTCACCTGACAGACATGTTCATTTGGAGCCGTTTCAGTGAAATGAAGTAAATGAGCTATTAATGTCTGATGGTCGAGTATTAGTGTGTGGCTCTATACCTGCGTGTCAACTAGCTTTGGATTAGGTTGTTTAAGCCGTTTGATACGGTCCGTGTACTGCACTTTTTCACCTATTCGTGCAGGGATGAGTTGTCACAAATCAAACCGCTTAATGATGCCACGGTACACTGTTATGTAAAGACAGTCATGTCTTTCATCCTACAGTTAGCACTGACACCATGCCCATGCCCCCCGTGGTGTGGTGTGGTGAAACCCAGGTCAGTATCTCTGGTATTAAAGAGCCAGGCCTTGTCAGCCGATATCTACCTCCCCCATTTATGCTCCTGTTTTGACTGAACTGGAGCAAATACCCTCAGCAGCTTTACAAGATCTTATTTGACGTTTGAGACAAACAGGTTAACCAAGTCAAATTTATATGTGTTTGCTTTACAGAGAGATGGCACGCAGGAACAATAATAACAGTACTATGACAATGTCAGGAGCCAAGGATTAAAGAGAGTCACATTGTAGCTCAAAGATGACTTTATTCATCATTATGATGATCTATTAGACAGAATAATATAATAACTTTCACCTGTTCATGAAGTCTTAAATTTGCTATGACAGTGTCTTCTTAAACAGCCCTATTCATAAGTTTGAGACTGTGAGGAGTAGGTGTTGCAAATCTTATCACATTCAGGTGATACTGTCGTAAATAACATGTTTGAACTGTTTCTGCTGATATACTGCACATGAAATTGGTTTGACAGTATTTGCACAGTTTGACACTTATCTGTGCGTACAGCACTCTAGACTGGGTCACAGGACCTCTCGATAGAGGAGGTGGTAAAACCAAAAGTAGGACATCCTGTACAAAACAGTTCAGCACACTGTACTGATACACTTGATGTTTGTTTGTTTGCATTCAGTCAACAAGGTATTTCTTCTCTCTGAACTCTAAATAGGGTCACTCTAAAAATACTTACATCTATATAATGAGGCCCTACAGGGAACAGCATCTGGTTACTTTATAAATACAGTGCATTAGTAGCTCCCTGCATGGCTCCTCCTGTAACCAGCTTACTGTGAGTTTTTACTGTTAAAGTCCCATTTGTGTCGACTCGGACAGGATGTCAGTGCAGATTTGTTGTCAGCTGCATGACTTGACTGTTGTCTTCTCCAACAGCAGGTGTATGAATTGGCGTCACAGTCGGAAGAGAGAGAGTCATGCTCCGGTGCAGGAAATGTCGGAGGGGCATTATTGACTCAACATGTCTGTTAATGGTTGGTGGAATTTTATTTTGTGTGTGTGTGTGTGTGTTTGTGTAAAGCAGTTACGTATCATGTGTCTTTTAAAACACATTATTATTTTCACTAAAAGAGATTTTAACAACAAAGAATGTGTATTAATCTTTACATACTTTAACACGTACAGGTACATTGTAGGCTGCTTTGTTAAAAAATACTGAATAAAAAAATATTTCTTCCAATGTTAATCAATAAAAGGTTACAGCTGATTCTCTGCGTAATGCTTAACAGTGCTCTCAGTATGGAAAGCAACGAACAAAGTCACGATTATTTATTTCTCAAAGCAGTGCCTCCTGTGTTGTAAACTCAGTTTATAAACTGTCAAATCATAACTGTGTGTCTTCAAAGTGATTTCAGCTCATCAGGGTTTAGAGTTTGTGATGCAGTCCCTAAAACACATCTGATCCTCACGGTCTGTTTTGAACTTTCCTCGTTGTTTTTGTGTGTTTATGTTGTAGCAAGTGGAGGACACAGATGAAAGCTCAGCAGCTGCCTGCAGTATTTGGCATGTGAACATTGACACGCTGCCAGAGTGGATCCTGTCCTTGGTTAACCAGGTAAACGTGTGACCTCAAGGATGTGAGAATTTGTTTACCCTGCTGCTGATAGAAAATAAGTTATTTCTTTTATTTTGAAAAGGTTTTTATTTTTCTTTCTTTCTATCTGCAAAAGGCGACACTGTCATATTAATCATGTTTTTTATAAAAAAAAATTGTAAAAAACATTTTTAATACACAAAAATGTTAATAACAGTTTTCAAACATTTTATGGTAAATGTGTTTATCAGCACTCCCCTTTCATTATTAATGTACTGTTTGTCCTGTTGATGTTGATGCTGTGTCAGTAATTCTACAGATTTAGTACCAACCAATAATACACCTTTGAAATTTGCAGAATAGCTTGAATAGTTCTTCAAATACCTTAGAAATTGTGAAGGGAGGTTTTCACAGGCCTGCAGCCCTGTCTGTGTAACTCAGTGGTTTTCAAAGTGGGGGCCGCCAGGGAGCACAAGGGGGCCTCAGGAAATTGGAGGAAAGGGTCATCAAATTATTTTTGTTTTTCTATTTAGTTATTCTTTTTATATAACCATTTTTCCTGAGTGTGCAACATGTAAACTGATCTAATCTTCAGATTCTTAAGTTTCTGATTGTACTTAACCACACCTCGTGTGACAGTTCCAATTTGGCCATGACGATGTCGTCATCTGTGTCAACTGGTGGTTTGCACCTGTTATCAAACTGCTAGCTAGCAAAATGGAAAGGTTTTTGACAGGAAAAAGACTGAAGGAGCAGTCTAACAGCCCTGCTGTGGAGGATTCTGCTGCAGAAAAACCCTAAGAGGCCAACTAAAATTGGAAAATAAGAGGCAGCATTCATTAAGTATGGCTTCACGGCCATAGAGAAAAAGGACCATCATTGCCCGAAATGCATCCTATGTCTGGAAACCCTCTCAAACAAGAGTTTAAAATCTTCAAACTTCAGCGTCACTTGATACAAAAACACCCGGCAGAGACTGAAAAAACAGTAGACATCTTTAGACTTCTTTCTTTATACGTAAAGAAGAGCATTTGGTCAGGTAATCTGCTGCATTCACTCAGCAAGCTACCTTGCCCAGGCGGGCCCTGAAAGCATCATTTTTAGCCTCATAACACGCATAAAAAAAAAATTAAAAAATCTGTTGGTTCATAAGGGGGTCCCCGGCCAGAAGCTAATGCTGTTTGGGGGGCCTTGGCATGGTAAAGTTTGGGAACACCTGGTCTAACTCACACACACACATGCTTACACACATGCTTACACACATACAGATACAAATACACTTCCACGCTAAGAAACTTAATTATTAATATATGTTATGTATTCTTTGGTATGTAGTCTATGAGTTGGGAAATGAGTTAAGGGAATTTCCCGGGGTGCTGTAACTTATTTGGATTTTTGATCAGCCAATCAACTTCATCATCATCATATTCACTCTTTTTCTGTTAATAATGTTTTCCATCATTACATCTTTATCAATAGAGTTCTTTAAGTTATGGTATGTGAAGGAGGGGAGTGTTTACCAGTGTGTTTTCTTTCTTTGAGTGTGTGGGTAATCAGTGGCACCTGTGAGGGAAGTCTAAAGGGGCTGGGATTGCAGAAGGTGTGTGGACCTCCCCAGGGCTAGAACCTGGGGACGGGAGTCGGGAAGATGTCTCCATGAGGAGCTCTTCTTTTAGTGATCTTTGGCTTGCTGTAATGCCTGTTTGAGTAATAAAATCTTTAAAATTTGCTACACTATGGTCTGGAACATTCGTCATGAAAAGCGCAGTGTGACAAGTGGTGGCAGTGGTTTTGGGAACGGCGGTGCGCAACAGACAAAACACACAAACACACAAACACAATGGAGCCCAAGGATGGGAACATGCTGCCAGTGACGGACCCGGGAACAAAAACACTGAGGGCCATCTAAAAGAATATCAAAATAATGCCATTTAAAGAAACATTTATCATGACAAATTGTCAGGTTTTTTTAAGATATGTTTCTTTTTCTTTCCTGTGTAACATTGAACTATCTTATTGGAGTTTTCAACAACAGACATACAAGTTAATCAATAAAAATGTGTCACTACGGGCATATGATAAGCATTACTTTCTACATTAAGTGTACTTTACTGTACTTACAGGAAGATATTAATCGGTTACCTTATGAGAATAAAAGAAATGATAGTTGCAGCTCCATGTTCAGTCATACAATTCACAAGAGTGTAGTTGATGTGTACTGTTCTAATAAAGGTCTCCCTTTTAGGCCCAGTGGACTGTTGGGAAACTAAACTGCCAACACTGCTCAGCTCGTTTGGGGGGCTTCAACTTCATTAACCGCATTGACTGTCCTTGTGGTCTGGATGCCACTGTTCACTTCAACAAAAGCCGTGTGGATCAGGATCACAAAAGCTGCGTTCTCATCGTCCAGCCGAGGAGGATGAGGCCTGAGAGGGGACAGGCTGGTCTGATGACTGATGACTCACAGAGCAGGGAGCAGAGACCTGTATCCAGCTGGACTGCACTAGATGGCTCACAGCAGAAGTGTGTTGCTGCGGCCTCTGACCCTCCATCAGGCAGTGAACACAACCAGTCCTTCTCTTTCAGTCCTCTGAACTGCATCTCCCACAGGAGACGGTGCAGTGTGGAGGAGGATGCTGCCATCAGGTCGTCATGTTTTTGTCCTGCCGGCCCTTTACACAAGTCAGCTGTAGAGATGACGAGTGCACAGGCGGATGAGTCATCTCGGTCACCTGTTGCTCCTCCCATAAGTCCACAGTTTGACTCTGATGGTGAAACCTCAGTCAACACAATCACATGCCATTCATTCGTCTCTGGAAGGACGTGGTCACCTCTGGCTCAGCAGCTGCTGCAAACTGTGGAGGATGTTGAGTCTTCTCCTGAGACCACAGACGTCCACGGGGAGGTTTCTGACTCAGCCCTGTTTTTCAGAGGGAGATCAATCTCTGACAGTGTGGCAGACCAAGACCAGGACCAAGACCAAGTGATGGTTAGTCCCAGTTACTGCCAGTAAATGAAAAATAGTACTATATATATATTTATATTCTTTTATTTATCTCCCAGTTTTCTTATTATCTGGTGAAGCTAATATATCAGCTGTCTACAAGCCTCTTTAAGCACTTACAAATACCCTATTCTGCATAACTTTGGTCTGCAAGGCTAATAACCAAGACGTTTCCCTGAATCACTTTTCAATTATGCTTTACTAATGAAATATTACTAACATCCAGTGCACAACTATGCATGCTTAAAGGAACTAGTTCGTGGTAGATATGCGTGAAGTGTTATTTTCATGGAGTTTGACAAGATTTCTGGTTGCCATTTCAGCCTCAAGCTTTCACAGCCTCGTTGGGTTCAAACAGACTGAGCAAGAGAGAGAAAAACCGCCTCAAGAGTGCGCGGAGGAAACAGAGGAGGAGGGAGCGATGGCTGCATAATCAGCAGGAGCAGGTGAGATGCTTGAAGGCTGCGTTCAACGCTGGGTATGTGTGCAGGGATTAAATACTGATGCTCTTCAGATAAG
Organism: Labroides dimidiatus; assembly: GCA_030710495.1. Classification (NCBI taxonomy): domain Eukaryota; kingdom Metazoa; phylum Chordata; class Actinopteri; order Labriformes; family Labridae; genus Labroides; species Labroides dimidiatus. The sequence goes on from CM061157.1 coordinate 8,615,793, forward strand.
TGTGATCAGATGGTGTTTTTGTATGTATATTTGTATTTTTACATATTTGCACAGGTTAATTTGAAGTTAAAAGGAATGCTGAATGATTATGTCGTATTGTGATTTAGTGAATAAAGGTCATTGTTAAAGGTTTGTGTGTTTCCAGGCTGAGGATGTGAGTGCTTCACTGTTGGACAGTGAAGAGGAGGAGAGAGAGAGCCTCACCTGCGCCGTGTGTCTTGACATTTACTTCAGCCCTTATAGCTGTCAGCCCTGCGGTCACGTCTTCTGTGAGCCGTGTCTCCGTACAATTGCCAAGAACCAACCGGCTTACACGCCCTGCCCGCTCTGCCGCACACTCATCTCACAAACCACCTTCAGCAAAGGTAAAACGTTTAATTGAGGGAGAGTGTTTATGTTTTGTACATTAATGTGATATTAAAAGGAATATAGGTGAGAATACGTAAAATAAATGAACTCCTTTAATTACTCATCAACTCACATAACTGTTGTATCAGTGTGTAAATATTAATTATGATGATTTAACTGCTGTGATCACTTGAATTCAAATTAAGAAAACCTTTGATTCAACTTGAACTAAAGCAGTCACATACATAAAGTATAATTAAATAATACCTGTTTAAATTTTTTGCAATAATACAAAGCAATTAAGATCAGCGAGCTGATGAGAGACAGGAAACCTTTGAAACAGAGGTGGAATCACACAGTCAAGCCTGTAACAAAAGGGGCGTTGGGTCAGTGGTTGTTACACAGCTCTGGAAAAGAAATAAGAGACTGTTACAATAATGTGTTTTTACTCTGTTTTTTCTGTTTGTAGGTTTGTGTTTGATCAAAATTAGACATTTCTCCTCACTTCCAGTTAAATTAAGACAATTTTGGTCTTTTTTTCTGATAAAAACACAGATGAAAACTTGCAAAGAGAAGCAGTATTCATCAGGCCTGACTCTTAAAAAGAACAAAAAAGTCTAAATTAATAAACAGTTTGCTTGTTTTTTGACTCAGGAAGAGTTTAGAAATGAATCAACCCAAACCAAAGTTCCTTACAGGAGCTTATTAGTCACTAAAATCAATGTCTCTGTTCCTCAGAGCTCAACGAAACGGCAAAAAACTTTTTTCCAAAAGTCTACTACGCCCGTAAGCAGAATTTCCAGAGTGCTCCTTGTGCAAAGTGGCAGCTGCCCTGCTGTCGCAAACGCTTTCGGACCTTTTGGGGTAAGACATGGTTTGACTCTGCTGTAATCTATTCCACATTAGTCTGTAAAGCAGCTGCAGTGATTCTGGTTTGACAGAGAAGTGTTTGGATTATTGAGTCATTGCCAGCACACTGATATAGAAGAGAGGTGATCAAGTCTATTACCTGGTATTAGTCTCAGTGATATGAAAAGAGAGCTGCCTGGTGTCTGACCTCATTCTTATCCTTATCTCCTGACCTGACACCTCTGAAGTTCTCAAGAAAACTGCTTTTCTAAATGTGAGTTCAACATTAGCCGTTACATTTACAGCATCGGAGGGTTAGCACAAAGTCAGGTCACTTGATATGAATTATGGCGCCAAAAACATGTTTTTCATCATCGGTCATTGTTGAAGAAAAATCCTGAAGAAAACTGCTGTGGACTTTGTGTTCTCGGTTAGGCTTTTAATGTTTAACCTCGACTGTAAAACTGAACAGAAAATGTTTTCTTAGTTTTGTAGTTTGTCCTACTTTAGAGTCAAAGACAATCCAACTGAGATCTTTAGAATTGGTGTTCAAGCAACATGGTCCGCTTTAGGTTTCCACAGTTTTCAAACAAAGTGCACAGAGGTAGAATAGACTTTGTGTGCCTAAACAAATTTACATGTTGCACATAGGTCACGACATAAAATTGCCTTGAAATTCAGTTTCTACTTTTGTCTGTACAACTCTAGAAGACCGGAGACATGCAGGGATGGCAGGGAGACGCTGGCATTTTGTCCATGGAGGTTTCACTCTGGGTGCTTTGGACCTCACGGACATGCGCGGCTGGCTCTTCGACATCGGCCTGGTCATCGTCTACATCCACTCAGTCAACTGGATCCTGTTCCTGCTACTCCTCAGTTTCCTCACGTATTACTTCTTTTTTTAAAGACTGTGAAGAGTTTTATGTGCAGAGTTTGAAGTGCAGGTTTCTCTGTCTTTTATTTTCTCTGACAAGTTTTGTTGTGCGTTTGTGGTTTAACCAGTAGGACCTGTTGTTTCAGGAGCAGGGATCTAAAAAGTTACAGTTTGAAACCTGTCAAAAAGTTAAATCATAGGAGTTTATCACAAACAAACTGGTAAAATACTTGAAAAGAATCATGCAAGCCTCTTTCTGGTCATTGTTCAGCCATAATATTATGACCACCTGTGCAAACAAATGCATCCCATTACAGCTGCTCTACCATGAATTCCACTTTTACAAAACTTCTACATGTTAGTCTTTTAGACACAGTCAAACTGATGAGGATTTATTGTTGAGGCCACAGACGGTTTTGGTCCTGCACAAGAGGAACTGATATTGAGAGCTGATCTAGTATTTTTGCCTCTCACTGAAATGACTGTGAGGGCTATCCATTTGAAGTGGACTGCAGTGACACCTTTTGGCTGGAATGATGCGCACACTGTCGTGATGACATAAATCTTAAGAAGGCGTGTTTGTTTTGAAGCAAATGAAGGGAGAACGGATCTTCTTTTTAACACTAATTTCTGTTCAAGACAACTTTTTACCAAATACAATGTGACAAGGTGAGGTATTTATCAACAGTTGCATTTAACACAAATCACAGCCCAGCGCTCTGAGATGTATCCGTTGGCTAATGTTACACGTTAGCCAATCTTTGTTATGTCCTGCCATTGCTCATCTACCAATCAGAGCTAACGTAACCTCACTCTTCATTTTATTGACAGACTCTCAAGTTTGATCAGATCACTGCAGAATAACTGCTGCATGTGGGTTGGAATGAACATCACCACAAACAGCTTAGCCTGTGTTTTAGCCTTTCGCTCGTACTGTATCACTCTCCTGTTCAGCTTTCTTTTGCTCTTCTGTCCTTTTTCTTAATGCCAGTTCAGCTCCAGTGTCCAACATTACGACACAATTAATCCAAGAAATAGTTTTCAGTAAGGAAAAACACAGATCTCTTTTCTCACTACTGAACTTCATCCAGCAGCGTGGTGTTGTCAGAGACTTCAACCTGCTGTCAATCAATTCAGTCCTGTCCAACTCGATCGGGAAGCTAAGAAATAGCATTAAGAAATAACTTATATTGGTGCTGATAATCTCATTTTAGTTTGTATATTATGATCAGGCATATTATGTAGAAGTGAGTGTTAGAAAGTCCTCACAGTCCCTTTAACATACAGGAGGAGAGTAGATTATCGGGACATGGTAGTCATAACGTTATGGCTAATAGGTGTGTATTATTAAGTGATGAAACACTTTTTGAAAGATAACCGAATGTGTGCAATTTCATTATCTTTTTGCAAACAATTTAATAGATCCTCCAGTCTTGCTTAGGGGACCTTTAATTATATGAAAGCAATGATGCACCCTGAGGTGTCTTGTAATAGTGAGCAATACTTCTTTCAGATATATGATACTGCCTGAAGCAGAGTGGCCATGCTTTCTTTCTTTAAATGTCATACTCGGGCCATTATGAAAAAAAAAAAAAAAGTTAAGGGGCCGTTTGGTAGCTGCGGATAGTTGGTTTGCTCTTTGAACAGAAAAATAGTGAGACTGATATCTACTCTGAGGGTTAAGTAAGTGCTCGACCCAGGAGATGAAACTAGCCTACCGAGGCTGGAAGCAAGGCTGGGGAATGAATCTGACATCATCTAAAGTTAAATCAATAAACTGATAAATAAACCTGAGGCTCATAAACCATAATTCTGTACCTCACTGCCATTTATTAGAAACGTAAATTAACTTTAAAGTGACTGACAGAGCTTCCAGGTGGGATCGTATTTTTACATTGTCCTAAGAGAACAGCAGAGCCTGACGTCATAAATGAATTTAACCTGCATAATTCAGGAGTTTTTGTCAATTTGTTTTGTTAAGTGAAAATATAAAAAGAAAAAAAACAAGTAAGATTTAAGTTCCAAAAAAAAGAAAGAAAAGAAAAAGAATCCCATGGGAAACTCTTAGGAGATCTTTTTTATTTCTGTACCTACATGCTGGTTTATTTCCAAAGTTAAGGAACGATCAGGAATGAAATAAGACTGCTACAGTGTGAAATTCTATCATAACAGAATATGTTTTAAAAAATGGATGAAATATCCATATTAGTATGGTGCCTTTGTTTAGTCTGTGCCTTCTGCCAACAAGTATGAAACCAGTATCAAAATGTTTTGGTTTTTTTTACTTCCTGGCAAAGAAAAAGTTGATTTACAAAGAGCCCGGAGGAAGTTAAAATAATCAAAAACTTTTAATTAAAAGAAATAATTGTTTTCTTTTTGGAAGTTCAAGCATTTCAAATATTATTCAGTATAATTCAAATATAAATTAATTAAATGTTTGAATGACTCATAAAATGTGATGTGTTGTGTTCTCTTTGGTGTTGGGTAAAGACTTATATATTTATACAGACTCAGTCCCACATTTAACTGCTCCAGTTCCAACATCACCTTCTGCATTTCAGTCAGCAAAGTACCTCTAAGTCTCGAAAACTATGCGCAGAGAAATCAAAGCATTGATCACTCAATTTAAGCCTCATTTTTAAACAAATAGCCTTAAGTAGCTACAAGCTAGCTTTGCACCTTATACAGTCTGGTTGCACACAGTCTTTTATGCAAACTGTCAAAGGTGGGTTATACACAACTGCTGGAGTGATGATAAAATAAGAAGCCAGTGTGCAAACAGATCATTTTCTTTTAAGCTTTAAGTAAGCTTGTTTATGTTCTTATTTTATTTTTTTGTACTCAGAAGCTGTATAGTAACAGGAATTGTTGAGTAAAGAGTGTGGGATAGTTAAACTTAGCACAGATGTGCTCATCGCAACACAGGTGACCTAAAGCATCAGAATGTTTAAGTTTTCCTCCCCCCTTCACTGAAATTACGCTCGGCCTTGTTCGATTTCTTCAAGGTTTTGTGAAACTTCATTTCTTTTTTGGAGAGAAAAAAAGAAAAACATCCACTCCTTACAACAAAATACAGTTGCTCCAAGTTTTTATTATCATTATTATTATTATTATTATTATTATTATTATTATTATTATTATTATTATTATTATTATTGTTATTATTATTGTTATTATTGTTGTTGTTGTTATTGGTGTTGTTATTATTATTATTATTATTATTATTATTATTATTATTATTATTATTATTATTATTATTATTATTATTATTTGCGCTTCACCATTTCACTGCTCATTTGAAGGGTTTTGATAGGGAGGAGAGTTGAAGGCGCAATGACAGTTTGTTTTTCAGTTAGTCTGCCCTCTAGTGTCTCAAAGGATGAATGCAGTTTGGAGAAAAGGTGTGGAAAAAGCTCAATCACTGACAGCGGAAGCTCTTCAGCGCTGTAAATCTGAAACAGTAATCACGCAGCGCTAAGTGTACAGGAATATTAAATAAGGCTGTTAAATCAGCAGTCATGCGGTAAATAACGTATCATTGTGTTTTAATGAGGTTATGTTGTGCTGTAGTGGCTGCAGTTATTTTCCTGACCACCGCTGCTCCTAAACAGTTAATTAACAGTCGGTGGGTGACGATTTGTTTTGCTGTTGGCTCCGTCTGAATCCTCCTCACACGTGAGCGCGCGGCGGAAGACAGAGGAGCCTCCCTCTCGGCCTTCAGGAGGGGCTGAAGGTGACTCTCCTCTCAGCTGGGATGCACTGGGAGCTCCTTGGGGTCCGTCCGACCCGCTTTACGGTCCTGCTCCGGGATTAACGACACAATCTTGCTTTTAGCAGATCTTTGTGACATTACTGCTTCCAAACGGCTCATTTAGTGTTTTCACTGAAGGACATCATCTTTCGCCTTATCTACGTCTGGCTTCGGTGTTGAGTTTGCATGCATGTGTTCTGCACCGTACGGGCGAAAAAAGCGCCCCAGATCTGCAGGGATCATTTTCCCTGTCGGTAAAGTGGCGCAGACGGAGCTGGAGCGCAGAGAGAGCACGGAAGGCGTCGTGGACGGCAGCAGGATGGTGAGTACTGACAGAGCCAATTTAATCTGATACTGACGGACAAGAGGTCCGGCTCTGTTTGCAGCTCTGCACCAAAGGACTAATTTTTATGCTTTGCAGGTGCTGCAACCTCGCAGAAAAGGCAGAATTGATTAATATCCTCTAATATTATATTTTATTGAATGCATGCATTCCTGTTTCCTGTTGTTTCGCCCGCAGACTGTGCAGGAATTCAACAACCTTGTAGCCCTGTACCGCGAGCAGGTCATATCGGTGGGAGAAATCTCAGTAGACTGTCCCTCACTGCGGGCTCAGATGCATCACACACGGACCAAAGGATGCTCCATGGCCCGGGCTGCACACCAGGACCTCGCCGTCATCTCTGTTTCAGGGTATGCACGAAACAAAGACTGATTTCTTCTCTCTTAAAGGAACAGGTTTGGGCTGCATCAGGCAGCATTTCTGATTTCCTTCATCGATTCCAACCATCCTGTAACCTTGTGAGGTTTTTTTTAGCATCTTTTTCTGATGTGATATTGGCACTGGTGTCCAAAACAAGCACTAAGGGTTTCAGTTATGCTCTTTGGTGCTCTTCTCAACTAGCCTGCCTGATATTGGACTAATGAGGCTCAAACTGGTTTAAGAAGGGAAAAACAGCTGATTACAGATAAGGACAATGAGCCCACCCTGTGTCTTTACTGAGGAAACTCAAATGTACCTGGATACGGTTCTTTCAAAGAAGTTTTAGTGAGAAATACCAAATGTAGTTTGCTTATTAATACGCAACAGATATTTCTTTATGCTTTACTCATCTTTCAAAGGGCGCTGGCTGCTGGAAATATTAGAGTTTGATTATAAAGACACAAACACAACAAAACAAACAATAAATTAATTAACAAAGGATATGGATGCACATTATTGGATTGTTGCTGGTAGCTGATATGCCATTGCAGTTGCTACCTTGTTTTGACTGATTCCAGTACCAGTGCTAATCAATATCTATATCAATACCAATATACAGTGTATGAACACCAGGTCTCACCTATTACTCTTATGGCAGCCTATTCATTTGAGAACAGAAATACAACAAGGCAACATTCAGTCCAACATCTAGAAATATGATCCCTGCTGTATGTCTTTGCTTTGTTGACCGACTGAAGTTTTGCCTGCAGACAGATTCTCACACACGCTTTTCACTCTAACTTTTCAGAAACTCTTGGTGCTGCTCAGTTCTTGAGAATCTGGTGGTTTTAAAAAGGGTTGTCTCGCTCCTCTTCACATCACTTGCTCAGCACAGGCATCTCAAATACGTATTTAAACGTGTTTCCAACACTTCAAAATAATTCTGTGCAGCTCGTCAGTGTGCAAATTTCACATTTACCAACACTATAATAAAGTCTAAAGGCTTTATAGGCTGATGCTGATATTGTGCAGATAGTGTTGTGCAGCTCTTAGCCTACTTTGCTCACAAAGTGTCAAAACAAACAGTTTGGATTTTTATAAATTAAATTTTTATTCAGAAAACACTGGTGAGAAATTAGAAATTAAAAAAACAATACCCTGTTGTTATTATTGTTGGATACTGGCTTTTTAAAGTGTATCATCATAAGAAAAAAAAAAGCCTTGACAAGGTTTCCATCAGCTTGTTTTGTTAAACGTGTAGCAGTGTGTTTGTGTATCATTGTCAGGCTGTGTTATTGATTCTCTCTCCTGTTCTTTATTTCACTCTCTCCTTTCATCCTATCTCTGCCCTTCTCCTTTTCTTCTTTTTTTTTTCTTCTGCAGTCCAGAGGACGGAGAGATCCACCCTGAGATCTGTCGGCTCTTCATCCAGCTGCAGTGCTGTCTGGAGATGTTCATAACAGAGATGCTGAAATCCATGTGCCTGCTGGGGGTGCTGCAGCTGCACAGAAAAAGTACCAACACTCAATAAGCGCACAAGAAAAAATAATCACCCATGCTACTTGATAGCACATTTATTACTCTTATGACCTCTTTCAAAAGAACTGTTTCATTTTTCATCACATTGAAAACCATCTGTGCTGTATGTAAATAAATGACCACAATGAAAACTCTGGGAATTGTCATTCGTCCCATAGTTTTTATTTATTTATTTATTTATTTATTTATTTATTTATTTATTTATTTATTTACCAGCATTTGTTAATGTTTTATTGGCTCCCGAAATTAAAGGAGGGGAGGTATCATTTCTAATAAATGTATGGAGGCTTACAGATGACAAGTTTTTCATCTTTTGAAGAGTTATATTAATGAATCAGCAAACTTGCATTTATGACACCTTGTAAAGAGAGAGAGCTTCATTTATTTTTCCTTTTTTTAATATTAAGTGAAAGGGGTGTTTTGAATTAATCTGAGCTGTCATTGTTGGTATCTGTTGTCTCTGTTTGGGCCTGAAGGAACAGACTCGGAGCCAAAGCTGGACTTTAGGATTGATGAAAGCTCTGATGTCCCCATCCTGGAGGACCGGTCCTCCTCCCCCATCGACTTCCTGCAGGAGCAGTGGCTGGTTGGAACTGATATTGAAAATATAGAAAGGTACACCTGCTGCTTCTGCCTTTTTCCCAGTAATTCAGTCTTACACTGTAATGATGACCATCGACTGATTTGTTTTGTTGTCGTTAAAAAATGAATCACTCAAACTACAAGAGTCCGTTTGCCTATCCTCCTCTTCACAGAGATATGCGAGAGATGCGAAACCTCCTCAGCAAACTCAGGGACACGATGCCGTTGCCGCTGAAAAACCAAGGTACCAACTGTTGGTGATTCAGTTCACAACATCATTAACTGAACCGTTTAGAAACAGTTTACATCTATGACTACTTTCATGATGATACGCCGGCTGATGTTGGACATCTCTGAGGCAGAACAAAGTTTCTACTCTGATGGCTTTGCTGCTTTGCTCAAACATGAGCACACAAACTTAAAGTTTCTTATTAGCCCAGACTGTAAAACTTGTACGCACGTAGATATCTTTGCTAGCCCCATATTTGCTGATAATTCTAACCCCAAGAAAGAACCATTAACTTTTCTTCACAAAGTGCCAAATTGCAGAAAAATTAAAAATAAAATAAAAAAAAAGTAATTTTTATTATTTTGAAAAATGTTATAAAACCGTTTTATACTTTCAGAAATTTCCCTATAGAGTAGAAACATCAGTGATTTGAGTTGAAGCAGCACAGGGAAGTGCTGGAGGGACATCTGAGACTTTGGACAGAATCATCTGGAATGTCTTTATTTCATGTTGGTAAAAAGAAAAATGAACAGATTTTGTCTTTATGTTGGAAATGTGTTGTTGTGAATGTGTTGACATGTTTACACTTATTTTTTTTTTTACATTATGTTTTTGTTCCAGATGACAGCAGCTTGCTGAACCTGACTCCACACCCACTGATCCGACAGAGGAAGAGACGCTTCCCTGGACTCTGCTGCATGGTGTCTGGCTGAGTCTGAAGGTTAACACACTGCATTAAACTCTAAAAGGGAAGGACACTCACTGAAGTCTATTTTTTATGTAAATTTTTAAAAAAGGAATCCATTGATGTAAGTTTATTCTTTATTTAGCTGCAAAAGTTTCATCATCCTATCAAGAATTGTAAACCTGTATATCAGTAACTTGTTTCTCCACATCTTTGCAGTTTTTCCTCCTTTTTGTCTTTGCTGTATTTTGCCTCCTTATCTCTCTGCTTTGTGCCACTTTATGTAATCAAAGAGTATAAAACTGTAAATATCCCAGCTATGCACTGGCATTTTTAGTTTGAAACTGTGTCACTGTTCTCGCGTCACTCCATTTCGAACGTTTCACAGTGTGAGATTTTTCACCCCTGACAACCTCTGGGTGTGTTTTCATCTGGACCTTATCCAGTAGAAGCTCTTGCCAGATGAGCCTCTACTCACCTGTTTGGTCTGACTCCTCATAGACGAAGCAATTCATCCGCACTATTACTAACATGAAACAAAAACGATAGTCTTTTTCTATAGAAATTATTTTTGAAGCATTTAGATGTGCAAATGTAAAAACTCTATTACAGATGAACTGAAGCTGTCGCACAAGTTTTGTGAAAGTTTTGTCTTTTGATCATCCTAAACAGATTTCCAGCTTTTCTGCTTTCACTTAAATAATAACAATGAATCATAATGTTATTGGTTACAGTCTGTACAATAATCAGCTTTGAATAACATGTTTGACTAACAGTTATGATAAAACTGGGTCCTGAAGTTCGTATTACATTAAGTTCTCATACGCCTCAAAGATAGACTGCTGAATTGTGTCTAAATTAGCTCTACATAGAGCCATAAATACACAAATCAAACATGTATCAGTTTTCACAGAAAGATGATTTTTTTCTAGCTTCTAGATTCAGTTTTCTTCCTCAAGGACTCAGCAGATGTTCGACTCAAAATAAGCCGCACCAACAGAAAAAGGAACTGTAACACACTCATTCGCTAGAGCCATCTCCCACTGAATGTAAGTGTAACATTATCTGTAAATTGGTGTTGGTGAAGATATTTGTTTTCTCGGTGTAACACAAAGTGGTGATGTCTAGTTTACTAAATAATTTGTACAGGCATGTATTTAATTCTGAATGAGTCGTGTAGTCGGTGTGTCCTGAGTTGTAGAGAATCCACAGCTACGCCTTTGTACAGATAGGCTATTTTATAACATGAATAAAATTTTATACAAAAAAAAGATTTTGCTTGTCCTTGACTTACACTTTGCAACATGAATAATAATAAATTTTCCACATTGTAAGAGCATAAAGTATAAACTGTCACAATATTCTAAGAATAAAGTCATAATAAATTCTTAGTTATTGGTTAACGGTTGTATTAATAGGAGACTGACTATCAGAAGATCAGCCAGCTGCCTACACCAGGTCATGTTACATTATACCGTAGGTTTCACAGAGGATGAAGAAGTTAAACTTTTGATACATATGTGCAACAACTCCGAGACTGAGGACCTCGTCTCTTTTGTGTCTGAGGAAATAGCTACAAGGCTATACAACATGCAGGCTTAACGATGACTAAAACTAGTACTTTATTCTCGTGAATGTTTATTGTTTAAATAAAATGTCACATAAGATTCTTATAACATTACAATTTTGGCCCTAGCCAAACTCAAAACAGTTTTTGGTTCAGATATTTTATTTACAAGATCATGAATTTATTAGAGTTTTCCCTTCAAATATAAGATGCAATAATAATTCTTTGAAGATAAGTCAAACAAAGTTCACATCTAGAACACTTGATTTTCCTTTCAGTGGAAACTTAACAGGAAGTTTTGCATGAGAAATGTATCATAAAAACCTCAGAATTTAGGTCACAGAAAACTAAATCTTGACAGCAAGCAAGAAAAATATTTTGAAAGTTAGTCAATAATTATTCAAATAAAACAAGTGTTGAACAAAAGGAATACAAGGCCTCAGTATTGTTTACGTTTCATGTAGTTTAACAGATCATTGGTCATATGGTGATTATCACTGAGCTGTTATCTTTTGTCAGATTTGCAAAACGATTTCCAGGTGGAAACAAAACCCAGCTGATCAATAACTCAGTGAACCTCCTACAAAAATCAATGCACTGCAGTTATGAATCAGTCTGTATGCAGTCTTTTGATCCAGTATCAGTCACTTTTAACCTCCAGACCTATCTCCGAACCGTAGTTGGGAGAGCTGACTTATTTTGGCTATTTTTGGCTCGTTGCTGGTAACCGGCGTCTAAGAGTCCAGGCCAAATGAGGGAGAGAAGGAAGACGAAGCAGTGCTTTCTTGTGCAAAGAGCAATACACTTCACTTATGTGGGCTGGAATGCTATCTGGACACTGCTAATAACTCAACTGTACTGCCTTCGTAACTTGGTGCTCCATAACCACATGCACACAGATGGTCTCTCTCTCTTGTCTCCTTGACTTGTTGTAAGTCAGCAGGAGAAAGGATAAACTTTATTTTAGTCAACTGTCGTAACTGGGCAAAGGAGACTTTGCATCATTTTGGTCACCTGGGTGTCAAAGTCAGAAGCAAAAGTAAGTCACTTCACAAACATTACAAGAAGGAGCACTCACTCTACAGGACACATGACTCACACGGCTGAAAATTCACCTCTATTTATTTGGCACTGCAGCAGCCCACTTCTCTGGGCAAAGCAAGCTGGAGTACCAAGCCACAAAAACCAAGCTGGCAGTGCCACTTCTGAACAACTTTCCCTTCCTCATTATGTCAAAATGATCCGTACAAACTAGCACACTGAACACTCCAGTGCTTTGTAAGACTCAACCCTTCCCAGACGCAGCCTTCCCTGAAACTCATCCAATTTCAAGATGCAGGGGAGGCAGAAATCAAGCTTGTGAGAGTAAAGACTGGTAGCTTCCAGTATTTTGCAGATAAGTGGAGTACAAGCAACTAGAAAAGAGTTTCAACAGAAAAACTTTCAGCTGTTAAAATCAGCTTGTTGTACAGTGTGTGCAAAATATCATTTCTTTAAAGAATTATTTTTAGTGTTGGGCTGTTTGTGCAAGATCTTTCATTTTTGTCATTTTTGATGCCATGCTTTTTTAATCTCATTAGCACATTAGGGCTCAGAGTGCTTTCTGAAATAATTCCTTGGAAGGAACCTCAGTTAGGCCCATTTGCTTCAAAAGCTAATGGTTACACCATCAAAGCTCCTGTGAGGAGCTTTCCATTAGTCGATTTTGACCACCCTTTGGACAAAGTGATATGTCTGCTGATCGGAACAGCTGGGTTGGAAAGTGAGTGTCCTGTAGAAGAAGGTTGTAGAGGGTTTGTAGCGAAACCAACCATCTCACAACTGGAAAAACTGGAAGTGCATGGACTGAATTTTGAGAAGGAAGGTAAAGAAAATGTCAGACAAAGCAATCAGAAGAAGTTATCTTATTCTGTTGGTTACTGGATATTAATGGTGAGTGGATCTGGATGAGCAGAAATAATATAAATTGGGGGCCAAAACAATAATGACAGAAAACATCTCTCCTGATGCCTGCTCCTTTTTCTCTTCCTTTTTTTCCACCAGCAACCAGAGCATACAGCCTGGCCTCACGGGATGAGTTTAGCCTAAACCGGCCCTTCAGTGGGTCAGCTAAGAGCCATGTGAAAATACAGGAAGTAACAGTGTTGTCTCTACCTGGAGCTTGCATTTGCGTAGCCTGGGACTGTTGAACATGGCAGTACTGATTGGGTTAGGTTGTTAACTGAGGTTTGAGAGCTGCTCTGGGATGTCAAAGCTAATTCTTGAGCCTCTCAGTCTTTAAAAAAAATTGTCCATGTCTATTAACTCAGTGGCATCAGGAGTTGTGATGTGTACTTGGAGAAGCGCCTTGATGACTGCACTACAAAATTCCTGGACACAGTTAAACAGTGCTCAGGTCTACTCCAAAAAATGGTTGATGGTCCTATATTCAGTGCTGGTTGCCACTTTCCAGATGACAGTTACGACCTGCTTTCAGACTGGGACACACGAGCGGTAATTTGTGTAATAGAATGACTCCCTGCACACATGGAAGTTTTGCACAGCTATAGTAATGCAGTGATATAATATTGCACTCAAGTCTATGTCCCTCTTTGCAGGAGAACTAGACAGGTGGACATCTGTCAGTGTATTTACATGCAGTTTCAGAAATCAGACTATGAGCTTAGTCAGCGCAAGATTGGGCTGTTGAAATGCATGTAAACAGCTCAGCCGGGCTGAACACGGACTCAGCATAGCTCGTTTGACACACCTAGACAACACAGTTACAATCAAGCTGCGGTTGGACTTGGCGGGTCTCGGTAATCCTCAGCGTTCAGCCGGATGAGGAAGTAGGTGACCATGATATATAGGGTTGCAACACTCATACAGTCTGTGGCTCCAATACAACAAACACACACCATGATACAGACAAAAATAAAAACATGAAGAGCTACAGCTGCATCCATCTCAGCCATCACTGTTAGAATGTTGTTTTCTCTTCAGGTGAACTGAAACTAGTTCGATATGTATGCAGCTTTGCTCATCAAAAAAGGACACAGCGCCACCTATCAAAGTGGAATGAGACGTTCTAAGCCAGAAGTCTGATTATCTTTACTGTAGGTATCCACCTGTTTTTTCAGAAGCAGATGGGGGTTGACTTCCAAGCTAGCTCAAAACAACTCGCTTGAAATCATTAACGTTAGACAGGGCTCAGTGCAAACTTTATTTTAAAACATCCGCACTTTAACTCCGCCTCCAATTTTATTCATTTTGTTGCTTTCTTGCTTTAAAAAGCCGGTTATTAGAGCAAGTTTGACAGCTAGGCTAACTTCATCAACTTTGTGGTCTCCATGGCCACGTAAACAAAACATTCAACCGGAAGAGCAAAACCGGCAATTGCAATGAACTATGGGTAGTCAGGAAAAAGGTGGACATGCAGACAAGACTAGACTCCCCCACTGTGGCTTTAAAATCGAGCTATGACCTTAGCCGGGTTGCTGCGTGCATGTAAACGTACTGTGTAATGTACGAGACTACTGTTAAATCGCACTGAAGCCCACTGCCTCTGAATCTGAGATAATGGATTCATGATGTTCATGAGTTACAAGCAAAAACGAAAACAGAGAAAACAGCTTGAAGCATTCCACTTCACTGCCAATGAATTAAAAAATGAATGAAAGTTCAGTTTATTAAAATACATAATGAGAAAATAAAAAGTTGTCCATGGTGTTCTAAATGTTTGAGCTACACCTGTATGTGACAGAATTCATCAGGTAGAAGAAATCAGACCACACAGCCCATCCTGACTAAATGCTGTTTACAGGAATATAATTTACGCTGATGGGATGTACAAGTTTGCAGGATGGTACAGGGTTACAAGATATGATATCTGTTAGGTCTGTAATAACAAACTCTCCCTTCATAGTTCAGCCAAAACTCAAGAATTCAACAGCGCGGGCTGATAAGAAGATTTCGTTGACTTTCGTTTTTGCTTCTGCTCCAAGTTCCTTACATTTTTTTTTCATTAATTCTAATCAGTTAAAACCCCCAAACAATGAAAATGATCATAAACATCATATGGAACCCGTTCCTGGAGACAGACACATTTCACCTTTACTTGTTTGTGTTAAAATTAAGACTCGAGTTTTTGCTCACCAAATGAAGTAATATTCAGTTCAACAGCTGCAAAAATCAGTCGGTTTGTAATCACACATTTGTTGCAGATGGCTGAATTCACTTATGTACCACAATGACTGCTTGTATTAAGTGCTTGATGGTGCAAAATAACTGGTGACAGTATGGAGAGAAAGTAAACTCTCTCTCCCTCATTATCTTTAAAGTGTCAAGTCTCAGAACATCTGGTTTACGTCTCTGCAGCTGGGAAACTCCACAGCTCTGTTCTTCCCGTAAAGCTGAGGGAGAGCAGGGAGAGCTCTGTTGTGTAAGACCATTTTTGGCTGCTATGTTTTCTTTATAATATTGAGAAAAAGTTGTTTGTATTTTTTTAAGATTAGGAAACAGATTGGGCAACTTGAATGGAACAAAAAAATGCAATGAGTTTCCTTCGGGGGAGAAAACACAGGAGGAGGTTTTAAATAGCTGCTGCTGAGAGAGACTCACATCTCAGAGGTGATCCAGCTCTGCCTGCAGCACAGAGTGAGAGGGAGGCTCCTGAATAATAAGAATAATAATAATAAACAAACTAGAGTTAAACAAAGAAGCTACATCACTGTATGCTGAAGACGACAGCAGTTCACGTGGTGAGTTTTGTATCTTTATTTGGTTTGCTGACTGAAAATGAATTATTGATTTTAAAAAATCCCACTTGACCTTAAAATATAACTGCATTTATATTTAAAAAATACACAGAGACGTAACCTGAGTATGCCTTTATGAAATATTTTGTATGCATTGCATATGTACATGGTCCTGATGTAAGATTTGTTCTATTGCATCATATTTTAAGGAAGATAGTTTGATCAGTCCTTTGAAATCTTTATAAATGTGTGATGCTTTCAAGTTTTGCAGCATTATGAAGACTCAAATTTGTTCTGTATGGTCTTTCATCACAAGGTTATCATGTTTAACATGTAGAATACAGCTATTTTTCATGCTATTGAACTAACCATTCAGGTATCAATTGTATAATCTAAATATTAATAGGATTAAAAAAAACAAACACTAAACACATTCTAAATGCATAACAGGGAAACAGCAATAAACTCATTCAGTGATGTATTTATGTAACAGGAACACAGTCTTCAGAGGTGAAACCACTTTCATTCTTTGATGGCTCCCTCCAGCTGGGTGGTCTTGCTGCTGCATTTCCTCAGCTGCATTTCAGGTGGGCTGGCCTGTTTCTGTGACAGGTACCCCTGGGGGTCCTGGTCTGCCTGCTCCAGAACCTGCAATTATGGAGTTCAGCACAGATACAGGTGAGCTGATGCAGACTAATAGACTTCTGGGATTTAACTAACTAACTAACTAACTAACTAACTAACTAACTAACTAACTAACTAACTAACTAACTAAATAAATAAATAAATAAATAAATAAATAAATAAATACAATTGATGAATCAAATATTCCCCAGAAATTCAGAAAATCATTACAGAAATATCAAAATCACAATTTCTGTTTTTGTGTTCACAGTCAGTGTTGCAAAATACAAATGTGAAAAGTTCAACTGGATCCTCACATTTCTTGATATAAATTACTTGTGTAAAATGTTAGTTTGTCCGCTGCTCATGTCATTTGAGTCAGGGTCAAAGTCAGTCAAGCCGGTTTCCGTTTTATGTGTTGTTTTATATATTATTATTATTATTATTATTATTATTATTATTATTATTATTATTATTATTATTATTATTATTATTATTATTTAATACCGTGGTTTTCTTTTTCTTTTCTCTCTTATGTCTGTCATCAGGTCTTGCACTGCCTTTTTCAAAGTTTGGAAAATGAAATGAAAATTGGATCACAAAAAAAGATACTAAAAGTTGCTGTTTACATACTGTGATTTTCATTGTTTTTTTGTTTTTTTTTGGTAGGACTTTTCAGTACGATGAATATTTCTGGAAGAGCAGCTGCCATCAGCTGTGCCAGCGACAGGACACGAGAGCTTGTAATGAGCACGCCTGTGCAATAAACTGCCTCCTCACAGAGTTCGGCTCCTGGTCTGACTGCTCACCCTGCGCCAAGAAACAGGCAAGAACGACACAAATCATCTGCAAAATTCTGACATATCCAACATTGCTCCTCAGGGCACTCTGAGTGTGTATAAACTCACTTCATGTTTTGTTCTCATGTGTTGTTCCACTCAGTTTCGGACACGGTCTGTTGCGAGGCCTTCACAGTTTGGTGGATCAGCCTGCAGCGTGGAGCTGACAGAGGAGAGGCCATGCTATCCCTCCAGAGAGTGCAAGTTACCACCCATCGACTGCAGAGACGACTTTAAGTGTGACAATGGTAAGAAGGGCTTTTAAATCACTGATGGTCTTTGGAGGAAAGGAAAAACGACCTGTGCAACAATCTAAATTATTCTATTTTATTCTTCTACAGTCACAAGAAAAGGAAACAAAATAGTCTTTCAGTGACCGGCTCTTTCCTTAGGAGTCTGATCTGCTGTCAGAGCACACGTTTACACAAATAAAGAAACACAAACATGATCTTATCTGGGAAACCTCCTTTCTGCTGCAGGTCGCTGCATCAACTCGACACTGACATGCAACAGACAGAACGACTGCGGGGATAACTCAGATGAGAGAGATTGCGTCGACTACAAGATTGTGTGTCCTGCAGAGAAGCGAGTGGCCCCCGGGGCAGACCTGGTGGGAAACGGGTAAGCAGAGGTCAAAAGGTCACCGCCAAGTTTGCAACTCCAGTTTAAGTGTGAGCCAGACCGTACTCACTTTAATGTCACATAGCTTTCAGAAATCTCTCTGCAATTCTGTTAATTGATTTTTATGTCTCTGTTTTTAGATATATTTATACTTTTATGAATGAGCCGATACTGGAGTTTTAAGGCAGATACACGACAATACAAAATAAAAGTCTAAAAAATGTCTTTATTTTATTTTATTATTTTATTTATTTCTGTTAAGGTTTGATGCTATGGCAGAAGAGCCGAGAGGAGCAGTGCTGGACAACATGTTTATGGGAGGAACTTGCATCATCAAGAGGCCTCGCAGCACCACTCTCATACACAGGGTTCCTCACAACTTTGAAAACCTGAACATCAAGGTAAAATCAGCATCATTTTGGGCATTTAATGGCATCACCGTAAGTGATGCAAGCCAGATTTTTTCAGAGATTCAAAGTGACAACAGTGGCAAAAATGTTAACAGAAATCTGATGTAATGTGAAGGCAAAGCACAGAAAAACAAGACAGAAAGAAGCAAAAGTGAAAGTTAGAAAGTTAGTTTTTTTTAATCCTTCCAACATGCAGAGTATAAAATGGAATGACCCTTTTTGAGGTTGAGTTTTAGAGTTGTTACAAACTGAGCTTGAAATGTGTTTTTGGCTGTGCAGGCTGCAGTTGTTGAAGACTTCAGCACAGAGCCCAAGCCTATCAACGCAGAGGTCATCGACTTCAAGTCCTCATCTTCATCACAGAGCAGCCAAGGAAGTGAAAACTTTTTCTTCTTCCCCATTTTTTACTTCAGCTCAGGATCTATGTCTCGGAGCAGCTCCAAGAGAGACGCTTATGAAGCGTCAAAGAAAAAGGTGAGGGGCTGAAACACATGGATGACACATTTCCTCCTGTTGTACAAAAGTGGAGCCAAAATAACTCCATGATGTCTCTCAGCTGCATGAAGACCATCAAAGGGTTAATTAGACTGATTTACTGCTGCTAAGCTGTGCTGACCCGAGCACACTTTAAAGCTACCGATAAAGTCACAGAGTGACTTCAGATCATGAAATAGATTGTTGTGACTGCTGGATTCAGATGATAAGTACTTAGAGGGACGGCCACTAATATTCAGAAAAAGTTATTTGAAGCATTTTAATCCATGTTGCATCTGTTAAGATGGAAAGTGAGGCTGTGTGGCCTAAACTGCAGCCAGTCAGTAGAGGGAGCTTTAAGTCTTTGGCTTCATTTGTGGAGAGGAGTCATGTCGTCCACCTTAATACACAGATTATGAGCTGAAACAGCATAAACACAGACACAGAAATGTAGAAGAATACCTCTTAGGCTCTTCAGTTACCTTTCATCATCCTGTAATCCACTAACCAACCTTTAAACAAGGTAAACCAGATTAAAGGTCCTGACCCTGCAGGTTGAGCACTCACGCACACATGCAGACACAGTATATAGTCACCTGAACAAACTGTCAAGCAGCGATGCTTTCTCTCTTTCTCCCTTCATATTTCTCGCTCCATCCTTTGTGATTTCTTCTCTAGGACTCTAAGTTTATCAGAGTGGACCAGGTTCTGCCCGTGTCCACATTTAAGGTGAGGGACAAAAAGGACCTCGTCCTGTCACTGCCTTTCCTCCAGTTCCTCCATGCTCTCCCTCTTCTGTACAACTACGCCCTCTACAGGGAGATCTTCCAGCGCTTTGGGACACACTACTACAGCTCAGGGGTCCTGGGAGGCCACTATGACCTTTTGTACCAGTACAGCCGAGAGGAGCTCCAGAGTTCAGGTAACAGCATTTACTGATCAACATGCAATGGTCTCACATGTCTGAACAGTTAATTATGAAAACAGGACTTTAGAAATCTGCAAAAGAAGAAATAAGTTTAAATTTTCTATTGAAGAATTTCATCACAGCCCACCAGGGGGCCTCAACCTACTGTTTTGTATTTACTGGCTGTAAAATATCTGAAAACCCTGAAATTCCTTTGATGATCCTTTTTTTTATCTGTGTGAAGAAGTTAATGTCATGCAGGTTAGGTATGAAGGCAGCAGTGACACGGTTTTCTTTGCCATCACGTTCTGGTAATTTGCATTTCTGACTATATGAATGTTTATTTACATGGGACTAGAATTTGAAGTGTCATACGAGCGCCCTCTGCTGGACAAAGTTGAGTTTGTTTTGCTGTTGTCTAATTGAATAATTCATTAGAGCCTAAAGCAAATGCTTACACCTCAGTCACAAAGTAAAAACTTGCAATCCGATCAAATTTAGCAGTTTTTTAGACTCACGGTGTAAAACTTGAGGATTTGGTTTTACACAGTAGAATCTCAAAGGTTTGGTTCTGGTTCTGGTTTGAGCCCAGTTGGGTTAAAATACGGTTGCTTGCAGCTGTTCTTTAATGGAACAGCAAACTAAGAATTAAAATACATTTGCCTTCATCATTCAGAGAGCAACATGTGTGTGGACAGTGCTCTTGATTCTGCGCTATTTTGTTCTCTACTCGCCCACTATCAGGCGAGACAGAAGAGCACTTCAGTGGCTGCCTGAGCCGAGAGCTCGGCTGGACTTGCATCCTCTACAGTGAATACAGCAGTGTGACCCGATGCTCAGACAACAGGATGACTCAGAAGTATCAAGGTTGCTGATTTTGTTTCTTTTGTCAGGCACTGATTTTATTATCAACACGTTGTTTCCTTTATTTTATTAATACAGTCATCATTGAATCATTTGTTTGTTTCAGGCTCATATGTTCAGTCATCAGAGAAGTCTTTCTCCATGGTGAAAGGAGGTCGGACCAGAGAGGCAGCAGCTCTGGCCTGGGAGAGGCAGGGACCCACTCCAGATAAAACATCATACAAAAACTGGGCCAAATCTGTGCTCGACAACCCAGCTGTGATTGAATATAAGGTTAAATCAAACACCACATATGTCCAGAAATAAAAGTAATAAATGGCAAAATCGCTGATGATGTGTCTTTGCATGTGTGTGTCCAGCTGCTTCCCATTGTGGACCTGGTCCGAGGGATCCCATGTGCCGTAACGAAGAGGATGCACCTGAGGAAAGCCCTGCTGCAGTACCTGGAGGAGTTTGATATCTGCAAGTGTGCCCCCTGTCCAAACAACGCCAGACCAGTTCTCTCTGGCACAGAGTGCAAGTGTGTTTGTCAAACCGGCACACTTGGTGAAAACTGTGAGAGAAGAGCTCCTGATTACACTCCAGGTAAAGCAGGGCTGCAGAATAACAGTGTACGTGTGATTATGAAGCTGGAAACTGGAAAATCTGCTGCTGCTGAATGTTGAATCAAAAGAATATTATGTGTAGAATTAGAGGATGGTAATAAAGGGTTTGCTGGCTCACAGTGGGTCCTGGGAAAATGGACAGCTTTCATCTCTCTGAGGGTCTCTGATCTCTGAATTATTTAAAATGAAAAATACATTCTGAAGGATTTTGGGAACGAAAACCAGTTTACCATTAACTTTAGAAACTTTGGCACTTTTTCTAGGAGGTTGTGACCAATAAACCCATAATTATTAGTGTTAATCATAATGAATTTTATTAACAGAAACCCAACATCAAGACAATCAGAATCAGAATCAGAATGGCCTTTATTGTCATTATACAGAATGTACAACGAGATTGGAGAGCTTCTCCTTTCAGTGCAATAGGTGCTTAAGTTAAAAATAGTATACAAAAAAAAAGAGGGAAAAAAAGATTTAACAAGTAGCAAGGAGATACTTTTAAATACAAAAGATATATACAAGAGGAAGTGTAGCCTTGTGCACAGCACGATTGAGGCTCAGTGTACAATATGAGGTAGATATTTTAGTGCAGGTGTGGATGGTATATACGAATGGGCAACTGTCACAAATAGTTGTATTGCACATGAAGTTGTTAAATAAATATAAGTGTAAAAACTAGAAAGTAGCAGCAACTGCAGTGGCAGTGATATAAATATTGCACATTTGGCATCATGCTAATGATGCTAATGACCGGAGTCGTTGTAAATCAGTCAAGATAAGAAGTCTGATCTCATCTTAACCCACCATGAGTACAGACCTTTACAGCATTCAGCAAGTTACAATGGAGAGGAAAAACTTCCCTTAACAGACAGAACCAGACTCATGTTAGACAGACATCTGAGAGAGAGACTGTGATGGAACTTCAACCGGTAAATGATTCCAGAGAGGAGGAGCCTGATAACTAAAGGCTCGACCTCCCAGACTACTTTTAGAGACCCTAGGTAATCTCTTAATGGCCCGATGCCATTAAGAGATTCATAAGTTAGAGGAGGAATTTTAAATTCTAGACTGTATAGGTAGCCAGTGTAGAGACGCAAACACTGGGGAGATATGCTTCCTCCTCCTGGTCCCAGTCAGAACCAAATTCAGCCTCAAACTGTCAGGTGTTGCTTATAAATTTATCTCTATGACTTTGGCTGTCAGGATGTGGATACCAGAGTATTTAATCCATTAATGTTTGGTTAAGGTCATACTTTTTCATGTTGTGTTGTGTGTATTTTCCACAGGGGGGGTGGACGGCTACTGGAGCTGCTGGGGGCCATGGAGCAACTGTGTTTCTACACTGAAGAGACATCGAACCAGGAGGTGTGATAACCCGGCACCCCTGGGAGGAGGAAAAGCCTGCACAGGTCCAGACAGACAAGAGGAGGAGTGTTTCATCTCCATCTTTGAAAAGTAAGAATAACTGTTTTTCCTTTAACAGCGGTGGTGGTAAAAAGTATCCACCACTGATCTGCAGAAAGGAGACTCTGAAGTGAGAGACTTTTTATGACCTATTTTTTGTGTTCAGAAAGGAGACCTGTGACAATGATGACGATTTCACCGAGGGCTGGAAAGATGAGCTGCCTCCTGGTGTGGAGGGCTGTCTGAGGCCGAAGAGGCCCGAAAACAGCTTCCTCAGGGTAAAGACTAGCTCTGCTGCATGTTGGGACTCAAAGTACATCACTGAGGCTTCTCAAACATTAAAATGTGCCAACCTGGCACAAAGATTGTGATGGAAAAAGAAAAACATCAAAATCATCAAGATTCACACTAGTTAAGAGGTAATATTGATTTAACATTAATGTTACATTTTTACTCATGTTTGCAAATTAATTAATGATAGTGATGTAATAAAAGCTCCTTCAAGATAATTAGCCAGAAACAGGACATATAAACCTGTTTGACTTTACTATAAACTGACCAAATTTATAAATTTGACTGGAACTCAACATGATAAAGGTTATTATAAGAGGAGGCTATAAAGTGCTTTGACAGGATCCCAGCTGATTTATATTTGTACTCTTTTCATGGTCTTGTATGTATTAATTTTCTCTTCTTCCAGAAAGCAAAGCAGTATTATAACTTTGGAGAGGACGAGGAGTTCCAGTGCTTCAGTGGGTTTGAACTGGAGGGTTTTCAGTACATCGACTGTCTTCCTGATGGGACGTGGAGTCAACCGAAAGGAAGATGCATCAGTGAGTTTCTTCAGAGTCAGAGAAGTCAGAGGGAGTAATCTGGTAACCATTTCCTTCAGTATCCGTTGAATCTTTAACTCTCTTTCAGGGAAACGCTGCCTTCCTCCTGAAATCCCTGAATTCATGATGCTGTTCCCCAACAAAGACGAGTACATAGTTGGGGAATCTGTAGGTCTGAACTGTAATGAGTCAGGCCTGATTCCGGTGCCATCAGACTTCTACCACTGCAGCAGCACTCTCACCTGGGAGCCCTCTCCGCCTGCTGACCTTCGCTGCATCCCTCTTGGTACAGTGCAGTCATCTACAGTCTCATGGTCAGAAAACAGGTGTATACAGCACAGAACTACATCTCTGAAAAGGTCTCAACAGACTTAATGAGAACAAACACTTTGATACATTTATTATTTTCTCTATTTAGAACATTTTGGGGCTTTCAGAAACAAAATTATATTTCATTACTTGATGATTTAGTTCACATTAAGCAGCAGATAAAAAAAAACACCTTCAACACCTTCAAGTCTTCTAAGCTGTCACATGTCATGTCTGTTTGAACCAAGCTACAATCAGTGATGGAAAGTGAAGTCGTTTAGGAAGTGCAAAGAACCCCACTTCCTTTAGGTGCTACAGGTGTTGAGTGCAAAAAATGGAAGAATTCTGAAATGCCTGACAACGGACAAACATTTTACATCCTGGTACAAAAAACCCCCAAAACAAAACAATAAAAAAAACATTTGTTGTGTGAAAAACTCAACACCTGTAGCACCTAAAGGAAGTGGGGTCCTTTGCACTTCCTAAATGACTTCACTTTCCATCACTGTTTATAGTTTGGTTCAAACAGACATGACATGTAACAGCTTGGAAGACTCGAAGGTGTTGGAGCCAGTTACTCTGTTTAGTCCATCTTTTTTTATCTGCTGCTTAATTTGAACTAAATCACCCAGTAATAAAATATTACTTTGTTTCTGAAAGCTCCAAAATGTTCTAAATAGAGAAAATAATAAATGTATCAAAGTGCTTGTTCTCATTAAGTCTGTTGAGACCTTTTCAGAGATGTAGTTTTGTATAAGAGATGACTTATAACTCACCTATTTTAATTGCAGTTTGTGCCTTCTTTTTTCCTTTTTACCCAAGCCTTTCAAAAAGTCCAAAAAGTCTGTATTTTTTCAGATATGGCTCCAAAATGAGGCAGTAAGTCTACCTCAGTTTTGGTTTGTATTTAAAAAGTTGACTGCTTGAGTTCTAAGTTTTTGGGTCAAGGTTTTAATGACTGTTTGGATGAATGTAGCGCTCAAACCAGACATGATGTCATCTACAGTCCTCATGTTCTGCAGCAGTAACTACTCTGTACAGTAGGGGTCAATGTCAGTCTAAGAAAGGAAGTAGTCAATGTAGTAGACGGTGTACGGTGGTGCAGGGTGTATCCCATCTCCAGCCTGAATGAATGAATGAATGAATGCTTGGGAGGACAAACTGTTAAAAGGGCTTAATTAGTTCTTTGATTAAATCTCCAAGCAACAGCAACACTTCTAAAAACAATGCTCTGCCTTTGTAGTTGATTTTACGTCAAGAAAAAATGATTATCTGTTCACAATAGCCCTTTGAAAAGGTTGAAGTGAGCTTCTTCTTAGAGCTAGTTTCAGAAAAATATGCAAATATTAATCATGCTTCCTTCAGCTTTTTATTCTAAACTTCAGAACTGTTTATCTCTAAAACAGAAGATAACGTCAACCCAAATACAGCTTCTTTGTTATGAACAATGTTCTACAGTCATCGTGTCTTTGTTTCTGTTAACAGATGAAGTATTTGTCCCCGATGATCAGTGTGGTCCAGGACAGAAACGACAAAACTCTCAGTGTGTCTGTGTTGAACGTGAGAGCTGCTTGTAAGTTTTTATTTAATATTTTATCAGTAATCTCTCAAGTGAATCAGTTTTTTGAAACTTAATAACTGAAGCTCTTATTAACATATTAAGCTTCTTTCTTTGTGGCTTTTTATCTCATTTATTATTATTTTTCAACAGCAGACTAAAGTCTGTGTTTGTGTTTCCAGAGCACAAGCAGAGAGTATTTGTGTCCTAAATGTGAACCTTGATGTCACCGTGCCGATGTCCCTATGCTCCTTCCACGCTGGCCGCTGCCATGGTGATCCACTCTTCTTCGTCGGTGAAGGTTCATGTGATGAAGTGAATCCAACTACACTGGACTGGGTCAGGTTCAGAGCCAAAATGTCCACCAAGAGCTCTGTTCATCAGCCCTGCAATCTGGACACCTGTTACGACTGGGAGTCCTGCTCAGGTGAGTTTATCTGTCATGTTATTTCTAAATTCAGCCCAATTTAATGCATTAAATGTGCAGTTATATTTTTATGAATTTTATTGCATATTACTTTAATTGTCAAACTTTCAGAAAACTATATTTACTCTTGAAGACATAATTTTTTTACTCTATATTATTTATAAATATGTCCTCTATGGCTTCATTGTTATACTTATAATGTACACATTACTGAGTATTAAATATTTGTTACTCATGTCTGTCCTCAGCATCCAAGAAGTGTGAGTGTAAGTTTGCTCATGAATGTCCGAGGAACGGAGAGCACGTGTTCTGTGTGAAACTGACCAGGACCCAGAGTACTCGCAGCTTGGATGTCTGCAAGATGGCAGCCTTAAAATGTAAAAATCATTCATTTGAGATTGTGAATGAGGGTCCATGTGAGTCTGGATGATCCTCCTGAAGCTTTTCAGGGTGTCACACTCAAAGTCTGTCCTTTTTGCAAAAACAGGAAGTCATCAGTATTTTCAAATGCAGATGAATTATACTTCTAATTAACTGTAAAAGTACTTTTTTTGCTGTGATTGTACCAATGATGGATGCTTAATAAATAAAATTTCAAAATATTTCATAGCTAGTGAGTGAAAAAGGAGGACTACAGATCTTACTGGGTTATATTCTTGTGTTGGTTTGAAGTGGACACTCATGGACTTATTTACTTAACCTTGTCTGTATTATTTTCATACTGTAACACCACATGGGGTGTCAACTCTTTCTGAGGTTAATGTGGTTTTTATCTTGCAGCTAAAAGTTCTGTTTGTCAGTGCATTTCAGTGACCATCACCAGCCCTCTCCAGAAACTAGTCTAACAAACTTTATTTATTTAAAATTTCCTACTGGAAGCTAGAGGGGCCAGTGCAACACCTACGGGAAAAAAATAAAAAGAAGTAAAAAAAAAAAAAAAGGGGGGGGAAGAAACGAAACAGTGTAAGATAACGGGGGGAGGTGCAAGTAAGGAGACAAGGGTGGTGCTTCTGTTCCTAAAGTCTTGGATAAGTTGCTCTGTTACTCCTCACACTATCAACAGAAAAAAGAAAGAAAGAAGAAAAGAAAAGTAATAAGCGTACCAAACTGAACACCTATAAAGAGATAATCCAATAGAGAGAGGTGAGTCAATCAGGTAAGGTGATTCAGAGAGGAGGTGATAGTGGGACCAAGCTGTGTGTTGGGCTTACAGAGTGACTCAGCTCATCCTGACAGTGACCATCTGGTCTTTGTTATGGGACCTGACAAGAACTGTGTGGTTAAGACACACATGCTTGTAAGCCAGTCGCCGAAAGACCCAAGGAGCTACTTCGAGTCCTGCGGAGCTGGGTAGCCCTGCCCCCAGGCCACAAGAGACCCCAATTTGGTGCACCCCAAGGACTACCGAGGCCACTGGGCATGGCCCCCTACAAGGCCTACAAGGGACCAGGTGCAAGGAATCGGCCACCAGCACCACCCACCATTACGACCATCCTCTACATTCAACATTCATTTACAAACAAAAACAAGCGATCAGATCATTGGTGTGAGTTAAGACTGACGGTGAAAAGCACCACAACAAAAGGCTATGAATGAATAATACTGTTTGAAAAATGCATCAAGTGCTGCTGATCAGTTTGTAACAGAGAGCAGATACCCCGATCACTTCTTCAGTTTGATCCACTAACAAAGAAAATCAATTACAGCATGCATACACGGGAGCAAATGTAGTTCACTGTTAACTTTCAGACTAATCCACATTTTACTGCAGTACAACATGGAAATCTAAAACCAGTTCCCCTGTCTGGTGGCTGGAGCCTCTCTGTGTGGAGTCCCTGTGCATGCTTGGGTTTCCTGGTCACTCCAGCTTCCCACTGTAGTCCAAAAACCGGCCTGTTAGGCCGACTGCTCTTAAGATCAAGTGTGGGTGTGTCTGGTTGTTTTTCTTCGTATGTAAGCCCTGTGACTGACTGGAGACCAGTAAAGGATCTATCCCTCTTCATGCCCATTGAGCTTGGACAGGCTCCAGCCCCCCTGAACAGAAGGAAGAGTACAGATAACAGGTGGAGGCTTTAAAAAGTATCACTTTACTTGCAGGTCACTCTGCAGTTTGTTACAGAAACCAAGGTTGACAATTTAAACCGACTGAAACCATTATGTTTCTACAAAGTTATGGCTGACATAATGTGTAATCTGACAAACAATGTGTGTCACGGTTTATTGAAACAAAATTGGGTACGCAGACCCAGCAAAACTCCAGGGTTGTGTCAAAAAACAAAGATACTGATCTAAAGCTAAGGATCACTGATCCATCAAAGAGGCTATGTGACAACGAGCACTGCAAGAAATCAACTACTGTCTTTATGTGCTTTGTGCAACTAATGGTGCCCATACAGAGGCGTACTAAATTGATTTAAAAAAAGCTTCAGTATCAACTCCTCATTTTTTTAAAACAATTTCAACTCATTTTTCAGTTCATTTGCAACATTTTTGTAATTGCAAATAGACTTTATGGACACACTGTACTCTTTATGTTTTTGTGCTGAAACACAGAATTTTAACTGAAGCTCCACTTCATGTCTAGCTGTTTTTGACATTTTAATATTTGACATTATTGATGTTCATCTAAAGCTATAATATACTATCAAATATCTATGCTTGCTGTTTTTTTTATTATTATTTAATACGGGAAAAAAATATTTACCTTACTCATTATTTATTAAATGATCATCATTGTGTGTTTGTTTATTTCATCATCCTTTGCCCTGTTTCATAAAGCTTGTATGTATTTTTTCTATGTTCAAAGTAAGCTTGTAAAAATTAGTTTAATATTAAGTTCTTGATGTTTGGTCACAGAGGGCGATGTTAACCAGGGTCAAATTCCTTGGCTGTACACACATGCTTGACCAGAAAAGTAGATCCTGACAGGGTATTATTTCCAGTCCGGTCAGGTGATACTCTCAGTCATATCCTCCTCTATCAGCAGAGTTCTCGTCTCAGCTGGGCTGTTGCAGGGAATGTTGGCAAGTGGCCACAAGCTGTAAGCCTGCAAGTATGTAGCTTCTGATAACTATAACCTTGTTCTTTTATCAGATTTGTTTTATTATTTTATTTTATTTTATTTTATTTTATTTTATTTTATTTTATTTTATTTTATTTTATTTTATTTTATTTTATTTTATTTTATTTTATTTTGCAATAAGATTTTAGTTTGCTCAGGGATATTGTTGAAAAAGGTCACTCAACCTCAGCTAAGCCACCACATGTGACTCCCTGTATTAAAACCAGTGGTGGACAGTAAGGGAGTACATCTACTTGGTTCCTGCACTTAAGGACATTTTTTGAGTATGACTTTCACTCCATTACATTTTAAAGAGAAATATTGTACTTTCAACTCCACTACATTTATAGGAAGCTTGTTACTTTTTCCTTTCAGGCTCAGCACAGCTTATCATCAGCTGTCGGTGTTTTTCTTTTCTAAAATGTAATTGGCCACATGCTGTGCTCCTCACATAAGGGAACCAATCACAGTCACCACTCACACCATGGATGAATTTAGAAATATGTCTACAAGACTAAATGTGCATCATCTTTCAGGGATTTGCATCACTTTTCACAGACATGGAAAAATTCAGGGTATATTTTTTGTGGGTTACAGGTTTGATTAAAGCATGTGTTATTTTGCCATGTAGCCAAGTGGTTCAACGG
This sequence comes from Labroides dimidiatus, assembly GCA_030710495.1. Classification (NCBI taxonomy): domain Eukaryota; kingdom Metazoa; phylum Chordata; class Actinopteri; order Labriformes; family Labridae; genus Labroides; species Labroides dimidiatus. Next base: position 8,645,239 of record CM061157.1, read on the forward strand.
GAGGAGGAGTTCTCAAAACCAGAGTGTAGTTTGTTCACTGTAATGGACTGAACAGTAAACTTGCAACTCCCCTGGTGTGAATGTGTGGGGAGAAAGAAAAAGGCCCTCCTGTATTTATTTTTAATTTTTTCTTTCTTTTTTTGGGGGGGGGGCTGGGATTACAATAGTGGTCCTCATTCTTTTTATTGCAGTTTTATGCTGAAGTTTCTTCTGTAGAGTTTTTATAGCAGAGTGGTTTTACATGTAAATCAGTTCATCATGAAGTGGTTTCAGAGAGTTACAGGGTTCTGTGAGAGCAATGAGAAAACAATACAGCAATGTACTGATATTAGAAAATGTACTTTTTACTTTTGAATACTTCAGTATTTATAAAAGTAAGTACTTTAGTACTTTTTCTTGAGTAAGATTTTGACTGAGGAACTTTTACTTGTAGTTGAGTAAGATTTGACCATGAGTATCAGTACTCTGATTCAAGTACTGGAGTTGAGTTCTTTGTCCACCACTGATTAAGACACTTTAATCATTACTTGCATATTGTCTCTGTACTTCATGTAGCACTTTTTGCACGATGCCTTAGAAACATAGACACATCAATAACCTCAAGATAGACTCCTTGTTCATGTAAAGCCACTCCTTAATAAGCCCAGAGCTGACACTGATTCCACAACAATGAATGTGTACTTCTTTCTATACACTTATTATCAACACTGCCTTTATTTACCATAATTTCTGCTATTACAGCATGTATATAATAACAGAAACACAAAATATTCACGCATCATATTCAGACAAGAGGGAAAATATAAGATAATGCTGCACTCAAACTTATTAGTACCAAACAGAACTGCTAACAAGGTTAGCACCTATTAGGGAAGTGATTGTTTAGAGAGATAAAAAGGTTGATCGATGAATATTTGTCAAGGGAGATGGTGGGGACCAAAAGAAAAATATAGAAAGAAAAAAGAATACTACAAAAACACAAGTGCAGCTTTAGCTGGTCAGAGACACAACTGTAACAGATGTTGAAAATGTGTGTCTGCTAATTACCCATGATGAATGATTTAGTGGCCTCTGTCAAGTGTTCAGACGAGCGTCTGTGTAGCTATGCATGTGCATTTGTGTGTGTGTGTGTGTGTGTGTGTGTGTGTGTGTGTGTGTGTGTGTGTGTGTGTGTGTGTGTGTGTGTGTGTGTGTGTGTGTTATGCAAAGTATGCAGAGTGTGTGGGTGGTACCCACTGACTCACACACTGTCAAAAACAAGTTGTTGACATGTGAGTGGTTGAAGCTCACATGTACTGCTGCCTGAACATGACCTGAAATGTGACTCTGGGGTGAAGAGTACAGCTCTGAAAGCTTCACTCCAAATATAAACAAACAGAAAAAAAAAAACAGGACTTGCACTTTGTTATATTTGAGGTGGTTTATTTTCTTTCTTTTGTTATGTTGATCATTGTGGTCATATATTTCATCACATCACACAGAAATGAGAACTTGGACTGTGCAACACAAGTACTTCATGCTAATGTAGAGCTCAGAGTACAAATGTGTGCAGGCAAACATTTGTTTTTATTCTTAAAGCTTCTGTTGGACTTTTTAGCTGGTTGTATATTACGCAGAATGATTTTTTTCTTTGAAGTTATTTAATGTGAGAGGACAGAAAAGTGGATAAAGTTGGAAACATGGTGAGAGTGGAGAGTGACATGCAGGAAAGTTGCCACAGGATGGACTTGAACCCAGGTTGCCCACTCAAGGGTATTTTTCCCATATGGACCTAGACCACTCGGCCATCTGCGCTCCACACAGATGAAATTAATCATGATTTCTATCCATAAACTACAGAAGCAGACTAAATCCCAAGAGGGGAGACTAATTTTTTTTTCTTATTGTAACTTTTAAAGCCTGTAACTGGGAAAACGGGGAGTAGAGGTGTCAGAACAACTGATTGACAGCACACTGAGGAAACAGCCATTTTTTTTTTCATTTTCTGAAGTAAAAGTCCTCAGTGTGTGTTAGATTTGACCATTAAAATACAACAGGAAGACATTTTGTCAGAAAAACACAACTTACAAGATAAACAGTGTAGGGTTATGACTTTGTCCAGGGGTGTCGAAATCTGCTCAAATAAAAAGTTCTTTAAGGGAGCTTTGAACATCTATATTTAGGAGAATCATTTTTTTTACTTTTCTATTTAATTGGGTTGAATGTGATAGTTTTTATTTATTTATTTATTTATTTATTTATTTATTTATTTATTTATGTATTTATTTATTTATTTATTATAAATTTATTTGCCACATTTACTTGATGGTTGTTGTAACTGCGAGGTTAGCCCTTATAATAAGCGATGCTTTAATCATGTAAAGGAAACTGATCACACACTAGAAACAACTACACAAAACAAAAACAACAAAAAAATTACTGGATTCATTAGGGCAGTAATAAAACTCTCAATAAGTTAGACAGCAGCCAATGAGGCAGCAAAGAGTCCCCTGTCAACATGAGCTGACATGTTTTATTCTCTTTATTTTCTCATCTCATTTATCTTTATATGGATCAAATATCATCAGAGGTTGGCCACCTTTTCCACCTTAGCTTCTTCCTGTTGTAGTCTGCTTCCACCGACAGATGGCGCCCTCCTCACTGCACGCCAAACAGCAGCTGTGCTCCTGCTCCAACACAAGCAGACAGCAGAGGTTTCTTCGACAGCGAAACCAACCCACACTCATCAGTGCGGTGAAACTCGATTCCTGTTGATTTGTGAGCGGTTAGTTGGGGGGGGGATTCGGGACTTTTTCCACGTGTGATTTTCCACTTTCCGTTTTTAATCACTGAGCCGGACAGCAGACTGCTGCTGGGGTCCAGCACCGCGGTGAGTTGCTCCTGACGTCCGCCCTGTGTGTTCCTGACTGTTTACGCAGCTGTATGGAAACCAGGATACTGCGGTGACCCACCCATAATGGTAAACTGGAGTCTCTACTGTCCTGTCTCTGTTATGTTTTAGTAACTTACGCTCTTATATCAATGAGTCAAAGCTTTCAGCTCACTTTCACCTCTAATCTTGCAAAATCTCAGAGAGAGAGAGAGATAAAGAAAGAGCGCACGAGGGAAACAGATACGAAACTGAACAGTGAAGCGTGGAGAATAAAGTCTTTAAAGTAAGTGAGTAAGTATAAAGATAAAGATCTCTATTTACCTTGGTTGTGTATTCATATAACTGTAGTTGCTATAAGGTGAAACATGTAACTGAGCACTGGTTAGATCCATGAAGTGCAAATTTTAAGTTTCTCCTACTTTAGAAAAGAAAAATTTTCCTCATATTTAATTTTTTCGTTTGAAAGAAGTTATTAAACTAGAAAAAATAAGCAATTAACATTTTTAACATGTATTAGAAAACCTTTTTTTTTTTTCATTGCTCCAGCCTCTTAATTAGGAGGATTTTTCTCTTTTCCTTTTTGCTCAGACAAGTAAAAAAAAACCTTTTCTATGCTTACTGTCACTGTTGTCAGTGTTACCCACGATGCTGAGGCAGAGTTACTCCACTCTTGCTTTGCTTTTTATCATGTTCAAAAACTGCAGCCCACCTGTGGTCTGTCCTGCTTGAGACTAACCCAAACATGAGTAACATGATAAACTCTGCAGTAAATTACCCACAGGAGAACTGAACAAGTCACAAAAACACCTTTTCCTCTGCTTCTTACATAAGAGGGGAATTCCCATGTTGTTGAATCAGTGTAAAGAACACTCAGTTTTTCTGTTCACTTATTTTTACAGTTTAACACCTGTGAGAATCAGTATAGAAGTGCATTACAGTCACATGATAGCATTAAAAGATATTTACTGCATTGTAACTCTAACCCTGGAACATGCCCGGGGCTGTTCCTTACTGAATGTTCCTGTTGATTAATTCAGCTGTCATATTACAGCAGTTTGTCTTTACCTAATGACATTACCAAAATATCCAAATCAGATCATTGCAGCCCTTTGATAAAAAGAGCAAAAACTTAAAATCTAGCAGTTTACCAAACTCTCACACCTCCCATCATCCACTCTGTTTCTGTGAAAGCTGGGATTTTAAAATTTTGACTGCAAAGTTCTCTTAGTCTGTGTAAAGACCTTGAGTTTGTTTTTAGTGTCCAGCTGTGTTATCAGCATGAGAAATCCCTGAGTGTTTACTCTCATATCCTCGTAAGCTGCCTGTCCTGAGTTGATAAAGTGAGATCAAATGAAAAACCATCACTACGGAAGAGCTTTTTTAGGCGAAGCAAACCTTCTTACTTCTTCTACTCTAATCACTGTAAACGTATGCGGTTGTAATGTAATGCAGATTTCAAGAAGAGCAACCCTTCGCAGGTGGTGAAAGGTTAAGTATCAGGAATTATTTACAGTGTGTTACTGCTTTGAAGCTACCTTACACAGAATATGACTGATGCTGAGCTTATAAGGGCAATTTCACGCAGTAAACATGGAGCTCGTTCATAATTTCGCAGCTAAGACTTTAATTACCAACATAAACCCCCGCTATTTAAGCTGCTTTCATTTCATGATTAGAGCAGTCAAATATCGCTATAATCAGTTATATTCACTCTTTAGATGAATAGGTGTTATGTAAATCAGCTAACTCTAACCAGTACAATTCACATTGAGTGTATAAAGCATGCATTTATTCTCAGTAACGTCACCCATCAGTCTCTGAAGGTTTAAGTGAAGCCCAAAAAGACAGTCACTATTTTGGCAACGCAGTCTCAGTTCAGTCCAGCGTTTGGCCTTCCTGTCAGTTAAGTAAGCAGCACGCCTAATTATGAGTAATTATCTGAAATGTGTGGCCATAATATCATTAAATTAGCAGTGGATGTTTATTGCTGCTGATAAAGTTGGCATTTAAAAGAGCCTCCTGGGCTTTGGGAGCCAGCCTCAAGTGGACACTCGAGGAACTGTAGGTTTTTGAATTTATGTACTGGCTTCAATTTGAACTTCATGTGTTGTTTTTTCCAGGACTGCTGCTTGGACCATCACTCAGATTGCACCATGATGCCAGTTTTAATGCAACTGAAATAGGAAATGGCTCATTTAGATTTGCATGCTTATTTTTACAATGAAAGTGTTCAACCCCAACATCTGAAACAAAGTTATTATGTGTTTTAGGATTGTTTCCAATAGACAGCCAGGTGATTTGGCTTTTGTAGATCTAGTAGCATGAAAGAGAATTCAAGCATATTCAGTCCACTGAACAGTTTCGTATAAATAGTGAAAGAAAGTGTTTAACCAGTGGTGTGGATCAGGTTATAGTGTGCTGTGCTGTTGGTTATCTTGGTCAGGATTCTTTTGCAGAAGAATGAGTTTTTAAGCTCTGTTTAAATAAAGGTCAGATAAAAAAAAAATAGATTAAAAACAACCAAGAATTAATTTTTATGTAGCATTAAGTAAAAGTGCAGGATTTTTCCATTGCGGCCCCAAACTCTCTAGAACTCTCTCCCTCCCAACATCTGCAACTCTGACTCACCTCACATTTAAAAATGAACTCAAAACACACCTTTTCATGACAACACGTGATCCCTACTTCCTGTGTATCTCCACATCTTTCTGTGTCTTACCTGCCTTGCACAATATGTCAAGTGTCTTTAAAGATCTAGAATAGCACTATGTTGTTCTGGTCAGTTATTATTATTGACTGTAATATTAATGTTACTTGTTCTCAGCCTGTGTGTGTGTAACTATGTGTATGAGATGATTTAGCAAGCTATGAATCTACTTCATAAGCTCTGGGAGATGTTCACATAGTATAATGTTCCCAGCTCAGGAATGCTGTGACTGAACAGACCAGTGTTCAGCAGTTCTGCTTGTGATGAAGTGATATGTGATCCTGTACTGTGATGGATATAATTATGAATCTACGTCAGAAATATTTGTGGGTATAATGTTTAAGTTTTATTTTCTATGTGCGGTTTCTGTTGTGCTGACTGTGAAAAAACAAGCATGAGAGCACTTCATACCTTTAGCGCACATAATCTACTATTTGATCCTGTAAGGTGAATACACTCCCGCCACAGAGTACTTCCAGGGACTGACTTTTCTGGGCGGTGTCGTGGTTGCTAAAACCTGCAATTAGAACGGTTGCTAGGCTGCAAGCAAAACTGTAAAGACATGAAGTATTTCTGCAAAAAATATTTTAATAATCTCAAACTGAGAAACGTTTTAAGGGGAAAACAAAAGGAGCAGAAAAACTGCATTCCATCATTTGAATTCCATTTGAAAATGCATGCAGCGATGAGGAAACAAGACATAAATCAGGTTGTGGACATATTACAGGCGGATTTCGCTCATGCTGGCAGGAATCCAGCACTGTTAGCTGGAGATTGGCATCACATTTAGATCAATCAGTGTGAGCTCAGAAAATAGAATGATGAACGAAATATGCTTCAAAGTGCACTATAACACCCAAATTTAGTCTAGATTGTTTAGCTGACATGCTGTCTCAGTTTACTAGGAAAAAAGTGACTAATGCTATACAAAGCCAACATTTGAGGGGGATAATATTTGATCATATTGATATGAAGCACTGAAAGAAGTTTAACATGTCTTAGTTTGAACACAATTACTGAGTTCAGTTAATGTAGCATTTGAAATGGGCATTTAAGAAGTCTGAGTTTAAGTGCAAGCACAGATTTAAGTTGAACAGAAGTAGAAGTATTCAGTTACATTTCACTAATAAGGACCATTCAAATCAAAACGTATCTTGGAGTGAGTACAGCAAGTCTGGACAGCTCCCTGTATCATATTCAGTGGATTAAAAATAAAAGTGCTTCAGGAGGTGAAATATAGGTGCTGATTTTGTGCTGTTGCTTTAAAAATAATTAACTCGTCAGTGAAACACTGCTTGGAGTTGAGGGTTTGTTCGAGTGTAAAACTAAAGGGATACATTGAGTCAAAGTTTGAGTTGAAAGTAGGCGCACCACCTGTCGTAGCGCTCTTTCATTGTGAGCTTTATGTGAAGTTACAGTCCTTTATATAAGTGCAGCTGCTGAAGATGTAATTTGAGTGCAAACAAGGAAATAAGTCACAATGTGAGTTCAAGGGCAGGTGATGGACCTTGAACTCACACCAAGTTTTAGTGCCTGCATACGGTTTGATTTTCCGATTTAATGGTTTTGCCGGTGTGTGAATGCTTCACTGCTCTGCAAAGAAGAGAAAGTGAAGCCTAGTGCATATTTGCTATTCAGGCATTTACTGGGGCAACAGAGCACACATCATTATGCTGCAACGAGTAAAGTTAAACCTGTATGTCTGCTCACCTTCTAACAAAGCAGACTTTACAAAGTTAAGTTATGTTACCATTAATAAATCCATGTTGAATCAGTGGTGTTGAACTCATCCTGCTGAAAGTTGTCTCGAACGCAGAAAAGCAGTATTAAAAAAGAGGATTCATGTTCCACTTATCTGCGTGTGCATGCTTTGGTAACAGATGTGTACTAAAATACTACACATTTAAAATAATATCAAGTCAGCAGAGTTATTTCTTTTGAACCCTTTCATATATAAATATAGGAGAGTCTTTCCTCATCGTTTGAGCTTTCAAAACTGTTTTCTGGAAAAACATAAAAGTAGTTCAAACCTTTTTTATGACGTGTTTGTTTTATTTTGCTGTTTGAGGCTCTTTGCAAAAAAAGCTCTTTATACCAAGGCTATCATTATGTTATGTAAACTGAAGCGTGTCTTTGATGTCAAAGCTGACATGAAGTAAATTTACAGATTTCAAGTTACAACAGTGATCCAGTGGGTTTTTTTTCTTCCTAAAAAGGGTTCAAAGTGTTCCAAGAACTTTGCAAAATATTTACTGAGTGAGTTCATCTGGATTTTGTCTAGAATGTCCTGGAAATGTCTTGTGTATGCATTAGAGCAGGATTTACAAACTGTATATTTGACAAGGCTCTTCTTCAGCGTTCTCTCTGGATGTGCAGTCTCTCCCCCTTGTACACAAGTTGAGGAGTGTCCCTGTTTGATGGTGGTGGTGGGCTGAGCCTTTATGTGTTTTTTCTGGTTCAGCCTGGGTGGACTGCGCAGAGAAAGTAACATTTGCCACATGTTTCCTTTACAGCTCCACACCATGGCTGCTGCTCTCACTATGCTCCTGGTTTTCCTTCACATCTTCTCTGCTTCTGCGCTGGAATCAGCCTCACAGCAAGGTATGTTTGTGAATTTCTGCAACTGCATCTTGATTTACTTGTAAAGTGTGAAAAACATTTGATTTTTTTTTTTTACTAAAAAAAAAAAGGTTCAAAATGTCTTTTATATATTCTGCTATGTTGGTTTTACCATTTATTCTTGGCAGAGAAAATGTTTTCTACTGATTTTGGGTGCTGACTTTTTCAGCTCCTGTTTGGAATTAAAAGTTGCAAAACATCAGATGGAACAAATATGTGAGAGAAACATGCTTCTAATTGGCCACAGGACATTTTGAACTTGGAAAAGTATAAAACATTTATTGTTGCATAGATCTTGAGCCGCTTTTCCGTTGCAATGACTATAAAATATGTTGCTGCAGCCAAGCTCTCCTGCGAGAGCCACATGGAACAGCTTGTGGATTTCTAGTGAAGTGGCTTCCCAGGAATTCTGCAGAGCGGAGAGTACTCCCTGCTGAACAATGAGAAGCTGTTTAGCGTGTAGAGGCCTCCCTTTCTACTAAACAGCCCTTCAGGGGAGGTGGAAAGGATGTGTATTTGCATACATGAACCATGTTTTTAACCACAGTTGAAGGCTTGCACTGACCATTTAACTGATAGAAGAACTTCCATCCTGTGCTTTGTGTTAGTGCTAGTGTTACATAACACCGTCTGTGATTGAGCAGAGGCGTGGACGGAAGACACATTCTCTTCTGCTCCTGCTTTTATGCAGGATCTTTTTTATGTCATGTCCTTATTTGGCGCTGGATCAGGCTGCATATTTTTCTCTTTTTCCATACATAGAAAAAAATACACTTTTTGAACAAATCTACAAACTTTTATCAACCTGCAGATGTCGGATTTGCTACTGAGATCTGAAAATTATGTGACACTATCTACTCGAGCTGTGTGTGTGTGTGTGTGTGAATACATATTAGAACTATTGATGCTTTGACATTTTGCAATCCGGGTGACTTAATTATACAGACATAGATATTAACAGTCAGAGCTTATCAGAAACAGCTGAGCTGTCTCAGCCTCACCAGCAGCATCAGCTTCCCAAAGCTGTGGATCCTGTTAGCTGTGTTTATTTAGCTCCTTTCATCCATTCATTTCACTCCAGAAAATTTTCCAACCACAGGAGTCCATATGTGAGAGTAGACAGCTCTGTAAGTTCATCCTTGCTCTAAGTAGATTTTATTTCCATATAGATTTTTTTAATTTTATTATTGCCAGATGTGAAGTTGGTTTGAGCCAATGTGTGAGCACACCAGTGACAGTCAGAAGAATTTACTATGAGTAAGTAAGTGGAGTGATGGCATTGCTCTCATCAAACACTCTCTGCTTGCCTCAGTTGTCTGTATATTGTTGAGATTCTCCCATAGAAAAGGCCCAGTAGGCTACATGCTGTGGTCACATTAACCCCAGAACAATCATTATTATTGAGGACTCTTCATCCAGACCAACCATCATCATAAAGAAGATAAACCTGCACAAACCTTAAAGGGACTGTGAGGACTCTTGAAAAAGTCTCACTTCTAAATAAATGCCTGATCCTAATCCACAATTTAAAATGAGATTATCAGCACTAAAATGTGTTATTTCTAAATTTCTAAATTTTATTTCTTAGCTTCTCAATTGGGTTAGACAGGACTGGATTGATTTACAGCACGTCAAAGTCTCTGTGACAACACCACAGGCAATAAAATTTAGAAGAGAGATCTGTGTTTTTCTCTGCTGAAAACAGTTTCTTAAATTAATCTGTAATGATGTTGGACACTGAAGCTGGACTGGCATTAAGAAAAAGGACAGAAGAGCAGAAGGAAGCTAAACAGGAGAGTGATAGAGCACAAGCTTAAGGCTAAAACACGGGCTAAAGGCTAAAACACAGGCTAAACTGTTTGTGATAATGTTCATTCCAACCCACATGCAGCAGTTATTCTGCAGTGATCTGATCAAACTTGAGAGTCTGTCAATAAAATGAAGAGTGAGGGTACATTAGCTTTGATTGGTGAGGTCGGAGTTGGTAGAGGAGCACTGGTAGGACATAACCAGAATTCACTAACATTACACGTTATGGACACGTTTCAGAGCACCAGGCTGTGAGTAGCACTAAATATAGTGGCTACTGAACTACACTACCAAATGAGTTTACAAAGTTTACCTACTGTCACGTTTCAAACAACAGCGCGACATAACTGTTAGTAAATACATCATGTCATCCCTTTGTATCCTGGGAAATGTTGTTTTGAACAGAGAAGGTAGCGCTAAGAAGACGATACGATCTCCATTCATTTGCTTAAAAAAAAAAAAAAAAAAAACACGTCTTGGTAAAAGTCACGTCCTCATGACAGTGGGTGCAAGTGCTCATGGGAAAAGGAGTCTTTGTCCCTGGAAAAAACACTAGCTTTTCTAGATAGGTCTCACAGCCCCTTTAATAATCTTTTTCACAGATGTTTGTAGGCATGTACTCAACTTGGGGGCTTGAGTACATGCGTAGGTTTATCCTCTTTTCTGAGATCTTTTTTTATGTTGATACTTCCAAAGTTGCTTACTTTAAATCACAATTCATTTGAAATGTCCAATTATATTATTGTTTAACAAATAAACTCAGGCCACATCTGGAATATCTTACACTTTCAGTCACCTTAAGATTCCGGGAACATAAACATAAACATAAACCTGCCCCAGCTTTTTTGGAACATGTTGCAGGTATCAAATTCAAATTGAGTGAATAATTGCAAAAAAATAAAAGTATCAGTTTGAACAATAAATATCTTATCTTTGTAGTGTATTCAAGTGAACATAGGTTAAACAGGATTTGGAAATCATTGTATTCTGGTTTTATTTACGTTTTACGCAATGTCCACACTGTATTGGAATTGGGGTTGTAAACAAAGTGACAAAAATTAACTTCAGGAGAGGAAATGAATGAAGACAGAGAAAGATTATGATGGTGCATTGGTTGATTGTTCCAATAAAAACTGTATGGTTTGTTTCCTGAATGACATTTAACTGGAGCTGGTTCTGATGTGACTCTGTGAACCGTTCCAACAGTGGGGTCCTCCAAATCTAATCGAGAATTGACAAAAGGTTGTCCGGAAAAAGGCTGGATGGAAATTATTGGTCTTTATGCTGAAGATGAAGGTGGAGTTTCTTCCTGAGAGTGCTCTGATGGATGGCTGAGTGAGCATGCAATTCTCTTAACAACAGTTTGTCCTCTGAGCTCACAGAAGAGGCATTTATAAGGCTTCCCACCAAAGCCTAGTGCACATGCTGTTAGACGACATGAAAACACTTATCTACAGGCTGTCTAAACAAACTAATAATAATCACTAGAACGGCTGCAGGGATGAATGGGTTCTTAGAAGGACATTACTGCTCACTCCTATTTCCTGCTTCCTTTGAAATTATGGCTAAAAGGAAATGCCTCTGAGCTAATCAAAACAGATTGAGGGAGAATGTTTTGTTTCACCCTGAAATAGATGTTGCAGGCAGCACACTGTAAACATGTTTTCCTTGTGTGGCTTGCTTCAAACGGAGGAGTCTTCTAATGAGAACGCATTGTGAATTGATAACAGGGTCCTGGAAACTGTTGGCTTTGTCGCTCTGATGACTGTGTCCAGAACGTGCTCGGCTTCCACTGCTCTCGTGTTTACTTACACTAGAAGTGAACTCTATGGCAGCGGCTGGGCAAACACAGCAGCAAGCTCAGAAGCTCTCACACACACCAAAGTGAAGCCTATTTGCTTTCAAGGTGTTCTAGTTCTCTCTCTGCCAGTACAAATGACACTGTAAAAAAAAATCATGCAAACTGTACAGGACAGTTCAAATGTAGCTCATATTCCATGTCATATATTTTATATTAAAGGCAATGAGATGAGTGTTTAACTGATGTAGACATATTCTCCTTTTTTTACTGATGGGCCCTTCTATCTTTGTTTCATTGCCACCACTCCTATGAGTAGTTTGATGAAGAGTGTAGCTTCTGCAAATAGACATCTGCTCTACCAACTGAGTTAAACCAGAACCCAGATCAAACCACCCAAAAACACATTTTGTGTCTGTTGGCCAGAAAACTTGTACCACCAAAAGCAGTGCTTTTCAGGAAATTAAACAAACCTTTTTGTTTCAAATAAATAAATACTGCATGGGATTCAAACACAAGCTCTCTTTAATACTTAAAATGTGTTGTCTAGTCTGCTGACAAGCGTTGTAACAGTTCAAACATTTTTGTTCAGTTGTTTTCACATTCAATCCTACACAAACCCAAAGACTACACCTTCAGTCAATCTGGAAAAGCTGATGCTTTTACAGGTTTCTATGTTCAACACGCGCAGCTGAAAAACCACCCAGCTGTTGTGATTCATCAGGATGGAGTGAGCCATAAAAGTGCCTCACATAGCGGAGTGTCAAATTGATTTTTCTGTTAATCCTGAGCTAGGCACAGTTCCGAGGAGGACTGAGGATCTGGTAAACAGGTTATTTTTAACCTGTAGCGCTTCTTCTACGAAGCACCCTTTAAGCAGGCCAAAGGTATTCATCATCTGCACCCAGTGCTGCCGCTGTGCTGCAAAGGAGCCGTCATGTCCTCACACGTTTCTCTACTCATCACCACTCCTGCTGTCCCCAGAATCACTTACCACACAACCTCCTGGTAACACAACCGTCAACTAAATGTAATGAAAACCGCTCCCTGCGTTCCTCACTTAAAGGAACAGTTCGTCAGCTTTCAACAAAACCTAACCCACTAACCCAGTGGTATTAAATGTCATTCAGATAGTTTATGAGTGGGGAGTGGGATGCACCTGGTAGTTCTAAAAAATTCTAAAAATTCCCAAATTATTTCAGTAAAATGTTAATTCATACTCCCAGAAATTGTAAACTGCTGAACGATGGAATTTAAATGCCTTTAAAATATGGCCAACATGGAGTCCAGTATTAATATCGATATCGGCCGATGTTTGTCATTTTTTAACATATCGGCATCGGTCCAATGAGTAAAACTGGGTCAATTTTAACAACCAGTGTTGATCTCCGTCTAGCTGCTGTTTGTGTTTGTGTTGGGAGGGGGTCACCATGAATCCTGGTCAGTCTGTTAAGGTCACTTTGTCAGGATATTATTTTGATTTGAGATCCTTTTTGTAATTTATGATCCAGACTTTCTCACTGGAGTTTTGTGAGTTGAGAGTTTAATCACACGCTTGCTACAAGTTGTGAGGGTTGGTTACAAGTCACACTGTTGGTTACTTGTGTTAATGGTAGCCCTGTAACGTTCTTATCTGAAAGTGAAACACCTTTTGAAAATAAAAGAAGACAATAAAAGTATCAGTTTGTACAAAATTTTATCATCTCAGAAGAAACTTTTTTTTTTTTTTTAACATATATCGATAGAAATCAGTTATTGACCATAACAGAAATATTAGCATTGAATATTGTATCGGCCAGTTTCCATATCTGTGCGCGTATTAAGGTTATTCAGTTATCTTTCCAAGCATGTTATACATGGCAACAATAACCAGGGGTTGAAAAGCTTAAAGGCAGCTCTATTTACAGTCATATCAAAATGAAAGTTTTACGACAGAATTAACATCCAGTTCACAGCCTGGTACAGAATTAGGTTTGGTCCTTTTCTCTGTTGGAACATACTGTAAATGGTTTCACATTTTTTCAAACAAGTCATGTGCTCTCAGGATATGAAGGTTATGAGTTTTGTGTAATTAGGAGCACAGCTGACTTGACTGACTGGCTGGTTCATTATAGCTGCTTGCTAATAGGCATCCATGCCTCCATCTAGGTTGAGTTAGATAAAATCAGCTTTGCACTATGTATCAGGTTTCCTCTGGTTTTACGACATTTATCTAACCAACCGTGGATGTCCCTTGTACCTGTTCATTCCTTTTCTTAGTTGTAAGTCCAGAGTCTGAAAACTCTCACTCTTCCAGTAGCTCTTGCCTGAGTGGCTTTTGTACCAGTTTTACTTCTGGAGTAAATTATGCATGGCAGTCCATGAATGTTTATTTTGATGGTTAGTGTACTCAAACTCCTGGTATGTTGCTGCTTTATATTTACACAAAAAAAACACTGTGTGTTCAATATGTGCATAAATGGATGCAAATCAAAATCTGTTCAATGCAACAGCCAATCCAATTGAATAAAGTGCTGCCTGGATTTAAAATTTCACCTCACACAATACTGTCAGAGTAACAATGGGCAGGAAAAAATCCTGGTCAAGATGAATGCAACAAAACCATAGCATAAATATTGTCATTTTCATTCTACATGTCCTTTCTTATCAACACATTGTTATTTTAAGACTCAGGGCACAATCATTTAGTTACAGGATGTGGTTGTAAGATCAAGATCATCTTCCTTGTGAACAGCAGTTTGCAGCTAAAGAATACCTAATTAAGAAGTCCCCTTTTTATGTTTTGAGTGTCCTCGTTTTGAGAGCACAATACAGATTTAAGCAGATACAGCTTCTCTCAGAAACTCTGCTTTACAGTTACACGGTTACAATGTGCTGATGAAACAGTAAAACAGGATCCACCTTGTACTCTATGTGCAAATACATTTCTGAGTACACAGGAACATATTCCCCGACAGCTGTGCCAATGAACTCTCCGCAGCTTTCACTAGAAGAGCCTTAACAAAGACTTCCAGGAAAAACCTGAATTTGCCCTGAGGCTGGGCTGCTCACTGGAGTCACATATATCATTGTGACTGTGAAGTGGAGCACAGTCATTTCCAAAGGGAACAATGAGTCCCAGCAGTTGTAAATAAGACTGCACAGTGAAACAAATCCGATCAACAATAATGACACATGTTCCATATTTTCTCTTTCTCTCCTGTCACCGTGTCTCCCCACAGCTCTCCCTCAGAGACCCCCGCACCTCACTGGATGCTCGTCTGCCAACATGGAAACTTTCCACTGCAGATGGAATGTTGGAACATTCAAGAACCTCTCAGAGCCAGGAGATCTGCGCTTACTCTACATTAACAAACAGTAAGAGGGAACATTTCATCATTGCTAGCAAGAATGATTTTTTTTGAGTAGGAGCAGACTGTTGGTCTTTTGTTCACCCTGTTTTTACTCTGACTCAGACTGGCAGACTATATTTTAGGCAGCTGTTACAACAAAAAAGAAAAGCCCTGACCCTCCCGGTTTTGAAAGATACACAATATTAATATTGTCTTCATTGTATGAATGTATAAAACTGCAACTGCTGCTCTGATTGAGGTCGAGCAGGGTTGCTGGTTTTATAAATGTTTACACTGCTGTGTGCCTCATCCTTATTTGGCCTATCAAGTACCTGCTTACTCTGTGTTGATAAGGCAAAGTCCAGTTCAGTCTGGCACTGTGCTGTAAAATACTATCCTACTTTTATAGCATATATAATAGTAAAACAGGGGGCATATCAGGCTTTCCATTTTCTAGTGAGCTGAATATGAACACTGTGGGCAACTTAATAAACATGTGCACACCAAAAAGGACATGAGCCTGGAATTATTCTGTCATTGTCTTCATTTCCAATGATACGATTAAAACTTTCGGTTACTCTAACCATGAGTGAGATGCCTCCCTTTGGGATACAACCCCTTGAAGCACTATAACACTGAGTGGCTAGCAGTCATGATGTCTTTCATAGCACTAGTTTCAGTGTCTCACATGGGATATGGAGTCTTGTATTGTCAGATGAGCATATCTTAAATGACTGACCATCAGTCCACCTCCTTCACACCCAGGTATCAGCATGAGGCAGGTCCGCTAAGGATGAGACAGCATGGGCAAGGCTCAGACAAGTCACATAGAGCAGGTGATTTGGAGAGAGACCCCCTAAATGAGGCTCAAGAGGTTGCAAGATCTCTGGTAAAATGAACTCACAATCCAGAAAATAATGAATCTGTTGAGGATTTTTCATCTGTTTCTTTTAGAAGTTTCCCTCTAAAGGATTTGATATTAACAACCTCATGGTCTTTGGTATAGTGTCACCTTCAAGGCAAATAAACAGACATGCTGCAGATATGGGCCTGGGAGCATGTCAGTGGATGTGCGTAATCTGTCACCTCTTTCCTTGTATGGATGTTTATTTAGACTGATGTTTTCTTATTTCCCCTCACAGAGCTCCCTATGCACGTCCCCTTATAGAGTGGAGTGAATGTCCTCATTACAGCACCGACCAGCCGAACGAGTGCTTCTTCAACGAAAACCACACATCTATTTGGACCAAGTACAGAGTGCAGCTCCGCTCCAAGGACCAAACCATCTATGATGAAAAATTCTTCCAAGTCCAAGACATTGGTGAGTTAACTGCTTCACTGACATGATTTGAGTTTTTAAAAAAGTTACACGAACAAACACGTGCAGTCACAGGAGGTTTTTCAAGGTTTTCACATATTTCATTATTTTCAATAAGTTGAATGACAATCACAGAGCATGCCTGGGTTGTTTCTGTGAATCGCTTGTCCAAGATTGCAAATTAATCCTGTGATCATTCACTGCCAATGGCTCCATGGGACGCCTCTCAAAAATCACTCCTACAAAACATCCTCTCGGCTCTTTACTCATCTGCTGGTTGATTGTTGTTCAGTAAGTCTCAAAGAGCTTGCCAAGTTTTCATCCATTCTCTTGAATGATGAATATTTAGTATAATTCCATACTGTCATACAAGCACCATGCCTCTGTTTGTAAACATGTTGCAGTTATGTAGGACATGGATGTTCATATTGCGATTTCAGTGTCATTCTACTGCAGTGTTTAGATTTCCAAAAACCTACTCAAATGGGAAATCTAAGGATCATATCTGGAAGGATATCAGATATTTTATAAGTTTAAAACAACATATTTGAGGAGCGCAGATAGCCTAGTGGTTAAGGTCGTGCTCCAAACGGCGAAAGCCCCTGAGCAGGAAGCCTGGGTTCAAGGCCAGCCTGTGGCTACTTTCCCGCATGTCAAGCCCCACTCTCACCCTGTTTCCTACTCTATCCACTATCCTGTCCTCTCACATCAAAGGCATTAAAAAAAACAAAATTAACTTTAAAAAAAAAAACCCAAACATACTTGATATTCATAAGCTACTGTAAGGCAGGATTTTGTATTGGGTTGTACGAAGAAAGTGTAAAGTGGCTGATGGCCACCATTAGCCCTGAGTTGTCTAACCTATACAGTATGTTGTGAAGTGGACCCACTGGAGTATCAGAATTTAGTACATTTACATTACCCCAGCTATACTTGGTTATAAGTGCTAATTAGCAAATGTTAGCATGCTCACATGTAAAAATTGTTTGATATCTACTTGACACATATGCTAGAATTTTTTTGTTTGCTCATGAGTGCTGATAAAGAGTATAACAGCACTGACACTTGTTACAGTATCACTTTGTTTTGGTGCTCTCAGTACTGTTAATTACCATTTGTCAAGATTATAAAAATCACAAAAATAAACTGTTTGACTGAATGATAAAGCAAACATTAACAACATACAAAGTAGCTGCATTTAACTGTAAAATAAAATAAATATATTTGGTCCTGCAGTGAAACCAGATCCTCCTGTGAGCTTAAACTGGACCCTGCTGAATGTAAGTTTGACCGGCGTATACTATGACATCATCGTGAGCTGGGAGCCTCCTCAGTCTGCAGATGTTGAGATGGGATGGATGACCTTGCAGTATGAGGTCCAGTACCGTGACGTCACCTCTGACCAGTGGAAAGTGGTGGGTGTCTTCTAAATCTGAAGTGTGTTTTTATATTGAATCAAACTTCACTTTAGTTGCATTTGAGGTTCCATGTAATACATCTGATATTTTTACAGGACAATGTTTGTTAGACAAAAGAACCATTAATGCTCCATAGAGAAGAAGATAGCAAAGCTGTTGTACCCTGTCAGTGTTAAAACAATGTTCTTTTCACCGCAGATTGAACCTGTGAAAAGCACACACTGCTCTGTTTACGGGCTTCAAACAAACGTCAACCATGAGGTTCGGGTTCGGTGCAAAATGCTCGGTGGGAAAGAGTTTGGAGAATTCAGTGACCCTGTTTCTATCTATATACCATCTAAAGGTAAACACTCCTGCTTTTCTAACAGGCAAGATGAACTATACGTTTTCAAAACTGTTATAGTGGCTTCAGCTGTAGAGGCTGCTGCTGTATGTCATTGACACCTTGAATGATATTCTCTCTTTATAGCCGATCTGACTGAAACGTTGTATGCTCTTCTGTAAAGTTTACCTATTATGATTTTGTGTTACAATATTTTTAAGTGTGCATTTTTTTGTGTTTTCTTTTGCCAGTGTCGAAGTTCCCAGTGGTGGCCTTGCTGATCTTTGGTGCTCTGTGTTTAGTTGCAATCCTGATGTTGGTCTTCATACTGCAGCAGGAAAAGTAAGTAATTTGGAAACACCAGGATGTATCACATGAATAATGATAATATAAAAGAGAGTACACTATGCTGCTTCATGAGACACTGCACAGCTCATGTTGTTTGCTGCTTGAACATGAAAAGCGTGGCAGCGTCTCCTGTTGCAGTCTGTAACAGCTCATCTATATATGCTACTGGAGTCTGATGTTAGGTGTACTTGAAGTCAAGTGTTTTTTTCCTATGATCTACGTGATAGATACGGTGGCCCTGAAAGCTCACAGCACTGCAGCTTAAGAGAACACATTCAAAAAGACAAAACACAAGCAAATTTAAAAAAAAAACATCTTAATTTGCAAAAAACAAAACAAAACCACAACATGTTAGAAAAACACACTGCAAATGGGCCGCAACACAATGGAAGAGTTTCCAGAGGACACTTAAAAGTGATGCACGTTATTAGCCAATATGCTAACATCTGAATCGTGCGATGATAAAGTAAATCAAAAACTTTTACTTTTATCTTATTTTTCAACACCACTGATGGAAAGAGAACCTTTATAGGGCGACTCTAAAGCCGCATCAACAACAAGCGTGTTGGGACATGTGCATCACTTTTAAGTGTCGTCTGGAAACACTTCTGTTGTGCTGCGGTCTATTTTTCAGTGTGTTTTTTTAATGTGTGGTGTTGTGGTCTTTGCAGCGTGTTTTCTAAATGCTGCACATCTGCTGTCAAATCGATTAAAGATGTTCTCTAAATTTGCTTGTGTTTCGTCTTTTTGTATGTGTTCTCTTAAGCTGCAGTGCTTTGAGCTCTCAGGGACACTGTAGATATATTCATAGAAAAATGTTTTAATTTGTTAAATTCATTCTTTCATTAAAATGTTTTTTTTATTCTACCAAAGGTTGATGGTTATTCTCTTGCCTCCTGTTCCTGGACCCAAAATAAGAGGAATTGACCCAGAGCTACTCAAGGTATTCATCAATGTGTTGAAATTCACGGTCATTTTTTCTTTGTCCAAGGTTCGCAAAGGTTGTTTTTTTGAAAACTCGTTTTGAAAAACTTGATTGTATGACACACATGATTTACAGTACTGCAATTAAAATTATACATGAAGCTGCCCTTGTGTGAGCAGGGATTTGTATTAATCATGTTGACCGAGGCATTATAACTGGCTTGGTTATAACATCTTAAATTTACCGAGATCTTACCTATTAGAGCTCACCCTGGTGGCTGGCTGTGGTATAGGTCTTAATGCTCCTCTTTCAGTTATAAAAGATGGGACTTGGGTCACAACAAAATTAAATTACATGTCAGAAATATTGTTCAAACATAGGTGCACCATTCAGTACATTGTTCCTGTGTCTAAATATTACAGTGCAACTACTAGATAGCTGTAGCAATTTGATGTGCTTCCATATAAGCACAACATAAATCTTTGATTGTGGTGGTTAAAGTTGAACCATGATGATTGTTTTTGGTTCCAGATAAGCTAAATTAACTTGATAAATCCTCTTTATACTTGTGCTGTGTGATCCATCCAAGTTCCTCTTATCAATGCCAACACAATCCTAGTTATCAGCTGTTTATTTGATGAGCGCAGTTTTATATTACTGATAGAAATGCCCAAGCTTTAAAATTGTCCAATAAGTGATAAACCAGACTAGTCTTGCTTAATGTGGCCTGAATGTATGAACCTGATTTTCTTTATCTCACAGAAAGGGAAGCTGAGGGAGTTGACATCCATCCTGGGTGGCCCCTCTGATCTGAGGCCCGAGCTGTACAACAACGACCCCTGGGTGGAATTCATTGATCTGGATATCGTAGAGCAGACCGACAGTCTGACAGACCTGGACACGGACTGTCTCATGCAGCCCTCCTTGTCCTCGATCAACCCCCCTCTCACCATTGGCTTCAGAGACGATGACTCAGGCCGAGCCAGCTGCTGCGACCCAGACCTCCCCAGCGACCCAGAAGCGTCACCTTTTCATCCTCTCATTCAAAATCAAACCCTCAGCAAAGAAGAGTCACTTCCAGAGATCTCTGAGCCAAGCTTTCAGGTCCAGAACCCCAATTCTGAGGAGCCCCCTTTTAGAACACCTGGCAAAGAATCTTTGTACACCCAGGTAAGTGAAGTCAGGTCATCTGGCAGTGTGCTGTTGTCACCTGAGAAACCAAGTGAGGAGGAGGAAGCCATTGACAAAGATAAAAAGACCGATATCAAGGTAGAGAAAGAGAAAGAAAAGGAGTTTCAGCTCATTGTGATGGATCCAGATCATGGAGGTTACACATCAGAGCTCAGCGCAGCAAAAACAAGCTTGTCATCAGGAGACCTGTGTGAACCGTATAAGGCAGGGGGAGACTTGAGCTGTTCAATGCCTCTGTCTCCTTACCACGAAACAGACACTACCCCTCCATCTCCTGCTCCCCCTGCTCCTGTCTACACCATGGTGGAGCATGTCGACATGCGGAACAGCCTCCTACTGACTCCCAATTCAATACCAACCCCACAGCTGATAATCCCAAAGACCATACCGACACCAGACGGCTATCTGACTCCGGACCTTCTGGGAAGCATCACACCATAAACATCAGGGATCTGTGTAAAATTAAAAATGTTTAATCAATGACAGAGATAACTTGGGAACAGCTTTGGAGAGTGACAATTCCAAATGTCAGCTCTCCTAAAATAGTTCAGGACTAGCTGCGCCTGTACTGCCAGCACCTCTACCTCCCCTGGCCTCCTGCTGCTTCCTCTGACAGGGCCATGAAGGTGACACTGCTGGAAGTTTTGCATGAAGGAGGAGAACACAATAATGTGTTTCATTACAGTTTTGAAAAGGGAATTGTTTCAAAAAGAGACATACTAGCTAGGCATGGTATTGCTGGACCCTATACACATGGCTGAAAAACTTGTTATAAAAGCCTATACTTGTTAGAGCTGCACTGACCACTTCTCGATCACCAAGAACACAGTTTTTGCTAGTATGTTTGCAAGCAGTAAGGCATATGAAAGACGAAGAAGAACTGTCATTTAGTGAAAGCTGTTTTTGAGTGAAACAAATACATTTAAGTCCAATATTATCTCTCCTTCTTACATGATATAATCATCTAAGACTATCTGGATCCCCAGCTGCTGAATTTTCTGATTCCCACACCAGCTACAAGTATTTGCATTCAGCAAGCATTTTTATAAGTGAGTTTAATCACAGTGGCTAAAACATCTGCAGAGCAGCAGAGTTGTTGTTGGTTGAAAATATGAGCTGTGTATCAATAGAAAATCAGGTTGAATGTAAATCATATCAACTGTTAAATCAAGGCACATGATATTTATTATGTGCATGTGTTGTGAATGTAACATTTCTATGTTCTACCAATGTTTTCATGACAAATGTTAACCCCAGAAAACATCACATTTTTCTTAATTCTGAGTCTTAAAAAGATTCTCATATCACTTTGTGTCCAAAGGAAAATCATGTTGCATGTTTTGTTTGTCAGGCTATTGGTCCATCAGTTACTTTTTGAGTTAATGGACAATAAGATATTTTATTCTTCATTAAGTTCTTTGTCTATGCATTAAATGCAAGTTAAAGGTTGGGGCTACATGGTCATCATCACTGTGGAGTTTGTACAGTTACTAAATATTAACTGTTTTCAGGTGCCTGTTATACAGTTGTAAATAAACATCCTATACTTTTGCCATTTGGTCTCCTTGATCATTTTAATTCAGTAATTTAAAGCAGATAGGCTACCATGAACAGGTACGTTTTGATTCATTTTCTGTTCATTCGAAACTTGTGTAATCACAGAAACAAGATTTCCACACTTTTTTTGTTTTTCAGTCAACTATTGAGAATTAGATAGAAATACAAATATTGATAATGTAAGAAACACTCGATTTTTTGCTCATTTTTCTCCATATTAAATTCAAAATCTCTGAGTGTCTACCCTCTCCCACATGAAGAGCTTTTTTTCCTGTTCACGAGCTGAGACCCCTCACACACGGCCGCGAGAGGAAGCTGCGAGACGAAGCTGCGAGACTAACTAGCTTTAGCATTATAGCACTTGTTTTCGTAATTTCTGTGTGAAGTCAACTGTTCGTGTAGAAATATTACTATAGAGTCGTTATTGTGGTCGTTTGATTTCCAAGACCCGAAAGATGTCGAAGGAAAACCAAGTTAATCTTGAGATTTTTTTGGAGGCGTTTATTAAACTGGAAAAGGTAAAGTTACTTAAGCTAACCTTTAGCTAGCCGTACTTTTTTAATGTGCGTCTTTGACAGTTTCCATATTAGACTTTCGAATTTTACCCCTTTAACAACTGACTAAAATTATGGAGATTTTTGTTGTGTAGTTGTGATTAATTGGACTTTGTAATATCAGTCACTTGCAAAGATTAATATCTCAGGGTTTATAGTAATAAAACATTGCGATGTTCAACACCAAATATGACTATGTGAACAATTTCAGGCTCTCATATCGTGAAATTATATTTACCATTTAATGGATATATATATATATATATATATATATATATATATATATATATGTGTGTGTGTGTGTGTGTGTGTGTGTGTGTGTGTGTGTGTGTGTCTTTAAATAGGGAGTAACAGAAGTTCTTTGTAAAAACGATGCTTTGGAAACAACGCTGGAGGATGCTAACAGACAGCTCAAATTTTACATGACCAAGGAGAAAAATCTGACTGAAGGTGAGTTGTTTTGTGCATAAAACCAAAGCATTTTCACAATCTCTGAAACCTTATGGTTGATTTTATGTCTGTATGTCTCCCTCTGTAGGTTGTTTTGCCAAATGACACTCCTCCACACTCATGTTTTCAAGAAATAAATTTAAAAGGTTTAAGTCAATAATCTTTATTTTTATAAAGCCAATTCACAATAAAATGTTATCTCATGACGCTTTACAAAAAGAGCAGATGTAGACTGTGCTCAATGTTGTATTATTAACAAAGAGCCACTTTCAAGATAGGATAAATAGAAAGGTTAACATATTTCTAAAACATTATGTAGGTCAGAGTTGAAATTGAATGGAATGTCTCGAATTGAGGTGGTGCTTACTCCGAACACATGTATGGCAGCTGAAAACAATCAGATCACGACTGAAAATCTGCTCCTGTTCTGTTGCAGAGCGGGACAGTCTTTTGGCCACAGTGAGCAGTTTGCAGCAGACTCTGCAGGAGCATATCAACCTGAGAGGTAACTCACTACATACATGTCTTTTGAAAGATACTGCAGAATGACCAGCTATTTGAAAACAGAAGATATTTAGAAATAAGCTCATAAAAACTCTTACAGTGTCATTATACTTGCTTTGTTGTAAACATTTGTTATTATATACTTTATCGTATTCTGTGTCAGAACTATTTGACTGCATATCTGGGACACAGAACTATAAAGTAGAACCCTAAAAAATAACATGGAGTAAAATTACAAGTTCCGTTGTTTGGAAGGAATGTCTTCATGTTTTTTGACCATCCTGTTTCTGTTGTAGTGGAGATTGACAAACTAAAGGGTGATATAATGGACCTAAAACAACAGAATGAGAAAAAAGCACAGGTAAAACCAAAGCAGAGTGGATTATTAACTATAACTCATATCTATAAATAAATTATTTCGGGTCATAAGTATAATACTGTAAGTGGGTAAGTAACTGAGGCAGCAACTGATCAAATATAAAATTTGCTTGAGCTGTAACTCAGTTGTTGTTCATCAACTGATTCTCTCCATAACTGACAGTAATTTTATACCTTTTATATCTGTGTTACCCTTAGCAGTCGTTGGTTTGTATGCATGGACTGTCTGTTGTTTTCAGGATGGAGAAGCAGAGGTTCAGCAACTGGTGGCTAAAATGAGAGAAGTCAGAGAGGAACACCAGATGGCGCTAGAGGCTGCGAGGCAGCAGTGGCGCCAAGAGGTGGAGGATGCTCACATGGAGGCTTTCAATCAGTGTACGACCTCACTAAACACCAAGACAGAGATAGTGAAGGTTATAGGGAATACTGATTTAATCCATGCACACATAGGATCTGTACCTTAAAGCAATAATGGTCCACATGGACCCTGAAATGTTTATATGAGAAAACCAGTGCAGCTGTCACTTTAGGTCAAATATGTGTTGCAAGTCCTACCTGGTTTTTATTTCCTGACAGTAAAAGCCAAAGATGCTGAAGTACAGAATCTGCTGGAGAAAAAAGATGTGGAACTGGAGGAGATGAGGAAGAAACTGAAAGAGCAGGAGAGGGAGAAGCAAAGCGAGCTTCTGAAGTTACAAATGGAGGTAAAGGTTACACCTTAAAGAAAAAAAAGAGACTGTCATCAATCTAACCTCAACAAGGCTGTAGTATAATAATTATTAAGTGCTGAATGAGTGGTTTAAATCTGGTAAGCAGAAGTCTTTGGGGTTAAGTGGACATCCTCAGCAGCTACCTCCAGTCTTTCTAAAGATTATTCCTGTTTGTCTCTGGTGTTTTGACAGTTTGGTGCTAAATTAGCCAGAGTTCAGAGTACAGCTCAGTTGAGTCAACAGCAACAGCAGCAAGGCTGCAACCTTCTTCCACAGAGCGTGTTCAAGAGGGTAAGAAGCTCACACAGTATCCTCTTACATCCTTTTTTTTCCCACTCTGGAGGCTGACTACCAATGTTTACAGCTAGTTCAAGTAGCTCAGGCAACACTTGGTAAAGGGATGCAGATAAAATCTTGAGTGTAAGCTTAGTGCTTCCATACAGCCAATGTGCTGATTGCACATAAAGGAGTTTGAAGCATCATGTGGTGAGGAATGTGAACAAAGATCTTTGCAACTTTTCGATTCTTCATTATTTGTGACAAGTCTCTGTTGGAAGTTAGATTACACAGAGCATTGAACTCATTTCTATTTCAGCACTGAATCCAAAATATCATCAACTTCAAGTTCTCAGCCTGACATCATTTACCTCACACTGCAGTTGGCAAGAATCACAGACTGAAGACTGACTCTCAGTGGGTTGTGTCGTTGTGGGTTACCCACATCATCTCTTCTGTGTCTCTTCCGTGTGTGTTTCTAGAGTGCCTTTTATCTACTTTGTTAAGGATCAAATGTGTGTTTGTCTGTGTGTGTGTGTTTATGTGTGTCTTTAGAAGCTGCAGCACTTACAGCAAGAGAAGAACAGAGAGATTGAGGCTCTGCGTCAGAGAATCAGAAAGCTGGAAGAGAACCAGCGTGGCGGAGGCTACAACATTAACCTTTTAAAGAGAAAGATCTGATTGTTTAGAAGCTAACATGCCGCTGACCTGGATGCTCAGGAGGTTTTTGAAACCCTTTACCTGTCATGGAACAGAAGGTGCTAAGAGTTGTGACATTACTAGATTTTTATTTTAGTTCGTTGTAACTACATTCCCTCAGAGTTGCTGATTCGTTCTGTTGGTTGCTTTAGCACCCAGGTATCTTTTTACACTTAAGATCAGATTTGCAGACTCATCACGCTGCTTGCAGGTGACCAGTGTGTACAGAGCACATTCTAAACACATGCTGTCCTGCGTAAGGTTTTAATCCAATCAGAGGGCTGCATGGGACAGACTGAAGGAGGGGTGCTGTAGACGTAGGAGAAGCACCCTTGGCAGTGAATGCAGTGGTTTGAAGGCCAGTTTCATTCAAAGAATTAATCCCATTGATCTCATTCATTCAAAGAAAAAAGAAAACATTGAACTATTTTGTCTTTTATTTTTAGCAGGTCTTGTTATTAAGCTGTGTTCTACCAGCGAGACGTTTGTGTTCAAGGATTTCTCATTGTTTATGTTGGGGAAAATAAAAGTCTTTTCTTAATGATCTAAAGCATTCTTATTATTTCATGATGATTGAGTTTCCATAAGCCTAATAACTGAGATAAGTAAGAATATTCCTAGAAATGCAGTTGGTATGAACTCGAAACCCAACTCGTAGTGGTCTAAGAATAAACTGGCAGATGTGAGCTTTAAACCATTATGTCTTTAAAACGACAAAAAAACACTTCTGATAGGGGCACCTTTTCTTGGTATTGAAAAACTGAGTTTCTAGTAAAATATTGTGTGTGTTTTGCACTTTTCAGAGTTACTGACTTGAATATTTTTTGAGTTTTAGCAGAAAGAGCAACTGTAGATTTGGGGAAAATGCAGCGTAATTTAATGCTATACGAAAGATCAACTTGTCAGCAGATGCCAATAAAAGCTAAAAGTTGTGCCATGGATCAGATGGTATTACCCAAAGTACACTGCGTTACATTAGTTTGAATGACCTATGTGACCTTTACTGATGTTTCCTGACTTCAGTGTTCCCCTGCTGTCCCTCGAGTACCTCTCAGGGAGGACACCTGAATGAACTGTGCTCTGCTGGTCTTAAACCCATGCTCTTTAATCTCTTTAAGTGTGCTGCTCAGCCAGCCCTTAAAGGGGACAGGGAGCTAATCTCTATGGGAACATTGGTTAATACTGTTGCATAACATATTACCTTCTCCAAAGAGATCAACTTTAGCTACAGAACACAGCCACGAGTATCTCACAGCTGTGCTCCACTTCAGGTGTAAACTCAAGCCTTGTGTTCATATCTCCTGTAGATTAAGACACGTGAGCATTTCTCATCTGCTGCCTTCTTCTGGTGTCATTTTTGCTGCTTTGATTTTCTGTCAGCTGTTTAGAGTGACTGAGACAGGCCTAAATTACAACAGGATTAAATGTCCCGACGCCATTCATCCCTCGTCACTCTGTGAGGAGGAGACTGTCCACTTGACAGTCAGCTCAAACAGACACACACCCCTCACTTCCTGTGCTCTCAGCCATCAGTGTACCGATCTGTCAGCAGGAACAGAAGAGGAGGCCATGACTTCACTGTTCTGCTCACATGGATAAAACTTTTCGATGGGATTTTTCCAAAATTTTCAACATGTCGGAGAAGAAAACTTATCTTTCTGGGTCCTGCTGGGCTGAAAGAGCAGAGATTTTTTGACTGCTGCTTTCAATGGATCCTGCAGCTGTGATTTGATATGGAGCAGCGCTTTTAAGACTTGGTGAGAAAACGAAGAAGTCATTTTTGATCAATTTTCTTCACTTAGATGTATAACTGTTGCATTTGAAAGACCTTGTATAAAAATATGAGAGTAGCTTTGAATCCGTCTTTATTGAACTGAAATTAAAAGAAAGAAGGAAACTGCATTTGTGATGCATTACATGTTTGTGTTTCAATCGCGTTTTTATCTTAGAATTAGGAGCATGATTGCATTAAATGTTTTTAAATGTATCGTTCGTGGAGCAAATTTGTACTGTGTGACACAGGTTGACCTTATATAAGGAGATAAATGTATTTATGTAGCACTTCTCATGCTGGAGAACCAAAAGTGCTGTAAATAATAAATCAAAGTTAGAGTTAAAACAGTGACTCTCCCAGTAAAATAAGAAATAAATCCATTAAAATCTAAGAGGCATCAAATAACAAGAAAAGCTGTTTACTGGGATTAATAAAATGTGAAAACAAATTTAGGTAAATGTTTTTATTTGCATGTCATCACTGATTTTAGAGGACACAATGTCCATGATGTGTTCAAGACCTGATTACATTTTCATGTTTTTAAAGATGACCTCACCTTCAGTCTGCTGCAGAAATGCCTGGAAGCCAGTACCAAGTGCCAAGTGGCAAAATTCACCACAGCCAATACAGTCTGACAGACAGCTCTGACTATGGACCCGAGGGTGAGGACGATGAGGGTCGACCACGCATCACCCCGCTGCAGAAGCTCACCACTGACCTATGCAAGGATGAGAAGACCATCAAGGAGCTGATCATAGGCCGCAGGGTGGGCTTCTACAAGGTCAGAGGGGAGATCGGCAGTGGGACCTTCTCCAGGGTCAAAATGGCTTTCAACGCTCTGACTAAAGGTACGTTTTGATTTGACGTCTTCCTGTCCCTCATATTCAGTGAGAGGCTCCCATCAAATTTAAAATGAAGTATTTTTAGCAGTCATACATTAAAATTGGAAAATTTAAAAATATCAAAAAACAGAAAAGAGAACATTTATACGCCTTCATTATTAGAGATTTACCCAACATAAGAACTTAAACCAAAACCACAACTGTCCTTGAAAAATCGCTGAACCATAATGAGGAACCAACGCTTGCTGACTTTTTTTAATGTAAAACTTTAAGTGCTACACCTTAAAACAAAATCCACCAGAAAACAAACCTGATACTCTTCAGATTGTTGCTGCTTAGTAAAGCAGTGGCTTCAGTTATGTTAGCCAATCTACTGGTTCAAGTTGTTTTGATAAATCTCATCTAACCAGTAATTAAATGATCACTTTGTATGATGATTATTCTCAAAATTTACTTACATTTATTTACATTTACATTTCAAAATCAACATCTTTAGGACTGTTGATCTATTTTTAAGCTTAGTGTCAATTCAAATGAGTTTAAAACAGTTGAAAGTTTAAGACACAAAGCATCAAATGAGGACATAATCTCCGTTTTTAGACAGTAGAATAAGTAAAAACACAACAATACTATTAGAAAAATATCTAACTGTATGGGTTTTTTTGTTTGTTTGTTTGTTTTTTTTTATGTTTTCAAACTCTTGTTTCATGTGACTCCGTTTTTCTCCTTTTAGACAAAGTGGCCCTAAAGATCCTGGACAAGACCAGATTAGACCATCAGGCCCAGCGTCTTCTCTCCAGGGAGATCAGCAGCATGGAGTCCCTCCACCATCCCAATGTGGTGCGTTTGTACGAAGTCGTGGACACGCCGAGCCGCCTCTATTTGGTGCTGGAGTACGCCGGAGGAGGAGACCTTCATAACAGGATCTGTGTGGAGGGGAAACTGTCTGACAACACCTGCAAGATCACCTTCGCTCAGATCTTATCTGCCATTAAATACATGGTAACTAAAAAACCTCTTTCTCCTGTCGCGTAGATTTCTTTTACCTCCATGAAGTTCTTGTAAACTTTAATTTGATCTTTGAAGCAAACCAGCCTTCATCAAAAAGTGTCATAACTATCAATAACAGATGAATATTGAAGAGAAGAAAAAAAGGTGCGAGCCTTTAGGATGAATTACATTACAGCCAATCAACACGTGGTAAAATGAGGACAGCAGAGGTAGCTGTATGTCTTTTGCAGTTGGTGTCACAACTTTAAACTGTTGCTTTTAATCACATTAAGCCACGGCTTGGTTTCATTAAGAGTCTTGTGACGGTGAACAGTAGTGAGGTCAGAAGAGGTTTGTAGGCTGCCGCATGTCCTCAAACACTGAGTCTGAGGACAGACTGTTGTAGTTACAACAGGCAGGTTATCTGTTTGCTATGAGAGACTTCTCTTATCAGCCCCTTTAAAGGGATATTTCAGCTTTTTTGATGTGGGGTTGTGTAAGTTACATGTCACCAGCACTTGGACTTGCTACAGTCAGCCTGACTCCCTTAATAAGTTTCTGCAGCAAACTGTAGCCACCAGAAAGCCTGTTTGTTTTTGCACTATTTGCAGATCTAACACAGGTTTTCTCTTCTACCTGCAGCACACTGATCAGCTACTTGGATTTGTGAAGCTGATATATGATATATCATGCATTATGTTAAGCATCAAATGCATAAGATTACCCAGCAGACACAGTAACAGTTTTCTCACTTTGTGGGCTTTAGCTTGCAGTTCAACTTCAACTCCTAAAGATTTGGTTCGTAAAGGTCTCCATGTCTGCCAGTGACAAACTGCATGCTAGAATCACTCAGTATTGAGTTTTGTTGCACTCTTGTCTCTTTGATGTCTGAACAGCTGATCAGTGTACTGCAGGCGGAGGAGAACGTCAGTGTTGTTTCCTCGTACAGTGCAAAAACAAACTTTTTCTGATGGCAAAGCAAAGCATTGAGTTCTTTGGTTGGAGTCTCTAAAAATCTATGTAGCAGAACCAGGCCTGTCTACAGAGAACTGTAGCCTAGCTTGTGTGCTATTTCTCTCAGCAGTCTCTCATTAAAGTGGCAGAGCTGAGCAGCATCTGTAGTTGCTAATATAAGTACTAGTGACATATAACTCATATCACCCCACTTAAAAACAAACAAACAAACTGAAATATCCCTTTAACATGCTCCTCTAACATTTGGGAGGATGCGTCTCTTCTGTCTTACCTGGAGCTTGATGAGAGATGTCCTAATTTCAGCAAACTTGTACATAGATGGGGTTTTTTTTTTCCTTTTTTGGAGATGAACTGACCTTAAGAAAAGAGTGTAGAGCTGGACAGAAGTGAGGGGGTGGCAAAGGTTAGTTATTAGCTACTGCTAGCACTAGCAGGGCTGGCGAGATGCATCAATCATGTTATGTTTTTTTTGTCTATTCTGCCGTGAAAAGTCCCAAAAATTACATCTCATTTTAAATTTGCAATTAGACCTCCTTTCCATCTTTGAATAAGTTCACTGAGTTGTTAAACTCTGTGAGAAGTATTGTCACTTTCTCATTTCATGGCATCTGTACAATACAACCTGACATCTTACAGCAGCTGGTGCAATGAGTTCAAGTTTTAGGCTCCACTGTACAGGCTTCACTCTGACTTGGAGGTTTCTTTATCCTCACAGCCTTTGGTTAATAATTAAATTCAATTTTTTTCTTCTCTTTTTCTTTTTATTAACCGACACTCTTAAATGGCTTATCAGTTTTGTTTTACTCTTTTAACTCGATGATGCTCTTCTTGATCGTCTCACATTTCGCTCAGTTCTTGGAAACACTTCTAACGGCATGTACATTTTGTCTGCTGCAGCACAACATCAACATCATCCACCGGGACCTGAAGGCAGAGAATGTACTGTTCACCTGCAGCGGCTGTGTGAAGGTGGCCGACTTTGGATTCAGCACAAGGGTTTCAAACCGTAACGACACCCTCGATACCTTCTGTGGCTCTCCACCCTACGCCGCTCCAGAGCTCTTCAAGGATGAGTACTACCTGGGGCCCCCAGTGGATGTGTGGGCGATGGGGGTCCTGCTGTTTTTCATGGTGACTGGCACCATGCCATTCCGTGCTGAGACCATGGGGAAGCTGCGGCGCTGCATCATCGATTGCGCCTACACTGTCCCCCCCTGGGTGCCTGGGCCCTGCCAGAGGCTCATCAAGGGCATCTTAAAGGCAGTTCCTGCCGAGCGCTGTGCCATTGACCAGATGCTGGGCTGTGATTGGCTCTTACCGGTGGAGTTTCCCTGGTCATTGGTGCCTCCTGAGCCAGTGAGCCCCTTGCAGAGCTTGCTGGACTTTGACCGTGGGGATCTGGGGGAAGAGATGGAGGAGGAGGTCCAGGGCATCCTGGAGGAGCTGGGCTTCACCGCGGAGCACCTGCAGAACAACCCACTCAAAGAGAGCCGCAGCCCAGTGACGGGGGTTTACCGCATCCTGCTGCATCAGGCTCAAAAGAGGAGGGGCTGCGACACCCCCCCAGTGGTCCGAGGGATGGTTAGGGACCCAAAGAGGGAGGGACTACGGGCCTACAGGGGCCTCAGGCACACCTCCAAATTTTGTGTGCTTTCATAACAAACTGATGGAGACCTGTGTAGTTTTATGCAAACTTTTTTTTATACCAATAACAAAACTGGAAGAAGAACTATTATTTTCTACATTTTTTCCTCAATGGACATTTCTTTTTCCACTTGGTGTAGCTTTTGTATATTTGCTTCATTTCCACTTTATTTCAGTACTGTTTCAGGATAGTGTAAGTGCCTAATAATAATGTGAACTTAAAGGTAAAGTCATGAAAACATCTGAAAAGATTTATACTTCAAGAAAAACTTGTATAAATAAAATTTGATGAGCGAGGTTTTTTTTTAGAGACCTGAAGAGGTAAAAAGGAGTTAAAGAAAACTGAGCTGGATTTATGAATGAACATTTTTTTTAGACTTTTGCAACCCTTAAGTTAAACATGCTTGCTTTCATAACTTCAGAAACATAACAAAGCCTAAAAGTGGATTTTGTTGAACTTTTATTTCGTTGACCAATAAAAGCTGTGACAATGCAGAGATTATTTGTTCCCTTCAATTTGTTTTTGCAAACCTTTTGAATGCACATAATCATTAAAAGTTTTCTTCATGCACTTTAGCCAATTCTGTTGCTTGAGAGGTTTTCAGTCTGTGAAAAACTTAAAGAGATGGTGCAAAGCAAACAGATGCCTCACACTTCTTTGTCAGGGCACAGAGCAGGTGTCTGCAGCGGCTGCACCCCAACAGAGCTGATCTCGCGTCTTTGTGACCTGTTTACTAAAGTTTCAATAAGTGCGTGCGAGTAAATAAGAGCCCCGACAGCTGGCAGGACACCAGATGATATTCAGAACCCCTCATTGCCACTGAACCGGCCCAAACCAGTCAGTCTTCTGCGCCCCTCTGGCGCTGCAAAACTCACTGACCTCGCAGCTCCTCCCACACACGCCCTGCCCGACCCCCACCTGCAGGAAGCAGCAGATGGCGCGGCGTGGCTGCGGAGACATCTGCCGCACAAACAATAGGCTCTCTGTGCGGACCGCTGGAGCTGACAGGCCTGGAGCTCCACTATTGTGCTCTGCGCCATACACATGCAGATGAGTCCTGCTGGAGGAGGGACAACAGCGAGCAGATGACGGACAGCAGCGCCTTCCATGCAAATTTGCTGAGTTTTACTCTTATGTCAGTTTCATAACCCGCCCCCTCTCCTCTCCCACCCCTCAGCAGCACAATAACAAAACTCAATGCAACTTTTCGTTGCTTCAAGAGAAAGACAGACATCACGGTGCATTTTTAAGCTTTTTATTATATTTCACTGAACATTTTCTCAGGTGAAACAATAAGGTATAGTTTGTTTCCAACATTTTCAACGGGATCACAACATCATAAGTCTGATCAATTTATATTTAAACAATTAAGTTTCTATATAATGTTAGATCTAAAAATACAATTCTCTTCATTCTTTTCATATTAAATTAATTCAGTCCGTTTCCAAAGTGAAACCTTTAGAGTGTGGACTTTTTTTCTCTTCTTTTTTTTTTTTAGTTTTAGGATATTTTTTTGTCATCGTTAAACTTCTAAAGTGAAACCTTTAGAGAATTAAGACAATTCTGGAAAGTGGGAAACATTTCAGCTGACTGCAACTGATGTCGTGTTGCTCAGCAAAGAGGCCATCTCTAAAAAGTCTCTTTCAAAGATGCCTCTTTCTTAGCACCGCTTCTTCTCCTGCTGCGCGTGCTTCAAGATGCGACATTTGCTCTGTGGGAACCACAGGACGCAGAACTCGCTTCTCCTTCCTCTCCAAACCTCATCCGCACAAAGAATGAGGGTCGATGTGTCGCTCTTGTGGCATACCTGACCTCATTCACACAAAGAATGAGAGTCATCTTGGCATGGACGGAACAAGAGACGACGATCACGGGGGCCCCTCGGGCCGGTGCCGTGCTGCCTGGACCGAAATCCTCCTCAGGAGTATCCAGGGATGAGCAGAAACAGTGTCATCCTGTTCATCAGGATGAGTATTTCCAAATAAGAAGCTTCACAGCATCTGATCAAGAGAGGAGCCCAGCCCCAGATCAACGCTCAGGGAGGCTGATCTCAGGAACCCAGTCGTTCAGACGACGGCTCTCCTCACAGAACAGGTGCAGCTTCTCCAGAGAGGGGTCCTCCCAAGACCCATCAGACGGGTTCTGTTCACAGAAAAAGAGGAGAAACGAGTTTAGACACAGGTCTCCTTGACATTTCACTGACTTCAGAAATGATATGAACAGATAAACAGGTGTCAGTAACTGAGCTCTACATACCGTGATGAGGACACAGTGGGCATCTTCCAGCTGCTCGGCCTTGTCGCCAACAATCTCAGCCAGACGCTGCATGTCGCTCACTCTGACGATGCTGATGTCGTTATCAAAGCAGAAAGACTGAATGAGGGTGAAGTGGATCTGCAGAGCGATGTCACACTCAAACTCCTCATCCACGGCCAGGACGCAGAAAGACACGCTGTCCGGGTCACTGTGGACACAGAATAAACAGTTGATGAGTTTTTGGCAGAGTCATCAATAAGACTTTGTTTGATTTCGAATGTAGACAGATATAAATCTTTAGTTATGAAACTCATACTTACAGGTTCATCACTTTTGCGCATTCATAGACGCCCACAGTGAGCGCGTCGTTGTCTTTAGCAGACACGAGGACCTCCTCGAGGGCTTGGCCGGTGCACTGGGCAACCTCGGTGGGCTTCTGGATCAGTACTTCCTCAAGAGTCATGATGAAGGCGATCAGGATAATTCCGCAAAGGGAGCTTTGAGAGAGTTGAGTTGTGGTAGAGAATCCGTGAAGGGATCACAGTGACGACCAAGCTGCAGCCCCTCATCTTTATACTCGTCAGCTCGTGCGGCGCAGTGAAAGCGCTCCGCTCTGATTGGCTGAAGCTGAATGGTGTATTGGTATGATAATGCTTTTGTCCCGCTCCGGCTCGTGGCAGATTGATGGGGGTCATCGAGCCACGCACGCCCCCCCTCTGAGCTGCAGCAGGCCAGACTAACACTAAAAATAGCTTCATTAAAACAAGAAATTTTAATCTACAGCACTTTGTGCAATGAAGAGAGGTAGAACCTGAGGCAAAGTGGAAAATGCATGCTGATCAACTGCCCTTTTTCATGCATTGAGATCATTTTTAACACAGAAGCAAACCCCACTATTCTAAAATGTGAAAGGAAAAAAAATCTTTATTACCTCTACCAACTTTCAAGTTACGTCTCTAACTTAGCTGACGTAGTAACTAAGTGACTCAAACACGAATAAAACTATTTGAAAAAGAATAATTCTGCTTCTTGTATTTTTTCAAAAGTTTTTCAGCATCCTTATGGAGAAAGTGTTTGCTTGAACGCCCTTCCCCCTGCCCCAGCACTGGAGAGAAAGGGCAGGTGGATGATGCCATCTGTGGACTAGAGGCTGGCCATAAAACAGACCCATTGTGCGCACAGAAGCCCTCTATTATCACAGCACCCTATACAAATGCAAATGACCAGCGC
Source organism: Labroides dimidiatus (assembly GCA_030710495.1). Lineage (NCBI taxonomy): Eukaryota > Metazoa > Chordata > Actinopteri > Labriformes > Labridae > Labroides > Labroides dimidiatus. The sequence continues at coordinate 8,680,738 of CM061157.1, forward strand.
GTGCCAGAACGCTGTGCGTGCTGCGCAATCTGCGCTGCTGGCCAGTGCGAACCACGTGGCCATCAGCTGTCCTGAAAATACTCGCTCGGTTTTATTTATTTACTCTGGGGAGTTGAGGGGCCACGCGAACCAATTCTTTGGTTCAACTTGTGAAGTTTGTTCCACTTGCCATGTGTTTGTTGGGTATATCCACCAAAGATCTACATCTGTGATAACTTAAAACAATTTATCCTCTATTTATTTATATCTCATGCGAAGCACTTTGTGACTTTGAGCTGAGAAATCTGCTATATAAGTGAAGTCTGACTTACTTACAAATAACTTTAATCACTTTTACGCTCAGCAAAACTTTAAGGCCCAGCATCAGTAGTGCTTCCTGTTTATCTCCTCAACCAAGTGCATAATATTATCGTGTTTTCAAGTACTTTTTTCTCCATTGTAGTTGTAAATGTTTTTTAAAATAGTTTTTGATTAATTCAGATCACTTTTGCACAAAGTGAAACTTTGACACAGTTTTGTTTAATGCAGCTTTTCCTTTTCCAGCTCGTGCTTAAATGTTTTTTTTTTTTTTTTTTATTTGCATAATAATTCCGAACACATTTGGCAGTAGGTCAGGCCTGCTGCCACTGCTGCGTAAAAGAAGGAGGGGGGCTCGAGTGGAGACGTGGCGCAGGAGACACAGGTTGGCGGTGATTGATTCAGCTCCATTGTTCTGCTGAGGGCAGAACGGCAGATGGAGAACTGTCGCTATGAGGACACCCCCTACTATCCACTCCCCTAAACCCAGGTCAACCCCGACCCTGGGGCACACACTGCTCTTTTGTCTAAAAGTCTCCACATTCGCCGATCTGTTGTCTGAGTTTTGATTAAATTTGAATGCCAAAGAGACGCGCCTGTGGTCTAAACTTTCACAATGAAAACTGTTATCGCCAAATGATTGCAGACTGTAGGCAGATGATAAAATCCACTTTCTGTCTGATCTGTAAACACACACACAAGAATGCCGAACACGTGTTTTGCAGGACAACTCATCTCTTATCTGCACGTTACAGCAGCAACAACACATTTATTTATTTACATCACTTTCAGTTTCTGTGCACGTGCTTCAAACTCATCGGCACATCAGCTGGCCGTGAGGCTTAAGCATTCGGGCAAATGTCTGATGTGGATCCAGCTGATAGGGGCTCAAACACTGGGCTATATTAGGAAGGCTCAGCTTGCTTGGCCACAGGGCAGGCGCGTGCAAATCGATACCGGCCCATTGTTGCTGGAGCACATCTGCCGCATGGAGGCCTCCCCGGCAACGCGCGACAGGTGTTGGTGGTCAAAGCTCTGGTGACCTGCGGCGGAGCAATAAGGTCCATGCTCTTTGTAAGAATGGATGTTGTCTGAAGCTGCAGGGGGAAAGGTTTGGATGATTCTTGTTTCATGGTAAACGCAGATGAAGGTGTGATATAAAAACAATAATAATAAGATGGGTTTCTTTGCATTTCCATAGGGTTTGGATTAAAAAATCTAACGGTCAGTGCATCACACAAACCGGGTGGAGAAAAACTTCTTTGCTCGAATCTCGTTAAACCCAAACACATAAAAATCTTAAAGGACACAATGCCATCACGCCCAGCAGGTGCTGCCTGACTTCCTTTGTCCACCCTCCCTTCACCCCTCCGCGGGGACAGATGGTATCTCTAGGTTGCTATGGAGAGTGATGCAGACAGAGAGATAAGGCATGCAAGCATCCCCAGATGCCACGCGCCTCGATTGAGGTCTGCCAGTACGCATGCAAAGCAGCGGCGCGTGCCACTGTCTAATCAACAAAAACTTTTCATGTGGTGTGGCAGGTCATGACTTCTGAAAGTTGAACTGACATTAAAGAAAAGTGAAGTAGCTGAATGTTATAATTACAAAGCTGTAATAAGAAATCAGTGCATAGCAAATAATAAATATAGTGTTTCAGTCAGTGTGTAAACTACTGAACAGCCTAAAACTTATTTTTGCACATTGCTTAGTCTTTTCTGATTTGATGTGAAAAAACGGTTTCCAGCAAACCATATTCAAATCATTTAGGATGTGAGATGGACCACATCAGAATGTATAATTTTACATTATTTTAAGTGATATTTAGAAACATTGCTAAAAAGAAAGAAAGGCAAAATATACACAAGATCAGATTCCAAGATGGATTTCAAGAGCAATATGCTTTGTTTATTAAACAGCCAACTTTGAAAGTTTCCTGAACTCCATAACTCACTAGTTTAAATGTTAAAATTTTAAAGTCGTCAATATGAGATGATCATAACACTTTATTAAACTGCACATGAACGTTTTTAGCATGACAATCATAGTTTATTGTTTATGACACATTTTTGGGTGAATCATAAACTTTATGACCTCGAAAGGATGTATGCTAAAGTTCTGTGTGTTCTTTAGCAGAAATAAACTGTTAGCTGTTGTGTCAAAGCCTTACATTAAACCATCGCAGGGTTTGGAAAATGCTCAGCCATGATCAGCACTGCAGGAGAGCCTTCTGTATGGCTCTGTTTAAAGGAGGAGTCAGTAGTTGCTCCTAATTCTTCAGACCTATGAGGACTTTGACAACAGCAGCCTGGCCTTCCTGTGTGGTTCCATTATTTCTTTAAGTTGAAAGAATCATTTAAAGGTCAGAGAGTTTCTACATCTGATCCTTTAGACCAAAGCTGCCCCCAACTTTCAAAGACTTTCTATAGGCACGCGTCCCTGAGGGTGGGGAGGGGGCTGAAGGCCTGTTGTAGTCTTTGTGCCCTGAACAGCGAATCAGAGAGTGAGCGTGTGCCGGCTCTGTAGTATATAAGCTGTCAGATCCTTACAGGCAGCACAGTCTTCTCTGGACTTTGTGACCACATCAGCTGAAGAGTTTAAGCATCATTATGCAGTCTCCTGGAAAATCCCTGAAGGAAGCTTTGCTCTGTGCTCAGAACGAGGAGCGACTCACTGTTGGAGTCTACGAAAGTGCTAAAATCATGACTGAGTAAGTAAAGTTGAATACATCGTATCTTAAATGTGGATTTTGCATTCTTTCCAATACACCAATCTGAGTAACACTGAGGAGAAATAACTAACCAGATGCTTCCTTTTCTCTGTCCACAGTGACCCGGACAGCGTGTCTTTCTGCGTCCTGGCCGTGGATGAGGAGTTTGAGTGTGACATCGCTCTGCAGATCCACTTCACCCTCATTCAGTCTTTCTGCTTTGATAACGACATCAGCATCGTCAGAGTGAGCGACATGCAGCGTCTGGCTGAGATTGTTGGCGACAAGGCCGAGCAGCTGGAAGATGCCCACTGTGTCCTCATCACGGTATGTAGAGCTCAGTTACTGACACCTGTTTATCTGCTCAAATCATTTCTAAAGTCAGTGAAATGTCAAGGAGACCTGTGTCTAAACCCGTTTCTCCTCTTTTTCTGTGAACAGAACCCGTCTGATGGGTCTTGGGAGGACCCCTCTCTGGAGAAGCTGCACCTGTTCTGCGAGGAGAGCCGTCGTCTGAACGACTGGGTTCCTGAGATCAGCCTCCCTGAGCGTTGATCTGGGGCTGGGCTCCTCTCTTGATCAGATGCTGTGAAGCTTCTTATTTGGAAATACTCATCCTGATGAACAGGATGACACTGTTTCTGCTCATCCCTGGATACTCCTGAGGAGGATTTCGGTCCAGGCAGCACGGCACCGGCCCGAGGGGCCCCCGTGATCGTCGTCTCTTGTTCCGTCCATGCCAAGATGACTCTCATTCTTTGTGTGAATGAGGTCAGGTATGCCACAAGAGCGACACATCGACCCTCATTCTTTGTGCGGATGAGGTTTGGAGAGGAAGGAGAAGCGAGTTCTGCGTCCTGTGGTTCCCACAGAGCAAATGTCGCATCTTGAAGCACGCGCAGCAGGAGAAGAAGCGGTGCTAAGAAAGAGGCATCTTTGAAAGAGACTTTTTAGAGATGGCCTCTTTGCTGAGCAACACGACATCAGTTGCAGTCAGCTGAAATGTTTCCCACTTTCCAGAATTGTCTTAATTCTCTAAAGGTTTCACTTTAGAAGTTTAACGATGACAAAAAAAAAATATCCTAAAACTAAAAAAAAAGAAGAGAAAAAAAAGTCCACACTCTAAAGGTTTCACTTTGGAAGTTTAACACGGATGAAAAAATTATTCTAAAAGTCTAAAAATGTAAAAGAAAAAGTCAATACATCTGAGGTTTCACCTCAGATGTTTAAATTTATAAATGGCTAACATGAAAAGAATGAAGTGTATTAAACTGAACTTAAAATGTTAAGATATGAAACATGCAGTGAGACTTACTTTTCTTTGTGGCTTCTGAAATAACGTATTCCCTGCTGATCTGATTTTCTTGTATGTTAAAAGCACTGAAATAAAATATTTGAACTCACTCTCTGACTAGATCTTGATTTGTTTTTATCTGAAGTTAAAGTCTTTTGAAGTCACATGCCAGTGATGTTTTCAGTTATTACCTGCTTTAACCTGTTTTTTAAAGAATATTCTTTAAACTCTCAAACTGCAGCATCTAAATCTTGACCTACAAAGCTTCAGTCAGTCAGCAACTTCAAGCAACGGCAGACTTTTGTGCACATCCACCAAATCAATTCAGCTTTAAAAGACTTTAGATTTGAAACACTGAAGATTTTTCTCCCTCTAAATTTGAGATACAATGATACTGTTCATTCTGAAATCTTTTATATATTTCAAAAAGACATGAAAAAAACCCTCAACCATCACTCTTTACAATGGGATACTAATAATATAATAATAAAATGTAGAATCTGGCTGTTGAAATGACCTTTCTCTGCATTTCTTGTAGAAATGGAGCTCTAACCCTTTGAATGTTAAAACTGGCTGTGAAGGAAAACAGATGATGCAGACTTTGATGTGACTCATGAAATTCTATTTTATGTATCAATGTTTTCACCACTTGCTACTTTTACTCTGGAGTCATCTGATACTAAAGACAGTAAACTTGAATTATTCTGCTTGTGTGGTTTGTCCAGGTGGTGTTTACCTGCGTCACCTGCGATGGCTACAGCAGGGTAGGATGCTGATTCTCTCCCTGAGCACCCACACACACATCTACAGCTCATGTTTGAAGCTTTCCAAATGATCGTTTAGTTTTATAAACAATAATTCACCTTCCAACCTGAAAAAAAACATTTTGAGGTAAAAAGCTAAACAGTGTGATTTCAGGTGGACATTTTTGAGTTGTTCGCGCTCTCAGTAACTTAGCGGCCATTTTTATTCCGTGCTATACTTTTAAGAAGTTTGAAAGGTTTTTGAAATAAACATAATGTTGCAGAATGTACGGCCATGTATTCTTTACTGCACCTATGCATTGTGAAAAATGCAACACATTTAGATTTTTTTGAACACTTAAGTTTTTTGTTTTTGTTTTGTTTTATTTGTTTAAGAAAAACAAACAAACAAGTACAAGTTATTTTTACTTGTACTGGGCTAATGTTTTGTTGGGAGTATCTATACTTTGACTTAAAGCCATTTATTTTGTCCACACAAAAGCACCAGCTCCTACTTATAGTGAAGAAGTGGCTCTCACCAAAATGTGCATTTGTTGTTAAAGCAAATAAATGTCTTCAAATCTTATTTCATTTCTTTTTGCCAGAGAACTTTTCTCAGGATGCTTTTCTCAGCATTTCTGATATTTTTACCGCACACTTTATTGCAGCGATCATTAGCTCTCTTCTGCATTAGAAATATTGTACAGTATAATATAGCATACTCTTACCACATTTGTTATTTAATATTAAAAAAATGCTAAATAAGAAAAAAGTTTTATTTAAAACTGCTTATTTATTTATGACAGTTGCTTTCAAACAAAATAATACAAAACGATACATTCTACTTAAAACTTTGATAATGCTCTTCCTGAGATAATCACAACAGAACCCACAACCAGGCAAATTTGGCCAATATCACAATTAAGATAGAATTTAAACATGACTTCTGTTCAGAGTGCAACTGTCACAGCAATTAAACCCAAGTTACATAAAATGGTTCACTCTTTGAAAATAAATGTGCCTAAATTAGTCAGCTACATGAACCATACAGACTGTTGCTTTAATGCAAGTTCAACTTAAAACAGGAGGTGAATATGTGACAACTCAATCTGCACTGTGCAAACAAAATCACAAAAAGAGCAAGAAATATATGCAGCTTCAGTCCCCAATCAATACACTGCACAGTTCTATAAGTGCAAATAATGAAAGAAAAAAACAAACAAACATATTAGCAGCTGCTTCAGTTCGTGGTGCCGAGGTCGGGCATTTAATCAAGTAAGCAGGAGCCCATTATTTTATTGATGTATTATATCTGTGGATATTGGCGTGTTGGCCAGTGTCTGATATCTCATTTTTAAGCTTATATCAGCTGATTCCAATTCCAGATAATATCATTGCATTCCTGCTACCAACAATATGAGAAAGAAGCTGTGAATCATAAGACAGATCTACACTGAGAAACAGGAAATCAAATATAGAATAAAACACGACCACTCAGGACAGTAACCAAGTAGCTCACACACAGTACTTGATAAATCATCTTTGGTGCACTCATGACTTTGCACAGACAACAACAACCAAATAATTCCATGTGTAGTGAAGCTGCAGCTTAATGAAAGTGATCTTTTGCTCCTGGCACAAGTTCTTTGTTATTTTTTACTCTGATTTGTGATTCAGAGGCTCTGAGGCTTTTTGTGTTTCTGGACTCAAACTCTAAAATCACTCTGACCTGCATGTCGCCTGTCAACAGAAACTATTGTGGAGTCAACAGCTGTTGTAGTCCCACACGCCCCTGTGACAAACACACACACGCGCACACACACACACACACACACACACACACACACGCACACACACACACACACACACACACACACACACACACACACACACACACACACACACACACACACACACACAGACACTGACTGTTTTCTCTCCCACTCTCTTTACCAGAATTTTTAAAAAAAATCATCAAATGCACCAGAGAAAAAGAGAGCTACCCAGTTTGAACCTGCACAGTTGCAACAAATCCAAGCAGCGTCACCATTCAGCAGTCGGCACACTCACATGTGCACATATACACAAACACACACCCTCCATGTCAAAGGGAAGAAAGAAAAGCAGGAGCAGCTGAAACGTAATCAGCCCTTTAAATCTCCACAGCAACCAACCTGGCACTCTCCCCATCTGCTGCTCAATTTAATGAAGGGAAGAAAAGGAAGAGAGGAGGAGGAGGAGGAGGAGGAGGCCATGCGCCTGGCACAAGTCTGCTGCCATTCATCCACTCAGAACCAAATCCTGAACGAACAACAACAAAAACATCCCCCGATAGTCAGCAGAAACATGAGTGAAGCAGAAACCTGCAGGATGGAGCTGCATCAGCAGAAACATCTCATGAGATTCTGTTTAAGATGCAAACTTGAACAAGTTTCCAAAAGGGGTAAGTTAGATGAGAAGACTACTTTATGCATGCAGCTGCAGTCTGGACATTGTTAGTCCAGCTTATTTTAGCATAAGGACTAGAGTTCAGGAAAAATGAGGTTGGCTCTGTTCAGATTTCAAAACTTTGCTGACTATCTCATGAACTCGCCCTTCTGGTAAACTTTTTATTTCATTTTATTTATGTATTTACATAAACTTTCAAATCCTTTTTAGTGTTGCGGTCACTCTGAACTCAGCCACCCTGAATAACCTGTGCTGCCCTCTGTCTCACCCTGGTCATAAAGAGCTCTGATACAGCAGCCACATGCTGCCTCTCAAGTGTCCTTTCAGCATAAAGCCTCCTGCTCCTCCTCTTTTCTCCTCCTCCTCCTCCTCCAACCCAAATCTTTTCTGTGTGCTGGAGAGCTGCAGCAGATGGTTCTGGTAGACTGTGTGTGTGTGTGTGGAGATGTGGAAGACTGATGTTGATACTTCAGTCCATGACAACCTGCTGGATCAAAACATCAGCAATCAAAGAAAACACACACACACACACACACACACACACACACACACACACACACACACACACACACATACACACACACACACACACACACACACACACACACACGCACACACACACACACACACACACACACACACACACACACACACACACACACACACACACACGTTCCTAAGTAATCAGCTGTTTATGTTAATCCCTGGTTGTGATATCCATCATTGAGACCTCTGTCAGCTCATGATGAATCCAATCAGTCGTTCCATCAACAAACCTGGAGCTGCTGCTCTCTAATGAAATCACACTGTGGACTTTTCATCGAAACTATTTTTAAACTATTTTCTTCGACTCCTAAATGAAAGTTTTGTTTGTTGATTGTAAACTTTAAACAGCATTCTTTCAGGATCCTCAGATGTTGCTGGAAGCGAGAGTACTTTTGTTTTTGTCTGATTTTATCTATAAAGGCAACACAAGTGTAAATAAACACAAAGATAAGACATTTTTTTTTATCTTCTTTTGTGCATGTTTGCAGCTTGTAAACAGAAAGTGGATTCAGAGTAAAAATAAAAAAAGAAAACACACACACACACTGCCAGCTGTTGCCAAAACACTGCTTTGCTTCTCCATTCAGTGTTGGGGCCCTCAAGGGCCTTGTCTAGACACTCAGCAGCACAGAGCATGTGTGCCAAGTGTGTGTGTGTGTGTGTGTGTGTGTGTGTGTGTATGTGTGTGGTTGTGCTGTGATGTGTTTGAGACATCTCAAGTCACAGATTTTGAATTTTGATAATGAAAGTTTTTCCTCCAGCACAGACTGACAAAATCAAATAAATAAATAAATAAAAATACAGGAACCTAACTGTGACATTTCAAGGAAGTTTTAGTTCACTCAAATGACTTTTCCAGAGCTTTTAACCATGTATACAAGCGTCCCCCCTTCATGAGTAAAAATGATGCACGCCTGATGAAAATGAGAGCAGAATCACAATCATGTGGTCTGCAGGACAGACTTGAGACTAATTCAGGACAACTCTTGTCTGTGTTGTAGGACCAGATCAGATGGCGAAATGTGCTTGTACTGCTCCCCCACTCTCTGCACACCCTCACCAAAACAAAACTCAAACAAAGCTACAGCCAACACTTCTACACCCTCATCAATGGGCACAAAGAGCAGAAAACGACAGGAGGGGCCCTGCACAAAAGTGCACCGAGACCTCAGCCCTCTTTCCTCCTTTGTGCAGATGAATGGAGAGGTCCAGGAGCAGCTGCTGCTGGCTGCACGGGACATTTGAGACGATCCCTTTCACCAAAAACAAAGTCTGGAGCTGTGAGTGTGCAGGTTGCAGAGCTTCAGGGGCAAAGATGAGGAAGAGGAGGGGGGAAGGAGGTTGTATACAAAACGATAGGCACACTTTGCCAGATCAACGAGGAGCTGGGTCTCCATTCACCCTGCAGATCAGCCACAGAGGGAGGGGGCCTGGGGGAGGGTCTTAAAGTGAAGGAGGAAGCCTTTAAAGTTGACATGAGTCACATCAGTCACAGCACAAAGGAGTCCCCGAGGTCTGCCATATGGAGCAGGCACATCATCTGTTCAGCAATCACCCAAGAAATCCAGCCTGAGCCAATCGTAGCCAAAGCTCTGCACCCTGCTCTACCCAGTGACAACAAAGCTTTGCTTTCTGATTGGCTGCTGGGTTGTCATTAAATGAGGGTCTCAATTACAGGAAGAGGTTTTGTTTTGTTTCTTGTTTTTTTTTTAGTTTGTAGATCAGTGTGTCTGATTGATTAGTGTCGGTGAATATTAAAGCTACGTGTTAAATGGAATTATATTTCTTCTGAGCAACCTTTAGAATTAAGTTATCCACAAACTGTCATCTGTGAAGCATTTGTTTCTAAAGCCATAAACGTCCTTTAGTGTGACCTCTTGACGAGCCAGTTGCCCTTTGTAGACTTTTTATTTAATAGAAAGACTTTTGTTGCCTTACCAAATAAAGGAATCAATTTCATGTTGTGAAAAAAAACGTTTGATATGCCATGCAAAAGTTGAACGATGCACCAAGGTTTAAACTTGTTTATTGATTTAAAAATGTAAAGGTTGATGGTAACTAAAGCTCGAAAAAAAATCACACTGTCACTGAATTGTGTGATCTTGTATAATACCCTCAAATGTCCTTCTGACCGTCAAGCTCTTGCCCAGCCACACAGTTTAAGTTTTGTCTCAGATAAGCGTGAATGGAAATGTGCAGAGAAGTTAATATTTATGTATTTTCTTTGGGTAAAAACCTATTTGCAATGCCAAGTATGGCCCACTAACCTTCAGCAGCCTCACTTTGATTTTAACAAAGCTGTGAAGGTGAAGCTAAGCCTCTTTGCAAACAGCTGCAGTGACCACACCTCTCAGTAAAGTCAGCAATGCACCTCTCTGTGCTTTCTTTTGCAACACGTATAACCTCAGGATCTTCAAAATGAGATATATGATGAGAACATAGTCAATGCTGTACAGTGTTTACAAATGGAGAAATGGGTTATTCAAACCAAAAACCTGATCTATACCCAGGCTGCAAATCAAAGTACAGCATTTTTTTTTCTTTATTGCACATAAACAGTTAGTTACTAAAATATTTTGTGAGACCGATAATATATATATATATATATATATATATATATATATCTTTTTATAATCTTTTTTTTCTAACAGACTTCCTCAATAAAATCCGTTCTATTGATTGAAGTTGAAAAATTTCAGATCCATATTAAGCACAGAATTAACTCTTAATGGCACTGTTTTTCTACAGTGGAGTGCCAGAGTGAGTCAGTCAGAGATAAAGTAGTAGATATTTAACTGCTGGTAACTTAACAGTGCCCCCTAGTGACATAAGACTTCATTACCTCCATAAGTTGCAAATAAATGCAGATAACTGTAAATAAAGGGGGACCCTCTACCCTCAAAGATGAATCCAAATATTCTCAGTAATTCAACCCAAATGAGTTGCGTCAAAATAATCTCTTCTTACATTATTGATTGTGATGCAGATGTGATGATGAGACACCTTCAAAAACCTTTAAAAGCCTCAGATACCATCAGAAGTAGACATGTGCATGTATACAGGCAGCAGCTTGTCAGCTGGAAGTTAGTGACAGAGTGCAGGCTGCAGCATCCGGCTGGACGTAGTCTGGATAGACACGGTGAAAGGTCTCTGCAGGGTCAGGACTGACTCACTAGAACCAGTGTTTGCAGAGTAGAGACACAACCTGGGATGAGAGTAAAATAACTCAAGCTCAATGTAAGAGCAGATTCAAGAATTCATAAACAACACCAGCTATTGATTCAATGTATGATAAAGCAACAATTGTAAAACTGACAGAGGAGTGTATGCTGCCCTCTCGTGGTTAAAACACCTCAATGCATGCTTTAGAAAAAGCATACAAAACATTAGTATTTCAAATTCAGACAGAAAAACATGTTAAGTTTAGAATTTAAGAGCTCTGCAGGAATATTTTTCAACAGAGAGATTATTTTTAAGTAAATAAGATCATTTTCCATAACAATTTGATTCACTATAGATTATAACTCATATAACGTTTAGGTTGGTCAAGTCAGCAGATTAATTCCTCTTAAATACAGGGGACTCATGCTCTGGTTACATGCAGTTAGTTAGTGTAACAAGCAAAAACACTAACATGTATCACTCTGAAATATTATTTTGGCACCCATCTCTTTCTGTCATCGAAAAATATAAAGCTACAAGAAAATGCCAGTTGGCCTCGTCTTTTAAGCAATTTTACAATACTTTCTTAAAATCCTCACTACTGTCTTATTCACTTTAACAACTTTACTTCCCTTTCTCCATCAGGTTACCAGCCAGAGAGCTTTGTGCTAGCTGCAGAGTTCAGTCACATCTTTGTCAGGGCAGATCTGGTTTCTTTATATCTGATTACCTCATACTGAGTGTAACATCCTCTTCTTCTGCTGCAGAAGGAACAACAGAGCCCGAGTCTCTGGAGCTGAACCCTGGCTCTGCTTGGTGGTCAGGATCTGGATCTGCTAAGGTGGACACAGTCACATTGGTCTTGTTGACACTGACAGCATATCATGTAAAGGAAAATTCACATATTACTCACATTTTTGTGTTTCAGGTGTTTGTTATGTCTAATCACGCTTCATTTATGTCTCCATTTTCCTTCCTTTGGTTCAGGGTAGGCCTATCTTGGATCGTCAGTGTTTTGAGATTTGGGGGTTTTGTTTCCCCTCTCGCTTCTCACTCTCGCTACAGGTAATTCCCGGGAGAAAAACACAATTAGACTGAGAAAAAAAAGAAAAGAAATAAAGCAGATCTATCTCTGAGGTTAATTCATCACCTCACTGGCCTTACCATGCAAGTAATACACAACCCTCCAATCATCATCAATGAAATGACATAATGATAATTTGAAAGTTCTGAATTTTACAGTTAGGTTTATAATAATGAAGTTGGTTGTGGTGTCATTAGAAGTGGCCAAGAAATATTCAAAATAAAGAAGTTGTAAAGACCATAAATGAGGTCTGCACTTTGTTGGTGTCAGGGAAATTCATGCTACATTCTGATTTCTTTTTATGACATAATTAGCTATCAATCTTTTTTTTAAGGAAGACGAAAGTTAGCATACTAAATTACCACTAGAGGGGGGTATATCACACAATAAAGCTGCATATACATTCACACTTTGTATGAAATAAGTAAATGGTACAGACTGCACATAAGGCCTCATCTCTTAGAGGCTCTAGAGCAACATGTTAATGCAGAGTCATAGTTTGTATATGTTAACAATGTAAATTGTTTTGTACAATAACTATCAAAGTTTCTGTTGTATATTATCTTAAAAAGTACCAAAACTGGATTTAAATGCTTCATTACAAGTATAACATTCAAAAAATCTGTTGAACCTAAGTCTGTTCACCAAACAATGAATGAGATTTTATTCAAACTATCACACTCTTTAAAAAATGTTATCTCAGGTGAAATCGCATGAAGAGCAGAAAGACCTCAAAGACTTTTTAACAGAGAGGAATCTCAAGCAGGACCAGACAAGCAGGACTGAATTTACATGCATTAAAAATGTGAGATGACCTATAACAAAGACACTGAACAGAAACCTCAGCTGTAAACTAGAATAAGCAAGACAGCAGGAAATTAAGAGTACACACCATATCCCGTACTCCTAAAACCACAGTTAAATATGGAAAAAAAACCTGCTGTTGTTAAAAGTAATTAAGTTGTCTCATAATTATATTTGAAGCGAATCATACATTTGTGAGGGAAAATATTTAGTTAACAAGTGACCATGTTAATTGGAATCCCTTCGGGCTGAGGAGAGGATTATAAGTTAGTCAGCGGTTAAGAGCCATTTTTTGTCTTCTCCACAGTCAGAAAATGATAATTATCATATATTCAGTAATTATTACTACTACCAACCAACTAACTAACTAACTAACCAACTAGACACAAATAAATAAATAAATAAACAAACAAATAAATAAATAAATAAATAAATAAATAAATAAATAAATAAATAAATAAATAAATAAATAAATATCCCTCCATATTATAGTCAAGGCTCCCGGCATTGGCGATGGGTGTATTATTATTATTATTATTATTATTATTATTATTATTATTATTATTATTATTATTATTATTATTATTATTATTATTATTATTATTATTATTATTATTATTATAGCAATACCGCTGTAAACAACGCAAAAACATGTCTATCTCATAAGTTTAAAGTCAGAAAATAATGCATTATATGCAGCGCAATAATGATGCTTACGAATACACGCACGTGACGTGGCATATTAACCGTGTCCGGAAGTGCCGTGGCTCTCTGGCACGACTGGATGTTTTATCCTGAAGTTACGCATTTTTATCGTCGATGTGTCCAACCTTCCTTTAAATTAACTTATTGGTTTGCACATCTATGGCATCATATGTTTGTTCGACGCACACCGAACATTTAGAGTGTGTCGTTGTTTCAAACTTAGGATATTATTTATTTTAGCCGGTATGCCAAACGGCTAGTAAGCTAACACAGCTAGCTCACAGGCTGAGAGCACTAACAGCTGACTTTTTCTCTTTAGTCTGTTTACATTTAATAAGTTTGATCATAAGACTGTGTTACAGCCAGTCACGTTATTCACTTTTGTATGGGTAATGGTTCAGTTTCATCGATGAGGTGACAGATTGTTTCGGAGATTTGTGGACATAAATACGTCGGCTGGACTTGGGTCGAGTTTGGATGATTGAAAATGGAAGATAAATACAGCAGCAATGTTCTGTCAGGAGGGAAACTGGGCATGGTTGAAGTGCCCAATTCAAGGTATGTGTCGTCGAGCTTGCTTGAAGCATCATACTGGTATGACTGCAGTTCTGTGCCATGTTGTCTGTCAAGTCAAATCACGTCAGCTGTTAATAAAACCATTTGTTGGGTCCAGAGTCACAGAAGGGTCGAAAATTAGCATCATGATAAATTCCTTAATTTTTATTCTCCTTGGTATTAATCGTACTACTGCAAGAAAACGTGTAAAGACATCACCTTGACAGTCAGATGTGCAGCATTGACACTTTCTTTCTTTGTTCTTTTCAGGTTAACGAGATACATAGTTTTACTGGTCATCACAAAAATCCTGAAGGCTCTTGGAATCTTTGAATCCTACGACATACTTAAAGTTGTTCACATTGTACAGTTCATCTTCATATTGAAACTGGGGTAAGTCATATTAAATGCTTCTTTTTTGTTTTAATCTAATTGAATTTTGTATTAACTTTGCATTTTTTGTTAAATGATTAGAATAATGTGCTGACAGCGAGCCTTCTCTTTTTTAGGAGTGCTGTTATTTTGCTTTTCTTTCAAAAGCCGTTCTCCTCTGGAAAAACCATCTCAAAAAGACAGGTATGAAGTTGCGTTTCTCCTACATGTGTCATCAGTTTTATAGAAATAAAATTTAAAATCACAGTCTGTGCTTTATTATGGTCAATGAAATTAAAAAGATAAACATCCTTATATCTGTTGAATGTAAAGCCATAGAGTCCATGATTTAATTTACATCTGCCTTCATTTTAATTATTTTTTTACTTTGCAGTGGATTAAAATACTAAAGCATGCTGTTTTCAGCTGCATCATCTCCCTCCTGGGCTTCTTTGGTCTTACTCTCTGTGGTCCTCTGAGGTAAGATGTTGCCATAACTGTGTATTAGCTTAATGTGTACACTAGAGCATTTCTTTGTGCATTAGTAACTTCACTTCTTTTGTATGATCTCACAAAGTTGTTTTGGAGTGATCCAACTTTAGTATTTGTCTTTTACAGGACGCTGTTGCTTTTTGAGCACAGTGATGTGGTGGTCATTGCTCTCCTTGGTGTTCTTTTCACCAGCTCGGGAGGAGGGCCATCTAAGGTCAGAGGCCACACAACCTCACTGCACTTTATTTCAAACCAGAAAGATTGTTGACAACCTGAATGACGGTGTAGCTGCAGGGAGTTTGTTGTGTGTTGCTGTGTTAAAAGATTTTCGGTATTACATCGGTTAGTTTTGCATTATATATTTAAAAATTATGTCCAAATGTCTGTTTATTAGACAGAATTGAGTTTAAATCAGAAAGCATTGTCTTGTTGTCAGAGATGAGGAAAGATTCCCAAATGTTAGATGGAAAGATGGATACAGAGGATGTATTTTCAAGATTTTTTATTGCAAAAAAAGTGTCTCTGCTGCATTTCATGCCTTACTCATGGTAATAATTCAGACTGTGCTTGTTATTGAATGACTGTTTTAAATGAGTGTCTTTTTTTAACAGACCAGAGGAGCTGCTTTGTTCATTATCGCTGTGATCTGCCTCCTTCTTTTTGACAACGATGATCTCATGGCCAAGATGGCAGAGCACCGTATCCTTTCACACTGACAAAGAGCACGTTATGTTTCATATTCCTGTGTTTATGTTGTGTCTACCTTGACTCTTCCTCTTACCAGCTGAGGGGCACCATGACAGTGCGCTCACACACTTCCTCTACACTGCCATTGCGTTTTTAGGAGTTGCAGATCACAAAGTAAGCAAAGCCCACTCAGAAAATGTTCTGTTTAGTTTAACTGGTGTAAGTCTAGTTAAGTGCTGGTTTCGCTCTAAATGAGTTCCCTCCTGTCAGGGTGGTGTCGTGCTGCTGGTGGTCTCCCTGTGTCTGAAGGTGGGCTTCCACACAGCCTCCAGGAAACTCTCAGTGGAAATCGGTGGTGCAAAGTGCCTCTATGCCCTGGACAACCTGGTTTCTGCTGTGGTGCTGTTGCCCTGGGTCATAGTGCTCTCAGTTACCACAGAGGTAGGTACATAACCAACAATCTTTACATGCTTGATCTTGTGCAGGACAGGTGACATCAGTCAAGGCTGCACTTGTATCATCTTTTGGTTCCTGTAGAAACTATGAAAGCTGTGACTATTTATGAAGCAGACAAAGATCTTTTTGTCTTTGCTACTTACATGACCTCACAACTGTCTGTTTTACTTGCTTTAGAGTAAAGTCGAGTCCTGGTCATCACTCATCCTTCCATTCGCGATGATCATCTTCTCCGTGATGATCCTGGAGTTTTATGTCGAGGCTATCTGCAATGCAAAAATGGAGACACCAAGATGCGCCCGCTACGGTGCCGTCGCCCTTATCCTCAGTGGCCTGCTGCTGGCAAACTTCTGGACTCACCCGCTGACTGACCAGCTGCGCTCCATGAGCAAACCTCCACAACAGGTCAGCACAGAGCATGTGCTGTCTGGAGGAGTGATTGTCAGCGCGGTCTTCTTCATCATGTGTAAGTGACAGATATGGTCGTCAACATAAAGATTTGTCTGACGAATGAGATGTGGAAATATTTTAAAGATCATGTAGTCATGTTTTTGTAATGATACCTTAGAAAATAACACATTTTTCAAATTATTTGTGAAAGGATTTGTCACCATCACCATCATCATCATCATCTGACTGTTCTCCCTGATAAGACTAAAGCTTTTCTGTCCTGTGATAATATGATAACCCAGAAATGTTTGAAGAGTACGGAAGACGAGAACAGCCATGAATTTTTCTTCTTTTATGCACTTTTATCTCGTGATAGCGACTTATTGTTTCATTATCTTGATAAAACAAAAATTGTTTTTTTGTGATAATGAATTAATTAATCATGTGTTTCTCTTGATTTCAACCTACAAGAGCTGCTATGAACGGCTTCCAGCCACAGGGTGTAGCTGTAGTCTACAGCTGGTTAGCAGCTGACAGGCTGACAAACTCATTTCTATCCGGCTGCTTCAGCTAAGCTAAGGTAACATAAATGTAGGCTAACCTCAACTTTGCAACGTAATGTGAGACGGAATTAAACGTTTATTAATTCATATAATAGTGCTTTGGGCCAGCCTCTCATCTGCTAACCTGTAGCCCCTAAAGTAAACAAACTTACTTGTAGGCTACAGGTACACCCAGTGGCTGGAAGCCGTTCATGGCAGCTCTTGTTGGTTGAAATCAAGACAAACATGTTATTTATTAATTCATTATTATCACTCAATCACTCAATTCATGATCTTTTTTTATGTCGAGATTATGAAATAATATGTTATCACGAGATGTGCATAAAAAAAAAAAAGAAAAATCCATGGCCATTCTCGTCTTCCGTAGAAAAGAATATCTCCAAATACGGCACAAATGTTCTCCTTTACTGAAGGATGAACTGAGAAGATCTGAGTGTTAAACTGTTTCCTAACTGAACTGGTACTAGGTTAAAACTCTCTTACTAACTGTAAGGAAATCATCATAGAAAAATCTTGTTTCACCAAACTGTTCCTGTCAGTCTTCTGGAAACACTGATGGCGATTGGTTCATTGTGTAGGTGACAACTGTTATGCAATAACTTACATTGGCATGACTTAACAATCATTTTTAATTTGAAAGTGGAAAAACAAGATACAGAGAAAGAACAGGAAAACACTATCGCATACAAAAATCCTTTTACCACATTTTGCATCATAAAAAAAAAAAAAAAAGATTTGATCACCTCTCACTCGTTCCTTGCAGCGTCTAGCATCCTGTCGTCCCCGTCAAGAAAAGGTCAGAAGGGCACCTTGGTGGGTTACTCGCCTGAAGGGACCCCTCTGTATAACTTCATGGGTGATGCACTGCAGCACACGTCACAGTCACTCCCTCGATTCATCAAAGATTCCCTGAAACAGATCCTGGAGGAATACGACTCCAGACAGATCTTCTACTTCCTGTGTCTTAACCTGGTATGTACAGCTTTGAGGAGAAAACACTCATCGCTGCTCCTCCAGGGGAAAGTTTGAGAACATATAGACAAGGGCAGCTGTGTTAGATACTCAAAACTGTCCACACTGCAAAACAGGGATTTTACATATATATGTCCGGAGTTGTGCAGATAAAAACAAAAGCAACAAAATCCCTGGTTCAGCCTTAACAGATACACTACAGAATATTGCAAAATGACTTGAAAATAACTTCAAAATACTTGAAATAACTATTTAAAAGTTGCACATGAGACACTTTTTTTTAAGGTGGTATTACTGATAATATTTTGGACACTAAATTTCAAATGTTAATGTGGAAATGATTGAGCAGCTTAGTACTCAAGCCTGAAGAAATACTGTGTACTGAAATACGCTTCTTAGAATTGGTGAGTATGGTTAAAGTTGTCTTTTTGCTGTATGAGGGTGTAACCTGTGGTCTGTTTTTATTGTTGTAGGCCTTCACGTTTGTGGAGCTGTTGTATGGTGCCTGGACCAACAGCCTGGGTTTGATCTCCGATGGCTTCCACATGCTGTTTGACTGCTCAGCTTTAGTCCTCGGGCTGTTTGCTGCACTCATGACCCGCTGGAAAGCCACCAGGATCTTCTCCTATGGGTAGTTTTCATAAAGGACACGTGAAGGAGCTTTGCTTACAGATGGAGGAGTGATTCGAAACTTGGTGTTTGAAACTGTCATTTGTTTTTGCAGGTACGGTCGTGTTGAAATACTTTCTGGATTCATCAACGGCCTGTTCCTGATGGTGATTGCTTTCTTTGTTTTTGTTGAGTCCGTCACACGTCTGTTGGATCCTCCAAATATAGACACAGACATGCTGACGGTAAGTAAACTGCACTCGTCCCAACCTGTTGATGCGTTTTGTAAAATGAAATGAAATGATGTAACCTGTAGATGTAGAGACTTCTGATATCTGTATCTAGCAGAAAAAAAGTTTTTCATGATTTATCTTTAAGTTCATCTTGCTGTTAAGCAGATCATGACCAGCTGTTTAATCCAGTGTTTTAGGAAACAGAACATCTCAGATATTTATGTTTTGCATGGATTCAGTCTGAACTCTTCCTTGTTTGTTGATTTTGTCTCATGCAGCCGGTGTCTGTCGGGGGCTTACTGGTCAACCTGGTGGGTATCTGTGCCTTCAGCCACGCTCACTCACACGGTGGTAAAAGCTGCTCTGGACACGACCACGGCCACTCACACCACAGCCACTCCCACAGCGAGCACAGCCACGGAGGTCACGGACACTCACATGGGGGACATGGACACGGTAGTCATGGACATAGTAGTCACGGACATGGTAGTCATGGACACGGCGGACATGGACACTCCCATGGCTCTGGGGGCGGAGGCATGAACGCCAACATGCGAGGTGTGTTTGATTATGTACATAAAGGGTGACCCAGAAAAATTCAGGATGTAGTATTTTATGGTTTAATTTACATAATTTATTTACACAAAACTCCAACTCTGGCTGCAACTCTCTGGACACTTCGCCATTTTTTTGTTCAACATCAATCTCTTGATCCTTCCAGTTTCCATGTCATAAACAAACACTTCTGTGTGGAATTAAATCCACCCACATGAATGTACTCACATCTAATTTGTACCCGAGTGAAGAAAATTAACATTTACATTTATTATGTAAATTAAACCATCAAATATTTCATCCTGGATTTTGCTGGGTCACCCTTTATTTATTTTTCTTTCATTCACAGGAACAATTTTAATGAACACTTGTGTTAATATGCTAAAGCTAACCTATAGGCAAGTTTCCACCTGTAGTCCCTGGCCAGATGTTAAAATAGGCTCCTGAAGAAGAACCAAATAAAACAAAAAAGACGAAGGAGGAAAAACAATAATCAGTGCGCAAGTTATGCCTTCTAATTAAACATGAAAAAAAACTACATAAAAGAATAACAGAACAGCGTAAGAGCGTGTAGGTGAGTAGCTACAGATATAGAGCAGCAGGAAGCATGCAAGGAAAAAAACATTATACATGCAGTGCAAACAAGAAGCAATATGATATTAAAAAAAGCCTCCAGGAAGGACTGAACAAAAGCACAGGTCTAATAAAGTGAAGCATCAACACATCAAGCAGCATTAAAGAGGATGTTGTAAAAACATGCAGTGAGCATTAAAGCAGTAACAGTAGATTATGAACACGACACGACGACATACGACAAGCAGCTCATTCTTTCCTGATAAGAAGAGTCTTTTGATGCAGTAGAGCTGAACTCGGGTATTATGGTCATTTTTTTAATCTCCCTGCAGGTGTTTTCCTTCATGTCCTCGCTGACACTCTGGGCAGTGTTGGGGTCATCATTTCCACCATCCTCATCCGTCAGTTCGGCTGGTTGATCGCAGACCCAATCTGCTCCCTTTTTATCGCCACGCTCATTTTCCTCAGCGTCATCCCTCTGCTTAAAGACGCGTGCGAGGTCCTTCTCCTGCGGGCTCCCCCAGAAAATGAGAAGGACCTGAACAGTGCGCTGGAAAAGGTGAGAAGTTGCTGTAACCATCATACGATTTATAATCAGGGAGAATGCAAAGAAAGTTTTTCTCCTTATCATTTTGTTACTTTTGATGAATGAGTTCAGCATTAATTCTGATGTTTTCCTTCAACATTTGCCCCAAAACAAGTCAGAGGTAGATTTGTATTTATTTCAAAGTTGATTTTAAAGTTTAGCGATGGCTGATTGATAAGTTTTGAGCCTCATATTTAAGGGTTTGACTTTTGGCGGACATATTGCATTAGTTTTTAACATAATCCCCTTCAGTATCTTTACACATTTGCCAGCGATGTTTAAGGGCCTCAGTACCACTTTTAAAGAAGTCCTTTTCTTGACCGTTCAGAAAGTCCTCCGCTGCATGTATGACATCATCATCTGAGTCAAAGTGGGTACCAGAAATGGCCTTTTTCAATTTTGGAAATAGATGAAAGTCTGATGGAGTGAGATCAGGAGAATAAGGCGGATGCTCAATCAATTCAAAGCCACAGTCATTAATGGCAGCCATGGCAGTGACAGACCCGTGAACAGGAGCATCATCCTGGTGGAACAACAACGTCACTGAGTTTTCTGCTGTGCTTGAGTTTTATATTTTCTCTTAACTGCCTCAGAAGTGATGCATAATATGTGCCATTGATTGTTTGTCCCTTCAGTCAGAACATCATCATGGACTTTATTGACCATTTCTGGGGTTGCAGCAGTGACAGGCCTTCAAGGACGGGCATCATCCCCAAGGCTCTGCCTGCCACACTTAAATTCCACCACCCACCTTTTCACTGTAGCATATGAAGGAGCATCATTCCCTCGTGTTGCTACCAGATCAGTATGGATATCCTTAGGTGATAGACCTTTCTGATGCAAACATTGAATCACTGCTCTTTCAGTGTTTTTGCCCATTTTGGGCACATTTTTCAAGTCCCTTCCCTTGTTTGCTTTAGAGAGCTACCTCTTCAACATCAACTGACCAAATGACACCAGTCTGCAGGTTCACAGCCTTAAACAGTCAGGGAGCAGTAGAGCTGAAAAAGGACGTCCCTGCTTCACTTCTTCAGTACAAGACTCACAACTTATCAATCAGCCCTCGTAGCTGCTGGGATTTGAACTTGTGACCTATTTGCTGTGAGGGTACAGTGCTAACCGTTGCTCCAACGTGCAGCTTCCCCACTTTAAAGTCCTCTATTTAAAAACATTTCTGTTGAGGTGCACTTTGTATTTGTGGGCATTTCATTACTTTACTGTGACACCAGAAAGCCTCAGTACTTATGACCACTTTTTTTTTTTGTGATTCAAAGTCAATTTGATGTAAAAATGTCCTCTAAGAAATGATAACTCATGCAATGAAGTACAAAAACCTTGTTTTCCAGTTGCCAGAATTTTTGAAACCGTTACTGATATGAATCTTTTTATTGTGTCAGATTGAGAAGATTGAAGGAGTTTTGTCGTACAGAGACCCTCACTTCTGGAGACATTCAGCAAACATGATTGCAGGAACCATCCACCTGCAGATCATGTCAGACGTGGTGGAACAAAGAATCATCCAGCAGGTACGATCAAAGTGCTGAGTGCATTTCACTGCAGACAAAGAAAATGAATTCAGGGGGAACCTGTAGAGAAATATTTCATTTTTATTCAAATAATCTAACATAACATGCAACGTTTTCTGATTTGTAGGTGACGGCCATTTTAAAAGATGCCGGGGTGAATAATCTGTCGGTGCAGGTGGAGAAGGAGGCGTACTTTCAACACATGTCTGGACTCAGCACTGGATTTCAGGAAGTATTAGCAATGACTCAGCAGATGGAGTCCATGAAATACCTGAATGATGGAACATGTATCATGTGAAAACCATCTGTCGGACCAAAGGAAACCCTCAGTTTGTTTTTTTAGTTAAATGTACAGAATATTTGTGTATGTTGCTCTAATAAATCTGAATATATTGGTTTAATCTTTGTGCCAGATTCATATAGTTCAGCTTGTGTACATTCAATCACTGAATACAACACATTTAGTGTCATTTAGCCCCATCTTCTGAACAAAGATGGATGTCGGAGGCGAAACGGACAAAACCCTGATGTGCATTTCAACCCAGTGTTTAAGGCTTTCGTCATATTTTGTTATTGTATGTTTAAGGTCATTGAGGACAATATTTATGATGAAGACCTACCAGTTTCTGACAACCTAGAGCAGTCAACCACCAATCAGGATAGAGGCTGCGCTGACATCTTCCAAACCCTGCCAGTATTTAACCTGTCGTCTAACCATAGTCACTTCTGGTTCCAAAAAGACAAACACACACACAAATTATTTATGTGGCTCAGCCAAAATTCTGAGCCGTAAACTGCAACGTGTTATTCAACAGAAAAACAAATGTGCTCTTTTAGAAAACAGCACTCACTGGAATAAAAAAATAAAACGTGTTTTAACTTTCTGGATTTATTTAAGCAATGGGCATTAATCTAATGCATATTATGAGGCAGAGACACAGTTTAACACACCCGCTGTTACTACATCGCAGAGAGAAATGCTGACTATGACACAACTGACATGTGTTACTCCATGAAAACAGAACTACTTGACAGGTTTCATTTTACCCACATCCAGACCTGGTCCTGTTTGCCTGTAAGAGTCTGGAGTCTGTAATGTGCAAAAATACGGGGTTCATGCATCCTATGCAGCTGATTATCTCTTTTCTTCTACTCGATTTCATTGGAGGTTCCCACTGTGGCCTTGATCTCCGTTTCTGCAGAGGAATCAGAAAAACATGAAGCTGCGTCTGCTCAAAATTCATGCAGACACATGAGAAAGACAAGCACTCAGGGAAGAAAACTTTACACCCTCATTCGAACATTCAGTCTCTACATGTCAGCCACATAACCTGCTAATGCCCCCAACGCCCAAGCATGAAATTACATGTAGACTAGGACAGGTGGGGGGGTGAAGGTAAGCACATCACTGGTTTAATAAAACAGATATCTCCTTTTACCAGTACTTTGTTAGTTTTGTTTGCTTTCACGCCCTACCACAGACACTAAAAAGGGAAGAAAAAAAAATGCCTGTAGAGAGAACAGGGAGGCAGAGCAGAGCCAGGGCAAGACGCCTATTCTACCTCCCCGCTCTGATGAGGGGAGAGAGAGGAAACAGAGGAAAGCTTGTAGACAGATGCAGCAGAGATAGACTTAAGTTAAATATTTATTCTGTTAAAAAAAAAAAAAACTCCAAACACCTGAAAGAGCTTTTTTACCTGGGCATGGTCCACATTCTAAGATGATGTCATCAATGGCGATGTCACTCCTAACTGAAGAACCCCTGATGGCCTCAAACACAATCTGAAACAAAAACAGAGGAACTAAGATAACACAACAATGTTAAGCAATGCCTATAAAAAATATCCTCTGGTCATTTTCACATTTTTCTCATATTTAATTCCCAGCTCATACAGGCGCCCCTTATCTGTCTTCATGTAACTCAGAGAAATTCTACAGGAAAGGAAAAACACCAAAACTTAAAAAAAAAAAAAGATTTGCATGGAAACACTTTTTGTTTTGTTTACAAACGTAGTTTACAATTTAAATCATAGCTGGAAAAAGTATGCTTCAGGATTATGTAAAAAAAAAAATACTCTTAGGTAATAGGTCATTAGATAATCTGGGCAACCATTTAGTCCATAGTTAGGAAATAGTGGAACATTATGTTTAAAGACTTAAACAAGCAGGGGTTTTTATTGGTCATTGTAGTGTAGATGTTACTGTGACTGAGACAAAGCTGACATTGTTTTGTCTGCACACTATGATGAATATCTGTCGCAAAGTGCTATTTTGTAGATCAAACCAATACACCAAAGGCATGCAGATGGTCTAGTGGTCTAAGTCGTATTCCATGAGGCAAAACCCTTGAGCGGGTGGCCTGGGATTGAATCCAGCCTGTGGCGGCTTTCCAATGTCACTCCCCACTCTCACTCTGTTTCTTACTCTATCCACGGTTCTGTCCTCTTAAAAAGGCATTAAAGCTAGAAAAAAACTTTAAAAACAAAACAAAACAAAACAAAAAACAATACGGGAAACATTGCAGCCCTACAGAAGTTATCCTTTACAGAAAAAACACTGTCACAGGGTAAAAACTCATGCCATGACTGAAAATTTTTTAGTTGCCCTCTCACCGCGTGCTGGCTGTCACACTGGTACTCCACAGTCGCTCTCAGCCAGGCAACACTCTGCTCCCCACTGCGCTCCCACAATAACA
Organism: Labroides dimidiatus; assembly: GCA_030710495.1. Classification (NCBI taxonomy): domain Eukaryota; kingdom Metazoa; phylum Chordata; class Actinopteri; order Labriformes; family Labridae; genus Labroides; species Labroides dimidiatus. The sequence continues at coordinate 8,705,795 of CM061157.1, forward strand.
CGTCTTCCCCGTCCTTGCTGAGGCGAATGCTGAGCTGGCCGCTACCAGAGCCATACATATGGTAGAAGAAGCGCAGACACTGAGGCCCCCTGGAGCCCCTCAGGAGGGAGGACAGCAGCCGCACACTCTGACCAGGCAGCAAGGGGGACGCCTCCAAGTACAGGTAGTATCCTGCCAGTCAGAAGTTGTGGTTACAGCTTTAAGAGAAGCATCTTTTAATTCTGAAGTGTATTTTTTTGTTTTTGGTAAATGTAGCTTTTGGTTTCCAGACAGTTAAAGTAGTCCTCACCCAGTCCTGTAGTGTGGTCTCCTCTGGGGCCTGTGTACGAGGTCGGGGTGGGTCCTCTCCTCCACTCCCAGTCAGCATCATCACTCTGCTTGTCCTGAGTGTAACCACACAGACCTGCTTCAAAGTCACAGTGTCCCGGGAGAGACGACGCCAAAGAACCTGCAGCTGAATAAAGAATAATTCGGTGTAGGTGAAGCAAGACCAGGAGAGTCACCAGGTGAACCCTGACTAAATGACTTCTTTCACGTGGTTTGTCTAATCTAAACTCTATACTGCACATGCTGTATGTTCACAGTATTTTCCTGCTGATTTTAAACGGACAGGATTTAGCATCTTGATCATTTAAATTACATGGTAGCATCCATGGAACTTTCAGCCTGTATAATGCAGATTCAGCTCTGTGACTTGTAAAGATACAGAAGCTGAAACAATAGCTAAAGCCGTAGTTGAATATTGGCCACCTGATGTTAGGTTGACCCGACTTCCCACACAAAACTTTATTTGTTGATCTTTTTATAAACGACATGTAAATGGCAGACCCATCGCTGAACAGAGGCCAAAAAAAAGTGATTACAACCAAACATCTTCTTCATTCCGCTTTTGTAGAAATGTCTTCATTTCATTTCCTGTCTTCTAGCAGTGAACTGGTGCCAAATTTCAATAATAATCCTGTTTTTTCAGGAATTGGAAAAATATTTGTAGTTACTGTACCGTATTCATAGACAGTCTCTAAAAACATCGACCATATGTGATCACAAAACATGCAGTAATATGAGACATGTAAATTCAGGTCCCTCACAGTTCAACATTTTATATACAGAAAGGCTGAAAAATTACCACCATAGTTACAACTATCTCATTAAATGCTTTTGCAAACCGAGCGAGATGCAGTGTACGAACATGTAACACAAAATCCTAGATATGAAAATGCTGTTGTTTTATCTTCTTAGCCTTCAGATATTCAGGCATATGACATATTTCATTACCATAAATTATTCTGAGGGATCAGTTTCTTGACCTTTGACACCTTCATTCTCTTGAGTTTGTCCTCTAGTCTTTGCACACCTTCAGCTCTCTAAGTTCCTGAGTTTTACAGACAAATGAAAGCTGCTGTCCTTGTTTCAGGGATTTTTTTAATTTATAATGTAAGTTTTTACCTGCTGTTAGCTCACAGTCCCCAAGGCTAACACTGATGTCATCCAAAGCCACAGAGCCGCAGTCCCAGAAGCTTCTACAGGTGCTGACAAAGACCACCTGAACAGAGAGCGTGAGCATTGAGGTCTTGATTATCAGCTCTAACATCCCAGAGGAACTCTTAAAGCCTTACAACTATTAATCACTGACAGATCTGCCCTGAATAGAAAACAGAAACAACAACCTTTTTGTTGTGGCTGTCCTTCACTGATCTGCCCTGTTGTTTGTGTGACACTCAGGAGGAAATGATCAATAAAAATGCAGCATGGTCTTAAGTGGATCAGTGTGTAAAGTGAGGAACAAAAGGACTGTGTGAGGAGATCCTGACAACATCTCATCTGTTCTTCAGTTATCAAATTAGTTCAGCATGTTTATCCCTGTTTCTGACCTGCTTTGTTTGAATTTCCTTCTTCCTGTCTCCCGTCTTTCATTTATTATTTTCTGAATTTTATTAATTTATTAAGTTCCCAAAATACTTCAGTTTCTCAATGCCTGGTATTTTCTGTCATATTATTTACATTTGTTCACTTTTTATAATACTCCCTCCTTTACCTCTCCTCATCCTCAGGCCTTGAGCATGCTAAAATCGTCCATTTAGCAACTGCTAGCAATGATTTGCGTTGTAAACATTTTAACTGCTAATCATGAGCATGTTGACATATGGTTTCCCACAGACACACATTTACAAGGTATACATTAATTTACAAAATAGTAACCCTAAAACTTCACTGTCTAAAGGCTCATGGAGACAGATTTCTATTCAGTCTAATACTAGTGTGCTAACATGCTACTCTTTGATGCCAAATACTTGAAGAATTTTAGCCTGTCGTGACAGCCTGTAATATACAAGTGTGAGGAGTAAACAGGCAAAAAGTAAATGTCTTCTGAGTATTTGGATTAAAGCAAGATGGTTTGTTGGTTGTATTTGGCCTTTTTTTGCTGAAGTAAGGTTTATTTTTATACACCTTCTTCTAACCTTTTCTCTATTCTTCTATTAATGTTGTCATTTGTCTTGTGTAATTTAATGTTTCTGCTTTAATAGACTCTTTAACTTGTTTATCTTTTCCAGTTCATTAATAATCTAGCACCATCCTTTCTTTTTTCCAGCTCCTCACTCACTCTTGTTTATATCCTCTGCTTATTAGTTCCAGATCTTTTGATTCTCTATTTTTATATGTGAAATTCTTCTCCTCTCACCTTGGCAGGCTGTGATGTCTGGAAAGTGACATCTGTCCCAATCCAGATTCCTCTGGATTTCTCTCCTTGAGTCCAGATCTTCTCCTGACTGCTGCTCTGGTGCAGTGGCTGCAGATAAACAGTGAGCGCTCGGCCCGTCTGGTTGAAACCTGCCATTGCCAGAGTTATTCCTAGTTGGTGAATCACAGCAGAGGATTCACATGGACAGTCACAAACAACACCACATATTCAGAGCCATATCAGGTGCCACTCACCTCTCAGAGAGTAGTAAAATCTCAGGCAGAATTTTGTGTTCCCAGGGAGAGTTGGACCGATCAGGCGGTTCACATAATCAGAGCGTGGGTTCAGCCGGGAGTGGGCCAACAGGAAAGAACCTGGAAGGAGGAGGCTGCCATCGTCATCAGTTCAAAGCTATCTTCCTTACAATCTGGTCACCCAGTACTTATAATTAAAATAGTTAAATGTTAGACTCAGTTGAAGCTTTACTTTTTTTTCTTTTTGTGTGCGTGTGTGTGCGTGCCTGACTGTGTATTTGGAGCCCTGTTGGGTTTTCAGTCTCAGCTCTTGCCCACTCAAAACTCTAACTTCTCCCAGCTACTGCTGCAGCAGCATGAGACGTAGGCAGGTGCCGTCCCTCATCCTATAAACTGACTTTGATTTGTAAAAGTGTTTGAGTTTCTCATTTATACAAGTTTAGACATCAGAACTGTTCAGAAATGAGAAGCTTGTCATTTAAACCCACCTGCTCCTGTTGTATGGTCTCCATTCCTGAATATGTTTGGCTTTACAGACACTCTCCTCCAGGACCCTGTCACCTGGTCCTGGGTGTACTGACAGAGACCTGACTCAAAGTCACAGTTGGCGATGGAGGGGTCAAAGGTCGGCTCTGTGGAAAAAAAAAAAAAATGTGTTGCGGATAAATGAACACTGAAATGGCCCTGGTTTAATGAATGATTTATCTATAAGATTTACAGGATACTTATATTCCCAAGAAAATGAGATTCCTGAAGCGATCAGATCGTCCTTAAAACTTAAGTTTCAACTATGTGCTTGCTATGATATATAGGGAGCACATTCATAGTAAAGGATTAAACTCCCATGGGCCTAACTCTAGTGATAGATTTAAGATAGATTTGATATTTTTAATATGCACACTTCAAAATAATACATTTATATAACAGTTTGGTTTCAGCATGAGATGAGCCTGTTGAGACTTATTAGTGAGTGACAGGGCAGCCTCTCACCGGAGTCTGTGCTGCAAAACTCCGGAGAAAAGGAAAAGTCATCAACTGCAACACGTCCACCTCTCGGGCTGTTAAAGGACACTTCAAAGACCACCTGGAGAGGTAGACAGATGCTCATTAACAAAACTACATGCAGCCATGTGCATGCAAGATGCACACTCATGCAAATTACAATTTTGAGATGCGATAATTAACACTTTTTTTAGTTCAAATTATACAGACTATGAGCTAAACATGGTTAGGTTTGAAAGCAAAAAGTTAACATGAATCACATTTTAAGATAGTTCTTAATGTGCAAGAAGAATTATTTGGAGGAAAGGAAATTTTAGAAATCACAAACTGGTCTTGACAGCATATAATAACGTGAAGCTGGAATAAACAAGCATATACTTCCACTATTTTCATCCTTCCTTACCTCAACTCTCAATTTTCTACTTAAAGTTTGATGCTTCGTCTGATTGGTGTGATACATATCATCTGCACCCACTTGTCTGCAGTAAGGGTACTCAGGTATTTCATGTTGCACTCTTGCGTTGGCAAACGTTGAATTCATGCAGAATGTAATCAGGTGGATGTCAGAAAAAGTTCTGGATAAAGGTGGTGGGGGGAGACTTCGACTGATTGTGTTGTGATCACATTTGCAGCTCAGAGAAAATATTTCAAAACTTCTTGGGGAGCCTTGTGAGTAAAGCTTTGGAGTTAAGATCTGGATATAAAATACATATAGAGCCTTAAAATTCACATATATGTTGCATTCACACTGACCTGTACAGAATATGGTGCCTTCAGATCCACCTGCACAGGTATCCATTCTCCCAGTGTCCCGCTCCAGTCACTCTGGTTCTCGGTCCCAGCTTTCCACAGTTCCTGGTACTGACCCAGTCTGTCCCTGGTGAACACAGAGAACAGGTTCCCTCTCTCCTCGCTACGCTGGTACTGAAAGCTGAGGCAGCCGGACATGGGAACCATCGTCATGGGAGACACCAGCTTCGCCACTTCCTTGAAGGTCTTGGCGTAAATGGAGTCCACGTACATGAAGGTACCTGAGAGGGTGTTTGAGTGAGTCAGAGTGTGGAAAGAGGTTTGTGCATTGGTAGATGTAGTATTTTAATACAGGAATGGGATTTGTTAACATGAACAAAGATAAAACCATTGCTGATTAGACAAAAAAAGATTTCAAGAATAGATTTTGACCCAAAGAGTAATCATCTCCTCATTTTGCAGAGATGAAAACCCCTTGAGCTCTGCTTCAATGACTCATTCACTTGTTTATAAATAAAACAGGGGTTACACTCACCCGTCTTGTTGTTGTATGTGTGGTCATCTAACATGTCGTTGTGAAGAAGCTGAGCGCTTCCACCTCCCACAAACCAGTTGACATTAGCATTCCACTGATTACTGTATCCACACAGGTGAGACTCCTCAAAATCACAATCTAGACGCAGAAAAAATAAAATCAGAAACAGAGGCATTAAGATTACTGCAACTGAAGCAGAAACATCAATAGGACAAGAACACACGTGTTTTCAAAAGGCGCTCATGCTGTAGTCATGTAAACTTCCAAACAAGCACTGATGGTTTTCAAAATACTTGTGTAGTGTGTGTGTGTGTGTGTGTGTAAAATCACCGACCCAGGCAGTATCCTGGGCTTATGTGGATCTCAAAGATGGCCACACTGCTCCCAGGGCTCCCTCCAGGTTTACCTTCGATCACGACCTAATCAAAAACACATGCTCAGTTAAACCCTGCACTCCAATATGGCTTGACACAGGAGTGACATCATGAAACATGACTGAATGTACACAGGGTCACACAGAGAGCACACACGAAATGTACAGCAAGTTTTAGCTCTGGTGAGCAGCAGGCTTCATTTGAAATGGCTGACAGAGGAGGACATGACACGCAGGAAGAAAAGGAGTTAATCATTGTTAAATCATGAGGTCAGAGCACTCACATGTACTCACATGAAGAGTTCAGCATGATGACGACGACAGAGACTTTACTTTAAAAGATGAAATAATTGCATATGTTTAATGGAAAAAACATGTGGAACATAAACCTCTAAATGCATGTGTGGGTAAATAGAGGGTTATTTAAAATCCAGGAAAGAGGATAGCAGCATCAACTTCCCTCAGGATTTGTGTTTTTGGTCTGAGTCATGTATGTAAGACAATTTTTTTAAAGAGGCTGTGAGGACTATCTGTGTGAAGTGGATTTCAGCAACACCTTTTGGCTGGAATCACACGCACTGTCGTGATGACATGACTCTTAACAAGGCGTATGTTTGTTTTGGAAATGAATGGAGATCAGATCTTCTTTTTAACACTACTTTTCTTTGTTGAAGACAACTTTTTACTGCATACAAAGTGACAAGGTTAGGTATTTATCAACAGTTACACAGCGCTGTTGTTTGAAACATGACAACAATCAAACATTGTCAGTTTGTACTGTTGTTGAGTAGCTGGCTATTCAAGTGCTACTCACAGCCCAGTGCTGTGAGAGGTATCTGTAGGCTACCGTGTAACATTAGCGAAGTACTCACCTTCCAATCAGAGCTAACGTAACCTCACTCTTAATTTTATTGACAAACTCTCAAGTTTGATCAGATCACTGCAGAATAACTGCTGCATGCGGGTTGGAATGAACATTATCACAAACAGCTTAGCCTGTGTTTTAGCCTTTGGCTCATGGTTTAGCCTCTAGCCCGAGCTCTATCTCTCACCCGTTTAGCTTTCATCTGCTCTGACGTCCTTTTTCTGACTGACAGTTCAGCTCCAGTGTCCGCTATTACAATGAATTTAATCCCAGAAATCGTTTTCAGCAAAAATAACACAGATCTTTCTTCTCACTACTAAACTTTGACAGCTGGCGAGTTGTTGTCATAGAGACTCAGGCGTGCCATGAATCAATCTGGTCCTGTCCGACCCAATCGGGAAGCTAGAGACTGCATTTAGAAATAACTCTACCAGTGCTGATAATCTCATTTTAAGTTGTGGATTACGATCCGGCAGATATCTAGAGGTGAGACTTTTCAAGAACACTTAGAAAGTCCTCACAGTCCCTTTATAGCTTTCTCTATCTTCTCTTGTCACTTGATGCCTGAAAGGGAGCATGCTGAAGTGTGCAGTAAATGTAAATACCACAAGAACAGTGAAAAAAGGTCCCCTGCAAACAAACAGTATTTAACTCTGCTTTAGATTCATATGAGATAGGAAAGAGGATAAGCCCCCACACACTAAGTCATTGCTACTGGATGCTGTTGCTGGATTCACAGTGTAGTTAGCATAGAGTCTGGAAGCAAGGGGATACAGCTAGCCAAGCTCATCAAATCAAAGAAATAGTTGCCTAAACATGAAGTATATCAGCACCAAACTCCCCTCTAGAAACGTGCTTTGCACATTAACCATAGATTGGCAAAGATCTTGTCCTAGTCTTGAAACATATTTCTCAAGTAATGAATCATTTTTCATGATAGGACTGATGAAAGCTGGTCGCTTTAAATCTTCAAAATTCAGCTTACACTTAAGTACGAAGTCGGGCCAGAAGAAAAGGTGTTGTGTTTGTGTTAGGTAAGAGTAAGAATAACAGAAGCATTTATCGGTCTTTGAGGTTAAATCCCAGGGCTGAAATAGACCTTGTTTATGCGTGGAGAAGCCCACACATGGTACAGACCCCACTTTCCATTATGTAGGTCTCGACCTTGTCAGACTCAGGTCTGCCTCTGCATTTAATATAAACATAGGCTGCACTGTTCCCACAGTGTTTAGATAATGTGTGTGTGTATGTGTGTGGGGGTTTTTCCCCCACACCTTAAAGTGGCCTCAGTGAATGCCTGCATGGGTTCCGTCAACCTACAACTGTCCTCCTTTCAACAGAAGCATCAAATATACTAGTTTTATGCTCTGCTGTTTTTTTATTCTGAGGAGGGCTGCTGCAGTTTAATACTCGATGCACAAGTTTCAACTGAAAACTAATTGCAAATAAACATCCAGAAGTATTTTTTAAATAAAATTGTGCATCTACGTGTCCCCAAAGTGGACATTACACCAATAGAGTCACAATAAAAATCAAATTATTCATATGCCATAAAGATGAACACGGACGACTGGCTGCACCTACCCTGTAAGGTTCAGTGTTGTTCTGCAGGTCCATGCTCGAGATGACCCAGCTGTCAGAAGGCTCCTGGTTGCTCCACAGCGGCTTGTCGAAGCTCTTTCCCTCCGTGCGCTGAAGGACGGACAGGCTGCCCGACCCAGTGATCTGATAGACGAGCCTCAGGCAGCTCCACTCGCTCTGCTCCAAAGCCGGGCTCAGCAGGATCCCTGTAGTCTCTTTTTGTGGTACAGCATCTGCACCCGTCTCATCAACCTGGACATCTGTTGTGGCTGCATCCACAGCAACAAAATGACCTGAAAACAAAAAGGCACGAGGGATTTAGAAAGAACAACAACAGAAAAAAAAGAACGCGATAAATACACAACTCTCCGTGTACAAATAATAAAACAGCTTTAAAAAAAAACCCCACACTTTAATTGAAACACCATCACATTTACTGCTGTCAGTGTTGAACAGCCTGATAGAAGAAGGAACGCAGGAGACTGAAGATCTCTTATGTTCCATTTGGTGGATTGACGTCGCACTCCTGACAACATTTAAGAGAATTCAGATGACAGAGTGAGGTTTGAATAATTTATTATTCTCTCACTTTCTCAGCTGGACTCTGATGATCTTAAAGTCGACTTTGACAGTGCAATGAAGACTATAACATTTACTAACCATTTACAAATCACATGAATTCTCAGTGATATTTTGTCCTTGTAGGCTGGAGCAGATTGATAACAAAAGTCCAGATCAGAGAGTCATTAGAAAGACCTAGGTGGTGGATCAGAAAGTTTTCTCTTCAGACTACAGAGAGGCTCTTTGGTTTTGTGATGATTCTGGTGCAACCGGTGGACAAGAGGTTTCTGTTGCCTCTGACTAAAAAGTCTCCTCCTGATGACTCCAAACAGCCAACACAATCCCTCTTCTTTAATGTTTTCCATAGAAGATGTTAAAAAAAGCTTTAAAATGTGATTTTGTCAGTCTTCACTAACACAATTTACCTCCCAGCAAGTTTCTCTTTTGGGTGAAATAACGAGGGAGACGTTCATTAAGGCATGATCTTCTTACTCATGAAAAAATATGTGAAGCAAAGCAACAAAACTCAGGAGATACAGCATAATTCAGCAGTTATTCAACTCCAGCCATAACAGCAGCTCTTCTCCTCTGCTCCTGGGGCGTTTGAGCCCTCCTTCTTGGTCTGTCATTTATTATTTGTCCCTGTGGAAATCGCTGCTGCCCTGAGGCTCCTTTTGCAGGACAAACACACATGTATCGAAAATAACACACAAGAAATGAGCTCATTCAACCAGCCAATCAGTCAAGTCAAGCTCTTCTTCTTCTTACCAATAAACTGCAACTGCTTCCAAATGTTTGACTTTATATATTCAATATAACCTAATTTATCATAACCACGGTGTTACTGACATGTTTTCCTTAATCAGCATCAGTGCCTGATTTGGACTCAGAAATGAAGTACACAAAGTGTTTTATATGTTTGACATAACTTCGCTCCTACTGCAGCCTCAGCTGTGCAGACTGAGAGTGGAGAATGAATGAGGAAGAACCGGGCTCACCATTACAGCACCCAACCACACTGATGTTTTCAAACAAGCCAGTGGCAATAGCAACAAGGATGGAAACAGGGAAAGAAAGGGTAGCAGAAGTATCCCAGAGGAAAGACTGACAGTCAGATGGTCTGCAATAACAGAGCAATTTCCTGACTTTCATGGCAAGGGGGAAAAAAAACTATAAATGCAGGTTTTTGTGCAACAGGGTCTTATTGCAAAAGCAATCTGAGCTGCAGGACCTTCATGGAAGAAGTCTGTCTCTCTGGACTAATGTGTGGGGATGAGATTAAAGCCCAGGTTGGTCATGCACTTTGCTCCTGAAGATGTTCTGACATTGTCTGGGCTCGCTGCATGTGTGAATGAACAAGGCTGAATCTGTTCCCCTGACTCCATGCAGACTTTCTCCTGACAATTCTCACAGTAAAAGTCTGAATGGTTGAGGCGTCAGTATCACCTTTTCCACTGTTGTATCTACATTGCAAAGATACATGAAGTGGTGATAATAACAGAAACAGTCTCAATGCTGAAAAGACGACTCCTCCTCTTTGAGCATGCTTGACCCAGCCCCTCCTTCATCCTAACAGAGCTGATGGTGCTGTAAGAGTGTACCTTACATACAGACAATCTCCTGCAACACAACACTTCATTGTGCTAAAGCAGTTGTATATTCAATCAAGTGGTTGGTTCAGTTATTTCATGTATTTAAAGCTTAGTGTGCTCATTGTTTAATTATATGCTCCTTCTCTTACAATGCAGCAGAATATATCATGAATATATCTCCACCTGTTTGTGTACATATCACCACCAGTGCAGTACACATTACTTCCCCTGTATAGTGTTTTAGTGTTTTTATATTCTTTCAATTTTCCTAAATCGTAGACTCCACATGGGTTCTGCACAAGAATTCCTGTGTGTCTGGACCATACACTTGAAAAAAAAAATGGACGTCATCTCGCTCAGCTCAAACTGAGGTCACCACAAAAACTGCTCCCCCTGGTGACTGGCTGCAGTATAGGTCAAAAACTCTGCCTCTCTATTCCAGATTCCAGATTGCATTCCAGATGGGCTGTGGCCAAACTTTAAAAGATTAATACACATCGTAGAAATGTTTCTCACATCCGTATGCTGTGGTGAAACTTTTTTTCTCAGAGTCCCTCATAGTCTCTTCTGTGCAGACTCTGGCTGCACAATGGCGGCTCCTGTGACGGAGGTTTTCTGGCTTCAGAACTGTACAACAGTAAAAGGCGGAGCCACACTGTTCATTCTATATACAGTCTATGGTCTGGACTGATGATCTATGTACAGATGACAAATAAAAACTTTGACTCTTGATTCTATAAATGTCATAATGAGCTCTGGTTGTGCATCTTCATCGTTCCTCACATTTTATAAACTTATATTTTATATCATGTTCCACTATGTATCTTTGAAAGTTTGATATCTCACCTACTTTTCACTTTTTTGACTTTACTTAGCACAAAGACTTCTGTCAGCTATATAATAAATCCAAACACGTCAAAGAAAGGACACAAATCCTGGCTCGGCAGTTTCTAAGTGAGTGCTGCCCAGTCGGCTTTGATATGAAATCCTCTGGAAGTCTCTGCACCAAGCCACTGTGTGACCAGAAAGAGCTGCAGCACAAAACTCCACATCGTACCAAACACTTCGGTTTGTAACTGTTATTACTGCTTTCGGTTAAAGTAGAGGCACAAGCTCCTATATTCTGTCTGTTCATTCTAAGCTAAGTTAATTACCTCTGACTCACGGTCCTTAGCTAATGCAAAAAAGAGCTGTGCCTGTGTCACCAAAACAGTTGACATATTATATCATTTCCACTTGTTTGAATATCTTGGCCTTATCGTGGATGAAAAGCTGATTTATAAGCCTCGTGTTGATGCTGTCTGCAGTAAAGACCATCAATTATCCTTATTTGGTTTTATGGATTCCTTAATTTCAAAAACAGGAACAGGCTGATGGGCTTCTTTAACTCAGTACTCTTAAAAAGGCTCAGTCAGTCTTAAACTACCTGAACCAGCTGCTGTTTAAAGAGCTCATGTTGCTTCCGTACAGTCACAGATAACACCTGAATGCAGGACAGACTGAATAACTCTTTAAAGCCAACTGTATGATAATGACATGGATGAGTTAAAACTGTACATCTGTATTTTTTTCAATCAAACAGAGTGAAAGTTTTAAAACTGTATTCATTTTAATATATATTAACTAATATTCTTGTTGTACCTAAAGTTTGACCTGCTTGTACATGAATTCTGATGCATCATTCAATCTGACGAAAGCTGAAGGCCAGATTGTGGTCTGTTGCAGAACTTTTCATTTTGGGATGGGCTTTGACGACAGGATCAGGTCCAAGATCAACATGAGAGGGTTTTAAAATGTTAACATGGCCCCAGATTCTGAAAGCCGGCCTCACTGCATGTCACTGCTAATGTGATGGGATCCTGCTGCTGGTGCAACATATGAGACAGATGTCTCCAACTGCAGCCGCAGCTTGAGCTCAGTGTAAACAGAGCAGAATGTTAAAGATGTTGTATTGTTTCTCCAACAGGGTAAACATAATTTAAAAATGTAAATAAGTAAATCTACTCTTAAATATTGTCTTTGATCGCTCCAGATGAGTAGAGGCTGAGATAATGTAGTTATGGGTGTGTGCAGCACTTGCCTGTATCAGCTCCAGTACCAACCCAATGAGAATACCTAAATCTGTTCTTTCATTCACTCCAGATGTTTGGAGATGTGGGAATCAATGCAGACCAGATGGGCTTCTTTTCACCACTGTGCTTCAATAGCATGGTTCAAACCAGCAGCAAAACAACTGCAGCATCATAGCTAAAGATGTAACTGATTCAAACAGAGCCACAGCAAAGTCTAAATTTAGAGCAAGCTCTTACACTGAAAGAAAGAGAGTTAAAGACGCTCTGTGGCATCTCATAAAGACTCCCAGTACCATCTGTGTGCAGGGTCCAGCTCGTGAAGTCTGCATCTGACGTGTATCCGCAGGTGTTGGACTCAAAGTTGCAGGATCCTGGCAACAGTTGGTTGTGTGCTTGGATGGCAGCTTTAAGAAACAGAAAAAAAAGAGAGAGAAGAGGGAATGGTAAGTATGAATCATAGCAACTGACATAAGCAGTAACATGCCATCATGCACCAGCACCAGCACTGGCACCACGACTCAAATCTGCTTACCAGCAAAAGTCAGGAGGTAGAGGAGATGCATGGCAGCTTTCTGTGGATGTGAATTAATCCTCAAAGGAAATACAAAAAGAGATTTTCTGTCTGCATCCACAGTTGGAAAAAGAGTTCCAAAGTTCTGCCCAAAGTTTGTCTCTAAGGATTCCTCTAAAGTGTTGTCTGAGTGTCTCTCCAGCTCTCAGAGCGGCAGCACACTGCAGACCCAAGAAGTGTGTGTGTCTGGACAGCAGAACAGGGAGGAGGAGAAAGAGAGAAGTCTAAGAGGGAAGGAGGGAGGAGGAGAAGAAGGTGAGTGATGGGATGGGGGGAGCACTGGAAGAAGGGAAAGAGGGGGTAGAAAGAGGAAGGAAGGAGAGGAAATGGAGAAGGATATTTTCAGAGAGAAAATGAAGTGATGTTGTGGAGTTCATGGGGAGAGAAAGAACGGAACTTATTAATAGTTACAAAGGCATCATTATCAAGAAAAACTGCTGAGTCCAGATGTCATGTCCAAAATGGTGAAATAGAGAAACTCAAAGCAGTAAACTCCTTCACACTGCCAATACTACAACTCTTTTAACAGCTGATCCACTCTCCTCTAACAAGACCAGGCTTTGGGTTGAACCACCTCAGTCAAAAGCACTCGAGTGACCAAACAACATTATTACATAATTCTGGAGCTTACTCAGAGCTCTTACTTTCCATTATGGACATGATTAACCACCAACACAAGACAACCTTCACACTAAAATTAGATAAGCCATGCAAGATGTCACATTGTGAAGATTTTTTTTGATCATTTATGGCTAATGGCTAATTAACAACAGCAGATGTAGAACAATGTTAGGAAGTTTTTGGGCTCTGAAAACACAGAAGCTAATCACTACGCTCACAAATATGTGTGCATTTTAGGATGTTTTGAAAGTCAAATAAACCTAAAACCAAAAAAACGTTGTTTGAATAATAGATAAAAATAAATAAATTAATAAATAAACAAACTGTACTTGTAGCTAATGCATGTAGTTAGGAAGCTAATTAGCTACTTTTGGTCCATAAATGCATCACAAAAGCCAGTATCTTACCAACGTGACAGTCTTGTAAAGTTAAACCATAATAGCTTCATTCAATTCATCTATTGTTTATCATTTAATCAACTTAAACGGATATTATCTTCAAAAACAGAAACTGGATCTTCACATTTTTCTACAGCAATGACTCAGAAGGTCTGATGTTAACAAGTTGCTTTCAGTAAGTCTATGCTACTGAGATGATTTTATGAGTTTGCTTTACACTTTGCAGGCTTTTTAAGGCTTTTTTCTGTCCCTCTCTGGTAGCTTTACATAATTAACAGGAAGTCAAATTTTTCTGATGTTGCTGTTACAGAAAATCCTTATTTCAGCCTCTGTCTGAAATGCTTCATTCGAGGTTCCCTGCTCCACATACCCCCTTCCCTCTGACTGGCCAGCCCTCTGGAGGCCTGACGGGGGCAGAGCCATTGGTGTTTGAGGCCCACCCCTCTAAAGTGCCATGAAGCATTATGCAAGAACCTCATCATTCCAGTTTACGGACAGATTCAACCTTGTTCTTAAGTTTGCAAAAACATTTCAACTACAATACAAATCCAGGATACACAGAGCTTTGAATCTAACCACCTTCAACACAATCTGGAACCAAAATGTTGTAAAGCTCCTCTTTTAGAGTGAAGGCTCTTGCTCTTTTTTATCAGTCACACGTGTTGCATGTTCACATTTAGCTGTATTCGGCATATTTTCAACATCTTTCACGCTCTTTATGCTTACTTTGTGCAAAAGGCATTTCTTTGAGCTACATCTGAAAGTGGTATCAAGAGGCTTTCTGTCCAAGCAGAGGCCTGAATACATAGATAATATAAACCTTTACAAACCTACAGAGTCAAACATTTTGAAACTATCTGCAGTATCTGATGTGGTTTTGGCCTTGAACAGCCTGAAGACAGTTGGTGCTTTTGTAGGAAACTCAGCTGTATTCCAACATGTGAACTAACTAAAAGCCTGTAGTTTCTGTTATATTGTTTCTTATATTGGATCTTGTGACAACTGGAAACCCTCACTTTACAACTGCTGAAAAATTGGAGAAAAAAGGAATTTAGCACACTGGAGTTTGGACACTGTTATAATTTGTATAGACAGAGCTCTCTCGTCCACATTTGTGATCCATCTGCCGGACCTCCTTCCTCTCTGCAGTTGCTTACGGTCAGTCCTCTGCCTTCAGTTATCAGCACTTTAATAGATGCTATGAACTTTCAGAGCAGATGTAGGGTGAATTCTCCTCTGATTGTTTCCTGAAAGCCTGACAGCAGACTTTTTCCTCAGGATGCTCTGAAGAATCATCTTCACGTGTCGTGAAAAAGTAATTTTCAAGTGCTGTTGACATTCATGCAAACGGTTTGGTCAAAAAGACGGTGATCAAATGAACAAAGGAGGCCGTCTATTTGGCAATGACTTGGTTTAAACAAAAGGACGGAGCTTCAGACAATAACTGAAGAGTGCCAAAATGAACATGTGCAGCGCACATATAAGTCATTGTCTGCATTAAGATCTGGTTCCAGGACCTTGCTCTGTCTGCATCAAAAACTAGACACTGCAGTCAGATTTAGTTGCATTCACCAAACATTGGTCATAGCAGACACAGGTGTCAGTGATTAGGAAAAAAAAAGATCTTTAAAGACTCGCAAACAAGCTATAACCAACTATAAACAGACCAAATACTTTCTGCAAGTTTAATACATGTATTTGTTTACTTTCTTCCTATAAGTCAATTCATTTTATTTAGTTTATTTAGCATCCACTTACTGCCAATTTGTGAGAAAAACAGATTTACATTTATCTTAGAACAACTAAAACACACCACACATTTATATGCACTTTCTGGAGTTATTGTCATTTGCACATCTGAATCACGAACTCTTCTGCCTTAAGTGGCACACCATGGATCTCCTTTTCATTGTCGAGCACTGAAATCTTTAAGTGTTCGTTCGGCTTAACTAAAGGTCTTAAATCTATGAATGATAATAGTACTGACGTGTTTTCCAAGGTATGTGACTCACTGCCAGAGAGTGGACAAGGTTACAGCCCCACTGGCCCTCCACCCATCCTCTGGGGCTCATGATAGACCACCACCTCAGCACAAATACCCTGAACAAACAACTTAAAATGCATGTTATTGCAAAACTAATAAAATATACATAAAAAATTACACTTGCATAAAACTTCATTGTAATGATTAAACTGTATTTGATTGCAGATATCTGAAATCACTGTAATTTTGCATTTCCAGATTTGTAACATAGATTCCTTTGCATTCCTTTGGTGTTTTTGCACCACCTGCTGGAGCATTAGTTGCAGTTCTATGTGAGGAATTTCCAACACTTGGATACGGGTAACATTTTTAACTTTAGCAATTGATAGAGATTGTCTCACATGATGGACCTCCAAAGGGGAATTACCTCGGTCACTTACCCCCGAGGCGTCTACCTGTGGGTATTTTCTGGCTGGTTTTCCCATCACAGCAAATGAAACTGTCTGGTTCAATTCCTGCCACTTTGTCTCTGCTCTCTTTCCTCTCGGCTGAGCGCCCGAGGGCTCCTGCTGTGTCTCTGCTCTGCTCCAGGGCTATTTTCCCAAGCCTGTGCCATACTTGTCCAACATTTCCTGAAATGACAATATGCATAGAAATAGAAATAGATGTAGAAATAAACAAATTTAAAAAAAGACATTTGTTACTTGGAACGACATAAAAAAAAACAGTGAAATCCAAGCTGGTCATACCCTCATCCAACCCCCTCAGGGGTGAACTTCTCATTGTGATGGACTTGTGGAAGTTTAGATTTTGAAAATGTAGGGACAGAGCCTCTGAAAATCTCTCTCAGATTTAATGGTAAAGGGTTAAATGATAACAAAAGTAAGAGGAAAAAAAGGTGAAAAAGCAGCAAACTTACTCTCAAGGAAACCTAGAATCAAAAGAGTATCCATGCCTCTCAGCTCAAATGCATCCCCAGCAAGCAGGTGCAGACCATTGACAGGTTTAAATGAAGCCTTACTGTCTCATGAGTAAGAAACTGCAGCGTGCATTTTGGATTGAGGCCATGGATTTTCTGCATGATGGAAAATGACTCTCTAAAGGGCGGTTATGAAACATTGATGTGCATTAATTCCAGTGATGGGTGCAGTCTACACTCAATGCATGCTATGCAGCTTAAAACAGAACATGTATACCTTCATCCATATATGCAGAAAGAGGAGGCAACAAATTATTGATGTCTCTGCAAATAGAGCAGCAGTGAATTGGACTCACAGCACGTAACGTAGACTGATTGACATGATTCAACGCCAGAAGCAGAATGATTTCTACCTCAGATACACTCTAACGACCTAATTCTACAAACTGCACTCTGGTTTTTAAAGCTTTTTGACCGGCTCTGGACTTTAAAGCGTGTCACAGACGCCACTAATTCCACTCAAAAAGTTCACAGCTGGTATTTTAAGGAACTGTGCGGGCTCGATAGTGTGGGATCAAAATATGTGGCTGCAATAAAAAAAAAAAACTGGATGCCATGGATACCACTTCACACCATCACCATCCTCCGTCACGTATTGTTGTCACGGTAACGGCTGCTCCAGCGGAAGGGTGCACGTGACTTAGGTGAGAATGCGTTACCAGGGCACAACATTGTGCAGACACAGGCCCTGTTAATCTACTCCACCAGGCCTTTTATGACACAGAAATGTGGCCGGATTATCGTGCCAGGAGCCCTACAAACACCGCCCCCCTGCTCCACACTCCAGTCTGTACATTGTGTATCAGCTATGAATAGTTACTGTACCTCCTTTTATAGAAGTTTGCCAAAAACCAAGAATACCAGGCCTGGAATGACCAGACTTCATGTGATTTTCACACATACACACAAAATTAAACAGAAAGAATCCCTTTCAGCTTTAGCTTTCATTTTAAGTTATTTTCTCTCTCCTAAATAAAACTACCAAATTGCTAGATCACCCACTGAATTTAGAACTAACACTTTGTTGTTGAACTCCTCTGTCTATTCTGTCTATGTTTATATAAATGACCACAAACACGCTTCAAGCACTTATTGAATAAAATAACATTCAGGAAAACTCATGGTATGCAGCTCTTTACTGGATTTTTTAATTATTCCTTCTTTTTTATCCTTTAAATACAACCCCAATTCTAATCAAGCTGGGATGTTTTTGTGTAAACAGAATACAGTGATTTACAAATCCTGTTTAACCTTTATTCAGCTGAATACCGCACCAAGACAATATGTTTATTGTTCAAACTGATAAATATTATTGTTGTTTTTTTTTTCAAATATTCACTCATTTTGAATTTGGTGCCTGCATCACATTCCAAAATAGTTGGGACAGGGGCAACAAAAGACTGGGAAAGTTGAGGAATGCTAAAAAAAAAACAACAACACCTGTTTGGAACATTCTACAGAATCTCTGCATGTAAGCAGCAAGGCTGAAAACCAACACTGAATGCCCGTGACCTTTGACCCCTCAGGCAGCACTGCATTAAAAACCAACATCATTGTGTAAAGGTGGGCTCAGGAACACTTCAGAAAACCATTGTCAATTAACACAGTTCATCACTACATCTACAAGTGCAAATTGAAACTCTACCATGCAAAGAAAAAGACATATAACAACAACACCCAGAAACACCGCCGGCTTCTCTGGACCCGAGCTCATCTGAGATGGACTGACACAAAGTGGAAAAGTCTGCTGTGGTCTGACGAGTCCACATTTCAAATTGTTTTTGGAACTCATGGACGTGGTGTCCTCCAGGCCAAAGAGGAAAAGGACAATCTGGATTGTTATCAGGTCAAAGTCTCAAAGCCATCATCTGTGATGGTATGGGGGTGTGTCAGTGCCCATGGCATGGCTAACTTGACCATCTGTGAAGGCTCCATTAATGCTGAAAGGTACATACAGGTTTTGGAGCAACATATGCTGCCATCCAAGCCACGTCTTTTTCAGGGACGTCCCTGCTTATTTCAGCAAGACAATGACAAGACACATTCCGCATGTGTTACAACAGCGTGGCTTCGTAGTAAAAGAGTGCGGGTACTAGACTGGCCTGCCTGCAGTCCAGACTTGTCTCCCACTGAAAATGTGTAGTGCATTATGAAGTGCAATAAAGCACAATGGAGAGCCCGGACTGTTGAGCAACTGAAGATTCTCTACTCCACAGACTCTGGCTGCACAATGGTGACACCTCTCATGGGGGTATTTTGGCCTCAAAACTGTACAATGGGAAAAAACGTAGCCATGCTGTCCATTCAGGGAGTCTTAAAGAAACAGCAACTAAAATGAAGCATTTCAGAGAGAGGCTGAAATAAGGGTTTCCTAAAACACCAGGGATAAAAATAGGGATTTTATCATTATTTATTTTTATCATGTAAAGCTACTATAAGGGGTACCAGAGGGACAGTATTAAGCAACAAAGCAATAGAGCCCCCTCTTTAAAGGAAAACACAACTTATAGATCAGAATAGATCAAGATCCCCAGAAAAAAAGTCATTATACGGCAAGACTTTTGTAATAAGAGAATAACATCAGAATATAATGAGAAACAAAGTTGTGAACATAGATTATAATGTAAAAGTATTATAAGGCTGCCTTTAAGATCGCTCTGCACAAACTATTCAGGGAATCAGACTATTATGACATCTACACTAAAGCACATTTAATAAGACACTCTTCTTTCCTCATATTACTGCAGGCAGCTGGTAGCTCTTCTGATGAACCCCTCAAATTTGGACATTTTATTTCTGTCTTTGTTCATTTGTTTTGCACAGCAGCTGCAAACAGCAGAAGTGAGTGACATCATATTTTATCCCTGCATCTCAGCCTAAAGATGATTACCCATTGATGCATTCAAGGAAATATACTGCAGGGAGAGGAGGTGGAGAGAGTGGAGCGTTTCAAGTTTCTTGGGGTTCACATCTCGGCTGACCTCACCTGGTCTGCTAACACTTCCCACCAGGTGGGCAGGGCTCAGCAGAGACTGTACCTTCTTGGAAGCTCAAGCAGGCTCACCTCCCTCCACACCTGCTGACCAACATCTACAGGTCAACGATAGAGAGCCTCCTGTCAAACGGCTGCACGGTGTGGTTCAGCAGCTGCACCACAGAGAACAGAAGAAACCTCCAGCAGGTGGTGAGGGCAGCAGAGCAGGTCATCAGAACCATACAACCCTCCCTTGGTGACATTTATGCTGGCAGACTACACAAGGAAGCCAGCTGCATCATCACAGACTCCACACACCCTGGTCACAAACTGCTTTCCCCACTCCCCTCTGGAAAGAGATACCAGACAATCAGATAAAACACAAACAGAATGACAAAGAAGCTTCTTGCTGCAAGACAGTGCTCTCCCAACTCACATAAAAATCCTAAAGCACTGGTTTGTGCAACAAAAATCTTTCAGTGGGATATTTTTTAACTTATTTGCTATTTTTATTCTTCTTGCCTAATTTTAAATCTTATTGTATATTGTGTTATTTAGTTTTTTAGTACTGACCTATTTACCTGCTGCTATTTTCTTAAAGAAATGCCACCTGCCTTCCATTGTTTACAATTTCAAAAAAAGAGCTATTCATCATTCATGATGGATTTCTTGCAAGTCACTTTTTTATTGCATATATGTTTGATAATTTCCTGTTTTATGCACCTTGTCAAATTGTCTCTTGTGTTTGCTTTCATCTTAACTGTTAAGCCTAAACTCTTTCCCTTATGCCTTTTCTTTACGTCCTGTGGCATCCCTCTTAATGCACCAAGCTTATTTTATTTACCCAAAAAAACCTTAAAAATAGTTTTGAGGGAAACACTTACTTTTTTTTACACCAGAATGCAGGTAGTACAATGACTGTGAAGAAGTTCATTTTTTGGGGGCTACATGCATGAATGTAAGCTGAGCTTTATGAAAAGACTCACTGACCTTGAGTTAAAATGGACAATGCATACCCGCCTCATCCCACTGTACAAAAATGAAGCCAAAATACCTTAGCAACAGGTGCTGGGCGTCCTAATGTGGTGCAAACACCAGTGAAGGAGCCACTTCTGTCAACAGAGCTGCAAAACATGACACTACACACCTTTTTCTAGGGTCATATAACAAATAAGAACTAAACTACTCAGAAAAATAAAAACAATAATGAGTATGATGAAAAAAATATAAAAATCTAAACCAAATTTACATATTTTAAAAATATTTTGTTTTTTAAATTTTAATCTTGTTTTTTGCCTCATTTTTGATAAACTATCAAGCAATCCATCTTTTCAATACTAATGGTTATTTAACAAATCCCCTTAAACCTGAACAAAATTTGTAAAAATTTCCGACTTAATAATTTACTAAGTGCCGCCATCATAGGTAGCCACTCCAACTAGACAAACAAATAAAACATCAATTTCACTCAAAATGTGCCCCATACAAACTATTAGGGGGTGGGAGAAAAAATTGTTTCACATAAGTGTTTGGATTTTCTGTTTTACAATTTTAAAATAAATTTTTCGTTTAAAAAAAAAATCTTTTTTTTTTTTTTTTCAAAATTTAAATCCTTCATTTTAATCTTAGTTTATAAACTGGGATGAAAAGAACGTTACCGTTTTTCTCCTGCAGAGGGCGAAATGTTTTTCTTTGACTATCTGGTAACATGATATCAGATTCCCTGAATGCATCTTAAAAACTGACCCACGTGATTAGAGCTGCAACAGTTAATCAAGTAATCAATTATTAAACGATTACTAAATTAATCGTCAACTATTTTGATAATTGATTAATTGGTTTAAGTAGTTATTTTAGAAAAATAAGTTCAAATTCTCAGATTTCAACTTCATAAATGTGAATATTTTCTGGTTTATTTGCTCCTCTACGACTGTCTTGAATATTTGGATGGTGGAAAAAACAAGACATTTGATGATGTCATTTTGGACATTTTTCACCATTTTCTGGACGAAGCAACTACTTGATTAATCAAGAGAATAATTGGTAGGTTAAGCGATCATTATAATAATCGTTAGCTGTAGCCCTACATGTGATGCTTATTTTTAGGGGAAATACCGTCCAACTTTACATGGGCTGGTGTTAAATAAGGGAAGTAAACTCGCAAAAAAAAATAACAACAACAACCCCCCCCCCCCCCCCCCCCCCCAATATCGAAGAATCGCAGTTTAAATTGAATCGGCATCCCTAAAATCCTGAAAGAAAGAATCGGGAGAAATATCGCCCCAGCCCTACAAACAATGCAGAAGTAAAACGCTTCTCGAGAATTGCAGACAGGTATGTGAAAACAACAAGTAGGCTTACACTAGTGCCAGCGGGTTGCCACTTTTTATCCCAACACACTTCGACCTACTTCAGGGACAACTTGATCAACTTGCATCAGACCGATCCAGCAGCAGATAACAGCGACACCCTCGACAGGCCGTGGGAACATAGCTCGTGTTGCAGCAGCAGGCGGGCACAGCCCAGCAGTTCTCTGCAGGCGGCTGATGGAGTGGGAGGGATGAGGGTTCACTCATGGCCGTAGAGCACCGTTTGTGTCTGCTCTGCACCAACAGCATCAGCACTGTTTGTAAAGGCGCTTTGTGCATCGCTAATCCGCTCTGATGTCACGGTGCAGGAGGAGGGGCTGAGTTCTCCGCTTTAATCCGAGCAAGTTGTCTGGAGGGACAGAACAGAATAAAACCGAGCCAGGCGAGCAGGCGCTGGATCAGGGGCGATGAGTTCTGCAGCAGCCGGACCGGGGCCTCTCCTCCTCTGACATGCAGGTAAACGAGTGGATGTCCCGTCCGACAGCCGGCGAGGGGACACCGGGTTTGGTATGGGGCAGGAAGGGGGGGTGGGATATTTGTGAGAGTCGTGTTCGCCGATGGCGGACTCGACACCTGGGGAGATTTAATCTAGAGCGCTAGGAAGGCAAGAGAGAAGCATTCAGACAGATGACAGTTCGCTGCACTTGTCCTAAATAGGTATCAGGTTTAGGTGGTACTTGAGAGACCGTGTGATACCAGGATTTGCGTGCATCTTCTCTTAAAATAACGCCGTTATCATTGGATTGTTCTCTGTAAGCGTATTTCAAATGAACATGCTTTAAAATAAAGTGATAACAGATAATTTTAAAAAGAAAGCCTTTGCATTTTAAACATAAAACCGTTAAAGGCCATGGGAGGAGATTTAAGAGGCAAGTAAGCCTTCAAAATAAAAGCACTTGCCAGTTTGGCACTTGTTCATGGATTAATCGTCTCTCTCTGGAGCAATGGCGTAGTCTTCATGTAAACACAATGTAAGCAATACGACTATTGATGAAACCCAACATGGACCACATGTTTAAACGTGTCTATGTGTTAATGTGTGTTTGTGTGTGTATTTGCGTGCGTATGGTTGTGGGTGTCAGGAGGAGAGAGGGAGATGTAAGAGGATGAATCATGTTATCAAAAATAGAAAGATGAGGAGATTCCTCTGGAGCAGGGACAGATTCAGCGAATGATTGATTTTATCTTACTTACAAATACAGGTTGTTATTTCCTCAATTTACTGTTTGTTAACTGAGTGTAAGAAAATAGAAAACAAAATCTGTAGAGCACCTTGCCTAACTACAGCCTTAGATTACTGTTTTGTTCAGACAGCTGTCCTAAAATCATTCATCAACAGCCCATTATACTTAAGTTTTCATAATATGAAATAATGCATTTAGGCAGAAAATAAAATTTTAAAGAACCTTTTCTTTTATGAAATGCATATAAAGAGTATTAAGTTATTTCCCATGCAAACTGGGGTCTGAATCTCATATATTTCTGCTTATTCGGTAGGTAGGGCTTTAAGACAAAAATATAATGTTCTCACATAACACTGCTTTCACACCATTTCTGCAGCGTCCAATGCAGTGAGTCTTGGTCTGTTAACTTCTTCATTACACAGTTTCACAGTAAAATTATAGCTGCAGACAAAACAGTCAAGCCCAGGAATATTTCAGACCCTTTCTTAAGAATCTGATTGACTCACCAGTAAGAGTCCCTGTGGTGAACAGAACACATTTTAATTGACTCTTTTAACAAACTCTTTTTGAGACTATTTACCTTCACTGCTTCCCCACTAGTCTCAGCACTACTCA
The DNA here is from genome assembly GCA_030710495.1 of Labroides dimidiatus. Classification (NCBI taxonomy): domain Eukaryota; kingdom Metazoa; phylum Chordata; class Actinopteri; order Labriformes; family Labridae; genus Labroides; species Labroides dimidiatus. The sequence goes on from CM061157.1 coordinate 8,729,755, forward strand.
AAGGCTCTACTGGACAACCTACCTGGACAACCTACATCAGACCTTTTTTTTTTTTTTTTTTTTTTTTTACACAATGCAATGAAACTGATGACCTATGAATGATGTATTGGTTGAGGTCTCTCCTAAAGAACACATATTTGTCCCACTTTCAGAATTTTAGGTTGTGGACATTGCTTGTTGTGACTCCTGAAATCCTGAGTTATCAGTCCATGGCGAAAAAAACAAAACAAAACAAAACAACAACAACAACAACTACTGTTGGCTACATTTAAAATAAAAAAAAGACAGGACAGTTTAATTTAGGTAGCAGAATTCACAACTTTATGATTATACAGATCAGATTTAAGATGAATCAAGTTCTCAATAAAAATTCCTTAAAATAATAAAAAAAAAAAAATCAAAATAAGATTACAGCCATCACAAGGTAGACTAAAAAAGAGCTCAATGAAAACTACCCATAGGTGCATCCTTAATTTGGCCTAAAATATAAAGTTTGCCTTTCATCTTCATGAAGCTCTTACGTAAGGCATGTAAGGGATGAAGTTCAAGGCTAGTCACCAGAAGTAATCAGTGAAAGTCCTTCCAAGTGCGTATTGTTCACGTGTGCTGTTGTCAGAGTGTGTTTGTCTGTCAGTATAAGATCAGCGAGTTAATGGGCTAGTAAATCCCCCACCCCGCAGCTTTCGCTGCAGCCTGACAGATGGGAATACAGCGCACGGCTTGGAGCTCTGGAGGCTTGAACGTTACACTGCCACGCTGCCAGGGCCATCTGTGACCTAGGCAACCCTTTCTTCCTGACCCTCCAGCCCTGCCCAGCCCGCCAAGTCACCCAACCCATTACCATCCACTCCTAAACTCCTGACAGAGAGGGACATTAGCCACCTGGGGAGTCCACCCTCGCTCCTGTTGCATCTCTTTGTGTTTTCCCTCTGACAGTTGTGATCCGTGCTCAGATTACAGGGATCAGCATTAACCTTTGACCGCAGAATCTTCGCCCAGTATACATCTTTGAATTTTAACGGACTAGGATTTATATTTCTGCACATATAAGATGACAACCACATCAGTAAACCTTCTGTTGCTGCTAAATCCAATATGAAACGTGTGGATTCAAGTTAAACTGCTGTAAATGACAGCTGATGAGAGGGAATTTACTTTGATTAAAACAACGCTGCTCACATGAAAGCAATTGAGCATATTCTACCCACACTGACTGATATAGAAATAAGATTAACACTGAAACATATGTTTTTGGTAAATAATACAATTCTCCCTAAAAAGACCCAGAAAAAAAATCAGATAAAAAATGAAATTGTAAGTTGTACATCTTGTCGCTGATGATCTTGTTTGCTTTTGTGGGTCATAAAGAAGCATCAGTATTAATCTCAATCTGTTTAACAACCAATCAAAACTCCTCACAGGAGCTTTAGAATACACATTTAAAGACGGGGTGTTATGCTTTCCCATATTTTAAACATGGATGTAGAATAACATTGCATGATGTCCTTACTAAATGTGTACAGGTTTTCAAACCACTACATATTCATAGGCTGTAGACATCCCTGAGCCTGAAACTGCTCAAAACAGTCCAGTCTAGGCAAGATCTTCACAAGATCTTCACAAGATCTTCACAAGATCTTCATGAGATCTTCATGAGATCTTTACAAGACTTGCTAAAATGATGAGGTCATCGCAAAAGGATCTCTTATCTGGTTCATGACATGTTAGAGGGGCGGGCCTCAAACACCAAGGTCTACCCATAGCTCTTCCCACAACAGGCCTTCAAAGAGCTTGCAAATCAAAAGGAGGGGGGTTTGTGGAGCAGGGAGCCGTAGGCCCTGTTAACACAGAAACGGTTTTAGGATGAAATGCAAAGGTATTGTTTCAGTCCAGCCTCTTGTGTACACGGAACAGATGTTTTAGCCAACCTAAACCGGAAACTTTTGAAAACAACCTCCAGAGAGGAATTATTCTAAAATGCCACGGCCGCTGTTGCCGTGTTAACAGCAAGCCGGAGTTTTCAGTGGAAACGCTGACGTCACGCTCAGCTTTGTGTGTGCATATTACACTTTGATTGTGGCAACTTAAACTGCCATGTGAGCCGGTGAACCGGACATCACCAACAGTAATAATGATGGACTACCGTGTTGTGCTTGTGCTGCCGAACCTGCTTTATACAAACAAACGAAAATATATACGCCAGATAATCAGTCCACCTCTTTAGTGGTTGGTTACCAAAAGTACCAAAACATGCTTCTGGACATCGCCAGTTACAGGCCTGACATGCTTACTACAGTGTTTTCAGTCCCTTAGCATTTCCATGTAAATGCGTATTTTGTTTCATTGTTTTTGGCGTTTACATGGCCTTAAAGGGACAGCAGCTGAACAAAAAATGTTTTAGACAGAGGCCGAGATAACTGCTTTCCAAAACAGCAGTTCTAGAAAAATAAGATTTTTTTAAACTTATAAATCATGTAAAGTTACTATGGGGGTACAAGAGGGACAGTAAAAAGAATCTACAATACCCTTTCTTTATATATTATCCCTAAATAAATGACATGACAGTTTAAAGAGAATGCTCTGTGCTATTTCAACCTTGGCCTTATTTACTGTATTTTGATGTCTAAACAACTGTTTGTCTCAAACATTTGGATTAATACCAATTGTTCATTCAAGCTGCAAAACAGGCGTTTGTGTCAGAAATGCCACCCTGATGGGAAAACATTTCAGGTCAAAGTTTAGGTGTATATTTAAAGGGTTTGTTTTTCTCCATTGAAAGGCTCAGGTTTTTATCAAAGCAGCCTTAAACACACGAGAAAGGATGACCTGAAGGTACAGCCCCCTTTAATAACTGTAAGAAATATTGCTTCCTTCAAAGCCATGAAACACTGTAGTGAATAATAAGTTGGGGTTTTTTGTTGGTGTAGAACAACCGCGTCAAGAGACGACTCAGTAGCAACACGTCCTGTACTATTTAATTACCTGTAAGCCTGTTAACTTTTATTGGGCAGTCCTGAACGCCTGTGCTGCATCCATCATTGTCAGTCTTTTGGCAGTTTGCTGGAGCTGATCCAAAGTTTTTTTCATTTATTAGTTAATATTTGAAAAATAGTTTCCATGATTAAATGCACCAGGATTTTCCTCTGAGTTTACATACGCTTTTTATTTAAACAATCTATTATCAATGGAAACAGATGGAGGAATCCTCTAAATCTGCCTTAACTTTCTTTACTTTAAGACTTCTTCATACTTCTACTTACAGATTTCATTCTTTCTTCAAAATGTTCACAGATCTTTCCACAATTTTTACATCTTCTGCTTTCTGCTATCTTCAACAGTTTTTGAGAAGTAACTGCTAAAGCAACACAAAGTTTTCAGGTTTTCCGCAAAAATCTCTCCCCTCGGAGCATGTGACGTGAGCAGTTTGAGCGGGTCTGCAGCTCATGAAAGAGCCTTGCTTTTCACCCCAAAACACAACTCTCCTTACGCACACAGTCGGAATGGGGTTAAGCAGCCAATCAGAAGAAGGCAGGAGACGAGCAGGCTGTGCGAACATTTTAGCAGCTTTCTGCAATTTATTTCACATCTTCATTTGAAGCTTCCTTTCACTACTTTCAGCCATTTTTCTTTCACATGTTCCACATGTTCAGCTTTGTTCAGCTGCTTAAGGAATTTTTATTTCACATTCAACATTTTCAGCTTTGTTTCAGCATCAGCATTTCAATGCATTTTCTTCAGGAAATGAAATTTTTCTCGTCTTTTTCTTGACATCTTTCTTCTAAGTTTGGTGGGAGTTTGAGATAAGCACCTCATTGAGCTCTAATGGCTTTTTTCCTGTTATGGTGTTTTTTTTTCCTGAACCACAGTGTGGTTAAAAGTTAAATAAATAATAAACAAATAAATGAATAAATAAAGAGAAGCACCAATATAATTTTGTTTAACCATTGTCAATCTAATAAACTCCCCGTCATCACAAACTCAGCTTCAAGTTTGCTGTAATCTCATAACAGAAAATAAAATGTTTGGATTCAAGATCATTCCAGGCATCTGCAGCCATGTTCAGAAACTCTGTATCTCAATTAAGAAGAGAAATATAGATGTTTCATGAGGCATTTAAAGATCGCTCTGAACTGATGCAGTTTTCATGAGAGCAGAATCTGTAATACACGTAGCGTAACAGCCATGAGAAATATCCTTCTTTAAAAATACACATTACTCTTTTCTTTTATCAGTTGGTCAATCCTGAAACAGCTACAGGGATTGCATTCTCATGTCCTTTCTCAGCTGGTTGACCTCGAGCTCACTGAAGGCTATGATAAGAGATAACTGATGGAAACCCCGATAGCCTTGTCATGTTAAATAAATTTCAAACCATGGCTTCTCTCTAACACAGAGGACATTTATTATTCAGATCCTCGCCTTATTCCTCTCTACCAGGTCTTATCTGATGCTGAGATATCCTTCCTTGTCCTTCTGCCCTTCCCCCTCCTCCTCCTCCTCCTCCTCCTCCTCTGCATCCTTCTCTCTCTTCCTATCCTGTGCCATCTGCCAGCTGCTGGTGGACGGATGAAAGTGGTGTAGATTAAAGTGTACTACACACCCAGCTGAATCCCAGAGGATTTAGGATTTTGCTATTAGCAATATAAAGACGGGAAGTTCTCAGCCCGATACCAAACATCACTTTCATATTTCCTTTGTGTGTGTGTGTGTGTGTTGAACTGGCACGGCTTTTGAAATGCAAACTTGATAAGAGTGTTTCATCATATTTTAAAAGCACCTGTTCTGGTCTGAATTTTGTGGAGAAGCTGAAATACCGTTTTTACTCTTTTTAGTGCTCATAAATTTGCAGCTCATCTATGTTTGCATACCAGGTTTTAATGAAGTTCAAATAATTAAAACACACTTTATGACAAATGATTCATGATCCAAATCATTATGTGCAGTAATGTCCCCAATTACTAAAACAAGGTGACAAAAAGTTAGATACATCCACCTTTACTCTAATACATATGGGCCCTGACTGATGTCATTATCAAAAATAACAATTTAGATAATGTCTGGTTCCAATTACATTTTATTCCTCAATAATTGTGGTGACCTTATTTTAATTTTGTTGAGATTTGTTCCCCAATCAGGACACAAACCCAAATTAGTCTCCAATTTTGGCACATTATTGGATTTTGTTGGCCTTTGATACACCGTCTTTGAATGAGTGCAAATTTGGTCTCACAGATTCACAATTCATCCTTCTTTTACTTTAAATTAAATATTTGAAAAATAAAGCTGCTCCAGAGCCCAGTTTAGCTGGTTTACAATCATACACTCAGTAAAACGTAATCTGCACCGTCCAACAAAAAACGTATTTCTCTGAAACCTCAATGAAGTCAGTTAGTTTTGCACTTGTGTTTTTATTTTACCGCAAAATAAACATTTTCTTGTTTTCAAAAGCAAAAGGCCTCTGTGCACTGGACTAAAAAAAAACAAACAAACAAAAAAAAACAAAACGAAACACGAGGCTAAACAGATGGTCAACATTAGGTTGATGGGACACGTTGATATTTGCTACAGCAATCAGAAAATTTCCCGTTTTATGCCAGTAGGTTGTAATCCCTGACAGACTGATAACAGGTTTGACAGATGGTCTGTGAATGTAATGTGCATCTTGAATATCAATATCTCACCTGGTTTGAGTTCCCCGACTATATGAGCACTGCTGTTTACCGACTTTCTACTTATTTTTATTCTATTCCATGTTTGTTCTTTCTGCAATTAAACACTAAGACAAATTCTCTGTAACGGTCACCCTACTTGGTAATATACTTGGCTGTGTGTTCCTTTTTATATTCCAGAGTGATCAATAAATAAGTGTGTATGGTTGAAATGTCCCTGATTATTTCTGATGTTTTTTTATGTGTCTTTCCCTGTAAAGGTTGTGCTGTGAGCAGAATTTTCTTGGAGCTAAGAGGAGCATGTTCTGAAAACTGAAGTAAGATCGAGCCCCAACCATGAGCCAGAAGTATCAGGGAGAGGCGGTGGAAGCAGGTGAGGAGCAGAAGGCGCCCCAGAGGAGCAGGCAGCCCAATGGGACCTCACCTGGAGACCCTCCTGTGCGCCGCTCCTGGAGGCCGTGTCAGATGCTCAACCAGGATGGGGAACCAAATCCTCACCATCACCATCACCACCACCACCATCCTCCTCCTCACCACCACCACCACCCGCCCTCAGGTCGTGGACCCCCGCGGCATCGCAGGCGGCCTCCATCAGGTCAGGGTCAGAGCCAGGCTCAAAGCCCTGGTGTGTCCCCAGAGGCAATTTCTCCAAGGCAGGATGGTGGCGAGTGTCGAGACGGCGAACCTCGTCCTGCACAGCAGCCCCGCCCTGGCGTCGCTCGTTATCGCCGTCATGGTGACCCTAACCCTAGACTCAGAGGTCACAGACAGAGGCAGCCAATCAGAGAGTCCCAGGATGCTTCACCTTTAGAGGACAGAGAAAGTCAAGGAGAGACGGGACAGTGCATGTCAGATGATCCCCTAATGGACCAATCACAAGACAGGTCATCGTCTAACCAGACCCCCATATCTGTGGTCACCCCCACCCACCTTTCACCTGCCCTTTCTGCACAAATCAAACAACCCCACCCCCAAGACACTTCTCCAGCTGAGGCGGAGGAGGACCAGGAAATCCAGGAGAGAAAAGTGGAGTGTGAAGAGGAAGCAGAGGAAGTCGAGGATAAACATGAAGAGCAAGAGCAGGCTGAGGATGATGAAGACCGCCTCTCCACCACCGCTCACTCCAGCTGTAGTCATGGGGACATGCAGACCGTGGATGATGAAACAGAGGAGCGTGCAGAGATGGTGGAGGAGGATCAGGATGAGGGGATGGAGGACGTAGCTGAGGACATTGCAGCTCAGGGAAGTGAAATCACTGATCTCTGCTCGGACACCGAGAGTGCTGCTTCGCTCAGTATGGATGGACCTCTGCACAGCCCGCCCCCACTCCACTCGCCAACTCCTCCATCCTCTCCAGATGTCCCACCTTTTCCCCAGCTTGATCACTTCAGTGAGGACACCAGTATGAGCCCCCTACCTGACAACGATCTCCTCCCAGAGGAAGACGATGAGGATTGCTCTGAATCCTGCTCGCTGTCTCACTTTACATCCGGCTCTGAGTCATATCCCAAAACCTATGCAGACTTCTACTCAGAGTCCCACCAAAAATCTTACCAAGAGCCCGTCTACGAGTCGTACCCAGAGCCGAAATCCCATCCAAACTCTTTCCCTGAGCCTCTTAAGACCTCCTACCCTGAGTCTCACAGAGAACCTCGCAGGCAATCAGGCTGGAGGACCGAGCCTAATGAAGCCCGCCAGGAGAATTTTACCAGCCATAGACAGGAGAATGTACAAAAAGGGGCTCCATCCTCACCTCCTAAGGGCTCCCATTATGCCCCAAGGCAGAGCAGAGACCGCATTTCCCATCATTCCCCTCTGGATCGCTCTGTTGGCTGCAGGCTGCACCACTATGATGGACAGTCTGACGGTGAGGGGGACAGCGGTAATCAAAGTCCTGTTCCTAAAAGCCGCAGGCCTGCTCAGAGACCTGGAGAAAGCCAGGCCAAGAGCCCCTTGTCTGGGCAGAAGATCAGCTCCGATGACGCCCAGGAGGAGAGGAACTGTGTGAGTAACCCAGGAGAGGAGGGTGCGAGGGGTTCAGGAGATGCCATCAGCCTGGCGATTAAAGACATTAAAGAGGCGATAGAGGAGGTGAAGATCAAGGCGGTGCGCTCTCCGTACACTCCTGACCAGCCTGTGGAACCGATTTGGGTGATGAGGCAGGAGAGCAGCCCTACAGAGGACCTTTACCCTCTGCAGACCACAGCTGGACACGTAAGAATGGCTGTTATCTGTTGTTCTTTTAACAAGACTGTGTTTATGAGAGCAGAGAGCTTTTATTCCTCTGTGTATGACAATGCACTGACATGGGAATGGAAGATAAGTAGGTTTTTAAAAAGAAAAAAAAAAAAAAATCAAAATAAGCACTGATTACATATGCAGTACTGGCAAAGCTACATAACAACAAAACTAGGGTATAGCTTTTCTGTCTGGCAGCTGAATGCAGCAGAGAAAAAGTACTTCATGGGCACGAGCCCTAAAGCAAGCATTTCAAAAGAAAGGCTATATTTATTTATGAGAGCACTCAAGTGAGCATAGCTCTAGCGGAGTGCCACATTTTTTGTGAATATATGATTTTTATTCATTTTTTTTTAAATAAAAATCAGAATAATTGCATGTAGAAACAGCTCTCTGTGCTTTTCAGGCCTCTCTCTCTACCACCGCTCTCTTTGCTTTGTTCTAAGAAACCAAAGATTATGAGACAAGTTTTCTTAGATATTGGTGGCATGATTTGTGTCATCCTGAAATATTTGTGAGGACATGTTTTTATTGCTCTAATGCAAACTTTGTGCCCCTGACTAAAAGTCTTATATGCTGCGAGAGCAAGGGATAAAACCACTCGCACACACTGTTCACTGGAGCTTACGAAGATCCTTATATCCCTCTTAACCTTGTTGTATCCTGTGTGTTAGTTGAAACGGAGTGTTTAAATAGTGATCAGAGTGAGGTATATTTTTTGGTGCTTTCAGCTTTATTTCCAAGACATGTCAAATTGTACCTTTACGGTCCTCCTGATGAGGAACATTGCCCGAGGAGTCCACTGTGCACTGTTGCAATGGTTAGATTAGACTTCATTGCTTTCAGTAGGAGAGGAAACTAAAGATTTACATCCCTGGTTCTCATTTCATTTTGTGTTCTTGGATCAGTGCCCAGAACCCTGAATCATGTATGGTGGGAGGAAGGTGTTGCTGTAGGTGCACTGCAGTAACAAAGAAGTGATTTAAAATACATGCCACTCTGTTTTTTTTCTCTCTGATTCCTTTACTTAGTCTTCTCCTCACTCCCCCTCGCAGTCCGTGTCTGAGTCTCCTTCCTGCTACGCCTCAGCTCCAGTTCGAGAACCGGGCAGTCCACTGAGAGCCGACTCAGCCAGAGCACTTCCTTCTCAACATTATCACCAACAGCAGCCCCAACACAACCACCAACACCCCCACCAGGGCCAGCACTCACAGCAGAGAGACACCGCCCGGCCAGCACAGACATACACACAACCACAAACATACCCACAGATGTCTCCTAACCAGCATCAGCAATGTCAACATCAACACCAACAACAACAGCGTCAGCAGCCTCCAGCTCAGCAGCCTCGGACAAAAGTTCAGCCAGTAACACCACCTCAGCCACCGTCTGTCCAGGAGGTGAGAGATGACCGAGCACAAATCCCTCAAAACAACTGCAGAGCCAATGGGAGAGTTTTCTACAGTTGTCCACACTTCCATCACTGTTCTGCAAATAAAAACCTCCAAGTCAATTTGTCTTTCCTTAAAAGTTGCCAGTTGGTCAAGTAAGCAAGCTAAAGTCTGAAAACAGACTAAAAAAGCTGGGCCCTCTGAATCCTTTTCATCAAGGAGGATAAATCCTGGAAAGGCAGGCGGGCATCTTTTAAGAGGTGTTTATCTGCCAGCAGCTAAACGGCTGACAGCACTTAAAGCCTACCAGAATTTCAATGAGTTAGGAGAGGCTTGCAGTATGTGAGCGGAAATAATAAGAACGCTTATGTAGTTTTTCTCCTTTTCACCTCTCCAGATTCGAAGATCTCTGCCTCAGTTTCCAACATTTGTGGATGGTGAGTGCTTGATTCTCAGATTCTCAAGTCTAATTCTTTTCTCTTCATCTGTTACAACAAATACTTCAACCCACACTTTTGAAAATACATGTAATTACTTTATGTTTTGGGCTGGTGGTCAACTGTGAAAGGTATACTTTGTGTTAATAACAGAGAAGTTTTAAAAATTCAAACATATCTTTAAAAAAACATTACATTAAGAAACCAAACATATATCTCTGCCCAGTTCCAGTTCCTGCACACATGTGCATATGAGTGTTTGTGCACAGTCATTAACAAATGGCAATGTATTATGTGCCTAAAAAGTGCATCTGTGTTCTTTATGCAGTCCCGGGACCATGTGACCCTGAAGACCTTATTGACGGCATCATCTTTGCAGCCACCTACCTGGGCTGCACCCACCTGCTGTCAGAGAGGACGCCCACGAAGAGCGCCCGCATGCAGCAGGCTCAGGAGGCCATGAACAGAGTGCGGGTGAGAGAGAAATACAGCTTTCAACACACTCAGATTGATTTTGGACACAAACTTCATATTAACCAAAAGAAATACTCTCAACTCTAGAACTGGATGTTGCTTTTTGGTTTTAAAAATACAGCCAATGTGGGAGTTAGTAGAACTTGCTACTTTTCCAGGGGCCATCAGGGGTTGGCTCCATGAGTGGGCCCCCTGCTGGTCAGTTAATTTAATTCCCCAAAAAACAACTTCCAAATAAGTTCATGGTTTTCAATGCAAGTGTCAAGTTCCTGAAAGAAACTGCATCATTGATTTGAAAATAACTTTCTAAATCTGAGTTCATTTGATGGTGTAGATAAAATCTGCTACATGTGATTGACAGGTTGTTATCACAGCCAACCAGAGTACAGAGGGAACAATGTGTGTGTATGGTCAATAGTAGATCCAAGAGAGACTTGCTATTTATTTGTGGTGTGGATGTGTAGACCCTCCACATCCACCTCTTCTTCAAACTCTTAGGAAATGATGGTTTTTTAATGCCTGCTTTTATTGGTTACAATGTTTTAAACAGCTGACAAACTGCAAAAACTGAAATCTAAGCAAATGTCTTTTTTTAGTAAAATTTGTCTTATTATACTTGACATGAGCCACATTCAGCTAACAAGTCCAGAAACATCTTATTTCAAGATATTAATAGACAAGAAATGAGGTCTGAACTGCCTGTAACAAGAAAAAAAATCTGCCAGTGGGATGAGAAAAATATACTTGTTGAGTTCAAAATAACGTCTTAATACAAGAAACTTTCTCTTACCTCACTGGCTATTTTTTTTTACATGTTACAGGCAACTCAAACCTCATTTTTGTCTTTAATAACTTGAAATAAGACATGTTTTTGGACAGGTCTGGTGAATGTGGCTCATATTAAGTTAAAAAAGACACTTTTTTAAAACTAAAAATACGACAAAAAGCACTTTCTTAGATTTCTTTTTTTTTTTGCAGTGCATCTTGGATTTGAACTTGAGATAGAAATAAAATGTATGATCAGTATTCCTACAGACAAAACCACTTGCTTGTGCCAGCCCAAAAAATACAAGATGTAACAAGCTGAATTTGAGGAATGTGTCTGAAATAATAAAAAATATTTTCCAAATATTCCTGTTTGATGGAATGACACTGCCACAAAAAGACACACCAGCAGCCCTTCACAAAGTCTGAACATCAAACAGTGTAGAAGAATCAAACATAGAGGTTCAAACTCTCTGGGTTACAGTGTGGAATAATATTTTCACGACCTTGAATCTACTTAAACTCCAGATTTTGGTTCTAAACAGATATCAAGCATGTCACACATCAAACAGGCAGTGCCTTTGTTTTGGGGTTATATTTTCTGGCACACTCTGAAATCTAAGTGATGTAACTGAGGCTCACTTCATATTTAGGTCTTTTAAACTCAGAAGCAGCAACGCAGTCAGTGAGCGAAGAGTCCCTGGGTTTCTGCACAATGCATCATCCACAGATCACTGCTCCTGATCCGCAGTCATACAGCCTTCTCTCCTCAGCTCCACTGAGGATGTTATATAAACTCTTCATCAAGTCTCTGAAACACTGAAAAGAGTAGACTCTGCTTCCTGCTACAGTCTGCTGCAGTGCATAATATCAAATGTACATCACATAAAGGAAAAACAGACCAAACAAAGCAGAGTGATAGATATAGATAGATATACCAAACCAGGTGCAGCTGGTTTAAAACACTGATTCATGTGGGTTGTTTTTTGCTGTTCACGTGAGAAGAAAAAAACACAGTTGAGGGCAGTTGATGTGAGGAAATGAGTGGGAAAGATGGCTCACAGTAGAAGAGTGGTGTCAACACGGCACTGTGTTAGTTTGAGAGATGAGCAGCAAGAGGTTGCAGTTTTGCAGAGATGAGGGAAGAGAGACCTCAGCCGGAAAAGGGCGGGAGCCCAGCCAAATTCGTTCTATGTGGATGGCTGACTGACAGTTCCAGGACATCGCCTTGGTTAAGGTCTGAAAAACCTACAGGGAGGGAGAAGGTTAGAGACTCTGTAATGAAGAGGGGGATACAGAAGTTATTTGCTGTCTGACAGGAGTCTGAGTTAGTGTCTCACTTGCCTGGATGCACTGATCTGAGTCATTGTGGAGGCTGATACAGAGGAGTGATCTAAGACCAGGACCAGTAATATCTTCTTTTTTTTTTTCTTCCCAAAATGTAACTCAAGACTGTGTGTGTGAAAGGTTGTCTGTTTCTATGTCTGTGACTGACTGGCAACCAGTCCAGGGTGTACCCCGCCTCTCGCCTCAAGACAGCTGGGATAGACTCCAGCCACCCGTGACCCTGAACAGAGAAAGTGGTTTAAAAGATGAAGAAGATGTAATTCTAGACTTTTAAGACAGTCTGTAAACCAGTGAGTGACAAGTGGTGGCTTTGTTTACATCTCAGGATCTATGAGCTCTGACTTGAGAGGATATTTTAATGCTTTGAATTGTCCCTCTTGTATCCCTGTAGTAGCTTAACATGATTTACAGCTAAAAAAAATATCACACCAATGTTTTAGAAGTGTTTCTCAAATTGTGGTCTGCGGACCACTAGTGGTCCGCCAGTACCTCCTAGTAGTCCAGGATGAGAGTGAGTAAATTGCTATTATTATTATTATTATTATTATTATTATTATTATTATTATTATTATTATTAATGGAACATAAAAAAATCCCTTAGAGTCACAAAAGTTTCTTTGAACTCCCCCCAGAGAAAACTGTCAAGCTAACGTTACTCCATTAACGAGCCCTCAGGCGATATCCTCATGTATCTGTGGCTTAAGACGAGGACAATAAAACAAATGAGGAAGAGAAAACTTCTGACACTTGTCCAGTGAAGGTGCAGCAGTAAGATGATTCAGCAGCAGTGAGAAACCGTGGAAGCTAACGTCAGTGCAGTGGTTACATCAGTTGCTTATCTGGGCTGTTGTTTCAGAGCTGTTTAGCTTGGTGGTCTGTCAGTTTTTTGGGGGGGATAAGTTGTCGTTGGTCTGAAACAATATGAGAAACACAGTTTTAGAAACCTTTATTTCAGCCTTTGTCTGAAACTCTTTGTTTTAGCTGCTGTCTCTTTAAGGCTCCCCACCCCATAACTCCCTACCTGTACTGTCCAGCTCTCTGGAGGCCTCTCTGGGGGCAGGGCTATGGGCAGCCTTTGGTGTTTGAGGGCCACACCTCTAACTTGTTATCCTTATATGATGTCTTCATCATTTCAGAAGATACGTCCTTGTAGAGTCTCATTCATCCAGGTCATAGTTATTCTGCCCAGAAGATTTTGTGCTATTTTTAGAACAGAACTTTTTGAGCAGTTTACTGTCAGATTCAAGGATTTCTAGAACAAATGAATAACATTTGAAAAATCTGCACACGTTTAGTATGAACCTTCAGCATTGTTGCTTTTTTATCCATGTTTAAATTATGAAAAAGAAGAATACGCCTTTCTTTAATGATATTTTTCAAAAGTTGAAAAAAATCACATTTGGGTAGTTTTACATTTGTAGAGAAAGTCTGTGACAGAAAGGAACGAGAAGCTTTGATTAATCATCATCAGATATCAGATTTATGTGTTTAGATTCACACCCAAACAGCTTTTCATTTTTGGGTCGCCAAGCATGATGTTGAAGATAAAAAAATGATGACCTTTTGCAGAGTGAAGTAAATTTTGTTTCATCCAAACTCTCTTAAAACAATAATGCAAAGTGAAATGGTTGTACTGTCAAGAAAGTGAAGCAGAATGAGGGGATTGAGTGTCAGAGGTTTCATCAGGCTGAGCCTAGATTCATTTAATGAGATCAGCACCAGGATCAGTACCGGACCAGGGGATTGGATTCAGGAGCAGATTTGACTGTATCAGATAAATAACATGTTTATTTCATGCTCAAATTCCCAGTACAAACAATATCAATGAAAAAAAATGGTCAGACAGTGTTTTTTTTCATTATTACAATTGTTTTATCCTTTAAGTTATTACAAAAAGATCAACAAGTGAGTAAAGATCTGATAAATCAATAAATAGATAAGCTAATAAAATAAATAAATAAACAACTAAATAAAAAGTATTCCAGAAAGTAAAATTTAAGAAAACTTGCTGCTTTGATTTACCATTGAGGGGTGAACATTAAAAAGAAAACTAGAGCTTTCATTTAAAAAAATAAAGAAATATTAAAAGTCAAATCAGTTCAGACATTGACAGCCTGACTATGTAAGACATGCTGATGGTTAAATTGACTAAACTAAAATAATGTTTTTAAGAGAGGGCAGTCTGAGCTCCACAGGCTGGACTGTCCACATCGACATAGAAAGACGGTTATCATTCAAGAAGTGTGCTAAAAATAAACAGAGATGAAACACTGGAGGTGACAGAGTGATGTACACACAGTGACATCCAGCACAGGTCAGGAGTCACACTGCAGCTCATGAGGATGACGTGACGGCCGCCCGAGGAGGCGATGATGTGTTGACTGCCGGCTCAGCGAGCGTCTGAACAACAAGAGTGTTTATGAACATTTCCCTGACACCACTGAGGAAACTTGTTAGCACAATGTGTTAGCAGCTTGATGCAGGTCAGGGTTTCACTGGTCATAAGTGATGGGGTTGTGCTACAGTTAGGGCTGCACAGTTCATCCCAGTTGTGTTGTTATCAATGTGAGTGTATGCAAGCAACACATTTTGTTCTTCTTTAGAAGTAATACGCCACAGTCACACTCTTTTTTTTTGGAGGTGAGAAACTCTGAGAAATGAGATAAAAACAGAGTTTGACAAGATATTAATTGGTCTGTACTCATTACATTAACCTTCAAGATGCAGTTTTATTATATCAAGTCTTAACTTTTAAATCCCAAATGTGGATTAAATAAAATGCACAGCCATCTCTGTTAAGGTAAAAGATGTTGCTCTTATTTTTTTATTTATCAGATTAAATTCACTCTCATCACATCAGGGTGTTTGGATTTTTATCCAGCGCAGCTACAGCTCAGAGAACAAACAGAGGCACCAGCAGACACCCAGACACTTTGAACCTGGAGCTGTAATGAGGCGTCGGCCACAAACGCACGAGGCCGCTCTTCTTTTCTCAGGGGGTCATCCGTGTCACATAGATGAAGAGAAAACTTTTGATAATGTTGGCGGTGAAGGCCTGTGGCAGCTTGCTGATGTCAGATGAGATAGATGGCAACATCAGTCTTCCCACACACACACACACACACACACATACAAAGCATCTTTGAGGTCTTTCTGTCCCGTAATCATTTGTCGTTCTGGATGCAGACAGTGAATGAGGACATGCGGTTTTCTTGATCTGACTGTTTCTGAGTGTTTTTTGTTTTTTCTAAACCCTGCAGGCAGCTCAGAAGCAGGCGAAGAACAGGAAGAAGGTATGTTTGCATTTCATAATAAAGATGACTCATCAAATAATAATTAAGAAATCATTGCAAGATAATTCTCTTTCTTTTTGGACTTCCTTCTGGCAGTCTCAATACCTCTCTCTTTAATACCTCTGTTGTCTTTTGCTATTCAGAGCCCTGACAGCGAGGTTCCCTCTACAGCTGAGGTTGATCTGTTCATGTCCACGCAGAGGATCAAAGTCCTCAATGCAGACACTCAGGTATAAAAATGCTGATCTGAATTTTCTAAATCCTGAATTTCTTGTGAAGAAATTATCATTGTGGGAAAACTACGGTGGCCCTGAAAGCTCACAGCACTAAGAACACATGAAAACAGACAAAACACAAGCAAATTAAGAAAACATCATCAATTAGACAACACCTGTGCACTGTTTAGAAAAACTTGCTGCAAACAGACTAGACTTAAAAGTGATGCACGTTATTAGCCAATATGCTAAAATCTGAATCATACGATCACAATGATAAAATTAATCAAAAACACTTTTATCTTGTTTTCCAACACCACTGATGGAAAGAGAACCTTAATAGGGCTGTGACTCAAAATCTGTGTCAACAACAAGCATGTCGGGACATGTGCATCACTTTTAAGTGTCCTCTGTGTGTCTCAAACTGATGAAGATGTTTTCTTAATTTTCTTGTGTTTTGTCTTTTTGCATTTGCTTTCTTAAGTTGCAGTACTGTGAGTTTTCAGGGCCACCGTAGAAAAGAGAAAATCCCAGAGAGAAAGAAAATATGTGTGCTTCAAAACAAATCCTTCTCACCAAACCTCACTTAAAAGTTTCCATTTAGCAGATGAACACAACACTCAGACTCAGCATGGGCCTGTAGCAATCTGTTTTATTTAAAGTATTTATGGTCTTTTTTGGTTCCTCAGGAGTCTTTAATGGACCTGCCCCTGAGGACGATCTCTTACATAGCCGACATCGGTAACATGGTGGTGCTGATGGCTCGGGGGAAGATGGTCCGGTCCCGCAGTGCACAAGAAAACCTAGACCACGCTGCAGAGCAAACCACCATGAGCCATGATGACAGACGGCTGTACAGGATGATCTGCCACGTGTTTGAGTCTGAAGATGTGAGTCTTTTGAAAAGCTACTGAATAAGTCTTATCCAAAATACTCAGGGGTGGGGTTAAGCTCAGTACAGAGGTGAGCTCTGCGATGCATCAGACCCAAATTAAACTCATATTTCTGCACTCACTTCTTGTCTCCTTCCAGCCATTGGTTGCATCCGAGAGGCAAAATGCGAGAAAAAATACAACAAACAATAAAAAATGACATAAATTTCCAACAAAAAATACCAAACTATGTCCACACTGCAGGCCTTAATGCTCAAATCTAATTTTTTGATTGGCTGTTCAGGTTGTATTTTTAAACGTGGCCTCTCTACAGACTGCGATGTGAACCGCTCATTCTCCTGAAGTGACCAAAATGCTCAGTGGAACATTAATGACGTCACACACAAAACAGTGTTTACAGAAACGAACATGGCCCCTGGTTTTTGGGGCTTGTTTTCTGAAGTGTAGTTGCTTATTTGAGCTTGCTTTGCTGCCTGTATGATCCCAGCTTGATTCTCTCCCAGCTCGCTACAACAACGAGAAACACGGATGAGTGCTTAAGCTACAGTTTCTCTTCTCTCTGTGTGCTCCTCTCACTCACTTTGCTCATGGACACTCTGCCCCTCCCCCTCCCTCCCTGCTCAGCTGTGAGTGTGGCTGGTCAGTCTCTTCACTCAGGCTTCTAATCAGGTCTAAACTTCACTGTCCCTTCACTACTGTCTTCCATGTGTGGTTTCACTGAGCGTGACTCCTGCCTCTGTTTCGTTCTGTGGTGCTGGTGTGTGTTACTCCAGAATGACGTCAAAATCACATTAAAGGCAACCTGGCTGTTCAAACCACGACGCCTTCATAAAAATCTGATATGTATCTGATTGAGCACCACATTTGAAAGTGGCCTGAGTCTGACTGGAAAATGTCAGATTGAGTGTGACGTGTGCTGTTCAAACTGTCAGAAACAAAGCAGATATGAGTCACATTTCTGCAGTGTGAACAAAGCTCTTGATATCAGAAAATGTGTTCCCACATGGAACCTTATCTAGAGACAGAACGCTCACATGTACAGGTCATGTGCTCTAGAAGAGGCCCACATCTCATTACCAGATCTTGATTTTGATAACAGAATATGTCTCATCTGGACTTACTCAGCCTGAGTCATCGCTGTCATTCACTGAATCATTGCTATCTGAGCATCAAATTAAAAAACGAGAAAACTATTTTTAAGCCTTTTGACCCTGATGTAAGAGAAGGTTTGAGATTCATGGTCAGGTTACTTTTAAAATTTGGGGAATGAGTAAAGAATGCATCATGTCAAAGGGGCTCCTCCCAAGTTTTTTTGGTGTGATGTACGTGTTTGTCCTTTAGTGGGATAATTACAGCACTTGGCATGCGTCCAGAGGTTGTTTTACACTTCTTGTTCCTAATACTAATGAATGACGTTACACTGTTATTTATAGAGGCACGAAGATTTAGTATAGACCATCAGAGATCAAACATCTGGCTCTGAGAGATTAACTTGATGACTTTAAATATGGTCGTCCATGCCGACTGATATCAGTTAGCCTGTGATCTTGGTTGTGAATCATTAAATCAATAACAGCACAAACTCACATTTTCTTCTCAAGATGCTTCCAAAAAACAAAGTCTTCTATATTATAAACAAAGATATATGGGTTTTGATGCTGTATTAGCATATAATAAGTTCAATGAAGAATAGTTTCTACTTGGGTAGAGGGTAATATTAAAACTCAATAAGTATTCTATCCAATGAAAAAACAAAACAAAACAACAACTAGCTCAAGAAAAACATTTGAGTTTACGCATTAAACTGCAGTGTCCTCTCTCCTTTCTCTTCTGTGGCACCGGGACTACTTTACGAGGCGCCCTATTGAAGGACGTTCCAAAGCAATAGTTGTACTTGGAAGAGGGAGGAGACTGATCGGGGGAGCGATGAACGAGGAGATACGAGAGCTGGCTTTGCGGAAGTCTTTTCACCGACAGACACGCCCCCATATGGGATATCACTCACTGATTGGACGATGCAGCGGCTCAGCCTTGAAACTCTGAAACTTCTCATCAGTGGAGTTTGATAAGAGCGAAAAGATGGAGCTGAAAACAGTCAGTATCCAGATAATCATGAAACAGGTCATAATGCTGGAGTTAAAAAAGATTGATGTGAGTTTAAAGCACAAAATACTGAAGACAACCATCATAAAATCAATATAACAGAGGATCATCTGACAGAAAAATAATTCTTATAGTGCAATAAAAAAGACAGAAAATAGATATTCATGATCAGTTGAATATGTAAAATGAGATGATTTCTCTACTTCATTTTCTTGTTGATTCTCTTTTTCTTTATGAGAAAATTTAAGTCTGAGGGAAAAAAAAAACACCTGTGACGTTTCATTCATGAGCATCAGGTTTGTAAAGAGCAACAACAGGGTTTCTGTTTTCCCTGGAATCCTATAATTAACTAATATCCAGTGTTCCCGAGACATCATAAACTAGGTTATATTGATAAGTTTCAGGGTTCATGCTCTGATGAGCACTATATAACACCAAAATAAGTAATAAATAATCAAATAATGACACATTTTCCAGTAAAGTGATCCACTACTTCTAAACAGGACACAGAATAAACAGATGTCAGGTTTTCTTCATGTGAAAGTGTTCGTTAAACAGGTTAAAAACACAGACAAAGCTCTGTTACTGTTTTTACTTTATCAGTTATTACAGCGCACATGTGCAGACACACAAACAGCTGTTTGAGCTGACTGACAGACGATCCAGATCCACGAAAACGCAAGTGAACAATGCAAGTGGAGGAAGGAAGGATCAAACTTTGAAGCTTTGAGATGCACCTAAAGTCCCCACCAGGATGAAAAATCTGACAGTCTCCTTTTTTGTTCTTCTTTAGGCCCAGCTGATCGCTCAGTCCATTGGTCAGTCTTTCAGTGTCGCCTACCAGGAGTTCCTCAGGGCCAACGGCATTGACCCAGAGGACCTCAGCCAGAGGGAGTACAGCGACCTGCTCAACACTCAGGACATGTACAACGATGACCTCATCCACTTCTCCAAGTCTGAGAACTGCAGAGATGTAAGTGATCCAGCAGGGGGCAGCACAGGAACAAGAGTTTTTACATGAACTTTGAAGTCAGTTGACTTTGCACTTCAACTGAATATTTCACTTTATAAACTGATTGACCTTTTGTTCATTCGAGGAACAACACAGCCCTTCAGGTCTGCTCATGTCACAACATAAATATCTGAACAGAGACCAACCAGCGCCTTTCATTTTCTGCTTAGTCTGCTCTGATAGTCTGCCTTCCAGTGCTCGAGATGAGCAGCTGTTTTGGAGTCACAGCTGTGTGACAGACAGACAAAAATGTCACCCAAGTATGAAGGTGAATTTGAGGCGCTAAACCTGCCCTGACCTCAGACTCTCCTCCCTCCTCCACTGCTCTAAATGCCGGCTGTCGTCTCACATTTCTTAGAATTGTGCATTTGGCTGTGGAAAGCTAAAAATGGGTCCAGCCTTGCTCCACATATTATTTAAACAGAGGTTTATACATCTACCCTGGAGAGAGAAGTCACTTCAAAATGTTGAAAAAGAGGACTTTATGATGATTATAAGAACTGGGAGTTGCACAAATAAAGACGGACGTGTCCCTGCAGGTTTACATCGAGAAACAGAAAGGAGAGATCCTGGGTGTGGTGATAGTGGAGTCCGGTTGGGGGTCCATCCTCCCCACTGTCATCATCGCCAGCATGATGCACGCAGGCCCGGCTGAGAAGTCTGGTCGGCTCAACATTGGAGACCAGATCATGACCATAAACGGGACGAGTCTGGTGGGTTTACCGCTCAACACCTGCCAGAGCATCATCAAGGTACGCAACTGATCCCAAACCAGTTTATGATGGTTTCAGTGACTAATTTCTGTTCTCAATCATAAAACATCAGATTTTTTTTTATTTTACCAAAAAGGAAAGCGTTGTTAAAAAGAACTGTACAGCTGTCTAACAGGTTTTATGTAAACGTCTTGTTTTGTGTTTTTTCCACCTGCGTGTAAAGACGTCTGGTGGTTCTGTAGCGCTTAACTGACCACTTCTTGTGGGTGTGATAACTTAGGAACACGTGGCGTTATCTTCAATTTCTCCCGCTCTACTCAGACTTTGGATAAACAGATTTAAAAGATTTATTGGTCAAAGGTCAAGGTCTCAGTGCACATGTATTTTTTATTTATTTATCTATTTTTATTGCAGGACACTGCAAAAAGCATGTGCTGTAATGGTAACACAATTTCAAAATAAGGTCTGAAAGTTAAAAAAAAATAAATAAAAAGATCAAAGTCTTTTTTTTAAACTTCTGTTAACATCTCAGGAACGCCTAAAGGAAAGGTCTTTGAATTATACACAGACGTCTAATTTGTCTTTAATTGTAATCAGATTAGGTTTTGGTGGTAAACTGTCAAAGGTCTCTCTGACTTAACGTCTGACACATTTAGGTTAACAAGACTTTTTGGTAACACTTGAAGGTCTTTTGATCAAACTTGTTGTATGTAGATGTATTTTGTAAAAGAACAGTTTCATCAGTGACCAAGAGGTTCATTCATCCCCATGTCAGAGAGTTTACCTGGTATCGTGTCCCTCCTGTTCATGATAGGCCCATTTTTTTCTATTTAAAATAATAATAATAATAATAATAATAATAATAATAATAATAATAATAATAATAATAATAATAATGATAATAATGCATCGTTAATGTATGTTTCTTAAGTTACAGTATTTAGGATTTAAACTCATGTGAGGAACTAAATATCTAATCAGCCAATCACAGGGCAGCAACTCGTTGTATTTAGTCATCTAGACATGATGAAGACCAGCTGCTGACATTCAAACCAATGCTGTGCCCCAAATTGTGTACTTCTGCACTTACATTCACTGTTTTGAGTGTATAAGTGTGTTCACACTGACAGTATGAAAAAACACAGTGCACTTTGGTTTCTCAACTGGCACACTCAAAACTGGCAAAAATTTGAGTGCAGAATGCTGGACACTTCTCACACTGAATGATCGCCATATTGGCTACTTAAAGGAAGGGGTGGAACAGATCAAACACTGGATGACGGACGTAATCAATGAATAGCAGAGGAACCCCTGTGAACAGTTTTGAAATGTGATCATAGTTTCCTGTAAGTGCAGAGCTGCAGTGTTTGGTTTGGGACAACACTACCCTGTAAGATTCTGTGCACTGTTCCACTAAGTGCAGAGTACACAGTGCACTTCATGTAAGTGATCTTAAGAAAGTATGTGATTTGGGACACAGCACAAGCATCAGCATGGAGAAGAAAGTTGTTAAAGGGAACTTGAACATGGCATGCTTATTGGTCTGAGTATTTCACAAACTGCTGATCTGCTGGGATTTTCACACACAACCATCTCTAGATATTACAGAGAATGGTTCCAAAAAGAAAAAAAAACATCTAGTACATAAGCGCATCATTTCTTGTTGATGTCAGAGGCCAGAGAAGAATTCACAGAATGGTTTGAGATGATAGAAAGACAATGTTTCCAACACCTTGTTGAATTAATGCTACAAAGAATGAAGGCAGTTCTGGCAAAAAGAGGATCCAACGTGATACTGGCAAGGTGTAATAAGTGGCTGGTGAGTGTATGTCAGTCATTGAGAATCTACTAAGGATGCACCAAAATAAAAATTCTTGGCGGAAACCAAAAATGAAGAAACCAAGACCAAAAACTGAAACACAGAAAGAAATTATTCTGCCAAGCAGATTTTTGTGATGGTTGTGACATTATTTTCTGGACTCTGTCTGCTACATGGAGTGTGCTCGTTTGTCTGTGTGCGCTCATGTGTTTTTATGTCTGTTTGCATCGGGGTGAAACTCTGCCGTGCGCGATACAGAGAGCAGAGGAGAGTTGTGAAAGCGTGACCATCCCGTCATATAAATAGGATAATAAAATGAGGTTGTTTAGTCTGTTAAATAAAGAACAGGGTTTAGATCTGATCTAGAAGAGAGGTATGACTCTCATCTGGTTCAGATTGATGAGTCCTTTTTCTGCGCTCTGCTCTTCTTCTCCTGTGCTGTACGCTTCACCACCTCCAAGCAGGTTCTCTGCATCCATGACGGCCTGGATCATTTCTCATGTGTGCATTACACGCTTTATAAAGCACTATCAGTGGGTCTTTCTTGGGTATTTTGAAATACATCCACACGGCAGACATGTTGGCTCTTATCCAGAATAGAGTGTGCCGGCCATGGTTTTTGTTTGCTTCATCATCACATACTGTTTTGACCATGTTGTTTCAGTGATAAAAGTCTGTCTGCCAAAAACCAAAAATTTTCAGTGTCCAAAATTTAAAAGCATCTCCAGAATCTGCGCCACAGAAAAGTAAAGTATGAACTCACCTGACACCTCCCTGCAGTTTCAGACATTAAGAATAACCATGTAGAAAAAGTCAGTCTCATGCTGATGGTCAATGCTTCTTTGATACACTCACACACTTTGCCTCGTCGCCTCTCTGATTTGAATCTGTCCATTTTCTCAGGGTCTTAAGTCTCAGTCCAGGATAAAGATGAACATCGTCAGGTGTCCTCCTGTCACCATGGTGCTCATCCGCAGGCCGGACCTCAGATACCAGCTTGGCTTCAGCGTGCAGAATGGCATTGTGAGTACAGATCTCAGTGGGACTAACCTGACTAAATAAAAGTTCAATAAAAAAAAAAACAACATAATTTATACAAATCTTTATCTGCTTTATTTTTCTGATAGTGTCTGAAAACAAGTGTCAGTTTCCCAGCAACAGAGACAGCAGCTATTTTTATTCTCATGTACAAGAATCTGTCTTCATTTTTTTATCAGTTCTGGGTTTCAGTGTTTGAGTTGGAGTTTAGTGAAAACTCAGACATTATCCTGAAGTGTGTTGACTTCCTGTGTTTCACCTGTGTATGCAGATCTGCAGCCTGATGAGGGGGGGCATCGCTGAAAGAGGAGGCGTGCGTGTCGGTCATCGCATCATCGAGATCAACAGTCAGAGCGTGGTGGCGACGCCGCATGAGAAGATTGTTCAGATCCTGTCAAACGCCATGGGAGAGGTAGAATGAGATAGTCATTCTCTAAAAAAGGAAACAGAGTTTTGATTCCGACCTGTAGCTCCATTCTAGAATGTAACCCTTCAGTCTCTCTCCGTGTTCCTGCTCTGTCCACGCTCCTGAAACATGGATATCTGCCCCCTCAACACTAAGCGCTTTTGATTTTTTTTTCACTTGATGACCTTTTCTGTTTTCATCATCAACCTCTAGTTGAAACATCTGAAATCTTGTTTTTTGTGTGTTCCTGCTCTCTTATTTTACATAATTTGTTTTCTTTCTGCTCCAGATCCACATGAAGACGATGCCTGCAGCCATGTACCGTCTGCTGACAGCACAGGAGCAACCTGTCTACATCTGAACACACACTTCTCACTCTTCTCCACAACAGGACTCAGTCTCTTTACTACTCCGTCCATCTTCAGTTGATTAACCCCTTCCTCCCCCTCTGTATCCAGTTTGATATCACTTAACTTGCCTTAATCTGTACAGTGACCTGTCATGTAAACATGTACATCCAGTGTATGACAGAAGGCAGATTATCTCACTAAGGCTGAGTGTTTATGTGACATCTTTTGTTTGACCAAAGAGAAGTTGTGGATTTTTGTGCATATTTAGGTGGAAAACAGAGTAAATATTATCTTTGGTTAAATAGCTGTAATATCTGAATGTACTCTAATATGTTGGACCTATAAAACGTCAGGGCCGCACAGATGATGAAGAACTTTTAAATGAAGAAGCGGTCATGTTCAAGAGGAATGCATGTAAAAATCTGCTGAATAAACTCTGTGGTCAGTAAATCCTGATCTCTGTCATTCATCGGATGTGAAATAAATTCAACTGGTGCTCTCTGTCTCCATCTACTTGCCTGTTTCAAACAGTCGAACAGTCGCAGCAGATGTCTGTTAAAGTCACGTCCGGGTTTCTGACTCTTAAAGGACGCTTGTTCTTGCCTGTTTTTTGCTAAATGCCAGAAAACTGCTCTACTCATGGTGCTTTAAGATGAAATCAGTTCAAACTTTTAAGTAATACTCAGTCCCAACCAGTTATTGCAAGTTTATACACTGAGTTGGCGATTGTTTCACTAAATGCAGTAAAGAAAACACAGAATGAGGCCGGAGCCAAGCGACAGACTCAAAAAAAAAAAAAAAACAAAAATCTGCTGATGCCCCCTTCAGATGTAGTGTCATTATTTAGAGCTGTTCTAAGAAACTTTCAGTTTATGTTGTTATTGGTGCCCTCTGTGGACAAAGCTTTACATCTTTTCTAGATGCATAGCTAATATGCTAACAAGAAAAAATCTAGTCAAATGTATCAGGTATTTGGAAACTTTGGTAGAATAGAAAAAAGTTGTTTTGACAGTGGTGTCAGGCATAAAAAAAAATAGAAATATAGAAAAATATAGAAATAATGAGTTTTCCTTCATGATGGAAAATATTTTAAAGCTCATGGAGACATCAGCATTAATTTCAGTCACTACCAGCTAAAAAATCCTCACAGGAGCTGCAAGGTTCAGGCTGGAATGGGAAGTTCAGAAGCATGATTACATTTTTTTTTTTTTTTTTTAATATCACCCGATGATGAGAATATTTTTTATTACAGAGAGACACTTGAGTCAAACAACCCTTTGTTCCACCAATGCTTTCAATCTTTCTCAAATTAGACACTGTTCACTTCACCAGTGTCACCTTTTTTTTTTAGTCCAAGTCACAGTTGGAAAAAGTTCTCCTCCAGGGAGTTTTAGCTCCATCATTCCAGTGGTTTTAGTTTTTGTTCAAGATGAACTTCCTAATCTATGGATGGAAACAGCAGTCAGGTACTTTAGCTTGTGATCACAGCATTAAAAAACAAGATGAATGAGCGAAAGCAGGGAGCAGGTGGCATGCTGCTGGTGAATGGGTTTTTTAACAGACAGAGAAGAAAAGTGGAACTTGACACTCTAAGATGTAGTGTAAAAAAAGAGATTTATTTATTTGAATATTTTCTGTAACACTAAGATCACAAACTAATAAAAAAGGGAAAAAAATCACAGACTAACAAACATTAAAAAGAAACAGATCAAACAACATGATTGTCTTCACCACATTCCAGAGGCTCCAGTGTCCAAAGACTTGACAGGGTTCAGTAGATACTCTTTATAAAACAAACACAATAATGATTGTCTGTGGCTGGAAGGTGATATCATAGGACATACAAAATGCTGGAAACATCAGATATATCAGACATATGCTCTGCTGAAGCCTTTAATCCGACTCCTTCACGTCCACACATGAGCAGAAAGATCTGTGAGATTATTCTGGGCCATAACGACTAAAAGAGAGAAACTTTACAGGCACCTGCACGACCTCATTAATGTATGGAAGAGCATTCGATTCACAGAGAGGCAAAGAAACCTGTTCAAATAGAGAAAAAATAACTTTCAGCATCTCTTTTTTAAATTTAAACAGCAGTCATGACTTGCAGTCACGTGTGACTGAATGGATTTAGGTTTTTATTATGGTAACAAAGGAAAATACAAGGCACTTATTAATAGGCCGCTTCCCAAAGTCAAGACATATTTCACGATTGGGAGAAAATTTAAATGTTGAGTGAGTGATATAAAGGTGTAAAATAAATCAGAGAAAACTTTTTTTTTTTTCATCCAGGTGATTCAAGAAGCTGTGGGAGCCACGAGCTGAGAGCGAGGAGATAAAGAGGTGAAGAAAAATAAAAAACAAAACAAAACAAGAGGACTAAGAGTTATATTATATAAACTCTACTCTCATGATTTTTTGGGGATATTTAACCAAATCCCTCAGTTAAAAAGTTATAAATCCTAAAAACTGGTGTTTTTCCGACACCTATTCAACTACGATAAATCGTTTTAAAGCCTCTTGGCTTTTTAGTAAAAAGGTTTTTTATCCTGTAGAAGAACTGTGCTTCACTGTATGACAAAAAAAAAGTATTCTGATGCACGAGAAACAAAAACTGTCTGGGTTTGCGTAGGGACAGTGAAGCATGTAACAAAAACCTCAGCACACACAGAAAAGAATATATACACTGAAATATCAGGTGAGTGAGTCCACTCAGAATCCTTTTTGTTTTGGATACGTGTGTGTGTGTGTGTAGGCTGTGTGTGTGGCCTGGGAAAGCGTCATGTTTTTGTACAAACTTGTGTGAAACATCACACACAGCTGGGAGCTAAACCTCCCATAACATCAGGATTCTTACTACAAAAATAAGTCCTTAACATCAAACTCTGCTTCTCGTGCCTGTAACGTGAGGAGTCCATTCCTTTGCCTGGGACGATGTCACTTCCTGCTTTCTTTCCCTGCCTACAGCTCAGTGTCTTTGTATTTCTGAGGGTTGTAGTATCCTCTCTTGGTCTGCTCTGCCAGCTGTCGGCGGTACTCGTCCTCGTCGTCCTCGTGGCCTCTGCTCTCTGAGTAATGTGGCCTGAAAGGAGTCTGCTGCTCGGGGTTGGAGCTGGAACTGATCGTACACACAGACCAGGGACAACAAACCATCAGTTTTTTATTAAGGATAAAGCTGAGAGCTGAGTAACCAGCAATATACTTATGAATGTATGTCACTTATTGTGTTACCCTATTGGTTGAGGACGGTTGAGGTTGGGCTTTGGCAGCTTTATTGGAACAGCGTAGATGTCTGGATGCTTCTGGGCGATTTCCAGCTGTTGAGAGAGAAGAAAACAGACTCAGATGTGTCACACTAAAAGACATCCAAATTTAGGGATTAACGTTTCATTTACTGCAGTTTCTTTACATATTTATTTCTTCAGAAACCTGTCATAGAAAAGTAAAAACACCACAAAATGTAAAACGATCTTTTTTCTGCTACCTGACTGCATTTGCATTATCACAGCCCCCATCGCTTAATGTAATCTGAGAACAGGTGTCAACAAAGATAAAATACACCTCTCGAAAAATGACAAATTTCTCACTCTCTTTAATGAAATATTGAATTACCGATCACCAAACAAACCGTCGTACAAGCCAAACAGCTTTAAAACTTGAGACTTAAGTGGCAGTTTGACACATTTCAGCAACGTAAAGACACGTCAAAGCTGGTTAATCCACCGAATGTTGACTTCTGCAAACTTATTATGTAAAAAAGATCTTCTTCTGTTGTCAGAAAATTAATATGACCTCCTTTTTCTTTGTTCAATTCAGAATGAAAAAAGCATCCTTTTGTTTTATTTTCCTGTTGTTATTTTCTAAACATCAAACACAAACCAGAGAAGCGGTCACTTATTTTTTTCCCACACTGTATTACACAGAAATACAAATGAACTGAAATCTTGGTAATTTTGTACTAAACATAAACGCTGATTGTTTTATTAGTATAGAGTGATAATATTAACTAATATAGGAGGAATATCCTCACTTGTAAAGCTGTAACCTCGTCTTTACGCTGTACATATTGTTCAGCTCTCTTCCCTTATAAATGTATCCCCAGCAGATGTAATTAAGCTCTTCTGTTCAGGTTTTTCTGCACAAAATAAACATGTAACCCTCAGAATTGAGAAACAATATAAAAAAAACGGTACTGACTCGTGCACTTTCTGCTTCCTGCAGCTCCAACATCCTCTGAGCTCGGGCCAAGTGGTCCATCTTCTCAAAAGCTTTGATCTAAAAGATAAATAATGTTAAATGATGTTTCTGCTGCGAACATTAAAAAAGAAACTCTTCATCAACATGGTGGCATGATTTAAATGTGCCTGTCATGTTTGGGTGTGTTTATTGGATGAAAGGAAGATGGTAGAACACTGAGATGACCCGTGATGAGTGATGGTCGATCAAAACGAGGGACACAAACATTTGGAGGACAAAATCGCACAGTCAGTTACCTGGTCACCCATTCTCTATATCATATCAGAAGCAATAAAAACAAAAAAGAAAGCATCATAGAAAATCATTATTTTATATTTGTCAAGCCTCTTTAACTTTAGAAACAATTTCGATGCAGGAAAAGCAAAACATGTCACAAAGTTTTGTGTCTGAGAAACTTCTGTTGGTCCAAAAGTGGAAAAAACAACAAACTAAACATATCGCTAACCTTTCCCAGGAAGGATTTGTTGGAAGGGTCCTCCGCCTCCACCTCAGGGCTCTGCTCCTCTGATGTCTGGTTTAAACGAGCGATGCTGGGCTTCAGAGCCACAGGAGGGGGAGCTGGTTTGTTTCCACCCGCAGCGTCGCTGCTGATGGTGCTGCTGGAGTGGGAGTCGTAGCTCCGTGATGAGTCAGTTCGAGTCTGGCCTCGCACCTGTCCAAGAAGAGAGCAGCTCAGTACGTTCGGACTCTTCAAGAGCTCATCAAGGAAAAGTCAATTGGATGATTTGAGAGGCGTTATGAAGAGTTTATGGGGAGACAGAGGGGGAGGAGCTCACCTTGGGGGGTTCAGGGACAAAAGAGGGGGGAGGGCTCGGCTCTCTGTTCAGAATCTCTCTACTGCTCGACTTGACACGAGCCCGGGGTTCAGGGTGAGGCTTCTACACACACAAACACACACACAAATACACACAGACGCATGGTGTCAGGGTCAGATTATCAACTCGGGGTAAATGAAAATGTTTAAGTAGTTAAGTGCAGGAATTTTAATCAGAAAGCAGGAGACTTCAGAGAAACTCTCACAGCATCAACCAGGATCAAAATAAAGACCAGTGGTCCCCAAACTACGGCCCGCGAGACGCATTATGTTTTTTTTTTCAATCTGGCCATGTGATCGAGACTAATACATGCATGGAATGTGACATTCTATTCCACCCTTCTGCAGCCTGTGCCCCTATCAGTGTCAGTTTTATTTCATTAATCATGTTTTTATTTATTTCCTGACTTTTTTCTGTGAAGATCCCTGAAAGGATTATTAATATTTGGTTATGTGTGCCTTTCTGGAAAACAATGTGATCGTCACACTTTTCTTGTTACAAACTGACCCCGGCCCCCCATCAGAGAAGGGAAAAGTTATGTGGCCCTCACAGGAAAAAGTTTTGGGACCCCTGATTAAGACACACTTCAAGACAGTACTGCCCATTAAGTCACATCTGATGTGTACAGAACATTGACTACCATCTGATCGGTCTGCACAGGACACAAAAGTATACCAAATAAGATTAAATGGCTTTGACATCATGATGAGCGCTGAATAAATATTTTTTTCAAATCCCTGAAATAAACCCAAATAAAACATTTTTTTTTTCACCATTACAAAGTGAATCAGTGAGGAGAGTTCATGACTTGCTTCGGGCTTCATCTGACTGAGGCAGAATGTGAACTAAAGCGTCAGCACGCAGCTGTTCTCACC
Organism: Labroides dimidiatus; assembly: GCA_030710495.1. Lineage (NCBI taxonomy): Eukaryota > Metazoa > Chordata > Actinopteri > Labriformes > Labridae > Labroides > Labroides dimidiatus. The sequence goes on from CM061157.1 coordinate 8,759,868, forward strand.
TCGTCCGGCATCACAGGCTCCGACGATCGACTGATGGCCGACACTGGCTGAGGCTCATCCAACGTCTCATCCAGCTCGTTGTCAGTATAAGCTCCGCCCTCATCTGCGGTGTCTTCATAGTCACTGGTGAGGCGGCTGTCCATGCTCAAGTAGTCTGCACTCATCGCTGACAGGTAGGACATGCGGTCGTCGTGGAGGTCGAGGTCCTCCTCTGAACCGTCCAGCTTAGGAGAGCAAGTAATAAAAAAATCTTAAATGTATTTGTGATAAAATTAAAACATCTCCATTGAAATCATAAAACATAATGTTGATAAAATGAAAAAGACCCTGGGCTTACCTTGCCCTCACACACCCAAACAGCTCTGTCCTGCTGCGCCTGGATGGTATCTTTCACGCTGCCATACCACGCGTCATTGGCTGAGTTCAGGTCAACAGTCGCTGAATGTGAACAAAGCAGATAAAAAAAAAAGTGCATCAACAAAGACCAGCTGTGGAAAATGAAGCGTTAAACTATTTCACTGATGCAAAGTTAGAGGAATGCAGCACTCAGGTTTGGTCCGTCATCATTCTGTAAAGGTAAATTCTGGAGGTTCACTTCAGTCCTTCTCTTTACAAATGTGTTTTTAATGTCTCACAGTGGGGCTAATATTTACCATGTGTACAGATATAAACCCATCAGACAATAATGTGATATCCACTCATGTCAGTAGCTGATGCTGATCTGTATCCAATCACATTTTTTTCTTCTAATTGTCTTTACTGTTGAAGACTTGATGCTAAAACCTACCAGTGAAGAGGTGCGAACAGGTTTTCCTCAGTTTCACAGCTTGCTCGTAAAGTTTGCGTGCACTGCGGCTGGAACCGGGCATGAGGCGGTTCCTCATGGTCTTGACTCCCTGCTTGCTGTCTGGGTTCAGGAAAATGACGATAGGATACCACTGGGTATAATTCAGAGTGTCCACTGCTTTAGGAGTCACATCCAGCAGAGCATGACGGTCCTGAGGGAAAACAAGGAGGTTATTGGGGATTAGTCAAACTAACCTGATTTCCATAAAGCTTCATTTTTGTACTGTGTATGGCAAACCTGTTCAATGATCTGTCTGATGGTGTTCAGTCTCACAACTCCGGAGGATTTCTCACTTCCTGCATCTTTGGGCTCGGTTTCTGAGAGGAAAGAAAAAATTCACATTTATTAAGCAAAGTTAATTTGAGAGACAAGAATTTATCATTATGGAGTTTAATTCTAATGATTCTGTTAGTGATAAAATCTATATTACTACTGCACAGTTTTCTGCAGTGCAAACACTTTGAAAAATATGTGATAATATGTGAAGCACTTACTGGCGACGACAAACTCGTTGGGCATGTCGTTGGCCAGTTTTTCATTCACAGCATCAGAAATGGGCCCAAATATAACCACAGGCCTTCTGAAACCAGCTGTGAGGCAAAAAAATGAAAAGAGTACAATTCACTTACAAGTCAACAGAAAGAAAACACAAGACAGCCCAAAGCTTTCATGAGTTAAAGAGCAGAGGGTACATTTTTTGGGTACCTTCACGCAGCACCACTCTCTCATAGGCAGGGAATCGTGTGGTGACTGGAGCTGCACTCAGATCCTCACGGCTCTTCCGCAAGTCCTTCTTCTTCGCTGCCCTTTGACCTCTCAGCCTCCAGAAGTCTCCTCTGTCGTTGCCTGACGCTGCCCGAGCTGCGTTCTGCACATTTGACATTTGTTCTGCTCTGAAAGATGGAAAAACAAGAGCACTTGTTCACACAAATGAACCGAAACAACACAAGTTATCAATGATAAACTTTAAACTTCCTCAGCTGTACATACCTGCTCTTGTTGGGGATGATTCCCTTCTCCAGCAGCTGGTTGTCTTTGTCTGAGCGGATTGCCAGCCAGTTGCCCAGTTTGCCATCATACAGTGTGTCCGTCACTTTGAAGATTTCTCCTCTGCTAAAGGGAAGACTCTGAGGAGCTTCCTTCTCGTACTCAAAGTGGGTCCTGATGAAAAAGGAGTCTCCTCTGCCAGATGCTAAAATGTCCTTGTACACTGAACCAGGAAACACACACATCTTTTTAATTCTGTATTTAACCAGTTATTAAAAAACAAAAAAAAAACACATTTTCTTATGACAACAAAACTGATCTCCTTCTGTACGGTGCTTTGCTCTCTGTTCATAGATGTAGACTCATAATATGCCAGTTAAGACTGATCACAATGAACTAAAACAGTCTTATAACTAGAAAATTTTTCAGATAAGTTCACAACTGATTTTTTTATCATGTAATTAGGAAGTTAAAACACGTTACTTATATGATTAGGAAATAGGTTTTCTTTAGCAGTTGTTATCTGCACTGTACACTACCTTCAGGTTTGCTTTGGGCTAGAATACAAACATCCTCTCCTTTGGGGATCTCCAGCAGGTAGAGGACAGCATCCTCACGCACCATGCCTCTGAAATCCATGTTGTTCACCTAAATGACACAAAACAGGAAAGAAACACCATTAGCAAGATGGCGGTAGACAAAACACAACCTGGACGTTTATATCCAAAGGATTAGGAATAAGCTAGCAGAACTCTGGCACTTGAGTTAATAAAAGGCTGATTACTTCGCGTTAAGCCCATCTTGAACTGTTGAACCCTGAGACAGCAAACAATAATCTGTTGAATGCCCAACAAATTAACCAGCAGATCCTGAGCCTGTCATAGGCTTTTTGTTTTTAAATATTCTTCCCTCATTGCATTACCTCCCTTGTGTTTTTTTTTCTTCATATATTTCAACACATTTAAATGGCTGCCACTGAACTCCTACAGTGTTTCCCATGGTGTTTAATCTGTGTGTAGATTAAAACAAGTCTGACCTTCATGATCTGATCTCCTGTACGGAGGCCCTCTTGCTCAGCAGCGCTATCCTCTTGAACTCCTGCGATGAAGATACCAACATCATTTCCTCCAGCCAGCCTCAATCCAACGCTGTCTCCTTTCTGGAATCGAACCATCATCGTGTTTGGCCTGGATCAGAAAAAAAAAACAGCAGTTCAGTATACCGTAAGAAAAAAAAAAGGAGGACATAAAGAAATTGAACTGAAAAAAAAGAGCTGGTTGATGAGATGTGAGATGAATGTTGCACTGAACACCAACCCGTATATTTCCTGGTCCTCTAAACTTGGCTTTAGTGGCACCTTTGGGGGAGCATGAACCTTTGGGGTTACAGTGTGGGCTGGGACGGCTAGAACAGACAAAAAAACAAAGTTTTTCACCAACTCAACACTGGTTAATAATTAAAGCTTCATATAAGTAGAGGGAGGGGCTTGTTTACGTGGTGGCGTTACTGATCGTGGCTCCTCCCTCTCTGCCTGCACAGGGGGCGTGTCTTCTGCAGCTCGGTCGGGTGGTCTGAAAGGCGTTGGCATGGCTCCCATTTTTGCCATCCTGTTGGGTGGGTCGTCCCTAAGGACAAAACATCAAATCACATCTTAGAATGAATTTTATCCTATCCACCTTTTTTCCTGTCTACTCATAGTTCAACATGATTGCTGGTTTTGCTCTTCTGTTTGAATGTTTTGTTTACGTCGCCATGGAGGCCACAAAGCTGACGATGTTAGCTTAGCTGTCATACTCGCTCTAATAACCATTTTGAAGCATGTTTTTGAACTGTTCTGTATTTTGTCATTCTTTTGGAGAAACTGAAAGGCCATCATGAAAAGTCATACTTCATCATACTGGGTGAATAAAAATAGGTGAATACAAGAGGGTTATTTTTCACTATTTCCAGTGCATGTGAAAAGTTATAAACCTGATCATAAAACCAGCCCCAATGAAGCCAACGATTGACTGTGATATCATTTAAAACAAGAGCTGGAACCTGTATGCAAAACTTCTCCACACACAAGTATTTGAGAAATTAACCTCACATCTTGAAACATGTATGATGATAAGAGAATAACAGTAAATTTTGTCTATACAGATGCAAACTGCAACATATAGCGGACGCAGAGAGACTCATTAATTTAATGTGAAGGACTGGCTAAGCCTCACAAAGCACAAATCGACATAATCCTGCATCATCCCCATTTTTTCTGCTGCATTTAACACAGAGACAATGACAACACTGTACATATACAGTATGTGCAAAACTGTCTTTAGCTTTGATTGTTTAAAGTTTCAAACGTTTGTACCCTTATTAAAGCAATTTAATCTTCAGATAAAGAAAAAAAAACACCCTTCCTTTACAGCATGATTTAATGCCAGCTCACCTGGGCTTGTCTCTGAGCCTCTCATTGGATGAGTGGGAGGAGAGGTCTGAGTGATGACCCCTCCTGTCATCCTGTGGGGAGTAGGAGCGGTACGACTCTATTTCGGAGATATCTGCAATGCAACAACAAAACAAAAGCAAAAATATCTGAACCAAGGTGAAGCATATTAAAAGTTGCCTCAGAGAGTAAAACGCTTTATTTCTCCTTGATGCACCTGTGTTTTTTTAAATTACATAATTCAAACAGCCTACAGGTCATGGAGGTAGAGAACAGAACAAACACACACACACACAAAAAGGTACCATACAAATGAGAGTTACATAACTAAAGACAGTAGATTAGAAAGTAAAGCTATGTTTGTGTACCTTTGATGATCTAGACTCTGTTAAATTAATGAACGTAGAAGAAAGACTAGCTTGCATGCCCAATTATTTTTGCACAGCTGGATTTGTAAAGCATTTCAGGTGATTTGAATCCTGCACAACTGAGAATCCAGGACTCTCTCACGCACACACTCGTTCTTATTGTTCTCTGAGATCTTCACAGTGAGGGATCCTGGACGGCAAAAACCAGAGGGCTGCTGTGGTGCGAACCTTAATATAATGAAAATTCTGTCATATCCAATAGCAGGATTATGACGAGGGATTAGATCACCCTGCCTGAGGGTAGTGAGCACTTTCACACAAGCAGACACACACTCTGTCTCCCATACACACACACACTCCCAAAAGCGACTAAGTGGGTCACAAGTCTTCCGGCTATTTCCCCTCCTCCCTGTAAACATTTGGTCAGCGAACAATCCACTCACACCACTTATCTAGATTGGTCCTGACCAATCAGAGCGCCACGTCTGGTCATGTGACACTAAAAACAGGTATAAAAGAGTGATGGCTGTGGTCAGTACTGATGAGAGTTTTTATGGAGCGCTGTTTGTCTCAGAGCGCTGGTTTGGAAAACACGATATTCAAAAAGTGTCTGTGAGTGAGTAAAACTTTTATTTTATGAATGGAAACAGTTGATGGAGAGTACAACAACAGCAGCAGCAGCAGCAGCAGAAATATTTCCATAGTTGTTTTTATGAAGTTCATATGCAGTGGGTTTATAACTGATGATGATGATGATGATGATGGCCAGCTTTGTCTTTACACTGGATAGGACCTGCTGCTTTTCAGATTCAAGAGTCTCTCACCATCGAGCTCAGAGTCGCTGTCGACCATCGGGGGGACTCGGATCAACACCTGCCGTCTGTCTCTCTGCACTACCAGCTGCAGCTTTCCCCGAGACTTCTCGATCAGCTTTCCAGCATCAGAAAGAGAGAGGTTTTCTGTCACTGTGCCGTTGATCTGACAGAGAGAGAGAGAGAGAGAGAGAGAGAGAGAGAGAGAGAGAGGGAGAGAGAGAGATAAAGACAAATGCTTATCACTGTTGTAACTACATTAAACACTGCAGTCGTTTAGCTCTGTGATGAAAAAGGAGATTTCTGTTAAGAACTTAGATTTTTATATTGAGTGAGACTTGATTTAGATTTAGTTTTTCAAATTAACAAATCATCTATTGTTTTAATTCTACTTCTCTCATAAAAGCATCCTGACCAATCAGATTGCTGCTGTCTGAGTTAATGAGAAACAAGAGACCTGAGCTCATAATTCCACCTTCACACTGGATTACAGTTACCAATTTAAGATTTAAATGTTTCTCATGACATGAATCTGACCCTTCACACCCTGAACACCTTCGAGCCAGTTAAAATTTTCCTTAATCTCTTTTTATTTAAGCAAAATAGAGCTTGTTTTCGCACTGCAGTACGTAATATTTTTATCCATGAATTCAAGTCTATCTCAAGCGATTCTTTTGTGTTTTTTTTAACATTGTTTTGAATGTCAATCTAAAATTCCTAATTGAAATGCACTTTGTTTATTTACCCATTTAGACCGGATGCAACTGTTGCACATGTTTACCTTCAAGGCCGGATGCCACATGTGCGTGTCTATCCCTTTAAGACCGAATGCAACGTTACTCATCATTTCAGACAGACTCATGCATCTTAGCTGTCAAAAAGTCAGTTTTAAAAAGAAATAAAAACTGACAAAAACTTTTCACTTCCTCCATGTGTATTTCAGCCGGTCACGGCACATTTCATTAGTCACGTCTTGAAAATGATGACGCCTGAAATCTCTGTCTGGAATGACCGAAGCGTTGCATCGGGTCTGAATGGGTTAAGCTACCTTGCCTAGAAAATCATGTTCAGTTGGGTCACAGTGATCACAAAGACGGATTTATCTCAACACATTTAATGTCTAAAATTATAATCCATCAGGAAAAGTCAAATTTCAATGTCAGTTTTCTAGTGTCCTCAAGCTCGTGTTATAAGACACATCCACCCTAATTAGAAGACGACACATAAATTACTGTCAGATTAACTCCTGATTATTTCCAGTCTGTCAGATGAGATCTGAAAAACACTGAGTTTACCTTTAGTATAATGTCCCCCTCTTGCAGGTTCCCATCTCTGCTGGCCAGTCCTGTGCTGGTCATCTCTTTGATGAAGAGCTGACTTCCCAGACGAAGACCATACTCTGAGTGAGGCAGAGAGAAATAACTGTTTATCGTTTCAGCACACAAGCAGATTTTACACAGACATTATAGCAACATCATACATCTCTCCTCTACTCTCTAACGAGGTCATTTCTATTAGCGGTCTTTCTGCTGTTCCCACACAGCCAATAAAACACCATATCAGTCTGCATTTATTTATTCTTTTTCCATACAAATGACCGATGTTGGCATGTCAGAATGCAGCACACACCCTCAAAAACTGACGACAGAGTTTGCAGTATCTGACCTTCATTTGGCCGGTTCTTCAGCAGCAGCACATTCAGGGGTTTCTCCAGTGGCTCCAGGTCCCGGGCTGGGCGGGGGAGAGGGATGGGCATCGCTGCAGGTGATGGTGTGCGGTCCAGGCGTTCTCTGCTCCCGCTCCGTCTCATCGGCTCATCATACTTTCTTGGATCAGAAGGGATGCGTTCACGTCCTCTTTCAAAGCTGCGGTCTCGACCATGGCCCCGTGCTGGGCTGTCCCGTCCGTGGCGCAGATCTGGACTGTTGGTGCGGTCCAACGTCCTCTCGCTGCGATAGCGTCTGTCTGGGCTGTACTCTCTGTCCAGAGCTCGCTCACTGCGGTAGCGCCGATCAGGGCTGTGTTCCCTGGGGTACCTCCTGTCCGGGCTGTAGTCACGGTCTAGCATGTGGTCACTCTTGTAGCGCCGATCTGGGCTGCGTTCTTTGTCTAAAATGCGCCCCCTACTGCCGTCTCTTCTGTACTGTCGGTCAGGGCTCAGGTCTCTCTCTGTGCTTCTGCCACGTTCCCGACGGTCATAGTCCCTGTCATAGTCGCGCTCTCGTGTTTGGTAGCCAGAATCCATGTAGCCTCCACCGCGCTCCCTTTCAATGCTGTGGTCTCGCCCACTGTACACACTGCGGCGGTCCTGATCGTAGTTGTAATCATCGTTGTAATCAGTGTTGAAGACTCTGTCATCAGGTGATGGGGGACGGTTCAGAAGATTTACTGGAACTTTCCTTGGTCTCTTGACTATCTGTTGATAAAAGAAGGCAGAAAAACACAAAGTTCATATTCTTTCATTCATCAGCGCTGATGAAATACCGGAAGAGAAAAGAGGATGAAGTTCCAAACCGATCAAACTCAGAAGCCTCCTCGATTCTTTTGGAGGTAACAAAACGATCACATTCAAGCAATAAAGTAAAACTTTACTCACAATTTTTGCTACTTTGCCGCACTTCCTGAGCGTCTGCACAGCAAAAGAGTGGATGGCTCCGTCCATGGGGATGGCATTCACCTGCACCACTCGATCATTCTCACTAAACACAAACACATATTAACATAAGCTTGACCTGTTCGACTCAAAATGTATAAACAAATGAAGAGGATGAGTTATTTTATGTATTGTCCAAGCCAAAAAAAAAAGATATTTTTGACTTAAAGATACAATTTCTACGTTTCTTTTAATTTAAGTCTTAATGTTTTCAAAAGTGTCTGGAGTCTTTCCAACATCATGACTGCTGGAAAGAGGAAAGCAAATCTTAAACATGAGAAACAGCTTTGAGATTTTTTTCAGCCCTAATGCATGTCAGCGGATGTCACATTAAAGTAAGCAAATCAAGTAGATTGATCCATTGAATGAGTCATGGGTTTGTTTTGGAAAACTCCTTCAAGCATAAGCTGTTGGCCCAAGCTGCTGGATTGATCAGCTGTTTGTGTGATGCTGAAAATATGTTCAGGTCAAATAAAATAATGTTATAACACACACACAAAAAAACATTGACAAATTCAGGCAGCGGGAGAAAATGTGTTCTGGTTACAAGAAAAAAAAAGGAGCTTTTTCACTTTACCAAAGAGGTCTAGTGCTGTATTTATCCTTTCAAAATATGGACATCCACTTGAATAAATATCCAGGCCTTTCAGTCTCAACATAATCACTCAAAGTGTTGCACTTTGACTGGGTGGTTGGTCCCTAAAGATTAAGTTCAGCTATTACAGTCCTGTTGAAGATGACTGCTGACTATACTCAGCATATTTAAAATGGTTTGAGAAAAAAAAAATCCCCCACCTTTCCCCGAGTGCTGAATTTATTTTAGAATTTATCGCTTCTGAAATCATTCAACATGAGATGAGATCTTCACAGAGATGACCTGAGAGTGCTTTAAAAAGACAGATTTTTTTTCTGCATCTCCCGTGATGGTTGTGAGATTTTTTTCTGGACTCTCTGTCCTACACACAGTGTGCTTGTCTGTGTCTGTGTCTGTGTATTGTGGCGGAACTGCCGATACAGAGAGCAGAGGAGAGTTGTGGACGCTTAACCATCCCGTCATATAAAAGTTATCCATAATAATTGGATAATTTCTCGTGTGCGCATCACACACTTTACAAATCACTATCCTTGGGTCTTTCTCAGATATACTGAAATACGTCAGCCCTCATCCAAGCAAGAGCGTGCCGGCTGTGGTTTTAGCTTGCGTCAACACAACATGCTGTTTCGGCTGTGTTGTTTCGTTGATAAAAGTCTTTCATAAACTGAAAATGCACTTTTGAGGTAGTTTTGGCCGAAAACTTTCAGTGGCTGAAATTTCGGTGCATCCCTAATGGAAACAGAACATTCTTAGTCTCAGCAATGGTTGAAAGGTTCTCAAATATAAAATGTCTTCACCAAATTTGGGGCAGTTGTGTCTTAATGTCTGCAGCATTAAGCTGATAATATCAAACTGTTCTGACGTCTGTAAATGTCCTCCGAGTGGTCTGAATGTGAGGAGCTCAAGGATTTCTACTAAACCATAGCCATCAATGACACGCACAACAACAAGCCATCAGCAGGTCCTCCCTGCAGGACGTCCGAGACCACGATGGATGTCTCTCCGCTCTCATCGTTGGGATTATCACGTCCTCCTGACACTGCAATCCCAAAGCCCATCTTTGGATCCTGAGAAGAGAAAAGAAACACATAAATGTATCTGAATCTTCATCTGTTCTGTTTCATGTGTGTGTTTGACGAACAGAGAGCAGACCTGTAATCCCTGTGGTGTGTGTGAGCTCAAACAGTATTATCATGGCTGTATGAAGTATTGTGTGAGGCGATTACAGGGATTTTGACTCTGAATGTGATTACTGTTGTGCATAGGAGAGTCATGTATGATGCTGCAGCAGTTTAGAGCCTCCATGACACTCATTAGTAGCCTCTGTGTATAAAACCAACAATGCTGATCTCTGGTGCTGAGATCATATCAGGACTTTTTGTCACTGCGGTGATATATTTTTAGTCGTCATGTTGATTCCTTGTTTAAAGAGGCGCCTTATGTCTTTGGGAAAGTGTTCCTGCTTTGTGTGATTCTACCTGCCTCTGCTCCAGTTTGTCCAGATGAGATTAGGTCAGAGATTTGTTGACCCTGTCTCTTTATCCCCTCCCACCCATCTGTACTTAAAAAAGAAAAAAAAAACCCGTACTATTCACCCCTCTGTCTCTGGCAGATGGCTGCGGCAGCAGAGCGAGGGTGAAAGTGAAAACAGAGAATGAAACAGAATCACACAGGAAAAGACACGAACAGCCCTGATATCTGAGGTATTATTATCTTAAAAATCCACCACTTCCTATCATTTAAAAAATATCAGTGATGACTCAAATCAAATTGTTTAAAAAACAAAATAGAAAACAGATGTTTTTTGTCAGATTTATCTAAAAGGTCAATATTTCATGATCTTTGTCTTCATTTAAATTTTTAAAACAAAATGTGTTTGTGACATGACTGGTTTCTGAAAAAGTTCTGTGAACCTGAGAGGCCAAAGAGCAGACGTGCTGTTTTTCTACTAGTGAAACCCAGAAACATTCCCACGGCAATTAATATTGTGCTAAAACTCAAATGAGACTGTAATGTCAACAAACCTGTAACTGTGTTGCTACAGTGCGTCTGCAGTGGGCTTTTCCAGAGATATGGATTTTAAAGTCAGTGTTGGTAATCAGATTTAGATCCACTTTTTGTTATTCTAATTAAAATGATCTTTATGTCCTGATGTCAATCAATACATGATGTGTTCTTAAAATAGAGTGAAAAATATCTGCTGTCTACAGCAGGAGTAAACCTGGGAAAACACCAACCAATCCTGGCGTTTGGGATCCAATTTGTTAAACCAATCAAATCCTGTCCTGCTGTTCTGCCCGCCTCCTGGTCATACATTTCGCTGGCATGCACTAACCCCAATTCAATGTGCATAACCAAGAGGGATCCAAGTAGTAGTAGCAAATCAGCAGCACTCGTGCATTTGTGCAGGGGTGTCATTTTGGAGGAGCTCTGAGTGAGGGAGGGCGGGGCTAAAACAGATTCCTGAGGAGATGCTACATTCAAATTCATGCTAGTTTTCAGTGACTACCAACCCTGCCCTTAAGGTGTGACGGAGGCTGTAAAAGTTTGTCCTTCAGCAAAATAAAAGTTAAAAAAAGTCTGTCAACCAAATTTCATTCAGCTGGTTACAACCTTATCATGAGGGCCGTCTGTTTGTGACACAGGCTGCATAAAATATGGAGGAAGACTCAGTGATGTCACCCACTGGTTTCTGAAGAAGATAAACTGAACAGAGGTGGAGGCCATATCAGATATCAGAATCAACATTTCACAAACGCTGACTCCAAACACAGGCAAAGAGACAGAGCCAAGGTGGGTGGTTGGCCTCCTGGTAAACAAGTACAACTTGTCATTACATGAATAACATGGATAGCCTTTGACCTTAAAATGATGGAAAAGGACAGCTAATACAAAAACAAACATTATTTTTCCTTAAAAATGGGTCGTTTTGGTGACAGCCTTAACTTAGAGAAACTTAGAGAACTGCAGCTGTTTTCACGAACTGATTCGCTTCATTTTCCAGCACTGAAAGTTGCTCATTGGATGGACTAACTTGAGATGTGCAAAGGCCTCAACTTGAAGCAGAACCGCCTTGTTGGTAACATATGCATGTGACGTACTGTTGTTTCATAAACAGGGATTTGCTTCTGCGTGTGTGAACAGAAAGGAAGTTTTTAAATAAGCTCAGTTTGCACGACATTGGCTCTCATTTATCAGTCTGACGAGGAAACTGGTGAAGATTTGGGTGTAGAAACAAGCGTACAACACGGTTCCTGTGTGACCTGATCTCGTATTGATAAATGTGGTGGCTGAAAACAATTTTCATTTAAAGAACACCCATTAAATATTCACGGTTCTGTTTACGAATTGAAGGATCAGACGGGCCAACACTTGTGTCCGATGTAGATGATAAAACATTTTTAATCTCCAGGACTTCAGACTGATAAACCAACTAACTGATTCCTGTGTGTGGAAATGAGCGTACAGACATTTATCAGTCGAGCCTGACAGATGAGGGACATTTCACTGCATTTCCTCCGCTGAGTTAAAGGTAAATTGTGCGTTTCCTTTTTTTCTCCACACATTCTTTTAACAGCAGTCATCAGAATTAAATCTGTTTTTGATGAGTCTCATGGACTCCCAGTCATCCCTTAACAAGGAGGTGATCATCTTGAGGGATGGAGAAAACTTTTTACAAAACCCAACTTGGTTAAGAAACAGGTTAACAGCAGAACAGGTCGTCTATGTAGAAACGATCATGAGTCTGACAGCTGGCTGTAGTGATCTTGAGAGTCCGGGTCACAAGGCTGCAGCAGAGGGACATTCACGCCCTAAATCTGCTTTTCTGGCTTCAGTGATCAACAACACGAGACAATGAGCTGATCACGTTTGTTTTGCTTTTAGAGTCACACACGTGCTTAACACGGACGTCAGAGTAAACCTGCTTCACTCACCTGGTGGTGTGATGAACCACATATGCAACAAAGTATAAGAGATGTAAATGAAGTGTATGTACCACAGCTTTAAATTATACAACACGTCATTAACAGAATACTGAAATTAAAGGAAGGAAATGAGGTACTTTTGATTGATAAGAGTGTTATCCAAATGAAGCTTTTCAGCGCTTTACTTCAGCCATCAAAGCCCATTTGATTTTGTGCTATTGGCAGACACAAAACTTATGGATGTGCTCCTCTGCCAGCAGAACGCTGATCAGTGAATCAGGTCTGTGGGCTTGAGCAATTCTGACATCTATGACATTTACTTTTGGCAGAAGAGTTGGAGTTTCTGAAGACAGACTCAACAGACCAAAAGAGAGGAAACAAACTTCTGTGCTCAATGGAGACCAAGTGAGATCCACCTGGTGGTTCAGACTGTCAACTGTGAGTCAGTAACCATGAACCCAGGGAGCTACCAGTGTCCTGAGTGGGACTTGAGAACAACAGTTCTTCAGGACCTTTTTAAATCAGAGGATATCAGCGACTCACAGTTCTGCCACAGAGGAGTCAAAGTTTTTCTTAAGGCAAGGTTCAGCTCTCAGTGTTCTTTATTGCATAAAGACACAACCTAGTCTTCATTGTTGAAGAGGAAGACTGAGCTGGGATAAAAACACTCCAGAGCTGTTAGAGTCTTAGCCTGATTTCAAAGTTCAGCAGTTGTTACTGAAAAAATCGAGACACAAAATTATCAGAGTTCACAAAACATCTGTGTACTGAGCAAAAGTCAAGCTAACCCCCAGACCTGATGAGACGATCAACGCGCTGCAGGCAGAGGAACCCCGAAGTGTTGTGTTTCATTAAAACCAGCACAAAAACTGAAAGCAATGTTTGGAAAAGTGCGGCAAGTTTTCGAAACAGATCTTTCCCACTTGATGTTTGTGCCATTGTTTTTGCCCCCTCTGCACAGTCTATTCTATTTTACTTCTCAAAAGGGGCCGAAACACCCAGAGTCTACAGCTGGTAAAATAAATGACATAATGACATATAACCCATAATTTCTACCACAATTTTTTCACTTTGAAATAAACTATATACTGTAAACAGAGCTGTTTACAGTTGAACAATGCGTTAGAGAAATCCGTCTTTCTAGCCTTGTGGCTGTACTCTCCTGAAGTTCACATCCTTTAGTGTTTCCTGAGGGAAATGAAGCAGATGTAACACAGTCCCATGACATGAGAACGGGATGAACATTAGATTGGAGTGACTTTGACCTTTAAACACCAAAATGAGATCAGTTCATCCTTTGGTCCGAGTGGAAGTTTGCGCTAAAATTGAAGATAATCCTGGTTTCCTGAGACGTCATATTTCTATTCTGTTTCAATCAATCAAAAGAAAATGTATTTTTATGGCCCTTTACAATAAACGAAAAGGTACCCAAAGGATTTTACAAGCAGTGTCACAAATAACAGTATAAATACAAACAGTACCAAGAAAACAAACAAACAATGCTATTTTGTGTCACTTTGCTGCAGACACGTTTTCCCATTTGTGTGCTAGCTCAGTTCAATTCTGTATTAAAAAGCTGTTTATGTATCACTTCTCTTATTACCAGTATGTTTCAGTCTTTTTAAAGGGTTATGTCTTATCTTTCTTTTGCTGCAATTATGATAGGGAGCAGCTGTTTCAAAATCTTTTTGACAGTTTTACTGTTATCCAGATGTTGATTTCACTCAGTTTCATTTCATTGATTTTCATTCAGTCAGATATCAGCAGAGTTCCTTCGGTCATCAAGCAATTAGGTACCTTCTTAAACGTCTTTCCGAGGCTTATAATCCCCTTTTTTTGTCCTGAGGGATGTAACAGTAAGTTCTGACTATTCTGTAAGGTTGACTTGGGAATTAGCGCTTCATTACATATATTCATTCTGCAAACATGAAATAATTTGAGATTTGAACCAGCCTTGTGTCTCCACCTGCTGAATATAATCCCAGTATTTTCCCATCAAAGTTTATATGTTTACATTGGTTTACTTCATGTTTCCCAATTAAAAATTCGTACAGTAGATGTTCGAAGAAAAATACCAACTCCACTGCGTAAAGCTACTCCAGCTCTCATTCACGCTGAATGTGTCTCGTTGTTAAGTTGGCTGCTCTTGCCAGCGAACTGTAATATGTGAAGCTAACACTTGAAATGCTTCGTCATGCTCTGGGCAGTAAACTGTGGGGTTTATGGCTAAAATGTAAACAGTGTGAAGGACATGAGCTCTTATGGACTCACCCTCTGCAGGGTCACGGTGTACTGCTCCCACACGGTCTCCTCCATCACCGGGTTCTGTGGAGAGAAGGGAAAGATTACCACACGAGTTTCATTTCACTGAACAGATTAATAATCTAATACGTGATGTAACAACAGTGTTGGTTCATTAGCCCATTCTGTCGTTACACAACCGGGAAGTCCCTGAAGAACAATGAGGGGCCTCAGATGGCTGTTTACAACAAGGAACTTTTGGCCCATGTTGATAAAATAAAGATGAGAACACTTAAACATCAGTTGGCTTCTTTTGAAGAGGCATTTAAAAATAATTCAGGATGAAGAGATGTTCAAACAAACTGTTAAACAAAAACTGCCAACAGGTTGTATAAATCAACCCGAAGACAAACACCTGTTAAACTTCAGATCATTTAACCACCAAACAACTCAGCAGAAAGTACGACTGTTACTAACAACTGCTTCAACTGTGAATCACTTTGATTGATGGGCGGGGAAGAGAGTCGAGAATCCAAGAGGTCCAAACTGATACAAGAACAAAGTTCTGTTTTTAAGACCTCAAAAAGATGTCATCATTATAAGAAACAAACACTTTGGCATGAAACGTTTATCTTATTTTTAAAAAATATTATCATTATCTTAATGTTGTAAAAAACATTAAATTTAGTCATATTAAATAATTTTACAAAAGTCATCAAAACAATCAAATTTTCAATTTATCTACGATAATTTTTAATCTCAGAATCTTCCTTTCAACACTTATTAACCATGCACATCATTTTAAAATCAAGTATATTTACTATTATTAAGTTTCAGTTGATTTCCAAAGTCAAATAACACAGAAGCAGGCTTCATTTCTCTTCACAATCAAACCATGCACTTACTTTAATACATCAATAAATATATCCCAGCATTCTCCTTTTCTTACCTCACTCGTTATCATTAGTGTCCTGACCCCTGCTCCATCTTAATCCAATCAGACCACACAACACGTCTAAAGTACAAACTTTGATATTTTCTCATCTATACGATGGGATTGATTTTTCGAGTCAACAACACTCACTAACTCAAATTCTCTACAAAAATATAAATTCATACCCAAGAGTCTAATTTGATTTTGGCTTCTGAGATCAAACACTTTTTAAAAATACCATCATTTGAATCCAAAGTTATCAGCTAACAACATTTAAAGGCGCTTTTCTAAATAATGGGTCCCAAATTTTAGATTAAAATTAAAGCCAAATACACTTCAGTCAATCAGCATCTAACTAAAACAAAACAAAGCTTTTAATTCATTACAAAAATCCTGACAGGTCCAGCTGCCTGACTGAGCCACTTGGCCCCTTAAATCTGAGCCACAGTAACAGAATCAAACTCACGAGTCCCTGGAGGATACGTATGGTCTTGACCGCATGGGCCCATTTCCTGTGAAGGCTGAGAACGGTCTTCATCGCGGGTGTTCAGCGTATCTCCCTATCTGCGTCTCTCCCTGCTCACCGCCAGCGGTGCTCTGGCAGACTGATGTGCGCCACAGCCTCCTCCATGGTCACAGCTGCACAACCACCACCAGCTCTCTTCCTGCATCTGCCCGCCTGCCTGCCTTTGACGTAAGAGGGATTCTGCTGGCCTACATTCAGCACAAATCCCACCGTCTGCAGACAGTGTAAACATTCAGACACACCAACTCCTGCACAGGCACGCGGTGATTAAACATCTGAGTGTTCATCCATAAACCCAACAACAAATCACTCCTCACACTTTGGATCCAACGTCTGCTAAGATCCCCAGATGTACCCGAGACTCTTCCAAGTTTTGGAGATGACTCTAATGCCAGAGAAAGACAAACCTCCGGTAAATGTGCTCGGAATGCAAATTTGACTCACTAAAAGAAGCACAATGCCTTGGATTTTAAGTAATAAGGGATTTTTTTCCCTTTCTTTTATTTGGTTTGGTATAAAGTGGAAAATCTGTGTGCTACTGACATCTCATACCCAGGCTTAGTGAAACGGGGGCACGATTCAGACTGGCAGCTCACCCATCATAACCCACTTTTTTGATCTTTCGGCCCACAGGGGAATCCAGATGACCAGCAGCAGCGTGAGACCGCAAAGAGCCAAGAGTGAACAAATATGGGACAGATGCTACCAAAAAGAGCAAAAAAACAAACAAAAAAAACAAACAGGATTTTATTTCTTTAATTAATTTAGCTCAACATCAGATTTGTTCTTCTAGAGTTTGATCTCAAACTTTCCTCTTGGACCATTTTCTGGTATAAAGAGTCTTTCTCTGATTCTGGGAAGCATCTTCAGTATGTTTTAAAATGGGTTAAAGTGGTTTGGACAGTGCAGTTAATTTAAATGCAGAGATGAAAAATGACCAAAAAAATGTTTGCAGCTACTAAAGGCAAAAAGAGTAGCACATCATTTCCCCGAACCATCTGCTTCTAGATTACATCTTACTCACTGTTCAAATGACACTTATGATATTTAAGTGCAAAAATGACAAAAAAAAAAGTCTGCAGCTCTGTGAAGTTTGCACAAAATGATTGCAAAATGGATCATTAAACTCATATCGCAAGTTTAAATAAATGATCTTGCCTTTTTGGTTGCCAGTGGCTTACAATTGAATAAATAAATAATAAAAGTGCTCTAAATAGTACCTGCTGGGGAAATTTTTTAAATCACAGATTTCCAAAAAAGTAGCTTAAATAATTCTTAATTCTAATACCATATTGACTCAAATATAGGATGAGGTTGTTTTTGGTTTTTTTTGCGGTGAAAAAGTGGGATCTTCTTATAACCGTTCAGAGCAAAGTGGGTCCAACTTTGGGCAATTTCAGATAAAACGGAGGCAAAGTTATGATGGTCAGTGCAGCAGAGATGTCAAACAACCGTCAGACGCCCATAATACTGTGTATGGATAGTTACAGAGTGTAATGTTCAAAGATGGTGGGTCCAAAAAGCCCATCTGAAAAATTCTAACTGTAAAAGAAAAACTTATCATGGTCCTCAAAGCATCCGTTTCCAAGAGACTGACATGAGGGTGTGTGAGTTTGTTATTGAGAAACGTAAAGAAGTCATGCCCATTACCAGAGCTCAAAAATGAAAACAGTCTTTAATTTTTAATTCAGTGATTTTATCAGAATTTCAATTTAAAAAAAGTTCCTTTAAACAAAGTAAATTTTGGTTATCAGAGTCTTTTTCTGAATATTGGTATTGAAAAGAATGGTTGGTCTTATAATCAGGTTTACCCTATATTCAGGTCAATACGGTATTTCATATATTGATTGAGAAAGAAGGAAGAAAGACTTCATGCTCCTTGTTTTTCTTTGTTCTCCCAAAAGGAGCAGAAACCTTCAGCAGAAGAGGACAGCACCACATGTGAACAGAGAAAAAAAATTAACTCATTTAAGTCAGAAAACGCAGAGGCCAGAGGAAGTGCTTGAGGCAAGGTCAGAGCAGTTTTAATCAGACTGACTTCTTGTGCTATGTGATATGATTATGATGGCAGCTTGCAGGCGAGCCTTTCGGATAACTCCAAGCCTCCTGAGTCTCAAACATTACATAACAAAACAAAAACACATTTTCACTAATGAGGAGGGAGGTTGAAGTACTGGTTCATCCTTGCAGGACGTGAGTTAGAAAACCAATTATTTAGAGAGTGAGCTGACTCTTTAAAAACAAGAAACTGTGAGTGTTGACTTCAAAGTCGGTCATTGTGAGTGATAAATTTGAGGGATTATGAGATTAATTATGAGTGATAAACATCAAAACATATCCACAGTGATGTCTACAATTGCCTTGTTTCACCAATAACTTGGAGCTGTGAAATATTTAGAAGAACACAACACTTTGAAAACCAAGGAAGCAGAACATCTTTAAAGCTTGAGGATGACTCTGTTATCTACTGATGATCACTGGCGACATTGCTATAAATTTGTAGTTTTTTTCCCTGATAACTCAAAGGAGCTCCCTCTAACTTGCTGAAAATATGAAATAACTCAAAACACATTTTTTTTAAAACAACTTAAGCAACTGAAACAAATATAAAGAAAAAAGCCTCAAATGTTAGTGCTCTATGTGTTGGCGTGTCAGTGCATGTGGACTTAAACGTCCAGCCCCGTCCAGGTAAAATCAATGACTGTTATCAACGGCTAGTTTCAAAGAATGACACATGCTTAAACAGTCAATTAGTTCTTGAACATATCTTTGAAATTAAAAGTTATTCAAGTTATATTTTTCTAGCATATGATTAAACAACTCAATGAATAAATGTCCCATCAAACAAAACAAGCTTAATAAAAAAAATCTTAAAATGTAAGCGAGCTAACAAAAACAGATTTGACACAGCCCAGTCAAGACAGATGAGGAAAATAACCTATCATC
Source organism: Labroides dimidiatus (assembly GCA_030710495.1). Classification (NCBI taxonomy): domain Eukaryota; kingdom Metazoa; phylum Chordata; class Actinopteri; order Labriformes; family Labridae; genus Labroides; species Labroides dimidiatus. The sequence goes on from CM061157.1 coordinate 8,779,131, forward strand.
AGTGAAACTGTAAAATACATCATTTTATGTACCTGCTCTTTATAAGACACTGTTTTCAAATTCATGTTTAGTTTCCAATAAAGATCGCCATATTTTTTTTTTTTACTACGACTTGGTTTTTACAAAAAGGCTTTTTTTCCCTCTCAAATTAAAATCTCTAAACACTTTATCAGGCAGTCATGTTTGACTGTGCAGGCTGAGAACAGAAAAGTTGAGCAAGTCTGCCTCCTTGTGATCAAAGTACTACATTACACCTGGAGGAACGGGACAGCACAACAAACCACAACAAACCACAACACGAACACCTACTAAAGATTGTCAAACTTTATGCGAATCTCTCAATAAATAAGCAATTATTTACCTTAAAGTGTCCACGTTTTCCACTTAACAACATAATCAGCCTTGCTTCAGGAAAAAAAGAGCGACACAATACAAAGGCGTAGCAACATGTTCTAACCACCCAAAGAGAGAGATACTGCGGGACAAAACATCCAGCGAGCAAAAGAAAAAAGGTCAACTCTGGTAGAAATCGACACACAGATATGAGCCATCTGGTCGGAATAACATATAACGAAGGATTTATAAACTTTAAACCCAATCCCCCTCCACAAAATAACCCCCTGATGTAACCAGCAGGCAGCTATCACAGCAGGTGCAGCAGGATGCAACAGGCTTCAACAGGGAATCATGGCTATTTGGGAAATGAACAATACTTCATCCAAAACAAATTCAAAACACTTTAACGGGATGATGACATTAATTTTACTCGTTAACTTTCGTATGAATTCATCATTGAGCTATGACATTACTTACGGTGAAATATTGAGTAGCATATCTGCTCAAAGCGAGCAGACCCCCTCCGTTAACTGGCATCACGCACTTTGAACTGTCCCGGAGTGGTACCAAAGATTAAACAAGAGCTACTGCTAACTAGGTACTGCTGGTCTGAGTCAGACCAAAATGGAGAAAAATCAAATATAAACCGTGTGGAAAAGTCTCGTCTTCTTGTCTTATAAGTCGCACTGAACTTGCAAAAACACGTTCAGATTGAACAATCAGCAAAAAGTAGCGCCGACGACTCCTAGCTTTGCCTCAGGTCGTACCACATAAGAGTAATGGGTGAACGGGTAACTTTGAAAAAATGACGAAAACATCCAAAACTTTAGCCAACGTTTTAAAACGGCAGTTTACACCTCTTTAAACCTTAATTTATGTAAGAATATCCTTAAATTTTGTTGATAAGGTATACAAACAGGTAATAACATAATTTACAAACGTAAAGACCGGTCTTGCACCTCTAATGCACCTTACATGGACTCGTCCAAAATTCCCATTGATTTTAGCAAGCATGTTGTTGTGAGTCTCCCAAACAGACACCCAGACAGCACAACAACGTATTGTAGCACTATGTAACGTAACCGTAACCCTACAATTATTAAAGCTGTAAACTTATTTAAAATATATTCATAAAAGCTACGTTTCTCTATCATTACACAGTTGGATGAATTTTAAATATAAAAGATGTAGGATGAAAGGTAAAACTCTTTCAAGAATAATCCTCAACACTTCACCCGTAATAACTCGACTATAACTTTTATTAATTCTCTGATATTACGTTTCTCCATTCAATGTGTGCTTTCAGTCACACCTAAACATTTGAAACTGGTATTCCAGTTCATCCTCAAAGGGTCAAGGTTTTACCAGCCAGTCAACACCAAACTAAGAAAACAATGTCTTGCTGGACATGCCTTTGTGAACTGAGGCATGTCATTGTAACAGGATAACCACCACGGAGTGGCAGTAAAGTTGGCAGCAGCGTTTGGAAATGACTCCTATCTCCACTCAAATTAAAAAGCTAAATCCATCAAAACGGCAAACTTTGGTGGCCTCTAAAACTAACTAAAATCTGAGTCAGGAATAAATACAGAATTATGTGACAATTACTTACAATAATATTTTATTAGTGGTCATGTGTGTGTGTCAGTAAGGAAAAAGAAAATCAGATAAGGGCCACTGCTGATACTGAGAATGCATAAAATCTTCAATTCCACAGAAAATGTTAGTATTTTGTTTCTTACTAAATTCACCATTTCACAATAGGCTATATACAAAAAACCATTGTTGGTGGCAAGGAAATCACTTCATCAAAATACATGTAAGAGTTGAAACGCCTTCAGAAAGAAGGAAAGACAAAATATCTTAAAAAATTGAGGTCAATCTAGTAAATTTCAACATTCATGTCCACTGAAATATGCAAAATATGCCTCAAAATAGGCCAACCTAATGCAAAACAGCTTCACTGGCCTGAATAATTTGTGAGACCAAGTCATTAAAACAATGAGGAATCCAGGACATGATTCGTTCCTTTGGTTAATCATCATCCAGGATACCGGAAGAATCACTCCAGTACTGTTTAATCCAAATAAGGAAAGAGGAAAGAAGTCAGGGTTAAACTGAATCACAAAACCTTAAAAAAGGAGGCAGCCTAGTTTACAGCTTACTATTTTTTGGTAAACCTAAAAAAAAAGATGAAGTATACACATGTATTTTAAGCTTCTTCAACGATGGGATTACAAACTAGTTTCGAAGATTAAAATTCATGAAATTCCATCAAAACACAAACACAATCGTCCAATTGATGTTAAGCACGGAAACCACCAAAGCTGTAAATGCCATCAGCAACAAACAGCCACGCACACACGCAAACACACGCAAACACACGCACACTGTGAGGTAGACTTCACTGCAGAATGAAAGCTAACATGAGGTTTTTAAAGGTCTTGATTCCAGCATGTTGGATCAGGCATGTTGAATTCAAAGATTAATTTTTTTTGTTGTGCTTTCATAGTGAAATAGGACTGTGGATGGAGTCTGGAATAGGAAGATAAAATGGGTAATGGCATGATGGAAAGCATAGTCTATTAGTTGGATATGAAGTGGGGTTGTCAACTACAACATGGGGCACAGAGACAACAACAAGACAACCAGCGCCCCAGCATGTAGGACTGAAACACTGAGGACAGTCAGGGGTCGACAAGACCACGAGTTCGACCCTCTAAACAAAGAATAAACAACAAACACTCTTAGCAAAGCTTACCATCATAATAGCTGAGTAGCTGCGTGAGGAGAGGCGGCGCAGATACAGGTACTGGGCTTCTCTTGACCAGCAGAACTTGCGGCCAGACTTGAGCAGATCAGTGCTGGTCTGGTCAGTACCAGTCTGGTCCCTATGAAAAAAGAAAGGGACACACTTAACAAACTTACTCTTATCTAATACCAGGAAATGAAAGGATTTGTTTTTCCTTGATGCTTGATCCCAGTCAGGAAATAAAAGTAAGGATGTCTCAGGGAGTACAGTAACTCAATTTATATTTTATGCTACGAATAATCCATTTTTAATGGTATAATGCGAAAATATATATTATGATAAATAATAATAATTTTCTGATTAAACAAAATCATTGAAGTATCCATTTGAGCCCACTAGTGATTACACTTACAAGATAAACATGCATTTTGGTACCTTTTTCCACCTTGTGAAGACCATGCTAATAATTTTGTTTATTGCGTCCTTAGACTATATAATAAATGAATGGATGTAGTGTTCATGACGTCACCCATCTGTTTCTGAAACAGAGCTCTGAAGCAACTTGTTGACCGGCTTTATTGGAAATGGGGCGGGCTTTGAGCCTCCATACTAACAGCTATAAGACGCCCCCTGTCAATCTGTTGAGCTGCACCTCTGGAAAACTCAGGGTCTAAATATCTTCCAAACTGCCAAGTAAGAAAAGAAATCACACATGTACAGTTAGGGCTGGGTACTGAACTTTGGTTCTTTTATAGCACCGACCGAAATGCTTCAGTAGTACCGAGTATCAAAAAACTCTTAGTTTTTGTACCCAAAAGGTCAATCAAGTGATCAGGATCTGATAACGCCACCGGTGATTCGCTGTAACGTTACATGTGGTTGCAGCATGCAGGACAGAGTTGCCAACTTAGCAACTCTGTCACTACATTTAATGACTTTTCATACGCCTCTAGCAACTTTTTTTCCTACAAAGCAACAAATCTAGCGACTTTTCTGGAGTGTAGGGACGGAGTGAAAGCACGTTTTGATCAGCAGCACCCGCTGCTCATTAAGAAGCAGCTTCTCCCCACTTCAAATGAAACTTGCTCATGTTTGTCTCTTTTCAGTTACTTTTGTGGGTGAAAAGCCCAAGTAAGTAGGAGGGTTGATATTTTGACATAAAAAAAAACAACAAAAAAAAACAAGAATCAACTGAATAAAGTTTATTAATAGTTATAAACACATTCATGGCGTATTCAGTACATACTTACTTTTCACTTGTTTGCAACTGCTCTTTTGCTCTGACAGTTATTTGTTTATTTTTTTATGTAAGAAAACTGCTCAGAGTAGAAAAATACTAAAGCTGAAAATTAAAACTCAAGATTTTTTACCGAAATGTGTCATGTAATTTTCTTTTTGTTTGAACTGATATAAAAATGGTATCGAAGTGAAGATCAGGAATTGAAATATTTTGATTGATACCCAGCCCTATGTACAGTGTGTGCTGTTACAGAAATGAGCCATTAAGACAGAAGATATTTTTTTGTACCAGGCTGTAAACATGTTTATTTCTGCTGTGAAAATGGCTTGTTTGGCTTGGTGTGTATGTGGTTTCTGGTACTTCAGCATTCAGCCTCAAGCGGACACTCGATGAACTGCAGATTTTAGCACCTCCACAGAGACCGAAGCTTGCTGCTTGATTGCATTCCATTACCTTTCAACACAAAAAATAACTTGAAAAATCTTTCAGCCATTTAATTTTCCATAAACTGAGAACTCGTCCGTCTCCTTCTACTTCTTCCATCCACATCATGTGTTCTTCACAGGAAACGGTTAAAGGTAATTAGGAGTCAGATTCTTCATAGACAAATTTATATTTTACAGGATGGTGAAAGGTGACCATTTCCAACACCTTATATCAAAGACAACCTCTGCCAAGTCAGGCCCACCAGAGGCTGGTCAGACCTGGGTGTGTGTCACACAGTGATTCATAGGTCCTTTTGGGAGTTTCTCTACCGTCTTTGTGTGAGTGCCTGTAAATCTGCAAAGGAAAAAAAAAAAAACTACATTCTACAAGAAAAAGACTCTAAAAGCACAGTGCTGTCTTACCGTGAGGTAAGAATGCAGTCTTGTGCAGATGTTTTTTTTTCCACATCAAGAAAAAAACAGTAAATGTAACATCGCACAGGTTTTTTATATTATAGGTTTTGAGGGAGAACATCTGCTCAGGGCGAACTAGTCTTTAGCTGCTGTGACAAAAACACCTATAGGGTTTAATATTTCTAGATGTGAGCTTGACTTATTCTCATTAAATTATTCCCTTATTTTAAACTACCTTCAAAGTGACACCATCTTCCATTTTACTGTGTCTCTTTCTAACAGGCTTAAAATAGGCTGTTATGTCTCATTTAGCCTGTAGTTATGTAGCGGCATATAACTGCACTTTATCAAACGTCATCAAAACAGCAGACATCACATTTTATCTTGACAGTAGTTGGATTTTAAGTGCACTGAGTTATAAGACCACAAAAATGTATCACATTGTTCACTGACTGGTACTCACAGGCCATTTCTTCTTAATTAACCTCAATCCCTGATTAATCAAAGTTTAAATACAACAATTTGCATGTAATAATATTGCCTCCTCTCCTCTTCTCTCCTCTCTGATTTCTCATGTTGAGGAACAGGAAGTGTACAAAATCAAATCAGTTTAAAAAAAAAAAAATGAAAGCACATAAACAAACAAATAAACAAATAAATAAAGAAGGAAATACTCTTGTTTCTGAGAATTAAAGCCCTCCATGTATGGCTCTGAATAAAGCCAGAGTAAACCAGACTTGCACTGATACTACTGTCTATAATACCATAATCTCCTGTCTGACTTTAAGAGCAGCATCTCTGACCTGATTGCCGACAACATGCTCAGACACGTGGCACTCCCTGAGCTCAATGAAACTTCTTTTTTTTCTTACTTCATGACAGCAACTCGGAAAAGAGGCTTTCTGATGTGTGCAGTCGGAGTCTAAGGCAACTCTTCACCCAGAGTGAAAAAGGGGACTGGCTCTACATGACTAAACCTGCTGTGTGTTACACACTGAAAACAGACATGCAGGTTCAGTGGGAACACGGAGAAGGACTTGGTACCTCCAGGAACAAATCAGTGAATCCAATTCAAATCATTTCACACCAATATGACAGACAGATTGTCTCAGCTGGTTAGTTGCCAAAAACTAAAATAGAGGTCAAATCTAGGCAGTTTTGGCAAGGTTATTTTAACTTTTGACAATGAGTACCATTTAAGCTTTACAAAGTCAGCTTCAAACTCAAAATCTCAGCCAGATCAGGACAAAAACTCAAGCAAAGTTATGTGAGGAGCCCTGAAATATTTAGAACATGACACATGATATCTTTTGTAAATGACTGTAAGGCAAGTTTATTCCTGTGGCTCATTTCAGGAACGAGGCAATTCAAAGTGCTTCACACAAGGAAATGAAAGAATCATGACAGGGGTTAGAAGAAAAGAAACATAACAAAATAATTAAACCATTAATCAATCAACACAAAGAAGAAATGTACAATTTAAAATATTACACCACTGTTTTGAAATGCGAGCCTTAAAGTTACAGTGAAGTGTGATTACTTAAAAAAGGGCACTGAAACAGTTTGATCAATGAATCTTCTATAGGCAGCAGTAAACAGGTGTGTCCTCAACATGGATTCTTTAGAGCTTAGAGACCTGCAGTTTTCTGTGAGTTTAATCCAGGTTAAATGGAGCATAAAAACTGAATAATGATTCTCACTGTTCAATAGTCATTAGGAGAAGTCGTTGTGATTCATGCTTCAAGAAGTCCTAAACCATTCAGTCCTTAATCAACTAGCAGTAGTACTTAAAAAATGTATTTTTAAAACATCAACTGAAGTTTCTACTTTGTGTATGTTAGTTAACTGAAGTTAAGTAACAGATTAGAAAGAACAACAAGTGGGAAGAGAAGTGAGTAAACATGACGTTCTGTGCAGACTGCAGAGTCGATCTACCGAGAAGAAGAGGTAAACCGGGAATAAACAGGAACTGAAAGTTCTCAAAATGTTGAATACCTGGATATTTCTCAACACCAGATAATAAAACAGATAATAAAGCAGAGCTTGAGGAAAAGATGGATCTACAGTCACAGTTTCATCCTGAAGCTGCTGTGAAGGAGGTGGTCAAAGTGAAACATAGAAGGTGAGCACCACAAGTGGTTTTACCTCCTTGTGTTGCTTTCAGCTTTTCAACCTGTCGACTACTTTAACCACCAGTTGGCGCTGTAAGCGATGGTCAACTTAGTTACAGACAGAAAGACAGGTACCACAGTGGAGGAAGCTAACCTCAGCTTTGTTTACACAGTGAAGTGTTGGTTGGACATGGCTGTACTGAAATATAACAAGATCTCCTCTGTTTTGTGTGACCATCTTAGGATGAAACCAACAGCTAGCATAAGAGTAAACCTAGAACCAGTTAGCAACATGAAATGTCACTTTTCAAGTCTTTCTGAACACTCAAAGTGATTGTACACTGCTAGTCACATTCACCCATTCAAATAAAATCCACAAACTGAAGGCACAGAGGCTCCAACAGTGAGGGTTCATCAGTATTAGCTAATCTCATTCAATCAAACAAGATTCAAACATTCCTGACCAACAGCGGGAGCAATTTTGGGTTCAGTATCCATAAAACATTTCTGATAAGAAGATAATCTCTGTGGGTGTGATGGGACACAAAAATTTGGTTTGTTTGTACACAATTTTAAGGTTTTGGTACATTTTCTATACTGCAGAACTAGTATGGTATCGAAAGTACCATACTGACATTGTTAGGTACCAAATACTTGTACCTTAACAATCGAATGGTAACCTCTGTCACACTTGCTACTCTTACTAAATCAAGGAGACAAAAAGCACAAAGACGGTGAACCAACAGCTACTGATTTCTGATGCCTTGTAAGTTCATTAATTCTAACACCAACCAAGAACCAGGAAAGCCTCACTGAGATTAATAATCTCTTTTACAAGAGTGCCCTGGCCAAGACAGCAGCAAGTTACAAAACACACACAAAAAAGATGACTGCTGAACAACAAACTGTAGTGTTTTAAGCAAAAACATCCCTCACCCAAAGAACTAGTAGACTGTTGAACTTACAGCAAATATACTTGATTGTTATTAAGTTTTAATTTTTATCATTATTTGTTTTATAAATGTAGAACAGTTTTCATTTAACTGTCCAATGTAAAGTACAGCAAATGTTAATGTGGTCTATAACTCGTGACGGGCGCATGGGTCTTTGTAGAAATTTTCAAATAATATTAGAGAAAGAGAAAAATCTGACACCTTTATAGATAGGGTACATCCCATATTGCAGAAGCATTCTCCTGAAATTAATAGAAGAATATGTATTTGGAAAATCAGAGATTGTTATTAATACAGGTGTCTTTTCTGGCTGGCCCATCATTGATAAATACCTGAGGTTTTGTTTCTTAAAAAGTATTACTTATGTTGACATTTTTCAGCTGTTAGGACTATAAATTCCAATCACCAGGGTCAATACAACAACCGGTCTCTCTGAATTCACCAAAATGTGACCAGATTCCAGAAACATTTTTAAAACATTCTAACAGATCTCTTTGACGTGAAAGGCTGTGGATGGTATTACATTTTTAGAGGGGAGAATGCATAGTGACTAATTCCGGTCAAACAAGGTCTCTACATGTGGTGAAGATATAAACACATGTAAACACGTTAGTCTGACTCACCCTGGGGGTCTCCACAGTTTCCTGCCCGGTGGAAGAAGCTCTCGTTTGTTCAGGGGTACGATCCCCATGGCCGCCTGCATGATTGTTATGAACTTCTTGAACTTCATCTTCTAATTCTCCTCTGACAGCAACAGCATCAAACAAACCACACAGTCCAGACTGCTGCTACACTCCCATCGCTCAGTGTCTCAGCAGCTCCTTCTGCACCACCAAGAACACAAACTTGTCCCCTTCAGTTCATCAGTTTCTCCATGACAACAAAACACAGCTTCAGCACCCAGAGCAGCACGGTCCCTGTGGTGTGGCTACTACGAGTCCCATCCCCAACCGCCGAGTCTGACAGATGTCCTTTTAGCTTTCTGAGCGCGTGAGGATAAAAGGAAAACAAACAGCCACGTTCCTGCCAGGCGGTGGGCGGACCAAGAGGGAATGACAGCACGTCACTCTTACATAATTCTGGAGCATCTTTTGACATTACACTAATGAAAACGCTGCCTGTGCCACCACGACTGCTGCTGCTGCTGCTGCTGCTGCCGCTGGGATAATTGTGGTACTAAGCCCTGACAGATCATGCATGCTCCCCGCCCCCTTCCTCCATAATCCCCCATCCAGGCTTAGTCTTCTCACCATTTACATCCAGAGAGACCCATCCACAGCATCCTCACATCCTCAAACACGAGGGAGCAACCCGCTGTGGAGGCTCATTATAAACAAGACTGCAAACGAAATTCAGCTTTACTAAATCTGGCTTCACAACTGGTGTGAGCATGGAATCATTTTATGAGCTTTCAAATATCTTTTTTTTGTTGTTATTTTGGAGCATTTTTCCTTAAAATCAAATATTTATTTCAGCTGCTTAAACTTAATCTTAGACTGTAAGGTAAAACTGGGCTTCCATCTTTGAATAAATCTTCAAATGCAGATTAACTTAAAAACTGTGGCTGAATTTTGTGCAATTTTGCTTAATATTAAGGGATTTTAGACCTCCATTACCACAAAACAATGCTAGCTGGGGATTATAGTAAAATTACTAAAGTGATTTCCAGACTAAAAATAGCAACGTGTATTAAAAAAAAAAAAAAACAAACCTAGCTCCATTGAAAGCATTTGGGTACTGATTAAAATTAACTCATGAGACCTTTTTTTGCATCTCTGACCCCTTTTAACCCTTTATGATTCAATAGAAAAAGGCATACAACACAAAACTGAAACCATAGACATGGAATTTGATTCTATGACACTTGTGCAGCTCTCAGGGTTCACATCACACTATTGCACAGATTAAAGTCTGTATCTTGTCTTCCCTGAGTCACCAGCTGACAGCATGCAGTCCTGTCCTGAGAGGACTCAAATAAATAAATAATCTGTACAGCCTCTTGATGAGTTGCCAACCAATGCAAACTCCGGACAGGATTTATACTCCAGCAGCCTGGACGTCTGGATTACAGCCCTGGATGGTCGTGCCACGAGAGCTGCTGCAGATTTCACTGAGCATTCGAAATCCCTCAGCACTAAGGGGGGCTGAAAAAACCCAGGAGCAACAGCAGGGAGACACAAAAATAACAAGCATCTATTTTTGAAAATGTTGGGTAACAACAGGCACAAAGGAAAATAAGAGGAGGGGTCGTTTAAGTTCACCCTGCGTGTTGCTTTTGTTAAAAAGAGCTCAGATTAAGAGCCTGACAGCACAGAGGAAACCAAACCACTGAGCTGTGCAGAATTCACACAGCAGTATGACATTCACAGGCCATTTTGTCATAATCCATCACCCCACTCTAATCTCACAACACGCAAAGGAACACAATCACACCTGTGTACACCTGCCTGCACTACAAAGCAGGATTTGGGGTAAGCAAAGGAACTTTTAGTGCTCAGGCTGGGGTTCATTTCTTACTGGGATTCATCAGTAAGAACTTTCTTTGGAGCAGATTAAGTTCAAGATAAGACTTCAACCCTTATTAAAACACATTGAACTGCTGTAATCCAGGGCTTAATCAAAGAACTGCAGGAAGAGAGAGAGAACAAGTGTTCAAACACCAGCAAGTTAGTTTTGCCTTACGATACCCTGAATGACAGATAGTATTTTCCTTTCTGTCTGAATCATCCTTCAACAGAGGCTGAGTGAAAGCTTCAAAGTGATGAAACATGTTCCCTTCTGTGATTTGATTTGACTGTTTTTTTTTTTTTTTCAATCAATTATTTGTACTTGCTCCAATAATCAGTTTGACTTATCTGCAGTCAGTCACATCATTTGTCACTGTTTACTGGAACCAAATTATCAGATCATGAATTACACAATAACTACATGGATCTTATGGTTGGATCCACGTTTCAATTCAGAGTTTGTTTCTTTAAACTCTTAATATTCCATCACAAATAAAAAATTCATGTGAGAAAAATTATTTATTTTTAATGCAAACCGTGATAAAAGAAAAGAGGAAGAAGACAAAAAGATGAAAAGTTGTAATGTGAGGAATTTAGGGTAAAGGAGAGCATGTAAAGCTCTCAGTGTGGCTCTAACCTTGGACTGTTGAGTTGAACGTCAGCATGCCTTCTCTTCAAACCCTCGCTCATACCAACACCCTTCTATGACAGTCAAGTTCCAATCAACAGATCTTAAAGGACGTTGATTTCTTTGAGTATAAAGTACTCAGAGTTCAGAAATTTTACAACTCAATTAAATTGTGATCAATTTATTAAAAAAAAAAAATGGAGCTGCATTTAGTTTTTCTTTGGCTTCCCAGTCACTGCATTCTATGTCCAGATTCCAGCAAAGGTAGTATCAGAATCCAAATCAGAAATACTTAATTGATCCCCAAGGGGAAATTGCTTTTTACTTTGCAGCTATTCCCATTCAAAAAAGTGTAAAATATATAGGAAAGTACATAATATAAGCAAAAGTATCATATAAAATTTAAATATATGCAAAAACAATAAAGTATGTACAGCTTATTAAGAATGGATGCATGACGTCCCACTCCAGACAAGGACGTCACGTCCATGCACAGCAGGAAAATGTGCAGTGATCACCCCAGTGAGTTATTAACAATTAAATACATCACTGACTTATTTTGTCATCAATTTTAGACAACTACATCACACCCCAGCTGGCTGAAAAAGTCTTAGTTACTTTACATCATAAAGGTTGAGTCAAAATATTGATACTCCATCACTGTCCTTTCTAAGACTGTATTCTTTTGTGCTGAATGTTGATGGTAAAGAAATCTTGATATAAACATTTTATTCCATGGAAGCACAGGAGAGGATTGGGATAATTAAAAACTGCAAAACTTCAATCAAAAACTTATAACAAAAACACATTTATTAGCCGAGAAGTGCCTCATAGTTTAATGCAAATTTAAATTAAATGTATTTCTCACAGTGTCACTTCATAACTTCTTACCATGGCCCTAATGATAATTACCCTGTTTTTTCTTAAGGAAGCATATTTTAATTTCCTGAGTTTATTTGATGAATGTGACAAAGTAACAGTATTAAGGGAATCAAATTCTTTTCAAAATTCAAAATCGAACTCTTTAAGCACTGCTCTTTGTTTTATTAAATTATACGGCCGTGCCAGAGAAAAACATATATTTAAACATACATTTGCAATTTTACTATTTCTACTTTTTTTTCTCTCAGTGTATTCTTCTTAAAGAGACTAAACTTCCTCAGCTTCTTCTGAACTGCACATTTGTGTTTGCACTGATGGCTGATCAGCAATTTAAAATCATTTCCTGTACAAGATTTGAGCGACACACTAAGCTTCTGTGATATTTCTCCATTGCTGCTTTTGGGTTACCCTGAAACATTTAAATCTTTTGACACTTCACAGTGATAACTAATTTCTATTTATTATGATTTATTCCACAGAAAAACTTCAGGACATTTCTTTGTATCAGTTGGGAACTTTCGTATGTGGTTTTGTTTTGTGCGATCCAGATCTACTGAAGAAGCACTGAGAGTGAAGTGCTTGGTGGAAAGATCAGGTGGAAGCCTTTACTATTTAAAAAGGACCAGGTTTAAATTATAAAAGAAGAGTTACACTTTCAGGACCACAACCTTTCTTACTGCATGTTTTTGCCTTTTAGTTAACAAACCCCGGGAAAGCCTTCTACTTTTTCCATTTCTTCCACGGATTGAGCAAGTCAGGCTGAAGTTGTTTGCCCTTCTTAATGCTTTTACATAAGAGGTTAGTTTCTCTGCCCCTTCTCACTTCTTTCCCCACGTGTTGGAGTAGCACTGTAGTGCTCCAATATTAAGGCCCGAGGCCATTATGCAATGTCCATATGCAATGCATGTGTGGGCCAGATGGAGGGACACATGCCACTCACAAATCTGTGGTGACAGTTGAGAGGGAGAGCGGAAAAGAGATTGACAAAAAGAGAGTTTGAGTGTGTGCACGTGCCCCGTACAGGTGTAATCTGGATCATCAGGGCACACGAGGTGACCTGTAGAGTCCAAATAAAACAATGGGATAAAAGATGACATGTTCAGGAAGTGTCTCTCTCTTGGCTGCATTGTTTTTAAGTCTTTTTTCCCCCTGAAACAGTTTGAATAAAACTAGCGCATCCCAATTTACATACTGCATGAAAGTCTGCTCCCTGGTGATTTCCAACAGAACCAGCTGCTCTGCGGAAAAATGAGGAGACTGAGGAGTGGTTTGTTTGTTTGTTTGTTTGTTTGTTTGTTTGTTTGTTTGTTTTTTGCAGTCAGAAAATTGAGGTTTTAATTCTGCAATTATATCATTTCTGAAGGGTGATTTTGCTTATTTGCAAGACCAGTAAAACACTCAGTAGAAGTGTTGCATTTCAGGACTCTGTTGGCGATCAACCAAGCCCACTGACTTAAGTTTCAGCTTGTTATGGATTAGACTAGTGTGATGCTTCTCTGGACTTTCCAGTGACTCAAACTGTCTTTATGTCATATTCAAATATTCACACTACATTTGTACTTTGACAACAGAAGATGTAATATAAAATGACCCTAAGTGTGGAAACAGTCCTGTTTACATTTATCAAGGACACTTTAACATGTGGACTGCAGGAGCTGTGATCAAAGCCCAATCCATTTTTTTTCAAAGACAAGTTAACATCCAACACAACCACTCTTTTCATCCAACAACTTGGGATCCAGGAATTCAACACCTAAGATATTTTTGCTTTCTTAGTTTTATTTTTTAGCCATTTGTTCCTTTTGCAGTGTGACAGCCATATTACACCTTTTATTACTCTACCACTCTTTATTGTTTTATTTCTTGTGTGTGCTGTCCATATATGCTAACAGGGGGTGGGAGAAAAAAATTATTTCACAACATAAGTATCGGGAATTTTTGCTTTAAAATTTCAAAATGAATTTTCTTTTTTTGTTAAAAAATCTTTTTTTTTTTTCAAATTTAAATCCCTCATTCCAGTCTTTGTTTATAAACTGGGCTGAAAAAACATTAATACTTTTCTCCAGCAGAGGGCAAAATGTTTTTCTTTGATTATCTAGTAACATGATGTCAGATCTCCTGAACACATCTAAAAAACTGACTCACATGTGATGTTCATTTTTGGGGAAATATTGCTCCTGATATTGTCTGTTGACATCATCATCATGATCCTCATCATCATTCAACTTAACATGGGCTGGTGTTAAATATGGGAAGTAAAATCGCCAATATTGAAGAACAGCAGTTTAAATTGAATCAGCACCCCACAAATCTTTTAAGAATTGAATTGGGAGAAAAGCATATCATCCCAGCCTTAATGCTAACACTCACTACCTGTTGAGTTTAAGGTTGTTACAAGGAGACACACGAGTCAAATGGCTGTTAAAGGGATTTGAGGGTATTGAGACAACATTAAATGAATCAATATTACTTGTGCAGTGATATTTCACTCTGTAAGTGTTTTCTTACACCCCTGGTATTCGTGTTTTTATACCCCCAATGTCCAAGGTGTGTGTGCTTGTATGCTGGTGTCTATTATAAGGGATGGCTTTGTACCAGATACAATGCGATGCGGTAATGTGTTAATGATATGTGTTAATCAATAGTTATGCAGCGCCAATGGCTGAAACGTGATAACAAGCAAACTTTGTAAATCTAATTTGTAGCTTAGTTTAGTAGCCTGCCATATTTAGCGCTACTCATAGCCTGATGCTCCAAGTAGTGTTGGTAATTTTCAATGTTAGCAAATCTTCATGTCCTACCAGTGCTTACAACCTCACCTCACACTTCATTTTACTGACAGACTCTCAAGTTTGAACAGACTACTGCAGTATCACTGCTTGTGGGTTGGAATGAATGTTATCACAAACAGCTCTGGTGGTGTTTAATCCTGTGCTCTATCACTCTCCCGTTCAGTTTTCTTCTGCTCTTCTGTCCTCTTTCTTTTTGGCAGTTTAGCTCCAGTGTCTGTCATTACTTCAAAATAAATCCAAGAAGATGTTTTCAGCAGAGAAAAACAGAACTCTCTTTTCACTGTTAAACTTCATCGGCCTGCGTGATGATGGGGACGAGTGCTGTAAATCAATCCTGTCTGACCAGACTGGGAACTGAGAAATGGCATTTACAAATAACATTTTTTGGCACTGATAATCTCCTTTTAAGTTGTGGATAGTGACCAGTCATATATATGGCAGTGAGACTTTTTCAAGATCACACTTATAAAGTACTCACAGTGCCTTAAAGATCTATTGATTTAATTCTACGGTTCTTTCTGAGGAAGTGGACTGAACCCCGCACAGACATCCTTTATTAGCCTTCACCTGTAGAAATAACTTGGCCCTTGATGTTTGTTTGTGGAGGATCAATATAACGTTATAGCTGGGTGTACAAAACAAACTGACGACCTGTTAAGTTGCAAATAATGTCCTTACTACTAACACCTGTACAGTGATAGCTATACAAACTATACACAAAGTTAATGATAGCCTTGTGTTCAGTGCATAGTTTTATTTAAGATAGGCCATTTTTCACACCTTTACTTCTACATTTAGCTTTTATAGTGAAAACAAACCCCACGTACACTTTAAGAGCACACACAATAGTTTACAAACAATAGTAGCCCATAATGCTAGCCCAGCCCCACCTCTTGTATTTACAGTGGGGGTAGCAGGCTGCAAGAGAAGAACACAGCCGCAACACCGAGGCCTCGAAAACTCTTTGGATCACATTCAACATTTTGCTCATAAGAAACTGTTTGACACAAGAAGAAATAAACTTAAGTTAAATTAGTGTTCAGATCAAAACTCGCTTGAGCAACTCTGTATCACTCCTGTGGCCGTTAATACAAAGCCCATATAAGGCTGTGAGCGAAACGGAGCACGGTGAAAATATGTCGACACTGAAAGCGAACAAAACAGGATCTACTTACCAGGTGAAACTCCGCTTGTCTTCTGGGTGAAGAAGTCACAGATGAGTCCCGAAAGTAATACAACAAAAGGGCGATGAGGGTTATCACGAGACAACGTTTAGACGAGTATTTTTATTCCTCCACACGTCCTGATTGTGTGATTTCCTGGTTCTCGCAGGTATGTGGGCGTGGCCTATGAGCTGCAGGTGTTCAGGGCCGCAGAGCTGCAGCAGTTTCGCATGTGAGGCCCATTAGGTGCGGTAGGTGGTGACACTACCTTGAGTCACTCATGATGTAGCCTATATGTGACATGGTGACTCAGTTTATGAGCCACTATTAGAAACAGCGGAAACAAGAAACTGACCTGCCAGTAACCAAAGGTTTATTAGGGGCTCGGGCTTCGCATGAGCCACCCCTCCCCATAGCCAAAGCTATTTTGTTATCTTTTTTTTTTTTTTTTTTTTTTTTTTTTTTTTTAAATCAAATTTTTACTGTTGGGCCCTGAATGTAAGACTAACAAAAATATTTCCTCTAAAAATCTTTGGTATATGTTTGCCCACTGTTCGGGAGCTTGAAATTGTCAAAAAATTAGGTCAAATTTAAAAAAAAAAAAAAAAAAAGAAAGAAAGAAAGAAAGAAAAAAGAAGAAAATAAATAAACTAAAATACACCAATAGGATTTGTAATCTTACACAAAACACATTTTCATACTTTAATCCTGAGCTCAAATATCAACTAATATACTGAACTAAACTACAAAATATCAATCAACTGCAAGTCCCCTTTGAAGTTGATTAAAAAAAATGAAAAAACTTTTTGATTAAATATTTTTTCAAACTGATTTTTCTCAGGTGATCCTCAAATAGTGGAACAGGGCTGACAAAATGTAATCCTTTTAATATCAAATTTACACATGCAGTGATTAAAAAGATGTTATATTCATAGTTATATGATAGCCTACATTTTAAGATGCCAGAAAAATATATTTAAATACCAATTTAAACAATCAATTGAAATGTTTGCAAGGTTTCTGAATGAGATGGTGCCATCCGTGCACCCATTTGTTCCAGTCTTTGCTTTTTCTCATTAGTTATTCGACAGTGAAGCAGCAGCAGGCTGTGATTTAACATGACTGGTTTAACCAGTTTGGATTATTACACTCTGGCATGTCTCAAGTAAGGAAACTGTTTTTCAACTAAAACACTGGATCTGGACAGAGAACCATTTTTCAGATCAATTTAAATGAGATACTGGTATTGCTGTTTTATAAGTAACAGTGGTCATCTACAGAGCAAAGTTCATATTGTTTGTGACATTATATTAATTAATACGACAGGCGGTTGTTTTTCTCCAAGTCATTAATTGAACTCCTTTAAACCTGCGGTGTTTTCCTTCACACTTTATAATGTGAAATCATATTTTTTTTTAATATAATGATCAGTTATTAAACAATAAAACATTTGATTATTTTTTGTTAAATCCCTCAGATTGGATAATGGTTGATAAAACAGATGGACACAACGTGTATATATATTCCCTTTCTTAAGTTGTTATTGACCGAAGAGAAACAGTTCATTTGTTTACCACATTCTGCTCATAAGAAACTGTATGGCACAAGCAGAGATAATCTATTGGAGACTATTATTAATAGAAATTAGCCCATTAAAAAAAAGACAAAAAAAAAAAAAAAAAATTGCAAAGAAAAAATAAACTTTCATGACATTTTCACTCTATTGTGACATTGCTGCGCCCTCTTGTGGCTTAATAAATCATGACATAACACATTTCAGTCATATTGACACGGGGGCTGCATGGTGGTGTTGAGGTTAATGCTATTTATTATCAGACAGAAAAATATCATCAAGAAATCATAATTCACTTCAAATCATATTTTATCTAAGAGGTGATAAATCTGATTTTTTAAGATAATTTCCTGAGTTATTTAGATGTTTGAGAATTTTTTGCTTTGGTTTACTGTAATTAGATTTAAACTATCCTACGTTAGTTGTACATTATTACAACGATGTGTAGACACAATAAAAGTACTCCAAAGTTATAAATATTCAATAAAATTCTATATTTATTGCACAGAAGTCAAAAAGCGCTGCTTTAATACAGTAGTAAGGTTCTGAACGTAATCAAAGCACAGGTTTATACAGGTTTTTACAGTTATTTTACTTAAGGTATGTAAATTAAAGGAGACAGCTGACATGACTTACAGTTTGTCTAATTCTTTTTTTCATACCTCTAGGAATAAAAAACAGTTTCAAACAGGCATTCATTTTAAAAACCTTGTGAATTTAAAAGTTAGACCCATGGCGAAGAGATAAACTTTGCATTTCAGAGAAAAAAACACGTGAACACTCAAATATATTTTAACAGTCTTGATTCAACTTTACAATTCTGACATGACATCACATACTCATTGATGTATTACGACAGCTGAATTGACATGTTTCACTTAGAGTACTGAAACCAAAACGACATCAACAAGGCAATGCAGAGGCTATGATTTGAAAAAGAGAGAAAGAAAAAAAATCTTTTTTCCTCTTGTTGCTGATTTAGATAAAAAAAAGAACAACATCTGTCCTCAGAGTTCCAGCCTCTGGGAATTTTTTTTTTCTTTTGAACATTTCACAAAAAATCTGACATCAGAGTGTGTTAAAATTGAAACTCTCATGAGCAAAGTGTTTGTAAAGAGACAGTTTCATAGTGTTTTATAATACACAGCAGCTCCCTAACACAGCCACAGTGCCCATCATAAGTATTCACCCCCTTAGATGTTTTACCCTTTACTGCTTTCATAAATCAATCATCGTCAATAAAATCTGGCTTTTTTTCCTACACAAATATTTATTAGAAAAATAAAGACTATATATCAAAAAATAATTCTTCACAAAATTATTTACCCTCTTCAAATCAATATTTAACAGATGCACCTTTCTCTGCAGTCACAGCACTGAGTCTGTGTGAATAAGTCTCATGCTTCACAGTTGGGATGGCGTGTTTTTGGTGATGTGCAGTGTTTGTGACGTCTTGTCTGATGACCAAAAAGCTCAGTTTTGGTCTCATCAGACCAAAGAATCTTCTTCCATCTGACCATGGAGTCTTCCACATGCCTTTTGGCAAATTCTAGTCGAGATCTAACATGAATTTTCTTCATCACTGGCTTTCTCATTGGCACTCTGCCATTGAGCTTTGAGACATGCACAGTCTCTCCCATCTCAGCAGCTCAAGCTTGTATGATTTATGAATAAAGATTTATGAAAGAAACACAAAGAGTAAAAAGTGTATACTTATGATAGGCACTGTACATAAACGCAGTCTGGAATCACCTCTGCTGATGAAAATATTTCTACAAAAGAACCAGTAATTTGGCACATTCAATTTAAAGAAGGAAAGTCACATAGAAAGGCGCAAAGTGGTTCTCACAGTGAAGGAACTGTAACTGCTTGTAGTTTGTGTTGCATTCGTTTTGCTGTAAATCCTGATGCCTCTCCTCTGTGGCACCGGGAGGTCAAAGGTCAGACGTCTGGAGGGCAGAAAATGGAAGAGTGATCTCTCATTTCTCCTCACTAGAAAACAAAAGAGATGAATTTCCCTTTGGCATTTCGGAAACAAAGGACAGTATGTGGTGACATGAGCATAACTCATTTATACTCAAATATCATTAAACAAAATTGAAGGAATGGGGTTTAAAATGAATCATTCTGACTACAATTCTCTATATTTGTTTCCTTTTCGTTTTAGAAAAACTTTCACAAAGTCTTATTTTATCTATTTGATATTTAAATCTACACTAGCAGCTCAACTACTGTATATACAGGCAAGAAACAGGACAGTATGCACAGCATTTCCAACAAAAAACAAAAAGCAAAATAGCATGCAAAGGAAAAAGATAGGTGTGCTGTGGTTGAGTAAAAGAGACAGACAGTGTAGGTGCTGTTTTGTGCGGGAGTGTTAAAAACATCCAGAAACATTCAGAACATCTCTGAACATTCAGATCCCTTTATTTCTCCCTCCCCTGCACTGTTCTTTAGTTTTGAATCCCACTGTTTTCTCTCAGAGGCTTTAAGATTAGATTAACTCAGATGTCTGCAGAGCCAGAGAACCGCTAAATGGGTGTGAAGAAAAGCTTCACTTAAGCCCGAACGAGGATTTGTCGGTTATGTAAGGAAAGTTCTGTAGAAAAAAAAAAGAGGACTGATGGAAGTTTCTTCTAACACAGATGTAACCATAAGGCTGGAAAAGCAGAGCAGAGGAGACCAGGAGTGCTGAGTCATGAAATAGAGAAGTCACAAGCTGCAGGTGCACAGGTCCCCCATAGGCAAAGAAAGTTGAAGGGAGATTTGCGAAAACAGTGAATTGTATGCAGGAAGGTAAGTACGGTCTCCTTGATACACAAAGGATTCTTTTAGTCTACAGGTTTAGTTGTAATAAGGACCCCCTGTGCTCCATGTTGATCTAACACAAGATTAATGAGAAAGCACAAGGCAAAAGAAAAATTAAGGATGTTATTTTCTGCTTACAGTTTTTGGATTCTGGTAAGAAAAACCACTGATCAACTCCAGCTGGGTCTCCTGGGTGAGACTGTGTGACACTGAAAATGCAGAAACACCCAGTGACCCCTGGATTCATTTTGACTCCTCCCAAATACACGCACAACAGACTGTTAAGCCTACTCCCTTTTAGGAAATATCATGATATGACGATTAATAACAGCAAGAGACAGGAATGCGTCCTCTTAATAAATCGTTGTATTTGTCGGTTTGTTGAGTATAACCTAAAGGTTTAAGAATATTAGTTGTTGTAAATGCCAAATCCCAGCTTTATTCCTTTAAAAGGGCATAACATGCTAGTTTCTCCACTGTTCCTTCAAAACCAAACAAGCCAAAAGATTAAATGTCAAGACTTGAAGCTTGCATTGGTGTTTGCTAAGAATTAAAATGGTTTATTCCACATCTACAGCTGAGAAACGGTACAATAATCGGTAAGTGAGAACATTCAGGGTTTTAGAAACAAAACCATTTCATACCAAGTAGTCGTCCTGTTCTGAGTCTGACTGGCTCAGAGATGGCAAAGGGTAATCCAGAGCAATCGTTGAACTTGAGGCTCGACGGTCTTCACTGTAACATGAAAATGAATATACAGTTAAAACGATAGTGAGGACACTTGATTTTATACTGCCTCTTTGAAAACATCTACTCTGAGTGGGGACATGATCCTTTAGATCTGGTAAATTGCTGCAGTATTTAGGTCCTAAAGTCCGTCTCTTCCTTTATAACAGATGAAACATGGGCCAAGAAGTTAAAATACAAGAGAAAAAAAGGAGAAAACATGTACACAGTGATACAGGAGTCATTGAACTTGTGATCTTGATGTTTAACACCTAAGTTTCAAAGTCAGACTGCTTTTGCACGCACCTTGGTTCCATCAGCACAGTATGTCCATATAAAGATACAGAACAACTAATGACATGTTTTTTTTTCTTAGCCTCAAATTTTGCCTTCTCTGAGTGAATCTGAATTGTGTAACAGTGCACACAGAGGGTTTATAAAGGAATCTAAACAGCTTCAATCATCTCTATTCAATGTAACAATGTTCAATTGTTTGATCTCTAATAGCGTGTATGCAAATAGGTAAATATATTTTTTTTTACCCTACTATTGCTATCGGACAATAAAATTTTGTTTGTGGAATGAAGAATGCTTTTAGTCCAGTCCTATGAAAAATGTTGAGCAAGTTAGAAACAGAGTGAAAGCTCTAATAAAGCATTCCTCACCAAATGTTGCCAATCTGAACAATGTCTGCAGGTAACTTAAGCCAATTTATTGAGCATCTGTTGCGATACCTGCCACGGTTCTCAGTAAATAACTAAATATTGAAATTTTCCTTGTGTTGTTTCATGACACAAGCATTGTGATAACATCAGCACCTCTAACTTTTGACAAGAAGTGATCACAACCTCTTAACAATTACAACATACATACCATCGGTGACAATCTAAAGTCATACATTACCTGTTGTCAAAATCCTTTTCATCACTTGTAGGAGACTCAAAAGAGATGGCAGGTCTTGGCAAGAGGTCAGGTTGTTTGGAGGAGGTGTAAACTATTGCCAAAAGAAGATCCAGAATCAGAAATATGAACCAAAGTTATAAAAGTGACGTTTTTAAAAAAAAAGTTGTTCAGGCTTACAGTTTCCATCCAGGTTGTCCATGCTCTGTGCCTTCTTCTCGTCCTTCTTCTCCTCCCTGCGTACAGACAGTAACTCCTGAGAGGCAGACCGCACTGCATAGAAGGAAGCCTTCTTCCTCTTTGAAGATGCCCCTCTAATAGCTGACACAAGTAAACAAAATATACCAAATATTACACGAGAAATGTGCAAAATATAGAACACAGTTGTGTTTGCATGTTGCAGCAACTTACGATGAATCTTTTTGAATACAGACGAGCCCATGAAATTCAAAAATCTGTCGGCGTAAAAACTGGGCCTGTGAACTGACACTGTGTCCTGAAAAACAAACAAAAAAACAAACAAACAAACAAACAAAGCTTTCAGATGTACACAAACACAAGACATTAAACATCTGTGCAGAAATATACATGTAGAGCTTCAGGTGAGGAGCAGTATGTTTAGTTGTATACCCCATCATGCACCAGCGCTTTCCAGGAGTGTTCCATCTTCTTCATGAACCTTGAAAAAGTAATCAAAAATTTACAAAATTTACCACAATTTATTTACAAAATTGTAAATATACTTCAAACAGTATAGAGTCCTGATTAGAGACTAGACTGTTTTGGTGCTAAAGAACATTAACCCATTCTTGCCTGTAAACAACTGCAGATGGACACAACTGAAAAACTGACCCATTATATGATTGCTCTGTGATTTGGTTTGTGTGTATGTTTTTTTTTTTTTTTTTACTCTTTTTTATTCTCAATCTTAAATTTGAATTATTAAAACATTCTTTCATTTTTCCTGTAATTTCTTTGACTTTTTTCATTTGATTTGAATATAAAAACATACCTTAAAAATTCAGAGTAACCACTCTGGTAAATGTAGTTTTCAAGTGTTTACATGCCACAAAGAAAGACAGTGTCAGCAGGTGTGTGATGCTGTGAACTCACCTGTAGGACTGAAGGATGTCAATGATCCCTAAAAAGATGAGAAGGTGCTCATCTTTATGTTTGGCAGGTATTCCTCCAAATCTGAAAAAAGACCAGTTAATGATTTTAAAAAAAAATAAAAAATTATTTCTTTATTAAACTGCCAGCCAGAGACTTCAAAGCTTCTGTGAAGAGTTTGTTGTTGCTTTTGAAACTGAATTTACTCTGATACCTGTGTGACGCCCTTGAGCATGTGCTTTTACAGGGAGAGGATTTACTACTCCAGAAATAAATTTAGACCCTGTTTCATAAAAAAGGGACCCTAAGCAACATATATCTTGTCCAGTTTGATCTCATTTTGTTTGTAGCCTTTGTCCTGTTCAGGGTCACAGGTGTCTGGAGCATATCCCAGCTGCCTTTGGGTGAGAGGGGGGGACACCCTGGACTGGTCACCAGTCAGTCACTGGGCTGACACACAGAGAGACAGACAACCTTTCACACTCACACTCACACCTACGGTCAATTTAGAATCACCAATTAACCTGATGAGCGTGTGGGAGGAAGATGGAGTACCCGGAGAGAACCCACACATGTACAGGGAGAACTCACAAACTCCACACAGAAAGGCCCCATCTTGCTGGAACTGGGATTTGAACTAATGACCTTCTTGCTGTGAGGTGACAGTGACAACCTATGAGCCACTGTGCAGCCCTGTTTGTTGCTCACAGAGGGGGAATGCTCTGAATTTTAGTCCTTTTCTCAAACACCACTTACAAAAACACCTTACAGGAGCTTTAAATTTAGAGCACAACAGTATAAAAGAAAATCAGATATCATATAAACAATTTAAGGTATAAAATTACCTTGAATTCTGAGACATTGTATATGAAGGGACTTCGAAGCAGATGAAGGAAAGTCAAGTTAAATTATCATAAAATTAAGATTCATTCAAGAGAAACAGACATACAAACAAACAAAAGAACAAGTTGACTCACGTTTCATCATCGGCCACAGGATCGGGGTCCCTCACACTGGCCTGAATGGACTCTAAAGCAGTGGAGTAGAGAACCTTTTGTCCTTTCCTGCTGTCGCATCGGCTTCCTCTGCTCAGCGGCTTTCTGTTCAAAATGTGAATACCTAAGAGGAGGCTGTAGTCCATGATCTTAAAGCTCTCCAGAACCTGAGGGGAGATAAATCCTAAAATGAGAAACTCCATTTGATAAAGACTTTCAGTGAACAATGGGGAAAAAACAACAACACCAGGGATAGGACACACAGCAGGGTTACAGAACAGCTGTAAGAGTGGAGTTTGTATGCTGCTCTGTCACGAGTTTGTGTAGCTAGATAAATAACTGATATCTTATGACAATATAATGATTAGGAATTGTAGCCAACTCTTGTACAATGTCTTGTAACTATGTGCCTTGCTAAGATAAAGAATTATCAAAACAAAGGAATGAACTAAAATAACCTCCAATTCTTCTTTTCCTATATATCATGTTATTGATATGGATGGTCATTTTTGCAATCTCAGTCTTTTTTATTATAACATGGTAAAGCAGAAGTTATGCAAGAATTGGGGAATGCTTGGTTGTAGTCATTTTGAGAGGCTAAATTGTAAGTTGGTCATTTAGCTAAGTATGCTGCTAAGCTAGCAAGCCAGGTATGGTGAGCTCAGACATTGAAATTGAATCAGTACAATGGAAATGACTTAACTTTCAAAGAAAAGTATGTTCTCAACTAAATACTGAAAACCTGTTTAAAGCATAACAAAACTGAATGGTTGTGACAATTATTCCTATTTTTAGCCACCCACTTTAAACTTTTCTCTAACAAGCTGTGTTCTTGCGTTGCATAAAGGTGCTAAGACAGGATCTGCAGACCAAAGTCTAGAACTGTATAAGTCTCAATCTGTCTGATCAAACAAAGAGGCCTTTACTTCTCATAGTGTTACCTAACACAAAATGAGGTATTACAGTGATGCATGATGGGAACACATTGCACCCAGATAGGCCAGTTTGTGCTCCAGAGCCTGCACAGCTTCTGATCCTGATAATATGAGTCAGGTGCTTTGGTTTTAATTCTCCATCAAGTGGCCACTGTTGTTTCAGTCTAATGAATTAACAGGCAGGCACTAATGAGGTCATCATAACAGCTCGAGGCCAAGTGAAGGGAACATGCTGTAGAAATATGTGCTAGTGGTTGCATAATGTTATCAAAGGAAAGAGAGACAGCATGATCATTGGCTGAAGCCAGTGTGACTGCGTCCATGGAAGACAAAGAGAGAATAACATTTGACGGATAGAAATACAAAACAACACATACATGACCTCGAACTTTCCCAGAAGCAAGTTTGTTTTTAGTCCCTCGCTGTGCTTTCTGATAGTTAGTAACCAAAAATGGACCACTTGGATTTGTTTTTGTGAAGCTGGAGGAAAATCTCCCATTGACTAACTCTTCTGCCAATTGATATCTCAAAATCACTCAGAAAAGGACAAAGGAGCATGAATCCTTTTAGTCTAAAACTTTACTGTAACCATACTCTTGCAGTTTGGTAATTTAAGCTACCATGGATATATAAATAAGAATAAGAAAGATTAATGATCAAAAACAGGGAAATGTTGTTGAATGTGATCATGTCAATCCTGACCCCCAAACTAACATATTTGGTCTCTGAAAACCTACCCTGCAGTCTCTCTGTAGGGTTTTCATCAAAGCGTTGTAAGTTTCATGGTCAAAGTGCAGGCCCTCGTGCATCTCCTGGAAGTCCAGGTCTTTGAACGTAGGGAAAGGCTTGGACCGCTCTTTGCGTGAGGCACGACGTTTGTACGAGGAACCTTTCAGGTCGTACTTGTAGTGCATCTTCAGGGCCCTTGGCAGCACGTTATTCATAACCACCACACGGACAGTGGTGCCACCACATTGGATGCAGTAAAGACCATAAAACTTTGGCAGCAGTGTCCTTGGGTTCTGATTCAGATTCTGCCATAAAAGAGAGGATAAAACAGCTTGAGAAAACACTCAGAAATAGATATAACTGTGTATGCATCTCTTGCTGTCAAATCAACCATCGAACACATGCAAAAAAACAAACAAACAAAAAATTCAAAGAGAAGACTCAAAAGAGGAAGACTGTAAGTGAGCCAAAAGAATGTAAACAAAGCAGTGTTTGATTCTTCTATGAGGAACTTTTCTTTGTGTTGAATGCTCCCCCTGGTGTCTTTGCTGATGTAAATAGTTTCTGCTGACTCTTTTAAAAACTGTCACTCTTATTTCTGACCACTTTTCTAATTAAGTTGATTCTAAGGGAACATGTTGTTGGTTTTGATGTCACACCACATGTAAATGTAACTTCAGTCATCCAATAAAGAACTCCTGCAGAGCACTTCTCTGTATGATTCCTCCTCAAAGCAGTGCTGTGATAATGGGGAGTTCATGGTGAACACAGGAGTTTACCATGTAGTAACCAGGAAGCAGCTTCTGCAGGAACTCAGCCTCTTTGTGCTGCACTGTCTTGATGATAAACTCATCATCACTGGTGAGGTAGAACCAGGAGCTGCTGGCTCCAGGGTTGGACAGCTCGATCAGAGGCTCATTACAGATAGAGTACTGAAATACAGAATGTCACAAAAGTTTAAGCAACAACAAGTGTAGCAACCTAATCCACTGAAAGTTACGTCACACAGTGTTGTATCAGAATGAAGTAAAGCTTTGCTTGTACCAGATAGTCGTCGGGTTTGATGCCAAACAGCTCCCTGAAGTAACGAAAGGCCAGTGGTGCGTATGTTTTCATACGGAAGTCGGGGAAGTGATGAGCTGGTGTCAGGTTGCTGCCCTCACTGGAAAACAAACAAATGTTTTGGTTAAAGATATCACTGATCTCACAACAACAAAATGCTCTTCAAGCATGCTGGTCTTTTACATCTCAAAATTAGCTGCGTCACTCCAGCTTCTTTGCATGTTATGTTGCTGTCATGATTAAGTTGAGAGACACTGACAGAACAGAGCCATTTTTTTTCCCTGAATTTGGTAACTTTGGACCAATACTTTTCTTGTTACGGTGAGTTAAAATCATAGAGCTATTGCTTAAAAGTGTGTTCTTCTCCTGAATCAAGTTATTAGCTGGTAATCTTCCAGTAGTTACTTCCTGTTTTGTCTTGCACGTTATTGCTTTTAAAGAGAAACACAAAACAGGAAATTAATGATTGATTCACAGCCCTCAACGTTTCCTATTTTCCAGGACTTGTAAAACAAAGCAGCATCTTGAAGTTTTTTTGAAGGTAGGAAGTAGTTCAGCCTTTAATCTTTGCTGCAGGTCATTTACTTCTTTCCTCTCTCCCTATTTCATCTGATTTTAACTGTCCTGTCAAACTGAGGCAACGTGGCCAAAAATAATAAAAAAAAAAAAAATTGTAAAATTTGTTTGAATATTGACATATTTCTTCATAAAACTGAAGTGAAGAGTGTTCAATGTAAAGAAGATAATTAAATTTAAAAAGTCACAAAAAAAGAGATATATAGAGAAAGACAACACATACGCTGGACCTCACTAGATAAAACTTAACCAATGCTAGAAAAGGGCAAGAAGTTTACATTTTGGAAACGTTTTGAAATTATCTAATGTAAATAATATACATGTCAAATGGTGCAGTAAGGAGTCAGTACCTGGGCAGGTAAACACTCTCCACCACAGAAAAGTCCTGCATGAGAACATCTCGGTCTGGTTTGGAGCTGAGGTTTCCTACAGCGTAACCGATGCCCAGCTGGATGGCTCCTTTCAGAGACGCAGGTGTCGGCTTGAAGGAGAGAGAGAGAAAAAAAGACAGTGTTTGAACAAGATGTTCATAACATTTGTAACATACATTTGAACTCCCTTTTAGGCAATTTAGAAGTCTCCTTAATAATCATCAAGTTGTAAATGAGGCATCGTAAGAAACTACACTGTAAGAGTAACTGTTTCAATGGTTGGTGTCATCAAGGTCAAAACAGGATGCAATGTTTCTTTCAGTGATGTTTGATGATGGCACTTCTAACCTTTTTATCATCCTTTGACATTTTAGTGGCCATGGTTCCTCTCCTCATACTGTCGGTGATGGAAGAAGTCGACATCTTTCTCACAGAGAGAACTGAATCGGAGGGAAGCTGGGACGCCCTTCCTCCAGCTATGAGGCTGAATTAGTTCCTCGTTTCTGCTCAGTGACAAACGACCAGACGCAGTGATTTACCTTCAGTAGGCTCTTCTAAAAATGCATTTTCCAGGTACGCCACTCCTGTAGATGAGGAAGAAGAGAGAAAGTTACACAATGTGTGGCATTTGCATGAGAGCCAATGCAAAGCATGTGTCAGCTGATGTAAAAACTTCACCACTTAGACTGTTGACTCAGGTTTTATAGCCTTCAAAAACTCTCTCACTCAGTTTGTAAAGCTTTAATTTTACTCCCTCAAAACTTACAGAGCTGTGAAGTAGACCTTTCCGTCCGAGCCTCTGCTGAGATCTGAGTGACCACCGGTGTTTGTGTGAGTCTTTAGCTCCAGAATCCCTCACAACAAGCCTTGATCCTAATTAAGAAGGATTGGGAAACAGTTACATACCAAACTCCCCTGTTTTATAACAGACCATGAGTGGACTCATGCGTGTGTCAGTGTTTTGCACACGCAGATATTTACACTGAGGACAATTTAACCATGACTGAGATGGGTGCACCATCATTACGTTTGCTTAGACTGCCTGTAGGAGTTTTAACATTGGCCTAAAATCCAGTGGACATGTACCATGTATGTCTCACATCAAGGAATAACGTCCTCACCAGAAGATAATTGTTTGCTACTCAACACTCTGTGATGCTACATTTAATTGTCCAATTGGCCAACTGTGGCCAATTTTATCCTTCAAAAAAGTTTGATGTCAATTTCTATTCAGCTGATGCAGAAATCTGTCCCTTGAGAACATCCCAGGAAATAACTTCTCAGTAAAATCACAAAGATATTTCAAGCATAGAAAAAAAAAACAAAACAAAACAAAACAACAACAACAACAAAAACAGTTTAAGTACTTACAGAAAATAAATGTTGAAGTTCTGAAACCTTTTCCTCACAACACACAGTGAGACACTACGCAAATAGCCTTCAAAAGATTCAAATGAATATTTTTTTATCTTAGTATTCTGATAAAAATATATGTAAACTAGCTAGTCAGTCAGGGGAGGGGTCAAACTTGCAAAATCCTGCAAAGTTCCTAACAGAGAACAGACCAGCCCCCTGTTTATTTTAAGAGCTGCTTCAGGATGTGGTATTGTGGTCTGGCAGGAGAAAATGAAACATTTTTTCTTGCAGTGACATTTTGAGAAAGCTTGTTTCTCAAGGATCCCAGTCATTCAGCCTTCGTACACATGATTAAGAGGCTGAAGGAGATAGTTTTCCACAAACAGAAAGTGTGACTGATTGTTAGAATAATGGCCGCGGTTGTTTATTTTTGTTGTGTCTTTGTTAGGTTGTGCTTTGTTTTCTCTGCAACAGTCTACACATGAACAGTGATATAACAGCTCAGTGGAAATGAAAACATGCTGGATTAAGCATTTTCTAGAGTGAGGTAGTTACACACTCTGCATAGTTGGACAGATTATATGGATGATTTCTATTTTAGTTTTTGGTCTGCAAAGCCCAAGGAACCAGATTTTACAGGACCTTGGTGATCTGGCCTCTTATGTAGTGAAAAGTTATGGAGATTCTTGATAACCTAAACTTAGATGAGCCGGCAAGGACTGTGGCCCAGACGAAGAAACACTTAAAAAAACTCACATAGTTTTTTTGTAACAAAGATCTAGAGAAGGTCAGTGATGATATTGTTCCATAACAGCTGGACCACGGTGACTCTGTTACTGTTTTTTTAACTGTGTTGTCTGCTTGTGTCTTGTTTATGTTGTTACTGTCTGCTTGTGTTCCATTTTTGTAACTGTCTATGATTTGTAACAGTGAGGCTTTAAAGTCTCACTGTTTGTGTTGTGTGGGTACCTGCCTTAGGACTATGGGTTTGACTTTTGGCAGACACATTGCATTATTTTTCAACATAATCCCCTTCAGTATCTGTACACTTTTGCAAGCAATGTTTAAGGGCCTTAGTGCCACTTTTAACGAAGTCCTTTTCTTGACCGTTCAGAAAGTTCTCCACTGCATGTATGACGTCATCATCTGACCGAAAGTGGGTACTGGAAATTACCTTTTTCAATTTTGGGAATAGATGAAAGTCTGATGGACTATTTTTAATATTCTTTGAGAATGATAACTTACTGTAGCATGCTAGAATAAGGAGCTCATATATCAGCATGATTTCTTTGTTGTTGTTCTTAGAATAACTTATCTGATGACAATAATGAATTAAAATCATAGTCAACAGCAACTCCAAAAATTAAACATTTAAACCATAAAAGAGAGGTGTGTAAAGGCTGTGTGGTGTTATATAACTGCTCAGGACCAGGTGAATCCAGGTAAATAGTTAATCTGCTCTCTCTCTCTCTCTCTCTCTCTCTCTCTCTCTCTCTCTCTCTCTCTCTCTCTCTCTCTCTCTCTCTCTCTCTCTCTCTCTCTCTCTCTCTCTCATGGCATACATACAGCAGCAGATTTGAATACATGTAAATGATAGAACAACCCCACCAAGTTTTACTTTCTGCCATGACTGAAGGGAAGTGCTGCTAATTTCCTCCTGTTATATCGTCAGCACATCATCTTCCTCCTGACTGACTCTGACAATCTGTACATGCTTCACAAAATAACTAACAAATAAAATGAATAACAAAAGAAATAGTATTATAGATCACTGGTGGGTGGATGAAAAGTTCATTTCACCAGAATTTTATACATCCAGAAAGTAACGAGAGAGTTAGATGAAACATTCTCACTTCTAAGAAAAGAAAAAAGAAAGTACTCCGTCAGGTAGAAGTTAAATCTCTGTCTCCTTACCTTTTCAGACATGGTTGTATGAAGTCGGCGTTGAATTCTTCTTGCTGCTGACTCCTTTGTGTAGCATAAACTCTGTACAAGACTAACTGTGTTGAGATGAGAGCGGAGTGCTGTAACTATTGAGCATCCTCACCACTTCCTCTCTCTCTCTCTCTCTCTCTCTCTCTCTCTCTCTCTCTCTCTCTCTCTCTCTCCTCTCTCTCTCTCTCCACCTGTTGCATCATACTGTAAAACTATGAGTCAAATTGCAGGCTGATAGTTGCATCAAAAGTCTGAGGGAAACTTATCAAGTCAGAGCAATAACTTTTCAACATTCAACTTCTGCTCATTAGATTGTTGCAATTTGCAAAGATTTGTTGCAATTATTATTATTATTATTATTATTATTATTATTATTATTATTATTATTATTATTATTATTATTATTATTATTATGTAGAAATTATAGCATTGTTTTGCTATTACTCTTTACATTGCTCTTCTAAGATATACTATTTTTTAATATTTTTTTTGTTAATGTTACATTTAGAAAAACAGTATTTGGAAGAGAAGAGTGATATTTTAACGTGTTCCCACAACTATTCCTAAAATTTGCCATGCTAAGAACCTACATCGAGCTGTAGGGCCCCACACATATATATGACCCTTTTTTTGTAAGGGGGGGGGGGGGGGGGTCTTTATGCCTTTAATCAGAGAGGACAGGGCAGTGGATAGAGGAGGAAACAAGGTGAGAGTGGGGAGTGACATGCAGGAAAGTCGCCACAGGCTGGACTTGAACCTGGGCTGCCCACTCAAGGGCTTTCACCATATGGATCACAATCTTAGGCCATCTGCAATATGCGGCCCTCTTTAAAAACAGTATAGACACCCCTGTCAAGAGTGTGCACACTGAATCATAATATTTAAGAAGGTATCAAGGAGCATGAGTGAACATGTAGAGAAAGTTAATCTTGGGGGGTGTCAGGGAGACGTCCATGTTCACTGCCCCTCTTTCAGGAGACATTCTGGTTAAAGTTGTGAATGCAGCTCACATTTATGCACATGTGAATGTGTGGTAAGCCCAGAGCTCAGCAGGAGGAACACCTGCCTGTTCAACAGGATCAAATCAATGAGTCAATCAGCCCATCATATTCCACATTATTGTCTTTTTATTATTCTTAAAGCTGTTCTGCTCTTCCTGCTCTGTTTCACATCTGACCCTTTGTTTCATATGACCTTTTCAAAGTCCATAAGCAACATTTGGGTACAGAAATAATGTTAGTGATGATGATGAAGATGATAATGATCAATGATTTTGCCAGTAGGATACAGCCAGCCATGTTTCCTCATCTTTCTCACCTTTCCAAAAGTTTGTGTTCAGTGTGGCATGTCAAGTCTTTGAGAGAGACGACAGAAGCTGTTGACAGGAAATGAGGAGGGAAATGATAAGGAATGACAAGGAAATGATGCACAGTAAGACTTGACCCACTTTAAGGCGGTGGGTGATGTGGAGGAGGTGTTGTCAGTCAAACAGTCATTGTTTTCAAACAAGTTGTATAAGACAGTGACACTGCCTCAGTGATGCCAGCTGGTGGTCTCTGAAGCATGGCAAGTCAAGGCAAGTTAGTTTAGAGCACATTTCATACACAAGGCAATTCAAAGTGCTTTACAGCAACATAAAAATCACAAGATTAGAAAAAAATGAAACAGAATAAAAACATTCCATAAAACATTAAAATAAACAATTTATTTAAAAATGAGGAGGGCAGATAAAATACTCCCAGTTGTATGCAAAGTGAAACAGAACTGTTTTCAGCCTGGATTTGAACATCATCAGAGTTGAGGCCTGTCTCACATCTATTGGAAGACTGTTCCAGATTTTAGGAGCATAAAATTGAAACGCGGCCTCACCGTATTTAGTCCTGACTCCAGGCACCAGAGGGAGACCCCTCCCTGTGGTTCTCAGAGTCCGAGTTGGTTCATATGGCTCTAACATGTCAGAGATGTACTTTGGTGCTAAACCATGAAGAGACTTGTAAACAAGCAGAGCTGTTTTAAAGTCTGTTCTCTGGGCAACAGGAAGCCAAGTTCAGAGACCTGAGCACAGGACTAATGTGGTCGTATTTCCTGGTTCTGGTCAGGACTCGCGCAGCAGCATTCTGGATGTACTGCAGCTGTCTTACAGCTCGCTTAGAGAGCCCAGTGATTAGGCCGTTACAGTAATCTAACCTGCTGGGGACGAACGCATGGAGACAGTATTCCTTTGATTCTGGCGATGTTTTTCAGATGGTAAAGAGCAGATGATGTTATTGATTTAACTTGGCTGTTCAAGTTCAGGACTGAGTCCAGCATCACCCCTAGATTTCTAACCTGATCATTAACGTTTAGAGAGAGAGTCTCAAGGTGACTGATAACACTTTCTCTTTGTCTTTGTTTTGCATCCACACACTGATCTGTTTGATGCAGTGACAGAGTGAATCTACAGGCCCATGTTCACCTGTTCTCAGGGACATGTGGATCTGAGTGTCATCTGCATAGTTGTGATAGGAAACTTTAAAGCTGCGTATTAGCTGGCCTAATGACAGCATGTACGAATTGAACAATAGGGGTCCTAGGATTGACCCCTGGGGAACCCCACAGGCCATAGCCATTTGGTCCGAGACACAGTTACCAATTTCAACAAAGAATGTCCTGTCCTCAAGACTTAAACCAGTTCAAAGCAGTCCTGTCCAGTTTTCTAACCTCTGTAATAGGATCACATGGTCAACTGTGTCAAAGGCAGCGCTCAGGTCCAGAAGAACTAAGCAGTTCTGAAGCCAAATGATAACTTTGCTATATTGGAAAGGCTAACTCAGTCTCACTTTTGGTTGATCCTGATAGAGTACATCCAAAAAGACAAAGTCAAGGCAGGGCTGAGGCCTCTTGGATAACAGCTAAAGTGTGATTATCCATCAGTCAAATCATCCTGGATTAGGCCAAACTTACCAACCTAAATATCTCATACATTTTTTAACCATTATACAGTGTGAATGAATAAGAAATGAGCTATCCAGACCACTTTTTTGTGCCATGGTTAACATGTTTACTTCTGCATTGAAATAAGGAATTATAAACAGGTGTTCATGGGGATGCCTGAGCTTTAGAGGCAACCTTAGTAGATACTTGAGAACAGTTTTTGCCCTCATACACCAGCGGCTGCTTGTTTTCACATCACACGATCTCCTTGTGCTGCATATCCGGTAGCAAATGTATTTCCATGCTTTATAAAAGCTTCCGTAGTTAAATGGAGTCTGTATTTTTTTTTTAGTAACTGTAAACATTTAGAGAAATTCTAATAAAAATGACTTTGCACGCATGGATCTTTAGGAGAAGAAATAGGTTGGTGTCTCCTCTAGAGGATGCTGTTGCAGCTCTGGCACACCCTGGACCTTCAGAAGCATTGATGCTCACCCACATTTTATTGTTTACCTTGATGTGCATGTGAATTCCTTTTTTTCAAGATCAGCACAATTTTCCCTCTTCATTTCCTTGTATTGTCTTTCTCCTACTTTTTTTTCTGCTCTAGCTTTTGTTTAATTATTCCTGAAATTAACTCTTTATTCCCCAACACTCTTTCTCTTCTCTTTACCTCTTTTCCCCTCCCTCTTTATTGTTGTTTTCTCTTCAAGTGGGACAAAGGTCAGTTGTGCGAGGTTTGTTTGGGAACACCAGAGGGGACAGACTGCCTGTGAGTCAGCCGCCAAGACTGTGACTTGAGGCCATCAGATATCAGCTCAGTCCTCCAAGAAAATATACATAACCTTTGCCACATTTGGCTTCATGACAGCTGTGAGAGTGGCTCAGTAGAGTTTCTAAATCTTCCTAAGTATGTTTTACTCTACATGAAAATACCACTGTTTGAGTTTTCACTTTCTACTTCTTTTGACTAATGATAATTTATTTTTCTAATTTCCCCCCACTTGAGCTGCAGTGAACCCATCCACTAAAGTCTCAAAGAAACAAACCCCCACTGGATTTTCAAAGGTATTTTTAGATGCTTTTGCTTAAAGAAACCAGAGCACATTCTCACTTCCAACTTAACACAAGAGGCTGCCAACCCTTCCCTTATATTTTCACTAAATCAGTACAGGGATGTTTCAAAGAGACACGTTTTGTAGTTGTTAAAACAAAAATTTAACAACAGGCTTAATGTCAAATCTAATGGTAAGAAAACGCTGAGAACGCAGTCATGTTTGAACACAATTTATTGATAAATAATTCCATAATAACAAAGATACAACACTTAATCATCTTGTCACCCACATCCTGGTTAGTTCTTAGTTTTGATAAATGTTTGTCTACTCTCCTGTCTGATTTCTTTTTCCTTCTTTCTTTCTTTCTTTCTTTCTTTCTTTCTTTCTTTCTTTCTTTCTTTCTTTTTGTCTTGCTCGGAAACTCTGAGCCTGGCAGGTTGTCAGTGTGTGAAAGTTCCTCTGACTCTGGTTTAGGTCTGTTGATTTGGGTGTGTGTAGGGTTTCATCATCTTCATCAACCACAATATTGTGGAAGTTAGAGCCATAACACAATGACTCAAGAACAGGAGTGTTTTATTTTTTTAACCTGTTTCAAACATGTGCTAAAATGATTGTTACAACACAAACTTTGTATTCATTTTTTTGGTTGTATCTGAAAATAAATGATCAGTTTTGTTAAGAAAAATCCAACAACCTTAACTAGTATTTATCAAAATGAGACGTGTGTTGACTGTGACATCTTTTTTTCTTTGTAGCCTGTGATGTGGCGAGTTTACAGTCTCTGTTGATACAGCTGTGCTCCTCAGATAGTTTCAGAGTCAGATTCTGCCCTCAGTGCTGCTGGAAGCCTTTTCGAAGCCTGAAACAAACACAGGAGACACAAGATGTGAATGAAAAACTGCATCATTGTCTAAACCTTTAACTATGAGGAAATTCTTCAACATGGCTGCACTGAGGCTGGTGAGCCCCAGACTTTAACAGCAGAGGTTAGTTTCTGTCAGTTCAGACACATCATATATAATATAACAAAGGTGACTGCATTCAAGGCCCTGAGAGTAAAAGAAGCATCATTCTTATTAATAAAAATCAGGTAACTCACCTGTTTCTCCAGGTGTTTGATGTGTTTCTGGCATCTGTTAATCAATCTATCTTGGGCTGAAACTACTGAGGTCAAACCATTGAGCTGTTTGGACTGTTTAGCCAAGACAACCTGCAGCACAATGAAAAGTAGAATGATGCCAATTAGAAGAAATATGATGAGCAAAAATTCATGGAAATAAAATCAAAAAGTGAAGGGAAATAACAACATTCCAGTGCATACCAGGAAACTTTCTGCTTTTTAACGGTTTCATCTTGTTTCTCTTCTCACCTTCACATAGTTGATGTTGAGCTGGGTCTGATCCTCTGACTTCGACTCACTCAGACTCCTCGTGTGTTGAAGGACCTGGTTCATCCTCTCCTGCATGGCTCCCTGATCCATCTCCAGGTCCTCCAGTCCCTTCTGCAGGTCTTTGACTGTCCTCCAAAGATGGTCTCCCTTGGCCCTGAGAACCTGCAGGTCCTTACGCACCTTTAGAAACCAAGAAACCAAGCAAACCAGCATGTTATTAAAGGTGACGAGTAGCTGAATCAGACATGATGCTTTCCTTGGTGCCTTTTCTTACTAATTTACTTTTACAAAATAGCACAAACATGTATATTTTCATGAAACATTGCAAAGGTAATAGTTATATCACCCCACAATCCCCATTTTGTGAATTCACATTATTCACATTTAATGATCTCTGTGTTAAAAATGTTTAATATAAGAAGGAGACATTAAGGAGCCTCTAGCCCATGTTGGTTTAGCGTTTAGAAATACTTTACACACTTGAGCAGAGCTGCACTATTCTCATATTTGAGTTTGAGATCCATCTCAACCTTGAACATGAGCACAGTCATAAAATCCAAGTCTTATTAAAAACAAAAATAAACAGTTTTCATACAGGCTGGTAAAGTTCAGATTGCAATAAATGACCTGGGAAGAATCCATTCAATAAAATTACAATTATTTTGACCAAGAATGATTACAGTTGAAAAGGATTAGTGCAACAACAATAAGACATAATAATTAAAGGTCAAAATAAACAGGTGTAAAAAAATATAAAAAAAGGAAATCTCAGTCAAAGGTTTTTTTATGTAGTTAAAATTTAATAATAAAAAAAGCATAAAATCTAAGAACAATTTCCCCAAAACAAATTCACAATTAGAATATGTCTCTCAAGATAAAGCGTATAGCCTTTAAATAAAGCCTTTATCATTCTTTTTTTGTCTGTACTGGTTGTAACTGTTCGCTTCCTTGCTGTGGAAGAAACATAAATTTCTTCTTTCAAAGGTGAAAACTTGTACCAGCATACTTCCTGGTTTCAAAAAGTTGAGAGGTTAAATAATATACGAGACAAATGAAGCATTATCAAATATGAAGTGAACCCATTGATGTGGGAAATCAGTTAATCATTTCAGTCATTTTGAGCATTTATAGATCAGAAATGCCTTATTCTATAGTTTTATATATAGAGAGTTTGTCTCCTTCATTAACAGCTGTGGGATGAACAGAATCTCTTAAGGTTTTGGTGAGCTGTTCAACTCAACTTAACTTTATTTATAGAGCACTTTAAAATCAACCACAGCTGAAACAAAGTGCTGTACATAAAGGCATAAAAAATAAAAATAAATATAACAAGAACAAAATAAATAAAATAAAATAAAATAATAGCACTAAAATATTTTTTCATAAAAAAACACAAACAATTAAAAACAATACTTAAAAACTAAAAACAACCATGACTCTCAAGCTAGGTTAAAAGTCAGGGAATAAAAATGGGTTTATGAACAGTGGGTTCAGACCAAAAAAAGATGGATATCTTATACATTAATGTTGTTTTTTTGAGCATTTGGGCTATGACATGTTTGCCTATGGGTCACAATTTAGTTAAAACCGACCTGCTCTGAAAACTTGAACCCTTTAGTAAAACCTGATTGTTCCTTACCTGCCTGTGAGTCCGTCCTGCTTGTAAGCTCTGGTTCTGGAGGCTCTCCACATTTTTTGTAGCCTTTTCCAGCTCTGTCTCAACCTGCGCCCCTTGCTGCTCCAGCCTCTTGGCGTTCTCTCCCACACCCTGCAGCAGGTGAGCCAGACCCAGGGAAAGCATCCTCACCTGGGCTACGGGGACCATACCTGCTTCCTTGGACACTGTGGTGGAGGGAGCATTGAAGGCCCAACAGAGTCCCATCAGCATAGTCATCTGCAATACTTGACACATCCACATATTGCAGAACTTCATTTAGTGATGACTAGAGAAGAAAGATTCTTAAACACCTGTGGCATCCACCTTTGCTTTGTCCTCTGATGTGTGTCAGATGTTCTCTGAGGAGGTCTGCAACTCCGGACTGGTGCAGGACAGCGGGATGAAGAGAGGGAGGAGAGCCAGGCGGAGGCCAAGGGGGAGTTTCCAGACTTCTGCATGCTTTAATATAAATTCAGACCAGTGCTGTATATATTCTATCGAAATAACAACGGGGATGTGTACCTTATGTACATATCCATAGAGGGACGTGAACAAGATGCTGGAGAGATATGAGGCAGAATTTGATGTGAAAGCTATGGATTCACATGTGTGTTACTGAACTGTGGAAAGTTGCTCAGTAAAATGGTTTTGGGTAAGACAGAAACAAACGAAGAAACAGAGGCATCTGCTGGATATTTCTAAACTTCAATTAAAAAGAATATATCTGGTTTTTTTTAGAAACAATAAAGAAAAACCTGTTAGAAAAGCAGGTAAAGGATATAAATGTCATCACTCCACAGTCTGCTGACTCATTTGACTAAATGTTTCCTGCTGTGCTTCAACATCAGCTCACTCTGACTTCAACTGCACATTTCACTACAGAGAACCCCGATTTTTTTCCCCATTGATGGTTCTTTTATTTGGACATTAGGGTTAACGGTTGTGTTTGGTGCAAAGAGAGTAAAGCAAACTGTGACTAAAATGACTGAAAACCAGATGTGGATGAACTTGGAGTGAAATTTTGTGACATGAGGCCTCGAAAAAATATTATGGGAGGTTTTGGAATTTCTTTGCAAATGTAAATAATTGACATGTCACAGTTTGGCCTCTCACCTGCACACCCTGGGGGTGCTGGCTTCACTGGAATGACAATGGCGCCACCCAGAGGACACAAGTGGGAATTGAGTGGTTTAATGAGTAGAACAATGAGGGGACTTTATCCTTATGAGATTTGAGGTAGAGAAACCTGGGCTCTAATTATCAACACATCAGATAAAGTTTAGTGTGTTCAGAGCTTTGTTGCCTCTTGGATTTGGGTTGATAGCAGTTTAATAAATCCACACATATGAACAAAAAGACAATAAAATGACCAACAAACCAGCAGCTCTCCACATTTAAACTGTATTTAACAACAGTTCTCACTGCATCATAAAACTGTTTTTTTATTTTATTTTTACAATCACACATTCATCATAGTAGCAAAGCTGTATCATTTGAACTGAACAGACACCACAGGACTTCCTACACTTGGACTGAGGCTGAATGAGCTGCTTTGTACCAATGAGGGACAGAGCAACAAACTGTTCTTTGAATTGTTTTGGAGCCGGGGCAGGCCCAGTGCACAAATGACACTATGTGAACTCATAAAGCCTGATTTATAAAAGGAGAACAGCATCAGTCTCAGCCCACTTCTTCCTCCTGCAGTCAAGAGCTCGAAACAGGCAAGGTCACTTGGCCGCTGCATCGGGAATGCTACTGAACAAGATGAAGAGTGAGTCAACATGTTTCATGCTTCCTGTGAACGGAAAGAAATATTTAACATCATACATACAGCAATCTCAGCATAGTGTACAGGACTAAACCCAGGGCTAGGGCATGAAATGGAAACAGATGAACTTAAAGACAGAAAAGTTAAATGTATTTAGAAGTTTCATCAGTAATAATAGTGTGTGTCCTTGAGGATGAAAGGTTTTAAAATACTGAAAAACGATAGAAATCAATACTACTTTAACGTTGCTGTATTTCAAAGCTGGATCAAACCTGGGTTAAGCCTTGCTTAGCATAAATGGAAAAATGTGGCTAAGATCTAGCTAGAAAAAAAAAAAATAGAGGTTGCAGTCACTGTAATTTCACCTGTTTATGACCTGCAGTTTATAATCCCTTTATTCTGTAATATTGAACATTTCTGTGAATAAAAATGATCGTATTTTGTTGGACAGTGAGGACTCAAAGAAATTAGCAACTGATAACTTACAAGTTAGCATAGACTAGTAAGTAAAGTACAACTGCAGTTAACAGACAAAGTAAATTGTATTCATGTTTCTTTATCGCTTTGAAAACTTAGTGTTAGCCTGTGGTAATCTGAGAAAAACAAACAAAATCTTAATCCTGGATTATCTGTATTTCAGAGGGTCCTGTCCTTTTGGAGTTTTGCTCAAATCATTTGTCAAATAAGTCTGTTTTGTTACACCAACCACATGCTGCACGTGTAGACCTGGTATGAGGATTTGTTGCCATCTTTTGGTGCTGTTGCATGCAACATGTCCTCTGCAGTTATTGTGCACTGGAGCACAGAACAAGAAGAGGGAGAGGAGAGGAGGGGGAGGAGACAGGGTAGAGAATGTATTGATAATGAGGCTGTAACTGTTGACACAACTGGAGGGGAGCTTTTTTTTCTGAGCAGTGACAAACAATTCCATAAATAAAATAGCCCACAACTTTACAGCCTGTATGCTAACTCTTACTGTGCTGTGGTTCTAAAGCTAATCCTCATTTGCTTTTAATTATAATTATAATAAATCATTCATTCTTTACCCCCAATACAAATAAAATGGGGGGGGGGGGGGGGGGGGGGGGTTATTAAAGAAAATCTACAGTTTGCATCAATGATGAAATGAGGAAGGCATTTGAACATGGCCTCATATTGGGTCTTTTTGAGGTCTTCAGAGCTTTGAGTGGCAGCCAAAGGTACTGAAGCCTCAGGTGTCCAACACAGAGGCTGCTGCTTATTAAATACAATCAAGATTTTCCTCTGAGTCAGGAGTTAAAATCACACAGATATTCAAAGAATCCAACTCTAGAATGTAATTTTTGTGTTGTGTATATGCTGTTTTTTTCACTGTGTCAGTCCAGGAATCTGAAACCTACTCTTCCACCTCTACCTTGGTCCCTCAGTCGCCCAATCTCCACTTTCAAATAAAGGCCCCACCAAGTCAAGCATGATTTGACTTGGACTTGCAGGGGTCTGAAGGTCAGAGGTAGGGTGGCTGAACAGCTGGTGGGGGTCACATGCTTAGATCAGACATGGTATGTTGCGCCTCTGTGGATCAAACATGTAAAAAGTGAAACCCCAGCACGCAGGATGGAGCATGTTGTTGTAGTGTGATTCCCATTAAGTCAGCTCCAGCAGTCACATGCACCAATAACAAGTCAGCACACAGCCGGATCCTGTTAAAGTTTAGTATGTGCCCAAGCACATTGTGCTCACATGAACTTGAATGCACTTAAACCCCGAGCACGATGTTTATCTGGGATTGAGAAAGAAGTAAATCTGTTGTGAAAATCATTGATGCAACATGTGAGACTGGGTTGAGTGACAAGCTAAAGAGGCAGCTGTGGAGAGCAGCCATCAACAAACCATAAATCATCACCTATTAGGCTCTGTGTATCTGTACAGCCTCATGATGTAAAATATCTCAAATTTGCATCAGCTTTGAACTGATGTAACCTGGGAGTTAGCTTTCAGCGCTGTAATATCATGCCCACACAAACAACTCGCCCTCTACCTGCCATCTCAGGGTGAGGTTATATATTAATGCATCCATCATGGTAACGAGTGAATCATGAATACATGACTGTGACAGACTGTAAAAGAAAACACTTCACTGAGCCATCAATCATAAGTGACTGGCTGAGTGGAAAGTTATTTACTGCTAGCTTGGGATTTCAATAACTCTGGATCAAAAACAGATTTCAGCTCCGCAAGGACTCAAATCTGAGTTAGTGTATTTGTCTGATTGCTAATTAAAAATATCAAATTAGATTAATGCAAGCCACATTGACCAGATTAGTCAAGATAAACAGCATATTTTCAAGATATGTAATAACAAAAAGAAAAAGGCTTCATTTGCACACCGTAAGTTAAAATATCTACAGATGAAAACAGATTAAGGTTTTTTATATGAGATGTTATTCACTTCATCACAGGAAATTAAAAGCTGCATTGGCAGATATTTTACTTAGAAATGTTAATGTAATGTAGAGCCATTAAACTACAAATATATAATCACTCTTTCAGTTTGAAAGAATATGTTGGCAGTGTCAGTGCCATCATATTTCTCCCATCCATATTGCCAATAAGTGAAGGATTTAGCTGTTATTGCTAATTACTATCCCAATTCATTAAAAATGTAATAACAACAGGGTGACATGAGGCTAAACTGACCTCGATCCGGTCACAGGCAGCAGATGTTATGGCTGACTACAACTGTTCCAGATAGTTTTCCTTCGTTTGCTTTCTGTTTGATCTTTTTCATTTCAGCTTGACTTTGTGCTTGTTCTTAGGGTCAGATTGACATCTCATAATTAAGATTTCTTTTTTTTCTTTTTTGTAAAATTAAACATTTTGAAGCAAAGACTGATTCAGATTCTCAAACATAATTCTCTTATTTTTGCATTTTATTCTCCTCTTACACTCAGAGTGCTGTCTTCACTTGGGGACATATGCTGCCACACCC
Source organism: Labroides dimidiatus (assembly GCA_030710495.1). Lineage (NCBI taxonomy): Eukaryota > Metazoa > Chordata > Actinopteri > Labriformes > Labridae > Labroides > Labroides dimidiatus. Next base: position 8,822,164 of record CM061157.1, read on the forward strand.
ACACTTTGCCTCTCATGAGGTGGTGAAAGTGGTGTTGCTTTGGATGGTGAGGCCTCCATCAGGACCATTAAAAGGGTGTGAAGGGAGGCAGGGTCTCAGTGACAGGTCACACTGACTCTCTTCACTGCAGGAGGACGCACTGATGGATTCAGTTCAGTGAGGACATCTCTGAAGTATCTCTGGTACGCAGATGGGGTTTCATTAGGAATAACCATGCACCCTTATTTTTGTGAGTAGAATACAACCATGACTGCATTTACTGTTAATGCTGTACCTGCTAACATTTTTAAAAAGATTAAACGGTGTTGTTTTTGCAACTATGTAATGATCGGATAGCCCTGTTGACAGAGTTTAGGACAGGGATCTGTAACCTGCAGCTCTGGGGCCTCATGTGACTCTTTGACTCCTTTTCAGTGGTTCTCTGTAACCTAAAAAAATATGTATGTATATATATATATTCCCTGTGGATGGATTCATTTACTGCATACATGCCGTCGTAATATGTATATGCTTAATATGTGGCAAGAAATTAGCAAACAACAAAAAATGATGAGTCCAGCGACTACCTATGTTATCAAATTCAAGTTTTCTTTTTGTAGTTCTACTAGTTTGGATAGTTATTCAGTTTAACTACTTACATAGAATTTTCTACACTGTTTTGTCTTTACTGTGAAGGTAAATTAGATTTTGTGGCTCTGAAACAACTTTAATCCAGCTGAGATGAGGTGAAACGGTTCTTTTGATAGCAAAGGCTACAGACACCATGGTTTAGAAGGTGGTCTTGGATTTTTTTACATGGACCATAACTAAGTGACAGAAAATAGTTTCACTACATCACAAATATAACTTAAACAAGCCTTTAAAATAAAGTCTATGATACGAGCATGGAAGTAAACATTGCTGCTGCAAACTTTCCAGAGCCAAATTTTGAACCTAGAAGAGATAAATGTATTTTGATGCATTATTCTATTTCTTCTGCTAACTGTCCTTTAGATAGAAAGACATATATGACTGTAGAGTGTAGAAAACGACAGTAAAGACAAAATACAAAGCAATCAATGGCTGTTAAACTTCATGTCCCAGAATGCCCTCACACCTGCCATGAGACCGTCCCACCCTGCAGAGTGCAGGAGTGATTATCATGAGTTACTATCAGAAAGGCATGCTGTCATTTTTATTCCAGAGGCAGACTTCCTCAGGCCTCTCTGGTGTTCCTGAGGCATAGAAGTTAATGAGGGAAATACCCAAAGTTAAACCGAGCATGGGAGCCTGAGAGAGAGGGAGAGAGTGGGGGAGGGAGGACCAGACTGACTGGAACACGAGAGGAAAAGAAGCAGGAGAAAGAGGAGAGATGTGACGAGAGGAAGGAAGAGTATTTCTGGGGAATGGAGTCATGTTTTTGCCTTGGCCATGTGGGTCTCTGGCATGATGATTTAGGATAAAATTAGAAAATCACATTGCCAGGGATTACTACACTGCCATGGTGACTGCTGCTACTCTAACCGGAGCCAGAGGAGGATACACACATCCATTGTTTTGGGTGCATGGAGTGTCCCCGTCTGACGTTCGATTTCTTTTTATTTTAAAATTACTTTGAAGAGGGATTTTTTTTTCTTTCTTTTTTTTTTTTTTTTGAAGTGGCCAATCTGTGGATCGTTGTGAAGGGAAAACTTTTCTGAGGCAAGATGAGTGTGTAATTGTGTTTGTGATATGTTGTGTGTATCTGCTGTATCTGATCAGGTGCAGAGCTTAGTCAACTGCTGAACAGGGAGTCTTAGTATTTTGTTCACAGTGGCTAAGTTCTTCATTTGTACAGAGCTGATGATGAGTGTGTCAAAAAACTGTAACTTCTTATTAACTTTAAAAATATATGAACCCGGTAAAAAGATACTTTTGAATATTATCAAGAGTAGTAGTGAATACAGATATTCCAAGCTCAGTTAAAAAAACAGGAGCTTTATTTTCCTTTCTTCTGGTCTTTATGACCCTAGAATGTGTCCTTATGCTAGTCTTAAAAGATGAGGCTGTACACAATATTTGTTATTGACTAATAAATTAGATAAAAACAATGATGAGAAGCAATGTGATTATAAATAAAGCCTCAGTTTTCCTCTGATAGACATGTTCCTGCATGATCAAAAGTAGAAATAAAAACCACTCCACACGTTTTTTTAAGACCCTGTGTATATTAATCAATATGAATCTGTAACTAAAAACAGTTCCCAGCAAATACACTATTTTTTCCCCTTGCTTTGTCACCACATTATTGAACAGATGCTGAAATAGTGCAGTTTTTTTGTAACAGGGCAGGGTAGTCTACAGAGTATTTAAACGAAGTAAACATAAAGACAGAATACGTACTTGTCATCACTTGGACTCAGCACCTCTTCATCTCGACTGCAGCATTAGTCTCAGCTTAACTTTAAATAAATAAATAAATAAATAAATAAATAAATAAATAAATAAATAAATAAAAAGAAATGTAACTTAACCTGGGGATGTGGCACACACTTGTTTTTAAAATCTTGCATTTGAATAGACATGAGCAAGATGTTCATTTCAAGGTGGGTGCAGTTCACCTGTGCCAACTGATGGCCTTTACCCACAGCATACAATGCTGTTTTTTCACGTACAGGAAGATGCTCATCTAAGGATTTTTAACCACTCTCTTTATATCATGCAGAGTACAGTCAGTCTACAATCTTGCAAATGTTCTGCTGTGTTTAAATAATTTGTCCTTTAACTGCTGTAAAATTACCATACAATGTATTGTAAAATTGTTTACTTTTTCTTAAAGCTGATGATAACAACCAAAGTAATCAAAAGAAATTCAGTCCATATTGAGGACAGCACTGAAATTAAAATCCTTTAACATTGTGTCAAATTTACAGACTGTTTTCTTCAGCTTCTTTGAATATAAGCGCCAGAAACCACAACTGAAGTCTTCTGACATTATCCTGAGGAAACATCTGACCTTCCTCTTGTGCCTTCTGAGCTGACAGCAGTTTGATCTAATGCACTGGCTCAGTTCAGCAGGAACAAGAGTTTGGTCAACACACGACATTTTGTCATGAAAACTAATCAAGCACTTCCAAAAGGACTTAAGCAATGCAAGACACAATGTATGCATTTGTGTGTATAATGCTTTGCTGGTCATTGACTTTTTTTTAATAATAACATGGGGGCCCTTTTCCTCAGTATGTTATAAGTTCTAGTGTTTACTATTATTTGATGAAAGTTTAGAAGGATAATTATGCAATATGTAGGCTACTCTTCTAATGATTAAAAGTTACATTAGTAGTGAAATTACAGCAGAAGGTACATTCATATAGCCCTGTTTGGCTCTACATCACAGTATATTTTATGTTTTACATCAGTGTTTTAAGGTCACAGGATCCACATGGTTGCATTGAGTGTGCTCAGAATCATGCTGGTCTTCACTGACCTCTAGTGGTGATAGTTAGGAACTACAGCAGCACACCAGTATTACAGCAGCTGCCTAAACTGTGTGACGGAGGCAGTTTTGTAATCGTAGTTGCAACATAATTCAGCCAAGTAGCGGTTGAAAATGCTACCATGGAAGGGAATGTATATTTTATGTCTTTGTCATTTATTTTTCATAAAATTGTGGTCTTTGAATTCAAATCTATCCAAACCCTGAACATTTCCCAACCGATTGTGGTAATAAAATCAAATTATATAGAAAAACTTTATTTATGTTTTTTTCAAAGTAGTACTGATATTTCTCTCTTAAATTAGAAAAAAAAATAAAAAAATAGGCTTACACTTTTTTTACATTCTCAAACAAGAACCACGTTTCTGATACTTTAATATGAAACTTTGCGACCATAAATATCCGTTTTAAACTTACATGTTGAATAATTTTGGAACTTCTTGATTTCTAAACTAACTTGAAGCTCACAGGAGGATAAAGCGGTCCTGGTTGAGCTCAACAAGTCAGGGTGTTGTTACACTCCGGTACGCTAGATGGTGGTGCGTGATAATCATTATTGCTCTACCTCCCACCATCAAAACCAACAAAGAAGAAATATACCCACGAAGAAGACAGTAGGAAAACAACATGAAGATAGTTTGACAACTTAATGAAAACCGAAAGAAAGATTAAAACTCAGCCGTAAATTTGAGCCTACTAAGACCATGCCGTTACTCACCTCGTTAAACTTGGAAAAATTAGAGCGTGAGATAACTGTTGTCATGGAGACGTTGGTGAAGGCGACGGTGACGGAGCTCCGCAAACTCCTGGACCCATGCTCAGCTAAAACCACAGCAACGGACCAGCCCCATCCGGCTCTGCTGATGGAAACGAGGACAAGTGTAAAGAATAAAAAGCAGGCCCGCCAAGTGAGTCCACAGGAGGACAGGCCGCAGCTCTATAATGTATTAACGGTAACAAATACACACTTTCCACACACTTTCAAATTGTTAATTTAAAGCAATAGTTATTGAAAGTGGGTGCATTTTATTTGAATTCGTGAATATGAAGAAGAACAAAATGACTTTGGGAAATGTTTACAGCATGTTGGGCATAAAAGCCATACAAACAGAAACTTACAGACAACATTAAGGTTTATTTAAAGCTAAACTATTGAGAAGGAATAGTTTTTGTAAAGTATATAAAACCAGGGCCAGTCTCAGAGATGAAGATTGAATAAAATCTATTAACAAGCATATGTTAAATCCAGAGGGGATGAATTAGTCACCTGTAAAGAGGATCAACATCTCACAATAATGAAGTCTGATTCTACAAATCTAAATCAAGCCAAGACAGATATCGATGAACACCTTCATAACTGTATCATGTGAAAAAAAAAGCATCAGCATGTTCGTAAAGGCAGTAATTATGATTGATCACTAGTCAAACAGACTGCATTTTGGCACATGGTTTGCTTGGATTTATACAAACATGTCTTACAGCTAATACCTAACAGAATACTCAAGATTTCAAGTGTTAAGTGAAATCTGATGTTATTGGTGTTACTGAAAGCAACTCTTTACTCACAACAGCTTCAAAACTACCGTAGTAGCTAAAAAAGACTGAATTTGGATTCAGCAACAAAACTCTATCAAAGCAAGGTGTTTCCACTCTCCCTAAGGACAAACCATGTTGTTTTTTTTCTATCATGGCATAAAGAATCCCACCAGGACATCAAGTTAGGATTATTAAATCAGTCAAACTGTTAAATGTTAACACGTCAAATCAAAGCCTTGGCCAAATCTTCTTTTGCAATTAGTAACTATATGGTCCAAACACTTTTTTGTATTCTAGTGCAGGACTATTTTAAAATCATTGTTTTCCTGGCACTAAATAAATCTACAGAAGAGGATTGAGGCCACTTAAAAAAAAATACATTAATTTTTAAAAAAATATTATTGTGAGAAAAAAAGTCAGAACTCAGAGTTCTGTTTTTAATCTCAGAATTATTACTTTTTTCTCTCAGAATAATAATAAAAAAGTTTTGGACGTTATTTTTTTTTTTTTTTTCAGTGTCCCTTATCGTCTTTCGTATAAATCAGTTTTCACAAACTGAGAAGCACTTTTCTTAATTAAAACATTTCACTCCATTCCTCAACCATTCTCTCTTACACTGACTTTAAAGGAGCAGTTTGCAACCCTCATGACAGCATGGACCAAAGAAGCAGTAGAGAAAATCTTGACGATGATTAAAGTGTCTCTGTGTGAAGCTGAAGATGGTCCTGCTGCAGAACAGAGTTCTGGGATGAATGTTCAAGCCAAACAGAGTGTGAAGCCAAAAGCTTCTAAAGCAGGTCGAGGGGCCCGTACCAAAGAGCGTAAGTCAGTTTCAGAAGCAATGGATGGATGTTTTGTGTGCACAAACTGTGACTCAAACAGCATTTTATCTTCTTTTAATCATACAACAGGATTAAAAAGCTCTCGTCACAAGATAAAGGAAGATCAAACATATGAGAGAGACCACTCATATCACAGAGGTATTAAGTGATTTGACAGTTCTCTTTCTTTGTAAGGAGCTCACTGATGCTCATTCTTGGTTTTATTTTCAGGGGCACAGCAACCTGGAGTACCAACAGAAGCTGGAGGATCAGTGAATGGACCTGGTAGCTACTTCTTCTTTACCAACTAGCAGAAAAAAAGCAGACAGGAAAAATGTTTTGAAAGTGATGTTTGAAATCTTAAATGTTTAGAGTGCTGTTCCAAATGTTGGTGATTTCAAGCCCAAAGTATGTTGTGTTTTTGTTTGTTGTTTTAATCTGTGAAGTTTTGACTAATGAAGATATTTCCTTTCCTTCAGTTGATGCAGACACAGAGAATGACCCTGGCTCTGAACCTGAAGTAATCCCTCCAGAGTCAAACTCAGAGTTGGATTCCAGTTTGAAAGCAGATATTGTTCAGGGGAAATCACAGACTTCATCCAACACACCCAAAAAGAAGACTACAGAACCATTTAAATGCCCATCCTGTGATAGATTGTTCACTCTGAAGTGTATGTTGGAAAGACACTATCTGACTCACTCCAAGCCTCACCTCTGCTCCGAGTGCGGCCTACGTTTCTCTGTCCTGCGAGGGCTCCATGCACATTTCAGACGTCACACAGGAGAAAAGCTTTACGAATGCTCAGAGTGTGGGACGGAGTTTGCATACAAGTCAACTTATGTCAGACACATGCGTCGGCACAGCCTGATCAAACCACACACCCACACGTGTACACTGTGTGAAAGCAAGTTCATTGGGGTTTTGGCGCTGCAGCGGCACAGGTGTACTGCCTTGAAGAAGACCTTTATCTGCTCCGTTTGTCCAGAGACTTTCGATTGCAGGCAAAGTTTGGCAGATCACGAGAATCAACACTCAGGAAGCAGAGATTTTGTTTGTGAAATGTGTGGGGACAGTTTCTTCTCCTCCTCATCCCTGAGCACTCATCGAGTGACTCATTTGCAAAAGAAAAACTGTTGTGACACACTTGGTTTTGGAAGCAGTGACTTCAGTGTCCTGAAAAGCCACCTGAGCAAACACAGTGGAGAAAAGCTCTTCACCTGTGAGGTTTGTGGTAAAGGCTGTAGTCACCAGAGCGCTCTTAAGCATCACATGCTGACCCACACGGGAGAAAGGCCGTATGTGTGTGAGACTTGTGGCAAATGCTGTGGCCACGCCAGTGCTCTCCAGAACCACATGAGGATCCACACTGGGAAGAAACCAGGCCAGCAACCAGTCTGTGACATCTGTGGCAAAAAATTCAGCCGCACAGTCTACCTCAAATATCACATGAGTGTTCATACAGGGGTGAAGCCTTACGCCTGTGATCAGTGTGATAAAACGTTCAGCAACCCGGGCAACATGAAGCTGCATATGATGATTCACACAGGAGTGAAGATGTACGGCTGCATCGTCTGTGGAAGGAGGTTCTCTCAGGCCAACGGCCTCAAGCAGCACAGACGGCTCCACACAGGAGAGGGGAGGTATGGCTGCCAGGTGCGTGGGAAAGGATTCTTGAACAGTGCTGACTTCAAGAGGCACCTGGAGGTCCACCATCCACAGGAGTCAGGGGAAGGACCGTCCTAAAATCAGAAACATTGAACTTCCACTTGTAGTTGTATCCATTTCACCCTGTTAAAACTTACTGATTGTTTTTGCAAAACATTCTCAGCAAATTTCTCAGCAGCAATAAAGCTTTCCCATCAAAAAGGTTCTTGTCAATGTTTTTCCTGAATAGAAAATTTAAATAAATTAAAACTGTGACTAAGTTGCCTTCTCAGATTTTTAAAAACAGTTTAAACTCTGCTTGAACGGTTTTGAATTAAATTAGTCAATATTTGTTGACTTGACAGTTTGATTGGAATCACAAACATTACTTACACTTTGGTAATTTCCTTTATTATTAAACTAGAGGAGGGTAGGAGGGGTAAATGAGGTGGATACAGAGAGAAGGTAATATAAGACAATCAAGACTTTATTGTGTTTTAGAGCTTGAAACAAACACCCAGCAGACTAAGCTGCAAAACCAGCTCAGCTGCTGAAGTTTGGAAAGAAACGGTGGCTGAACTTGACAGACCTTGAATAATAATGTAATCATTAAAATACTTCATTAGTAATAGTAATGTAAATAATGGGGGTAGGATGAAGCAGATTTTTACAGATTTTATGCTTATATATCCAACTCAGTGCCACCAGGTCCAGTCATGTTTTTGCTCTCATGCTGATGTTCCAAAGACTGACAAGTGGAGCAATAATATTTAAAAGGATCTCATTTGCTTAAATAAAGGAAAGAAAAAAAGAAAGAAACTACTGAAACAAAAGGAAAACACTGAAAGTTAGCTGAGAGGGTTTTAAATTTTAATTTTATTCCTTAGTAAAAAACAAAACTGTTTTCAAGCCATGAAGTAAAATAGTTGCGCTAAATTTAAGGAAAAAAAAAACTTGCTGTTGTTTTGGAAGTTGAAAAATAAAATTAGTATGTCTCACATTTTTCTGACCGCAATATCAAAGATGAGAAACTATGATGTTATTGATTTGAATCAGAATTTTCTGAATGAGAAAAAACAAAAGCAGAATCAGTTGAAGATGTGTTTTTTGTTTGATGATGTGACATTCTAAACCTTTCATACTGGTATCAGAAATAGACTACAAAGCTTTCATCAGCTCACAATCCGTATCTCCTTTCATACCATCCTTCATTAATCTTTGAGGATCTTTTCATTGATCACACACGGGTAAGAACTATGAGGAAAAAATAAAACCTTTTTAGTTTAAAAGTAATTTGAATTCCAGCACCAAAAGAAGTGTTAAAACAGTCCTCTAGGTGGTGTTTGAGGATCAACATTAAGCGTAAAAGCAGTGGTCTGCATGATCAACAGGTGTGGATACTGAGTGCAGTCCACTTTTTTTCAAACAGACGTGATCAGTAAGCCCCAACACTCTCCAAAGACTTGGTTTCAGAATGAGTAAGCGCAGTTTAAATCTAAAATCTGTATCAAACTATTATCCTGAAATGAAACATGTACTGTGTTGCCTTGGTTGCAGCAGTGACCATTTCTTTGCCACTGTGCCCTCGAAATGCTGCTTTAAGTAGCTCCAACATTTTCAAAACCAGTCTACTTCATGCCAGCTGTGCTTAAAGCCGCAAAGAATTCAGAGCTTTTACAGATATTTACCTCCCACTGACACAGAGGTCAAGTCACTTTTACAGAATCTTTTTTTTTTAATCACTTTATCACACAAACACAAAAACCTTTGCTTTGTCCATTTATTAAACAAATCAATATGGAGCTGAGCAAGAGAGGTCTGGAAGGCTTAGATGTCATTTGTTGAAAAAAAACCCTTATGTCTAAAATACTTAAAACGCATTAGTTAGAAAATATTAGCAGGAAAATTGCTTCTACTGAAGTGTCTCATGATTGTAATTTTAAAAATGTGATAGAGGACTCCAGAGTGATGCTCTCAGGCTGAAATGGGCCGGTTGTCACTTGCTGACAAAATAGCAGGAATGTCATTAAGGTACTGCAGCTGATGCCTGTGGCTGCAGGTATTAGTAAGCCCTGCTTGCTGTGTTTCTAATGGAGTGTTCTGCAAATGGCCCAACTAATCTCCCTCATAGATCAGAAAAAGCTACGTGAATAATACCGAGAACACAGTCAGTTTTTCACGGGGATCATTATAAAACAGCTTTTCACAAACCTTTGATGAGGAAGAATTCATCATCAGGTGTTACCTACATTCTCTAGTAGTGATGTTGTAAATTAGTTCGGTCATTTTATTAATTATTGTGAAATCTTAAGTATAAAGAAAAAAATGCTACAACGTTTAAACCGATCCATGTTTCCACAAGTTACAGGTCAAATTCACATGTGGTCTATCACAGGTACAGTGCCTTCATCTCTGCACTTACACTCAGGTCCTAAATGTATGAATACTGAACTACCAAAGCACACTCGTGATGGTCAAGCATGCACGCTCATTCTCAGTCTGTATCCAAAACTTGATCATATCATTCTACTCCTACTCAGTAAAGAGTAACATTGAATATGTATATGTGTGCTCTGGATTCATAACAAGTTATACTTTTCATAAGAAAAATATTTAAGATAGACCAGAAATTTTAAATATGAGACTGGAGCTCACTGGTTATATTCAGCCACCCCCATATTCAGCTTGTCAAACTTTACAATAGTGCAGCACAACAGCTAGCAAAAAAAAGAAAACAACAACAAAAAAAAACAACATGTTTTTTATACAGTTGGAAAACCATTTCTCACCACACACCTACTATTTTGGTATGTAAAAGGTAATTTAAAGATTATTGTTACACACACAGTTTCATTGTTGAGTTGTTTATGGGCATGGCTGACTTGACTTTACCTCATCCGATTTCAAACAAAGCTATGTTAAGTCAGACTTTTCAACATGGCATCTACCAATGATGGGCTTCGATTCTCTGTACCGTAAACAAATGAGTGATGTCACAGAGACTACTTGTGTCTATGTACAGGGTGTCCCAAAAAATGTATAAACACTTTAAATAATTGTAAACTAGGTGTTTATTATAATTTGTTTAATTTTCAACATCTAAAAGAATTTACAAACATCATTTTATTGTTTTGTCACCGCCTGTTCTCAAAATGATGTCCGCTCTGGACCAGACACTGCCAACAAAGCGAAGCGAGGGAATTCAACGACTCAATTCAGCGACTGTTGCAGGTCTCATTGCGTAGACTTTGTCTTTTAGGTATCCCCATAAAAAAAGTCAAGTGCATCTAATTCGAGTGATGGTAACTCGTGTTGGTGGTTCTTTTTGAAACTCCCTCCTAAATTGTTTTTGCACTTCAAATGCATTTTCATACTTCCAGTAGCATTTTAGAATTAATTTTCTTTCTTCAAAGTTTAGTCTAGCTGCCATCATTCGGTTCAGTGGGTTCAATCTGCAAAGAAAAAACAAACAATTGAGTTATCAGCTGCTAAAAGGTGTATACATTTGGGACACCCTGTATTATGGAGTCCCAGTCAGGATGACCCAAAAGTCAGCAGAGAGCCAAAGTCACTGAGTTGGTAAAATGTCAGAAAAAAGAGTTGCAGCAAACTTTTTGCTTCTTATTCATTTAGAAGAGTGTCTTTACCATGAGGCAGCTATTGTAGGGTTTTTTATTCACACTCCAACGCAACAGGTGGGAGTAATGCTTCTGATTGTTCGTCCGCACTCACACTTAAAAAACAACAATTAGAAAAAATAACTGGGTCTTACTGTTATTAAGGGCTTCGTGGTGGATCCTGAAGCTAGACCAAGGGGCAACATCTGGTTTAAAAAAATGAAGCCTATGTAGAAGTGCTAAAAGTTGTTGACGGTCTGTTGAGGCTGGCTGCAGAAAGACCGGAAACCACATGCACACCAAGCAAAAAAAGAAAGAAAGAAAGAAAAAAAAAAAAAAAGACTTTATCGGCAAACATTTTTACAGCTTGGTACAAAAAACACACTGTACTGGGAGTAAATTTTTATAAATAAATAAGGTTTTGTGTTCTAACAAAAACTTAAGTGGTTTTAAGGAAATTCACATTATAATAGTGTCAAATCTTTAGCATAGATATATGAGGCCCATATTTTTTCTTACGTATATAAATGGCACACAGTGTCTTATTGAACTTTATGGATGATATTGTAACAGTGCTCAATTATAGTGTTTCAACCCTCAGAGAAAGTAGTTCATTATTTTACTGTCATCTCTTTGTCATCACCATTTGCAGGGGAAATCTTTGGGCCAACGTGTGTCTGATGGTTCATACCAAAAGGTATCATCTCTCTGTAATTGATCATCCTGCACCATTGATCTTTCAGCATACAGACAGAGGTTATTGCTCCAGTTTATTTCAGACCCTGCAGCAGCATCAATACCTTCAGATGAACCTGCTGCTGCCTGCTTGATCGACCTCCAGCTTCTTTCATTTCTCGTCCACTGCTGCTCCCTGTCGTCTCGCTGTGATTAATGTTGGACAGTTTCAGGGGTCACTACCTCGACGGTCAGCTGGAGCCGTGCTGTGACAAAGAGTCACTGACTGCAGATCGAGTGATAACCTGTTGGGACAGAGAGCAGGCAATCAGCATGCAGAGATGCTTTCCTTCGGATAGTTTGATTCAAGAACAGATACAGTGGTACACACACAAAATCAAACCTTTGAGCGTCTGGACTCTGAATGGAACTTGGATTAGGAGGCTGATACTGTTTTTCTCCTTAAGCCCAAATACTCAAATATTTCATCAATATGTGTTTCATTATCTATTTTGTTTATCAACGTATCACCTTGTCTTTCAACAGATGAGACCGAAAGTTAGAGAAACTGAATAGATGAAAGAAAAGATGGGTGCATGAACTAATAATGACTGAATAGAATAACAATGAGCAGACAGATGCGAGTGGTTGGATCTGGTATCTGGAGGGTTGTCACAGGCCACAGAACCAGATCAATGAGTGTCAGCTGACTGTGCATGTGACTGTGTGAGTGTGAGGGCAGTAAGTGATCAATCACATGTGGGGCCACGGCTCACTGACATGATGACTCTGACCTTGGATAGACACCATTAATTAAAACTCTGTAGAGCTCTTTATCATTCAGTGGTCACCCGTCAAGAGGACAGCCCATCAGTCAGCAGCAGAGGCCGGCTGTCAGCAGAGAGCAAGATAACGTGAGCATTCAGTCCGCTTACATCACTGCATTTAGAGACATTATCAGACAGATGTGGGTCGGACACTTTTAGCTTAACTGGTGTCAGTGATGATGTGGACGCACAACTCACATGTTAAACTAAAGCACAGTCTGCAGGAAGTCTGAAAAAGGAGGGAGTAGGAAGGGAAAGAAAAAGATTTACAATTATTTTGTTTGAACGTTATGATTTTTCTACATGGGACTTCATGCACAACAAGGAAAGTGGTGTTGGCTCCACTGTCACGAACACAAAGCAAAATCTCTTATTGGGTTTACCATTAGAGTCCAGTACAGAGCTTATTGCTTCAGTATTCTCAATATTTAATAACAACATTTTGTCACAGCACCAGTCTAAGTATTAACACAGACTATAGCTAATGTATATGCCTAAAATCAATGGTTGTATAGCAAATGTGCAGGACCAAACGACACTTAAATTTTTCCTTTAGGTCCTCCTGATGAAAGGAGCGTTCATTTTATTGACTGGAATGGAAAGGTCAGAGTGGGGGGAATGCCACCCATGGGCCTTTAAACATGGAGTGATATTTCGTGTGAAGAAATCAAAACAGAACCTCTCTAAACAGCTAATGGGGGATGGAGACCCAGCTGCACTATTGACAGGAAGAGGAAGGAAAAATGTAGGAGTGGGCTCAGAGAGGAGCGCCGTGAGAGCCACGAGGGGATCAGCTCTGACATTCTGACTGTCATTTCACTGATTTCCCACCTGGTTCATATGTCCCCCCACCTGGGGAAGACATTTATTTATATACCATATATTAGCATTAACAGTAAATTAATATCGACCTGACAATACCGCTGTTTAATTCCCAAGACTTAGGTCATGATTTGTTATGAAGAGGAATAAGTGCGACCATACTGAATGCAAGCTCTAGTTTGCAGTGCTTTGGCGAAGTATATATATTTTTTATTTATTTTCTGTTCTTATCTTTGGGTTTGCATGTGACTCATTATTTCTTTTTCCTTTTTATGTTTGAGATATCAAACCTTGTAAGAATCCTGTCTCACATTTGCTGCAAACTGAAGTATTTCTTAGTTTACTCAATGGGTGAAATTATGAGAATCATGCTTGGCAGTGAAGTGCCAAAAGTACAACCCAAATCTTAACCATAAGTCAAGTCTCTATCTGCAACACCTTCTCTATGTCTACAACTTCTTAAATGACCATACGATCACAATACACTGAAACTGCGATAAACCTGCACAACTACCAAGCATTACTAACAGAAATAATAACACACTTTTAATATATAAAAGCATAATCATTGTTGTAATGAACAGTACTAGCAGGTGGTAATCTTAGCTAAATGCTAACTTCAGTTTACAGGCCCTAATAATTAAAATGATAATGCATTGATGACTTTCATGAGACTGTAACTTTTTCCCATTGATTGTTCATTTTGATTGTACCCTGCATTTTATACTTGAAACATCAAAACACCAGTTTGCTTCAAAACTAGCATTCAAACATTTTGCAAGACAAAAAAATCTAAATGCACTGAACACAGCATAAAATGAAATCATGCTGCAGGATTATAACGGGGAGATAAGCCAAATGCAATTCTTTGTTAGCACATCACCAGATGCATCCTTTCATAAATCAAATTGTAAATTGGAGTCTTTTAGGACTGACATTAGTTATGTTGGAAGGAAAAGTCCAAAATTGAAAATATTACAATATGATGGTTGCCTCAATAAAGTGAAGAAAAAAATCAAAGGGTCAAAGTTATTACCATTTAGTACAATGAGGATATGCATATATTTTATAAATGTCATGGTGATCTAACCACCAAAATAACTTTCAAGTGGTGGACCAAAGGACTGACATCACACTGTAGTCTGTCCTGTGAATATACTCCTTTTTCTTGAAATGTAGACTGCCTAATCTAACCCAGTCCACAGCAAATGGAGCAGGTGTTAGAAAAAAAAAACATTACAGATATTAAATTGAAAGAAATAATTTATTCATTTGTGAGCATAATTTCCTAATTTAACATCATGATTAAGTCAAGGGGAGATAAAGGGGATTTCTCCCTGTGCCCTGCACACCAGTAATTAGCACATGGAAGAGTTTTACAAAAAAACCCAAAGACGGATGTGTAACTGAATGGAACAAGTTGCTGACTCAGCATTTCAACTTATTGTTCTTGTGATTTTGTCCTTCTTTTTTAATTAACATTTTCCACAATTTAAGCTTTGTTTTACAGGCTTCAGCAATATTATTTCACATTTTCAGCTTTGTTTCACCTCCTTCAGCTTCAGCATTTTAACGCATTTTCTTCAGGAAATGCAATTTTTCTAGTATTGTACCTCTGATTACTTTAAAGTTGATTTTATAGGACTTTGGGCTTACAGATCTCTTCAGCTACACTTTGGAAATTAAAATAAACTCTAATATGTTTAATCCTGAAATATCAATCTCCAATTTTTTTGCTGTTCCCAGTGAGTGAGTTACATTAACACACCATGTCTGAAAAAAGACACAACATAAAAGCAGGTTTGGATTCTTGTCCTTACTGAGTGTGCTCTTTGGTGAGCAGAGTCTGGCAGGATTGTTGCTTAAGACTTGATTTATTTGATTCTCTTTCTGTGTCCGTTGTTGTTAAGTTGTTAGTTTCTTCGTTTCTGTCTCGACTGTTCAATGACTTTCAACTCTGTTTGAAACAGTCTTCTTAATTACTGTCTGACTTTACAACATGTCAAGAATGTCTTAGTCACAGCTTTAGAATATAGTTTATTAAAGTTCACATTTCTTTTTTCCTCACTTCTTTTCTGTCTGTTCCTCTCAAAGTGCATGTAACTCAGAGCGAGTGAATGTGTGACTAATATACCTGCCCTAATGGCTCCATTAGAGTGTTTCATCGGGGCCCAAATAAGCTGAGGCCTCCTCCTAATGGAGCCTGCGCGGCTCCAAACCCGAGGCACAGGCCGATGGTGAAGAAGGACATCACGCTGCAACAATAATAGGCATAACAAGATCTGCAAAGTGTTGAAATGGCAAAATCAATACTAAACTGAAACGTTGCCATGGACACGTGGAAGCTGGTGGCGGAGAGTGGAGAGGCGCCGCAGGTCTGGATTATTAGGGAATATTGAGGGTGAGTGTTGCATGATTTTATCTGGAATAGAACAAGAAAAATGGCTGACCTGTAAGAGTAGAAATAATTGACTCTTCTGGTTTAATCAGGAAAAAAAAACCTGACCTTACTTTAAAGTTCAGCTGCTGAAAAGTAGTTTTCAGTTCATCATGGGCTTTTCTGATTTTAAATTAGTGTAAAATAACTACTGAAATTGATAAAAAATTGGGTACATTTCTAACCTGAGAAAATTATCCAGTCATTACAAGAAAATGAGCCTTGTTTGACAGAAAATACTCTGTTATAACCAGCTTTGATTTCATAAGATTTCAAGGAAAAAAAATAGATCTCTAGAACACAATTTTCTTAGAAAATCAGAGACGCCTAAATGTATGGATACATGTTCCCTGAGTGCTTTTCTGATAACACATGTTCTACTTCAGGAAATAAAATAAAAATAAAGTGTTCCTGACTTACTGCTGACTCACACAGGACCTGGAATCTGATCTCCTCGCTGAGAGGCATATATATGTTTGACTCTGGTCTTATATGTTTGACCCATCCATCCGTGCCTTCTCCCTCTTTACACTTTATAGTCCCACAGTGCAGTGAACGGCTGGTTGTATGTTTTACCTCAAAGGTGAAATGTTGAGCTTCAGCTGAGAATATGATCAATATTTCTGTGTGTGGTGTTACAGACCACATCCATAGGTGTGCAGGCGTGGAGGGCCTTTGGCTGCATTCACAGCTCTCAGACATATGTGAAGCTGTCAGTGTGACTGGGGACCTGTTAAAGAGGAGAAAGAGTCATTGGAGAGTGTTTTTATTATTATTATGTTCTAATTTTATTTTTTTGTTCTGCTTAGAATCAGGTGTTGTGTTAAGATAGCACAAATGTCACAGCTTGTTATCGTTGGCACTGCCCGTCTCCAAGGAAGCAATTATGACTATCACTGCCAGCATGCAGAAAAACGCTTTACATGTATAGTGTATGTTCTGTATATGTTCTTTGTGTTCTGTCATTGTTCTTTCTGTTTTCAAGCATTTGGGGAAAATCAACTAAAATCTTTTTCTTTTCATGTTTTCAACATTTTTTTTAAGAGTATGAATGATTCGCCGATGTTGATGCAATGAAAATCCAGTCGAAACCCTCACAACTTTTTCACACTGTTAATTTATGACTAATATCTTTGAATTATGGTATATGGAATAATGGAATATAACCATGACATGAAACTTCCTGTAGAAAGGTTAAGGAGATAAAGATCCCATTCATTCCCCCAAGAAAGTGTTGGATGGTTGATGGACGAGGGAGGGCGGAGCCAGACGTCAACCAAATGGTTCGGAGACAAATCCGCTGAAATCTGGTGAGAAACTCATTAGTTCTGCTGAGACAAACAATTCTAGCATCTGCATGTATTCCTGCTTAGTTTCAGTTCAGAATCTTGATGACGTCTTGATGATCAGAAAATAATGCCAGACAGCTTTGAGTCCCACATATCCTGTTGGGATTCTAACTTGCACAACCACCCTTTCACTATAAACGATCCCTCACTTTTTATCTGTAGGATTTTTTACGGTCATCATTGACCAGTAATTCTGGAGAGAATGTAGACAAAGAGGAAAGTTCTCAACTTTTTTTTTTTTTTCACTCACTCCTTCTCGTCCCTCTCTCTCACACATGCAAACACACTCCCTCTTTCTTTTCCTTCACACTTTCCATTCATTCTACACCATTGAGGGATCAGTCTCAAGGTTATCCTTTATAACTGCAAGTGTGTGTGCGTTGCTCAAAGAACCTGTTGTATTGATTCAGACTATGGGCCAAAGCTGTCAGCAGCCCTGAACGCTGGTGAACAGCACAGGGACACACAGCACAGACGGCAGATTGATTTCTGAGTTACTCTGTATTTATCCAGGTTTACTCTGTGGGCTTACACTTCTTGGCTTTCAAAAATCCTTACATTATATTTTACATTTATGTGAAGTTCTTACATTTCTTACATTAGTCTGTTTAACAGTTTGTGTGACTGGGGACAAGCAAATAATTTATAATAGAAACCAGACTTAAGCTTAAGCTTCCTGAACTCAGTGAGTCAGGTGTTTTAAAAGTGTTAAAAAAAAAAAAAGACTAAAAAAATTCAAACAGTCCAGTTTGTTTTATGTCTGAACATTTCTTGATTTACAAAAATCTAAACTTGTTGAAGTGTATTTCATCATTCCTGTATGCAGTGAATCACACTGTGTTCAGTCTGATGTAGATGCACTGGGGTGTGAATTGTATCACACTGGTAGTTGCTACATATGTATCTTTAATAAATAAGGTTGACAATGAACTGAGGTGCAGAAACCCAACCCTATTGGAAACACACTGCATTTAAAAAAATGTGATGCAATAGCCACAGCAACTGTGTGAACAGCAAAAATTACAGCAATCGCAAAACCAAAAGCATCAACATCTGCTGTGCATTTAGTCTTCATATTAGATCAGCTCCAGGCCTGTAAGCGAGTTACAGAAAATGCTGAACGAGCTAACAAATTACCTAGGAAACTGTAACGTATAGAACGTGGTGTAAAGAAGTGCTCACAGCTGCCTCACACTGTTTTACACAAAGTCAGCTTGTTTTCAGACACACATCTCTATTATTACAAAACAGATACTTCACTGAAACCTTTAGCCAGCCTAAAGTGAGAAATATTTCACCTTTGAAAACAAACTACAGCTGCAGGATGAGACACTCTGGCCCCCTCATAGATTACTCTCTGAATAGATTTATTTTGTGTATCTCTGCTGATTCATCAGGTGAACTTTCCAATTCACAAGTCATAATTTTCTTTTAAAAGGCTGGAATTTAGCCAGGTGGTATTTCTTCCCCTTAAAAAATCATCCATTACTTCGTCCTCCGCCCGCCTTTTTCATCTTCACCTTCCCTTGTGTTCATGTTTTGTAGCAGTTGTGAATAATGTGCGCCATAAATATCTAGTCTAATAATTGCAAGTTGTTAAAATAATTGGTGTCAGTCAGTCTGATGAAGTAACAGATTGTTACATGAGGTTAATAAAAGGAAGTTGTTTATTTAATATGATTTCTATCATTAAAGAATGACAATGACAGTGTTGCATCAGTATGAATTATAATCAGTGGTTCACTTTGTTTATTGCATCCTAACTCATCACTTACGTTTGATAAAGCCCTGTTGTCTGAACAGTGAATGAAAAGCTTCACAGATCATTTAGATCCATGGCTTACTTTAAATGTTTGAAGTCTGAATCTTCCTCTATGTTAAGTCAAAGGTAAGTCACTGTTACCAATGTGTACGGTGGCCCTGAGAGCTCACAGCACTGCAGCTTAAGAGAACACATGCAAAAAGACAAAACACAAGCAAATTAAGAAAACTTCTTCATTAATTTGACAACACGTGTGCAGCATTAAGAAAACGTGCTGCAAAGACCACAACACAACGGAAGAGTTTCCAGAGGACTCTTTAAAGTGATGCACACGTCTATTATTAGTCAGTATGCTAATATCTGAATCATGTGATCACAATGTTAAAACAAATCAAAAGCACTTAGTTTTATCTCATTTTCCAACACCACTGATGGAAAGAGAACCTTAATAGGGCTCTGACTCAAAATCCACGTCAACAACAAGCGTGTCGGGATGTGTGCAACTTTTCAAGACTTTGAAGCTCCAGTCTTTGCTTTTATCACTTCTCACATGGATCAGTGGCACTCTCTCTATACAGGAGGGAGTCAGTCCTTCTGTCATGACTGCACTCACTACAGATTTCTGCCACCATGTTCCTCACAGCAACACATATATGCATTAACCAATCACATCTGTATCCCCCCACTGGCTCCCTGTTAATATCAGACATGACAAAATAATTTTTTTTTTGTTTGTTTGTTTGTTTGTTTGTTTTTTTGTTTTGAGCACAGCTCAAAAGCATTGGCCTTAAAATCTTTTACTCATCCTTTCTTTCCTTATACCTTTATTGTTTGATTTTGCTTCTTTCTCCGGAGCACTTTAGTTTTTAAAAGCAGAGGAAGGAATAAAATAAAATCAGGTTGAAAGTAAATAACAAAAACAAACAAACAAACTAACAAACAAAAGAACGATTAAGAAGATCCACAACGTCAATAACAAAGGGGGGAAAGGCACAGTGAAATCTATGGTAAAGAACTCCATTTTGAAAAGGTCAGATAACAGAAGTGAGTTTTAGGAAAGGTATAAAAGAGGACACTGAGTTTGTCTGCCTGACATCTCGTCGTAGGGAGTTCCACAGCTGTGCAGCCTGAAATGCAAAGGCTCCATCACCTCTTGTCACCAGTTTTGTAACCATGAGCAGTGCCCTGCTAGAAGACCTCAGGCAGCACTCAGGTGGTTCAGAAGGAGTAAACAGTGAAACTTGCATCAGTTCTAAAAGGCACAGGTGGTAACGGGCAGGGAAAGCTGCTGTTATGATGGCTCTCCTCTTGATATGTAGTTGGCAGAAATGTTTTGGTTTAATTGCAGTCTTTGGATGTTACGCTCAGTGATGCTTGAATAAAACATATTACAAAAGTTAAGTGTGGAGGAAATAGAAGCATGGAAAACCTTTAATAAGGAGGCAGGAGACAGGAAAGACTCAATTATAGTTAATTAATTCGATTAAGCAAAGCAGGCGCATACAACTATTGTCACCAGGGAAACAAAGGAAAGGTAAAATTCTAAATTAACCCCAGGTTGTGGGCCTCTCACCATGAGAGGCTATAAATGTAGCTGGAGCTGGTTCCAGACAGTGTTGTCATTCTCCGTATCTGTCCAGGTCATAGACACAGAGCCCGGGTCTACTGCAGAGGGAAATGTTGTGTCAGTTGTGAAGACCCCCTTCAAGTGCCGTGTGGTAGGTTACATATATCACTGCCCTGTGTTTAAGATATGAGAGTTTACATGTTTCCTGTTTCCTTTTTATTGTTCTTGCTCTCTGATTGTCTGGTGTAGTTTGTCTCTTGTCCTTGTGTGTTTCTGTCCTCTTTCATTTCACCTGTGTCTCTTGTCACATCTGTGTCCTGTTGCTTGTTACCCTGTGTGTGTGTGTGTGTTGTCTCTGTTTCCTCCTGTCCTTGCCACTTGGTCTTTTCATGTCAGGGATTTTTCCCCCCTGTGACTTTGTACTTCCTTGTAACCCTTTTTTCTGGACTTTGGATCTTTGTTTTGTTGGGATGGGGGTACAATGGGATAGTTTTCTTAGCTGTGTGCTCATAAAAGTTCAGGAACATAGTGTGATCATTTTTTCTAATGCCTAGAAATGATACCCCTTACTTAGCTGTTATGATGGTCTTGGTGAGGTCTTGGCTGTGTCCAAATGCAGGGGCTGCATCCTTCGTGGGCCACATTTCAAGGCCAACTACGTCACAACACTGCGCGATGACCGTCCCAATTCATTCATTTTTGGAGGATGCACCACTACTATCTTTCGGGGTCTCACAAATCTCAAGATCGTTCCCACTGCTGCTCAGTCCTGAAAAAGAAGAGGGAAAATTGCTCAATGGTGATGTCAAGTGGCGCAGACATGCTTTTAAATGTAAGTATTGGGCTTATACTCAGTTTTTACTCATTTGAACATCCAACACCAGATATGTAAATTAGCATTATGTTAAGTTGAATATTTTGATTGAATGAAAAACTAAGTTTAGGATTATGATTAGGGGGCAGAAATCGTGATCTAAGGGTAAGGGCAGGAACATCTGTTGACACAAACAAGAAATAATCCAAAGACTAGACTGTCCTATTTACCAACAGTTGACACGGCCTACCAGGCAAATCCTGCGAAGGCCAGGTCCTTTGAAGGATGCAGCCTCAAATTTGGAAACAGCACTCGTCTCTGATTGGCTGCAGGCTGTTATTGGATAGCCTCCAAGCAATTTAATTGTGAGGTCCACCCTTGGACTTACAATAGGTACTTTATTTTCTGACTTTGTTGAATGTTTAATTGCAAACATTTTATAAACAGAGTATGATGTTAATTTAAAAGGCAATCTAATTACTTTGATTTCACTTTCACATTATTTTGCTTTTATAAAAAAGAGAAAACAATTCAGAAACAATAACAAAAGAAAATTTAACATTTATTTCATGACATCAGAGGAAAAAATGATTTCAATTTAGCCTCTTTGAAGATGGATCACTTTATCCATATTGTCAGAGTTTTATGGAGATTTCCCTTTTTCATCCACAAACCCCAGCGTGTGGTGAGTGGATACATGAGAATTTATACTCTCTTGGTCGTGCTGCTAATTGCCGGGGTGGCTTTTACTAATCCATACATCACAGTGGGACACGAGTACAGCTGCCACCACCAGAACAGACAAAGACGGTCTCCCACTGTCCCTGGAAATGAGAGATGTAAAGTGATCTCTCAAAATAAAAAGACAAATTGTTGGCACCTTTGGAGTTTGAAAAGCCTGTTAAGAAAACAACAACGAGGCAGCTCACAGTCATCCTAATGAACTGTGCAGGAAACAACTGAGGGAGCAGAGATGTATCAATGGCTGTCATGTCTGAGGGGCTCACTGATATCTTCACATTACTTTCAAAGATGCATCTGCGTATGTGTGTGTGTGCAGTTTTCTCAGTGTGTATGTGCCAGGTTTGTGGGAGAAAGCAGGCCTGCAGTTAATTTTAGTAATTAATTTTAATTACAGAGCAGGCAGGCGTAATTCTGACGGCAGATGGAGAACGTCTGGTGGCCCAACGTGGCCTGATCCACTCCAGTGACTTGTCTGACTCCTCCACTTCCTCCCCAACAGCCCCTTCTTCTCCTCTGTCTGTGTCCCATCAACCTGCAGGGTCAGGAGGTCCCGCTCTCAGAGGAGACAGGCGTGAAACACAAGATGACACCGTGATACTCCGGCTAAGGCTCCTCTGTGATGTGAAGATGTAATCAACCAGTGACAGCTGCTCAGAAAAAGACAAACGGTGGGTCCTTAAATCTTCATTAGTCAAGAGTAAATGAGGTTTGCTTTACACTGCATCACACACACATATGCACAGACACACACAAACACACACGAACAAACACACACCTACATACTAGCCAAGTGTGTATCCATTATGCCTCGGCTGAGAAGCGTGGTAATGGCGCCTATTGATTTGCTTTCTCTCCTCAACTAGTCAAGCATGTACAGTTTGGATGCTGGGTAATGAAATTACCTCCATTGTGGAGGCTGTCATGAAAATGTTACAGATGGAGAGAGGCTCCTCTGTGAGCGTGTGCAGTAAACAGCACCTGTTTGCATCGTCTTTGTTTCCCACTAACAGTGAAGCTTCCTGTCTCAATCAAGCCCTCTTTTTTCTTCTTCTTCTTCTTCTGTTGCTTCCATCAGGACAGTAATTCATTTATTATTCATCTCATCAGTAGCACTAAATGATGTAAATGACCTTCTCTGAACTGTATGGGAGTCCATTTGGACACTGTCAAACACTATTAGACAGTCAGTGCCCAGCAGCTGAAGAAGGTCAACTCTCTCCGCTCAGCCCTGACAGGGAAAGCATAACTGGGCTTTGAGCTCATGAATGGATCCCAGAGTCAATGGCTGTGCAGGTTGAAGTGTGTGTAGGGGTATGTATGAAAGGCTGTATGTATATAGTGGGGCACCATGGATGTTTCTTCCACAATGTACCCATTAGTTGTAACATTTTCAAGCCTCAAGTTTATCCTTTTTTCCCCAAGTAAAAGAAAAAAAAAACATTTTGTTGTTTTAAAACATTTCCAAAGCTTTTCATACAGACGCTGTGCTCAAACGGGGCGGGGAGGACAAAAAGCTTTGACTCAGAATTGAACCCTTGACATACAAATACTTGAATCGGTATTGGTGACATCTGAGTCAACAAAAAGTGTGTGTGCAAGTTTGTGTGTGTGTTTGTTCCCCTCAGAGCACGCTGCTCTGAGTCAGTAAACACAAAGCGGCCCTTAATTAGCCCTGCGGTTCTAATTGATTGAAATTCCCTGCAGTGCAATTATGTGATTTCATAGACATGCTTTCCATTTTCTCTGTCGTTTGACTTTCAGCGCCACTGCTTTTTCCCTTTCTCTGCCATCCTATTTTGTGATTTCTGTATTTACTAAACCCAGTTGGTCCAAGAGCTTCTGCAGCATAACAGGGGTCAAAGGTACTGATGGATTCGTCATAGATGAAATGTATTTTCTTTTAGATTAATAAGTTCATTCCATGTGTTTGAAATTCTTTTATTTATTTATTTGATTATGTTACTTTTTGATTCTTTTTGACCTCATATACCTACCTCTGTTGCATATTTTTTAATGAATATTTAATGACTACTGAGAGGTTTTAAATCACTGTTTTTCTTATATTTGTTTTTTTTTTCTGTGTGAACTCCAGGGAGACTAACAACCACTTTGTGGAAGCTAATGGGGATCAGAATAAGGAATAAAGGTGAACTGACTGTTATGTGTCAAACAACACACTGTCAGTTTGTTATCACAGCTTATACACTCAGGAGATTAGAAATAAACGTAGTGGTTGTGAAAACTAAATTTATGAGGGATCTTTGACCAAATTGTTCTCATTGTCCGTATTATGTGACCAATAAACTTGTTGTCAAGGTTTTGGCTGCCTATGAGTCATCTTAACCAGTCAGAGTACAAGCAGTTAGATTTAATGCTGTAGTGTAGCGTGGTGCTGTAAGGGACTTAAATTGAGAGCAGCTGGAGACTTAGTCCTTACCTCTCAAAGCTCCTGGTAACAAAGGTGCTGCCATGGTGTTGCACTGTGCACTCAGCAGGCCCCTTTAAAGCTGAAATACACTGACCAAAACTTCCAATGCAACACATACTATTTTGAAATATTTGGTGTACATAAAATGGGATATTGGTTTTGAGTCATGATACATCAACTACAAATAAAAAGCTCAGAAAATTGTTTTGATTTTGTCGTGTGGGCAGCTCGTTCCGCTTGATTGTTCATTGTTTAGAATTTTGCCTATCCCGTCAGGTTGAGTAGAACTCTGACCAATCCTTCCATAATTTGGTCAATAAATAGCCGTAGCAATGGGCAACTTTAATATTCCTGTGCATTGTCCTGGGTCATCGTGTGACCATGCTGTGCCTAGGTCAAAATCAGCGAGAGTGAGCCGTTGGTATGCTTACTGGTGGAATGTTGCAAAGACGGGTTGCAAGGAACTTTGGCGTCCACGTGTCGACCATATCCCGTCTCTGGAGCTGACATAATGAAACAGGAAGCACCGATGATCGACCACGTGCCCCCAGACCACGTGTAACCACCCCTCAGCAGGATCGCTATATTCACCTCCAGCACCTGCGCAATCACTTCCTGCCAGCTACAGTAACTGCTGCTCAGACCAGAGGTTGTCCCCAGAACCGGATTAGCGATCAAACTGTACACAACCACCTGTGTGAAGCTGACTTGCACAAGGCGTCCCTGCCGTGGTGTGGTGTTGACTCCTGTACATCGCTACGTCCATCTGCGACAGTCAAGGGCACATTTGGGCTGGAATGCTCACAGGTGTAACAGGGTGCTCTTCTCCGATGAATCGAGGTTTAACTTGAGTGTGGCTAACGGAAGAGCGTGTTTGACGTAGGCAATGGGAATGTTATGCTGACGCTACCATCCTGCAGCGTGACCGCTGGGGTGGACCCGGTGTAATGGTTTGGGCTGGAATAAGCAGTAGACACAAGACAGACCTCATTTTCATCAATTGAAACCTCAGTGCGGCCCGTTCCTGTGACGAAATCCGGACCTTGTCACAGTTCCACTTGTCCATTGCTATTGCCTAACGCTGCAACAGGATGACACGAGACTACATGTCGCCAGAGTCTGTCAGGACTACCTGAGGCAGAATAATGTTCAGTGTCTTGATTGGCCTGTTCCTGACTCTGAAACTGTGTTTTTGATTTGAATCTTAATATTTGTTATGTATTGTTAAATTTAACGTAAGAAAATTACATGTGTTGCAATAAAC
The DNA here is from genome assembly GCA_030710495.1 of Labroides dimidiatus. Taxonomy (NCBI): domain Eukaryota; kingdom Metazoa; phylum Chordata; class Actinopteri; order Labriformes; family Labridae; genus Labroides; species Labroides dimidiatus. Next base: position 8,847,926 of record CM061157.1, read on the forward strand.
CGAAGTGTTGCGTTGGAAGTTTTGGTCAGTGTAATTAGAAAAAATTGCCAGTATTCTCAACATAATTAAAAAAAAAAAAATCTTTATTTCAAAGCTCACAACAACTGTTATCTCCATACACACACTGTAGATGCATGTATTTTATTTCTTTCATTAGGATCCTGCTTAAGAGGTGTGAGGTTATTTTCACAAGTTGTCTTCCTCTTATTGTGCAATTTATTAATAAAAAATGTTGAGAATGAAATAGCTGGTGGAGCAGGAGAGAGAGAGAGAAAAGAAGAGCAATTTATTGGGATTGACGGGTATGTTTCTCAGTTATTAACCCTCTGGGAGAACCAGTCATCTTTTGGGGGGTGGTTTGAAGGACAGTCATATCTTGGAGCTCAGGCTTTCCTCTGTCTGATCCATGGAGCCACCAAGCGGCAACCTCCGGTCTGAAAATATAAGACAATGTGGAAGTGCTAAAATTTTCAGTTCGGCGAGTGTCCGCTTGAGGCTGGCTCCGGAAGTACCAGAAGTCACAAACACACCAAGCCAAAAAAAGCAGTTTTCACAGCCAAAATAAGCACATTTACAGCCTGGTACAAAGAATGTCTCCCGTCTGAATCGCTAATTTCGCTAACAGCACGCACTGTACGGGGGTGAATTTTTTTCTAACTCGGCAGCTTAGACAATATTAAGATCGCCAGTTCATCCAGTCAGAGGCACAGCTCAGCTCATGTAACTGCCAGGTGCCCTAAGGCTGTAAGGCTCAAAGCCTACCTTATTTCCAATATGGCCACACCTGCTGTTTTGCTTCAAAAATCTGTTTCAGAAACAGACGGGTGACGTCGTAGAGGCTACAGCAATTAATAATACAGTCTGTGGGAGTTACCCAGTGATGCATGGATTATGTTTAATAGCCACACTGGAGTAAAACATCCCCTCAACTTGGTTGGGTAGAGGTGTTTCATCACAGTAGAGGTGAATTTGAAGCTTCAACATTGAGCCACATATGACCACAGACGTATGATACATGAACACAGTCTCTGTGAAGTCATCCTTTTTGAAGCCGATCATCGGCATCAACATCTTGGAAATACTGAAGGAGGCGAATAGGCAAAGTTGTAGCATTAGCTGCTTTGCAGACAGCAACAGTGTGCCTGCTTGTCTGTCAAATCAAGCCATGTCCTATTATGGGCAAAACTGGTAAGTTAGAAAATAAAGAGTTATGGAAAACAATCACTTTCTGTACCTTGTGTTTTGATAAAGATATGTGCTATTCTTACCCAAACCATGTTTTTAACCGGGCTGTAAACATGTTAATTTTTGGTGTAGGAATCAGTATTTTTGAAGGGGAGTGTATGTGGTTTTCTTTGCTTCTGCAGCTAACCTCAAGCACATGCAGGATAAACAGCAGTTTTAGCACTACCACTTGGGGTAGTGCATGCTTCAAATACAGGCTGGCAAATAAAGGCCTATGACAAACCAACAGGGCAATCAGGCGTCATCTGGAGCTGCTGTCAGACTGTATGTATCTTTTGCATGTGTGGGTGTGTAATCATGTGTGTCAAACAGACTCTTCGTCATGATTCTTTGAGTTACATGCACATGCCCAGCAGCTCCCCAGCTTACTGGCCTTGTGTTATTGGGAGGAGAAAAATCTTATGATGAGAAACCATTTTCCTCCATTGAAATAACACTCAGGAAAATTACTCTTTGAACTTGACTACAGGCTTAAGAGCCTCATCACAGAGTCATTGCAGCCAGAATGGCAGAGTAGCAATAAAGAGTCCTCACACATCAGGGAGGTTCATGAATAACAATGAGGAGCAGGACTCAATTACGCTGACAGAGTCTTAAACTATAGGGATGGAAAGGAAGCCTTCACGAGACTCCTTCATTTGTCTTTTTTGTTCCTCACACATGTACACGGATAATTAACAGCGCCTGCATGCTATTGGGTGAATGTAAAGAGGAACAGGTCACGGATTTGCACCTGATCTTCTGGGAATGAGATCAGAAATTTGAATTCATCTGAATCCCAAATTAACTGGATAAATAATTAAAACACCAAGACACTGATTAAAAATGGGTGGAAAAAAGTGAGGGACAGTCTGTTTGTTACAAATAATGAGGACAAATAAATAGTTCATAAAACAATCAACCAAAATCTTTGAGTATTTCAGATTCGGACAGATTCAGTAACTTTTGAGCCTGGGGTCACAATTTCCCAGCCTCCCTTACATGATTAAAATTTCAATAAATACTTTAATAATCCCAGAGTTATATTTCCTTTTGAAACTGACCTCCATACTTATTTCAGTCACAGACTGGGGGGAAAAAAGTCATGTCTAGGAATGCTGAATCTTGGTCCTCTGTTTATATCTTAGTGTTTTAACAGGGTAACTGAAGGGTTTGGGAAAAGTGCTTGGTCATAACTGTAGTATGGGTACAATGTCATGTCAAACTCCATAGAAATAAAGGTTTACTGCTTCAACTGTTTTTTTTTTACTATTTTATTTTCAGTTTTGCAATATCAATATACCAACAGTTTATATAGACATAACAGAACATAAAGTAACGCATAAAAAAGTAAAATAAAAAAAGTCAGTGTACACAGTCAATACAAGCAACTACGTTAAGTACTTCTTGTAAGGGACACACTGATATGGTCTAAATATGGCCGCCAAATTTTCAAAAAGGTATTATATTTTTTTTCTGAGACAGTATGTCATTTTTTCCAAGGAGATGCAACTATTCATCTCAAAAATACACCTGTCAATAAAAAGAGGAGAATCAGATATCCATGATACTGCAAGAGCAACTTTCATGAATTTGATTTAAAAACTGTTCAGAGAACCGCGAACACATGAAAAGTTCCCCACTAAACACAGTTCAGGGTTCAGTGGAACACTAACTCCTGTGATCTTCGTTAAAGTGGAGCAGATGTCATGCCAGAAAGGGCTCACTTTGGTACAATGCCAGGCACAGTGCAGAAAGGAACCAACTTCATTATTATATCTGAGGCACATTTCTGACAGATCAGATTTGAATGCATGTAATTTTTCTGATGTAGAATATTATAGTGAGTCAATCTATACCGGGCATTAATAGTAGTTGACAAGTTGTCTTGAAATAAATCTGCCCATAGCTGTTCATCAATTGTAACGTTAAGATCTGACTCATTTCCTTCTAGACTTACGTCAACCTGATTTTGGACCCTCGTTCATTAACAGGTGATACATTCTGAAAATGAATTTACATGTATGTTTCTCATTAAGTGATCTCTCAACATCATTCATCACAGTCAAAGTCATTGCTTCAACTGTTTTGTGCAGTTAGTTGCAGCAGATGTTACTCTGCACTCTCTCAGTTACTTCATTATCAACAAGCTTCTTTACCCATCAAGAGAACAATCTTTCCACTATTCCTGCCTGCATGAGAAACACTCAAGTCCTCCCCAGTATTTTAACTGATAAGCTCTCTTAAGGTTGGTGATGCTTTGGGGATAATTTTTATCTCTACCTCTATCTCGCTTTAACGGTAACTTTATTTTAACTTTCATGAAACTACAGCTGTGTCCTAATTTAGGGTCTGCAGCCTTCGGAGAATCCGGCCTTCGTAGACCACAAAGGCTGAACTGAATTGAGACAATCTGGTCTATGGAGCATTTCCTGTTTGTCACTTTCAGCATCACACAGCGCCACAGTCACCTATCAGGCTTACATTACTAAGGTCCCATATATCATAACTATAGCAACGTTTATAATCTGTTCATCAATGTCTCTTTAAAAACTAAACTAAATGTAGTGCAGCAAGCTTTTCAAACACATGTAAAGCAAAACCTTATAAAACAGGATTTTTTGTTTTTGATAAAGTATAAAACTACAGTGTGCATCAACATGTAACAACACAAATTCGTCAGCATCGGCCACATTTAGGAGGAACCTTCGAAAATGGGACAGCCTTCGACGCACTGCTGTGACGAAATCGGTCTTCAAATTCAGCCCCGAAGGCAGCAGCCCCTGAATTGGGACGCAGCCTGTGAGAATTTTTTTTTTTTTTTCAGTAGTAAGAAATCTTTGAACTTGGATGTTTTGTCCGTACGGCTACAGACGATATCGGGAAACAAATAAATCGTTAGCTAAAAACAGCTGGGTTATTTCATCTGCTCAACTGCTGGGTTATGACATATTTAACCCATTTTGGGTTATTTATATGGGATTTTGGTCATTTTTGCACAACTCATGCGCTGAGTTAAAATCCCTCAACCTAACATACATCACTTGACTCAGCACCAGGGTTATTTGTGCTTCGAAGGTCATCGTGTCATCAACAGGTGTGCTCCATCACAAATTCACACAGTGCCAGGCACTATGTACCAAGCGTTGAATTAGCTCCTTTTTAATAAAATATTCTCTGTAACTGTAAAAAACTACTCCTTTACACTTTAAGAAAAAATATTTAGCAAAGTATTTTTTGTTGTGACGGTGTTTTGTAACCATGAGTGAGGAGGGAAAACGGTGGATATGAGACCCTGCTGTACACTGACATGTTGTGCGGGGGTCACAGACTGTCTATGCTTCAAACAGCACGGACCAGCTGTTTGTGCTCCAGTGTGTGCACCACAGCTGTATTAAATCATAAATTATAATATATTTATAAAATAAACTTAAGTTAGACCAACTCTCATATTATACACATTTAAATTATTATTTTGTGAGCCTCACAGCACAAATGTCAAAAAAACAAAGTCAAACAAAATTTAAATTAAAAAAAATAAATTAACCATAATAATAAAGATAATAAACAATATTATTAATATTATTTTAAAAAATAACAGATATACATGAAAAAGTTTTTTTTTCTTTTCTGAAATTTTTGAAATATGACTTAGGCAATTATGCAGTTAGGCTACTGAGATCTCTCACATTTCTTTTCTTTTTTTTTTTTTTTTTTTTTTTTTTTTCATGCAGCTTAAATTAGAATCCTGGATCTAACGGAAAGGATTACCTTATTTTTGATGGGATAAGAAACTGTTAAGAATGTGCATGCTGTTGGACCTTGGTGTCCACATAAGCATTGCTGTCTCACTCCAGAGGACACACCAGAGAGCTCAGGAACAACAACAGGATTCACTGGATGTTAACAAAATGTCAGATGAGTTGAGGAGAACTTTTGGTATGAACAACACAGGAGCATTGTGACTTTTAAAACAGTATGAGGTACAACATGAAAACAGATAAACTCTGTTTATACTGTCATATATATGATATGAATGACAGTGATTAAAAGAGGTATTACCCTCACAACAAACCGAATTCTCTGTGACTGTCTTTGATGATTAATGGGTTGGTTTGATGGGCAGCGCTGCCCAATCTTCCAGTGATGACTCAGAGGAAATGAAAGTGCTCTTTGATAACAAACCACTCTCCTTTCAACCCTTTAAACAGGCCGTGGGTGTGTTTTAAAGCATCCCTTTCAAACAGTCAACATGCTCACAAACACTTCTTTGAGCTTGAAATCATGTCTTGGCACATTTGTTTCTGTTTGTTTTCTCCTCATTATCATAGATAGAAGTGTTTGGCACATATAATAATTAGACATGTATGTTCAGTATCTGCCCTTGTTTTAGGACAGACTTGAGGATTGTCTAATCTCTTTATCGATACAAATCCAGAAACACAGCTGGGTCAACTGTATCCCAGCATGCCTCAGTTCACATTTTTCTGGCCAAAACCAACTGATTCTGCACGTAGTCAGGAATAACTCAGGCACAGCTTGACATTTGGCATAGACAGAAAAGATATTGGATTTGTAATTGAATTAGTGTGAGGAGAAAAGAGTTGGAGGGAACAATTTTGCTGTAACTTAATGACTCAGTGCACCTTTTTCATTTGAGATTACAAAAATACAACAGCACTTTATTAAGCTTGGCCTCTGGACGTCTTTATGGTTTCACATGACTGAAATGTAGTGTTCTCAAAATAAAAAGGTCAGACAGACATTTATTTATCGTTCCTCGCTCACTTTTTTCTCTAAAGGTATTGTGCCAAGACAATACATCTGGACGATAGCGCAATCTATTATAACTCTATTTTAAACATATAAATTACTACGCAAATGTATTCAGTATAACATGTTCAAAAGAATTTGCTCAACTAAATATTACCTTTTCATGTCATGTTGGGGTTTTTCTCACACTGGCTTAGAGTGCATAAAAAGTTTATCTCAGAGGAGTTCAGTGAGTAACAAAAAGTGAGGACCTTGATCTATCATATGAGGATTTATTTATTTATTTACTTATTCATTCATTCATTCATTCATTCATTCATTCATTCATTTTCTTTTGTTTGTTTTTTTAAAGGGCAAAGAAGGGCTAATTGTTCAAGGAAAGAGAACAAGGTCCAGTGGAAGATGAAAAGAGAGTTGAGGAAAACGTTTGACAGAATGAACTGTCATGGAAAAAAAGGAACACAAAGACTAAATATGCATGATGTAATCAGACACAGGTGGGAATAATAAGTATAGGGTACACAATCATCAAGGCTGGAAGTGGAGCAGAGGACAGGCACACGCTGTGAAACTGTATAAATGTTGTGTTGTGTAAACTCATGCTGTGGGACCGAATCATTCACAATGCACAACAAGGGCTCAGAAATGATGTGCTTACAATGTACAGGCTAAACCAGGACAGACCTTTGTACAGTAAATAGGGCATCCATAGAGGACAGAAGCTGAAGTTGAAAACCAAAACTTCAACAATAAACATAAAGTACAATTATCGTCTTGATAACAGAATAACAAAAACAGAAACTGTAGAAACCTTTAGAAGTAAACTTTAATGTACTTTGAGATTAAGCAGGTGTTGAACCCGTAAAACTTTAATGAAGGAGAACCTTCATTATGTGTTGGTCTTGGAGATCTGATGGTCATTTTTGACACAACATGGCAGCTGCTTTCTTTGCAGACATAAAGTATTACTGCATGAAACCAGTCAACCTTGCTGCCACTGGCTAAAATGATTTAATCATGATAAGCACTTTTTCATGACCAGCTTAATCACCCTTCAAAGATATCCCATGATTAATATCTTAAGTTACAATACGTTGACCATGAAGCTGACTGCTTATTAAAAAAAAAAATGGAGGTATGAATATTCTTATCCCGCCTCCTCAAAGTTCACAGAAAAGGTGAATTGACCACAAAGTCTGATTCCTCTTGAAAAGTAAAGATTCTTCTCTTTTTTTTCCGTCTTGGTGTTTCATGTGTCAGCAGATGGCAGGCCTTGAGGGAGCACAGTGAGCGCCTCTGAACGACCTGTAGCATTTGCTAACAGCTTCATTTAGTTCCAGGCATGGTGTCTGGCTGGGTGCCTTAACCTGGCTGGGCCCTTTTGGGCCGCCAAGACCCACAGCACCAGCCTTATTATTCCCCTCCTGCTCCCACTGTGTAATTTGATCAAGTTATTCATAACATTTCAGCTGACGCCTCTCCCTGGAGCTAGCATGACATTGCTATTTGCAGAGGATAAATGCATTATAGGATGGCCCACTGCTAGGAAATTGAGCATTAATATTTGCTCTTGATGTGATGTATATAAACAGACAGATTTGCAGGTGCTCTACTCCTCTATTGACAACCCACAGGGGAGGGTGGCTGAATGTTTTGGGCCGATTCAAGAGACTTGAGATAGGATACTAATAATAAGAATTCATGTCTGTGTTTTTATCTGCTGGGAAGGAAACATGCTGCTTCCCATCTCTGCAGTTTGCTTCTAGGTGAGCTGGTTGGCAGCTATCAGCAGGGTCCCAGTGGCACATCAGTCATCAAATTGGGCTAATTTCACTCAGAAAGCATGCAGATGCAGCCGAGGAGGGGGAAATGCAGATGAAAGCAGCGGTAGAAGGACAGACCACTGGGACTGTTGCTGGAACTTAGTCAGGCCTGGTTAAATCGATGCAGCCATTTTCCTCAGAACACCAAAACCTCTGTGGCGCTGAAAGCATTTTTTTTTTTTTTTTCAGAGGACAGAATCCCTTTTTCAAGGTTTCCAATCTCTATGTGAATCCATTCAAAAACAACAATAAAAGCCAGAATATGTCCCCATACATGACAGCCCTCCCACGGGCCTGTGAGGAATAGAAATGGTTCAGTCCTTGGGGCCTGGACACCAGCCTGCTGCAATCTACATTTTCCATTTAACACCGCCTCCAACAATAGAGACCCTCAGAAAAGTCACAGCATTAGGTCGGCCTTGCAGTGCAAATAACACTGTTTGGTACTGAGGTTTGTGCTGCGAGGGGAGACAGTTTAAAGTGTGTTAAGCGCATAACAGCTTCAAGGCTAAAAGAAGCCAGAGCCAGCCCTTCATATCGAGTCAAATGGAGGTGTTTGGGATTGTTATTGTGCTGTCTATACAGGATTCAACACTGGTGTTCATTGAGAAGTCAAACTCTGCAAGGTCATTGGATTGTTGCGGTGTACCTACAGAGATTTACATTACTCTCAACAATGAAATGTATTTGAAAAAACATTCTCTAGCTCAGCTGAAAATTGGTAAATGCTGTGATAACTGAATATATGTATATAGTTTTAAAATGCAAAGTGGCAATGTTACCTTAAAGGTAACAATTAATGACTGAGATACAAATTAATGAAAATGAAACCTTTAGATACAAGTGGTTGAGTGAGTTTCAGATTATTATTATTAATATTAATAATAAAATAGATCTGAGGAACTAGGATGGTCTTTCATTGGGTTTAGCAATTAAATTCCAATACTGGTTTCAACAGATGGCATCACTTATCAGTGAAGCGAGTGTGCCCCTTGTGACTGAGACCAGCTTTGAGTCGTCACTACGTTGCCAGGGAGATGAAAGCTGGAGAGTGACACAGGGAACATTGTTGCTAAAAAGTAGTAGGAGTTGTTAAACAACTGAGGCGGAAATATGATACTTTTTTTTTAAGAAATGGAGGTATGTCTACCAGTCTGTCACCTGTCAGATACACAGCCAGTTATTTTAATTATTATGATAATTCTGACGCCACAAGTGCTTCTTATAATCATATGATCATATAAACAATTTGAATTTAGATATTTAATTTTTGAAGACCTTTTAAACTTAATTTATTTTGTTTGTTGAAAAAAAAAAGACGTGGTTTTCATAAAGTATTTTTCTTGATATGTAGGGTCGTCTCATAATCAGGGCTATTCTATATTTGGGCTGTTTCCAATGACTTCCTAGCAGCTATTGTATATATGATTTTACCTCATAAAATATTCAAGTAAAATGATCAGGAGATTAAACTTAAATGATCAATGATTTAACCTGTTTCTTTTCTTCTTCTTCTTCTTTTTGTTAGATATGTTGAACTTGAAAGAATATTTTGTTCTGACTGGTTATATGTGTCTTTCAGATTAAAAGCCACGGCTCTTTAAGGTTTGCACTCGTTTTTTGTCATGTATGAAGGCAGCCAGTGGAGGCTTCATATCCTGTTTTGGAATTTGCCTGCTGAGCTGATATCCAGACCAGACCACCTCTCTGAACCAGCCTTCATTTAACCCTGCATGTAGTTTCATAAAAGATGTCTTACATGACTCACACCATGTTGTCCAAACCTCAGGGAATGTTGGAATAATTATTAGGCGGTGGCGGTGGTTTGAGACTGGGAATGGAAGAAGGTTTGGCATTTATATAGTTTGGCTCCAGGTGGAATTTTTTGACCTTTTTGTCAAGTTAGAGAAGGGTTTCCCAATTCCTATTTTTCTGCATTTGTTGGTAAAAGCATGACGTGAATGAAAAGTTTGGTCAGAATATTCAAATATATTCAAAATATTCAGTACAAAAGTGATGAAATGATGCAATTACCTGAAAATAATAAAAAAAGGATTTGAATTAGTTCTGTATTTCATTCGTCTTCTATACCGCTTATCCTGTTCAGGGTTGTGGGTGGCTGGAGCCTATCCCAGCTGTCTTAGGGTGAGAGGCGGAGTACACCCTGGACTGGTTGCCGTTCAATTGCAGGGCTGACACACAGAGACAGACAACCTTTTACACTCACACCCACAGGCCATTTAGAACATGCAAACTCCACACAGAAAGGCACACTGGACAAATCGGGATTCAAACTGGTGACTGGCTGCAGTGCTAACTGTTGTGCGACCGTGCATCCTCTAATTTGGTACTTGATGATGAAAAATAAAAGAAAACAATGAGGCAATGATATGGTTCCAAAGAATTAAATTGTGTATTTCCTGTCCCACTCCCAGCTGTAGGTGTTTGTTGAATATTTAAATAATAATATATAATAAATAATAAATCATTTGATTTTTTTAATCCCTGTCAAAGCAAGAGTTATTGGCTTTGGTGTTAAATTATTATTTTAAAATGGGGATTATTATTCATCTCTTTGCTAGATTTTTTAGGTGGTTCGGGTTTAGACAACTTTCTGTTGGTTTCTATGGGGCTAGAAACAAATATGAAGGTACAAAACCACCAGCTTGTTCTAATTGTGCACAGGGGGTCCCATCCCCCTATCATATTTAAAATGCCCAGCATGCCTCTTTAGAGCAGCTTCCTAATTAGATCCTTTAATCATTTTTCTTTCAAGTGTTTTGTGTCAGATAAAGGTCTTCAGCCTGTCCTCAAAGGTGAGCAAAGACAGTCTGCTAGAAAACTTATTTTGTCTCTTTCATGTACCTGTAGTTTATTTTCTTACTACCCATACATCATGACAGATGTTACACATATAGGCTGGTATAGCTTCACTCTTGTGCTTGTGTTTTTTAATTGTGGTTGTGCATCATTCATCATTTGCCATATGTTACAGAAAAAACTGATGTGATTTAGAAAAAAGAAAGAAAGATGGTTTTCACATTTAAACCTAAGCTTGATTCAAAATAAAACACAGACAGCATATCAAATGTTGAAACATCTCCTCTGTTTTTAAAACGATTCAGAGAATCTGATGAACTCTCTTCACAAAAGGACAAGGCCAAAAACCAATACCATGGATTTGATTTTTTTTTCTTTTTTTTATGCAATGTTATCCCATGATGACAACTCATTATTTCGTTATCTCAATATAACAAAGATTGTTTTCTCGTGATAGCGATTTAATTAATAATGCTAACCCACAGATGAGAGGCTGCATACAGCTACACCCAGTGGCTGGAAGCCGTTTATGGCAGCTCTTGTAGGTCAAGACAAACACGTTATTAATTAATTTGTAATCACAAGAAAACTATCTTTGGTATGTCAAGAAAATGAAAAAAAAAAAATTTGTTGTAATGAGAAAACAATCTTTGTTATATTGAGATAACGAAATAATAAGTTGTTATCATGAGATAACTGCATAAAAAAAGCAAAATCCATGGCTGTCCTCGTCTTCTGTCGTACGGAGAATCAATGCATGGGCTTATAATTTCTGTTGAAAACACAATATGAACACATTGTGATTGATTTATTTATGTATATAAAGGGACTGCGTACAATACTGAACATAATGTCACCATTTGATGTATTGTACCAGAGTTAGCTTAAAGCTAATTAACATCTGCAGTCCACAAATGCAGGTCTAAACTGAGTCAAGAGTATATGTGAGTATTAAACTTAATGTAGTAGAAAAAAGGAGTATAAATCATCTGCTGACCCATCTGACATGACTATTGATTGTTGAGCTTTAATAACTTGATGTGAACCAATCCTTCACTCCTCCCCAGATCTTCCCTGTTTCTGGATTTGGTCTTTTCTGAATCCAGAAAACAGACCTTAGACTGAATTTACTCCGACAGAAAACAAATGGGTTAGGTTTTAAGGACCTACTACAGTCCAAGGCAACAAAAGAGTGGTTGATTATTTTAATTTAGTTCACAGCAAATGAAATCAATTAAAGGTGTGAATATAGCCTGAGCTAAATCTGAACCGTAAACACTATGATCCCTCTCTGATGACCATCCATGCCACACCCTGGAGCAGTGAGGATCAAAAGTCCCACGGCTGGAGTGGACACTGTAATTAGGCTCCATCAGCAGGAGATTAATGTCAGTGCTGGGTTGGAGAGGTGGGGATAGAAGGAAATAAGGAGTTCAGAGGCAAGACAGCAAGGAAGAGAAGTGGATACTGTTCATTAAAGATGAAGACAAGTGGGCAGAAAAAGAGGATGAGGTTGGCTGCCATAGTGGGAAGGAGAAAATAAAGCAAATTAAGAGCAGGAAGGGAAGATAAAGAGAGAGGCCTGAGCACAGAGAAAGAGAAGTGATGAAAACACATTAAGGGATTAGATGGAGGGATAGAGGCCAGAGCAGGAAGAGTCCAGCAGAGAGCATAATGTGACACAGAAATAGACCACAGACCACCGTGGAGCTTAATTGCACAATTTTACGTCACCGTGTGCTCACACAATGCAAATGTTTTATTTGTTAAAATCTGGCTGGAAATCCGGGAGGAAAACACATGAATCTGATTAGGGTGAATTATGATACATGTAGCTTGTCACTCATGGAGACTGTATGAGGTCTAATTGTAATTCTGACTTCCTGATTGTACCTGCTGATGGCAAAGTAACTTCCATTACATCCGACTGACCAGCAGGCTTTGAAATAATTGGCACATGGCAATCCTTTCAAACAATTCTTCTTTATTATATTGAACACTAATGTTAAGTTACATTGGCTTTTGCCATTAGTCTGGTGAAGCAACGCTGCCTTCTGCCATCCATGATAATGGCTTTCTGCTCATTGGTTTGACAAATCGGAGCATGAATTTAATGTTCCGTGTTGCCCTCATTATGTTAGCTGTATAGGATCCTAGGGTCTTAGTGGAGTGTTGTTTAAGAGCTGTTACTTCCCATCAGATGACAGCTGCATTTATAACAGGTCTCCTAAGATGTCCCACTTGCCTTCTCGTCTTTATATTCAGTTGAGTTCTCATTAAAAAGGAGGAGTGAAGTCAGGGAGGTGAAGTCTGTGATCATGTCACCCAGGAGAGTATACATTCTAGATGTGAGGCTCAGCCTTTACATCGATTCTTGGGAATTAAACTTGTCATAAATTCACAAATACAGGATTTGTAAAGTTGATGAGTTGCGTCTACATCCTCCTGAAGTATCTTTGAGGCACCAACGGGGCCTGTTAGTTTTAAAGGGCATCCTTGTCAAAATGTTTGTAGGTATGAAGCCTTAATGCTGAAGCCCTTTGGAGAGGCCGTCTCACAACAAGGAGAAAAACACCTTCATGGTACTGTGTGTGTGTGTGTTTCATGAAGAAATACAGTAGACATACTTGTTGGAAATAGCTGCTTTCTTATCTAAACATGTCCTTTGGAAACCCAAATCAATCAAAATGTTTTATGACATTCAACATGAATATGTTTTTGAAATGTTATCTGTAAGGCTTTTGAAAGTGTTCTGATTCTGGGTGTTAAATGGGCAGTAACCAATCACACCAAGTCCCGACCACACAAGCAGAAAATATATTTTTCTATTCAATTATCTCTTAGCATGAATGCAATCTCTTTGGTGTTGTTCCTGTTAGATTGTTTGTTAATCATGTGGTAGGCTACCTGTAATTTGTCTGTTGGTCTGTTGAGTTATCTAGCTACCCCCAGGCTGCTCTTTGCGCTGTTACTGTATATTCATGTGTGTCGTCCCTTGCTGCACAGTCACAGGTGAAGATAAATGCTTATCATTCTTCCAGTTACCACATACAGTGGATTTGAAGAAACAGAGGGTCACAGTTCAGGCAAGCTAGGTGCTAAAGCAGTCCTGTGCATGCACGGCTCATTTCCCCCGTGATCTGTTATCTAACTTTATCCAGTAAGCTCAGTGCTGTCCTGGGATAATTTAGTGATAAAATAAATAAATAATGAGAATATTTTGTAACACAGAACTCAGTGACCATTTAAAATGACTAACTTTCTGTCTCAGGACTTTTTTTTTTTTTTAATTTTCTTGAAGAGTCAGATAGCTTGAATGCAAAGGCTTAGAATACACTCTCTTTGTGTTGTATTGTGACATACTGTGTGTCAATCAAAACATCAGCTGCAACACTCACAGTCCTGAGTACTGAGAAATGGTCTTAAGTGGAAAATAAGCTGTCTTTGACTACATCCACACGAAGCTGAAAACAGTTTAGTTCTTTCTCGTATCAAAAAAGTTTGCTGTAAACGTGGAACCCTCACAAGAAATATGGGCGTCCAGACGAAAGCACTAAAACCCACTGAAACCGCTGTAGTATATATGCCAGGGCTGTAGGTGGCAATGTGACGCTGCCACAAAGTCCACCAAAAACAGAGAATGACACACGGAGCAATTACATTTGGCTCGTGCAAAGACGGTGGTGAATACAAGAAGTAAGTGAGAGGCGGGGGCGTTGCGTCATCAGTTCAGAAAATAACATCGTTTGTCAATATGGAACCAAACCAATGCACGGTTTCAGATTTATCCATTCTGGAACCCGCTTTAAAAAATGATCGAATGCCGGCTCTGTTTGAATGAAACGCGCATACGATAAAAAAAAAAAACTTTGCAGATACACCTAAACCCGTCTTCATCTGGACGGTCCCTTTGAACAGTGTTTTCTGGTAGTTTTGATTGTTCAGTTCCACTCAAATTTCACTGATACTTGAAGACAGAGTTTGACTCTGGAAAATCTCTTCACCTGTTGAAGACAGCAACTTTGAGATGTGACCATACAAGCGGGGTTTTGATTAGTATTGAAGCACAGAAGCTCAGACTGTAATTCATACAACAAGAAGCTGAGATTTTCAATGCATACCAAACAGACATTTAACAGCAAATCCATGTTTGATACAAGTCAGGTCCTACCCAAAGCTGCGCTAAGCAGCCGTAAAGTCAAATGTTTACATATCAGTCGTGTGGGTTTATATGAGACATGCTGCTTCGGTGGAAACATGCATACTGTAAAAAACATGATTATTTATGTATGGAATCATTCATTTTGATTATATTAAGACTGAGCGATGATCGATTTGCATAATTTGTTTGCATAGTTGTTTTCCAGGCAGCTAAACAACTGCCTCAGCTCCACCTCTTTGTCTGCTTTTGGTCGTCTAAAAGGTTGAGTCAGTGTTTACAAATTGGCGACCGCCATCGTTGGGATATACAAAAAGCCACTTCAGAAATTAATGGGTGACGTGTCAGGGCTATTTCATGTTTCATATAGTCAAAAGACACCAACAGCATAACATAATGATGACTGTTATATTAGGAGGAAGAAAATGATGTCTGAACTTTTGACTTTCATGGGGAAAACACAAAAACCACTGATCATCAGTATGAAGTTAAAAATAAGGTGTCTTGAGGACAGTTTTTGACCGGGCATCACGTTGTCTGATATCTGAAACTTGTGCTCCTATCTGTGTGAGCTTTGTTGGGATTGAGGTATGACAGACAATTCAAGGGCAGCTCTGAGTGATAGGGCGCCGTCTCCCCTTTGGCACATTATCAATCTTATATCAAACCAAATTGCCCTCTTCTCAGACTCCATTGAACCATGTGTGTCTATCACCCACTTGGCCTAGACTATCTGTTGACTCTTAAATTGCTCCGCACGGCAATTGTCATTCAGTTTCTGCACACGCAGAGAAGACAGCATGTTTGTGAAAAAAGAGGTTTTTAATTCACAGGTTTTTTTCTTTTCAATATCTTGTCAGTTAGAGAATCAAGGCAGGTTGTTACCAGTCAAGCAGCACAGTATGATATAAAACTGTTCTACATCACTTGGATAGCCATATTAGCACATATTTGTTACAGGAAGGCTATAACACAAACTGATTTAAGTGTGTAAAAACACTGGCTGTGTACTTCTGCACTTACACTGACTATGTTGAGTGCATAAGCGCATTCACACTGACAGTATGGAAAAATGCAGTGCACTTTGATTTCTCAGCTGGCTGGTTGTAATCAATGAATAACAGAGGAACACCTGTGAATGGTTGTGAAATGCGATCGTTATTTCCGGTAAGTGCGAAGCCGTCATGCACTGTTCCAGTAAGTGCATTGTGTTCGGAGTAAGTGTACTTACTGAAGTGCGACACAGCCTCTGTCTTTACACACTCTACACACCAATATTCTGAATTCACATTATTTGGAGACTGCTCTGTACTTCTCTTGCCGTTTGATAAAATTTCATATCTGCAAATCTAATTTTCAGCAATAATTCAATCCCCCGCTGAGTGTTGTGTTTTTGAATTATCCCTCAGATGTCAGAGGTTGTTCTGACATCTAAAGGTCATGCTACACCCTCGTGTGTTTTTTTTTCTTATTTCCTCTTTGTTTGCTGTTTTGACACGGTTTTGAACCCACATGCAGACACTGCGGTGGTTTTCCCAGCAGTGATTTTCCCGCTGCTTTCAGACCCACAGGAAATGATGGGAGCTGACAGCTGCATCCTGCTGCTTGATTTAATCTAGTCAGCGTTTTTATATTTCATATTGATTCATGGATCTGACCCGTAAAGGTTAATAAAAGAACTCTGATCCAAACATTTCATACTGATGGTGGAGAAAACACCTGTGTGTCAGCATTTTACTGCACATTTATACTGTAAAGTGCACTGAGTGTACTGGAAACAACTGATAGATATAACTGTCCCATCTGTGAAAATTAATATACAAAAGCACATCCCTTGAAAGACTTCTGTTTTATTAATAGAGTCAAGAACTGAACGTTGACCTGACTTCTCTACTTTGTTTATTTCTGCTTTTATGTTCGTGCTTTCAAGATGTAACACCTCAAAAGTCACCGAGATAAAGCCTGAAAAGCTTGATGAGTTAATTGCATATTATCCCCTTGATTCCACAGCATGTGTGAGCACCAAGTTCCTCCTGAGCTAACACATGCTCTGCTTAATGCTGTTGTTTCCACATGAAGTACTGACGAGCATCTCAGATGCATCCAAGAAGTATATGTTCTTTGGTTTTCTATTTTCAAAGGAGGCTTTTTCTAGCTTGAGTCAAGCCGTAAAGAGCCAGACAGGATGTCCCACTGGAACAGAGATATACAGGATACCCATAAAGTATCTTTACAATTTAAAAAATGTATCACAAAAGCAAATGAACAGACAATTTATTACAAAATGAGTAGTAGATACAGTAGGATTTTTATTAACCAATTTAAAACACCTCTATATGTTATTGTAGGCTTGTTTTACATGATCATTGTTTTCCTCTGATGTTCTTGGTCGTCCACTCCTCACTTTATCCAACACTGTCCCTGTCTCTGTACATTTCTTGTGCCATACACGAATTGACAGATGTGACGTTGGAAGCTCTTCCATACTCAGTTTTGTAATATCTGAACACACACACACACACACACACACACACTAAAACAATTTGAATATAAATTTCTCCTTTTAATTGTTTCAGATTTTTTTTTAAAACTTAAAAATTACAGCAGCAAACAACAGAACAATGCAGCTTGGTTTGGGACAACGACTAAATAAATAAATAAATGAACGCAAGATGCAGTCATGTGTGACTTTTAAATGATAGAAGTTCAGTCAGTCAACTCACGTTTTAAATGGTTTATTGCAACAGCAAATATATTTTCATGTTTGGCGCCAGGCTCCGATCTCATCACTCCTTGCAGAAAGGTTTACAAGGTAACATTACGGAGTGATGAGTAAAACATACAGAACATAACCCCCTCGGAGCCTGCAGGTGGATGCTGGGGTGGCGGTGGGGGCAAAAGAACATGCAGCAACACAATGCAGGGCAACAGCGGCATTGAAAGGCAGAGGGAGAGATGGGAGATTTTCCCCAGTTTAAATAGACCGCAGAATTGAGAGGCAGAGAACATGATTGGAAGAAGGTTATGACGAGTGGGACATGTGACGTGAGTAACAGCTCAGCTCGAGTTGTCTGCCTGAACTAGCTCGCAGGCGTCGCTCCATTTCAGTCAGTCAACTCACGTTTTAAATGGTTTATTGCAACAGCAAATATATTTTCATGTTTGGCGCCAGGCTCCGATCTCATCACTCCTTGCAGAAAGGTTTACAAGGTAACATTACGGAGTGATGAGTAAAACATACAGAACATAACCCCCAAAACATAATTATTAAAGAGCCTGGCGCTGCCGATGTAGAATCTACTATGTGTGGGCCTTGGCACCAGCCGCCGTGTGGCCATTCCCCATAAGCACCTTGGCTGTAAGGGAATATACTACCTAGTGAACTATTATGTGTGGACCTTGGCACCAGCCGCCGTGTGGCCATTCCCCATAAGCACCTTGGCTGTTAGGGAATATACTACCTAGTGAACTACTATGTGTGGACCTTGGCACCAGCCGCCGTGTGGCCATTCCCCATAAGCACCTTGGCTGCAAGGGAATATACTACCTAGTGAACTATTATGTGTGGACCTTGGCACCAGCCGCCATGTGGCCATTCCCCATAAGCACCTTGGCTGTTAGGGAATATACTACCTAGTGAACTACTATGTGTGGACCTTGGCACCAGCCGCCGTGTGGCCATTCCCCATAAGCACCTTGGCTGTTAGGGAATATACTACCTAGTGAACTACTATGTGTGGACCTTGGCACCAGCCGCCGTGTGGCCATTCCCCATAAGCACCTTGGCTGCAAGGGAATATACTACCTAGTGAACTACTATGTGTGGACCTTGGCACCAGCCGCCGTGTGGCCATTCCCCATAAGCACCTTGGCTGTTAGGGAATATACTACCTAGTGAACTACTATGTGTGGACCTTGGCACCAGCCGCCGTGTGGCCATTCCCCATAAGCACCTTGGCTGTGAGGGAATATACTACCTAGAACATGCAGACCAATTAGCACACTGAATTTGATAAGCACTATACCCAGCAGTCCACCTGATATGCAAATTGGGCAGCGAAGAAGAAGCAATTATATAATACACATTAGATGCAGGAACTCGTGAATTTTGCACAGACAGGATCTTTTGTGAGTCCTGACATAAGTTCATATGCAGAAGAGGACCAGCAAGCCAGGGATTTGAATGTAGGCAGATTGAGAGCTGCAGTAGCAGTTGCACCACTTCTCAGGGAGTAGCATTCAGGTGGCAGGCAGCAACTCAGGCAGAGAACATGCAGCTTGGAAGAGAACCAGGATCTCGTCGTAAGTTAGTGACCATCGATGACCAACAGGCGGATGTTTGTTGGAATCGATGATGCATATATTTCATCATGGAAAGGAAGGACAAAAAAAAATGGTATTAGTTTTAGCAATAGCAGTAGGAGTGCCTTTGCAAGATCTGTCAGTTTAGAGTTTTTCAAGAATATGCAATACTCTTCTATATTCAAATCAGAAAAAGGTGAGCACATACTTTGATCTAAGGAGAGACTTCGGAATGTATTCTTCGAACCTTAGATGCTATGGAAAGTCATAAGAGAACTGCTTCTAACAGGTAATAGATAAAGGTTAAAACAGCTTTCACTTAATCTCCACACCAACTTGTTACCGGTGATATAATGAGAGGCATTCTTATCATCGCTTGAAGGACGTGCCTTTAAGGCCCACTGAGGAGCCGACGAATTGGAGGATTCCCAATGAGGCTCTATGATGCTGGGTCTTGGCATGGATTGTGAAATTGGATCCCTGCTAGCATAGCTTTGATACTTGCATTTGGAGATTGCATGATTTGAATAAATATGATAAATGCACAGGCTACAGAAATGCTTATTGTAAATAACTGAGGAGAAGATTAGCACAAAGGAGGAACAGGAAACAAAGATGAACTGATGCCATAATGGTGCTTTTTGCTGTAGCATAAGTGCGGTGGATTTAGAATCACTTAATGACTAATTTTCCGCTGGCAGGCATCTGCAACCATTTATTATTATAGAATCCCCCAAAACCAAATGACAGAGCAGCATCAGAATGAAATTGGAAAGAATCTAAAGACTTCAAAGAGGCAACGTTAAGAAGAGCATTTTTTTATTAATGTATTAATTCATTTACTGCAAGTATTATTTATTTATTATTTCCAGTTATTTTATTCATTAATTCTCTTATTGATTTAACTATTATGTTTATTAATTTATTAAGGCCCGAGCCCAAGAACTCTTATGCTATTTTAACCCAAACTGCATGCCTTCAACCTACTTCAAGTCGGAACTGAACGTGCCACAAAATTCAGCCCTGCATAACATTTATGGCTGCAGTGTTTCAAACCAATACGTGCTTCACAACACCTATCATTTATTTATTTCTCTCTCTCCTTAAACTGCGACGCCCCTTCTGTAAACAAACAGTGTTTTACTTTGACATTAAGAATTGCTTTTCTAATATGGACTCATATACACATGTGCAGAACTTGCTGTGCATGAGGCAGCTGTGACATGCCCTTACAGGCACACAGGAGAGAGGGCCTACTTATCGCCGCCTGTGGCTTTAATTTGATCTTATTTAATTCATTCTTATTTATTTTCCTGAAAGCTAGCACAAGTCAGTTAGGAATCCTTGAACTAAATCATTGATAGCTAACAAAATATCTATTGCGGTGATTACACAGAGCTTTGGAAAGCTGGCACATCACTGGAGTTGAAGGATACTTCATATTTATTTCCCCGAATTGCTAGACAGAGCCTCTTTGACACACAAAGCGAAGGTGGCCGTTTGCATGCCAACAACAACCATGCATGACTTAACAATTAAAAAGAACAAGCTTAGTCGTTTAATAAATGCAACTAGGAGCCTTAAATCCTGAAGGAAAAGGAACCTGACCCCTTAAAGGATGGACTACAGAGCTAGACAATGTATGGCTGATATTTTAGGTGGATGGTTCTTGGGCAGAGAGAAGTCATGTGGTAAAAGGAACAGCAGATGGAGCAGGCTAAGGTGTAATACTTGGTAAAATTTCTGCTTATGAGGGCAAGGTCAACCTCAGACCAATCCAGCTTCTGATTGAATTTCAGGATATACATGGCAGCTTTAGCAGAGAAGATTTGTGTAACTCAAAAGAGCGAGTGTTACCATAGAAGAGTGTAAGGTCTGATAACATGACCAAGTAGGTATTAAGCTCCTTACTGCATTGAGGATGGATTTTGCAAATGTCATTATAATATTTATATTCAAATAGTACGATATTCTATTCTTAAAAATACGATATTTAACATATGCTGTAAATATATTATATTATATATACTTCATAATAATATTGAATCATTATTGCACAGAGGAACCATCTTAGTTCTGAGTTATTAACTTAACTGATGGCAAAGGGGTGGATCTAACTGCTAACAAGTTTTAACCATAGACTGTATAACTAATGGACGTAGTCTCAGCGACGTCACCCATCTGTTACTGAAACAGACTTTTGAAGCAAAGTGGCCGGCGCGGCCATATTGGAAATGAGGACGCTCCACAGTCACGTGATCTGAGCTGTGCCTCTGATTGGACGAACTGGCAAGCTTAATACTGTGGAAACTGCCGAATGAGGAAAAATAAAATAACTAAATAAAAATCCACTCCCTGTAAAGTGCGTGCCGTTACTTAATTAGCGATGCAGACAGGAGACATTCTTTGTACCAGGCTGTAAATAGGCTTATTTTGGCTGTGAAAACGGCTTTTAATATTATTTTATTTATTTATTTATTTATTTTTGCTTGGTGTGTATGTGACTTCCGGTACTTCCGGACACTCGAGGAACAGCTGACTTTAGCACTTCCGCATTGCCTCATATTTTCAGACTGGAGGTTGCCGCTTGGTTTTAACTTCTGCCTTCAAGCATGACTTTTTAATATATATAAATCTATGTAATTAATTAATTACTTTATTTATCTTTATTAATTAAGTTATCTCATGTGTAAGACTAAATGCCTAAGGTGCTTCTTTGTGTCCACCACCATAAGACTCTTTACTAACTCTGGATGCTCCAGAGTCCCGACTGTCCCAACACTGAGCAGCCCCTCACCCTCTGGATACTACACAGCACCTTGACTCACACATGCCACGATAAACACCAATAACTCCTGCCTTTAATGTTTATTTATTTATTTATATTTTAGTAATTGTATTAAAATTTGTTTTTGATCATTTGTACTGTCTATTTCGTCTTACTTGCTGTAAGCTGCAACATATGAATTTCCCCCCTGGGGAACAACAAAGTCTTTCTTATCTTGTATATAAAATTAAGTCTATGCACAATTTCCATACCCTCCTTGAGAAACCACAATAAACAATTGATAAAATAAGTAAAGTAGGCCGACTGATAAAAATAATGCTAATAATACAAGCAAAAGAGAGAAAAGCAGAGAAGCATGACCTGCCTCCTATTTAAACAACAGCACCCAAGGCAGACTGATAACTCAATCATTTGTCAGCATTTGAGGAAGGAAGGCAACTACCTGATAGAATTGCTTTCTTAGAGAATCAGGAGTGGCAGCAGCAGGGACAAGATGAGAACCAAGGCAGGTGCTGGGACTGCAGTTCCCAGGGATCTTTGCGGCATAACTCGACCACGAGGACCAACACGGGAGCCGGTGTTGCTAGAGACGCGGAAGAGGGGCTCGGATTGTTGACATGGCAAGCAGGTGGAGGCATCATTCTCCAAGGTGTTCAGCCTGGCGTTCGTGACGGTAGGAGCCGACTTTACTTCGAGAAGTGAAGACGAGATAGACGAGTCGGTGGAGGTGCCGGAATCCAGCTGCTTCGGAGCGCTAAGCTCCGGTGCGGGAAAGCAGGTAGAGAGGCAGAGCGCTTGTTCGCCTCCGGCTCCGTGCATCGGTGGACTCCTGAATCAACAGGTGATCAAGCTCTTCATGGCTGGGGCCGGCCAGGACGATGATGATACGGACTTACAGTTCTTACAGGATACGGTGCACGTGCCGTTCAGCAAGTCATTTGGGTTAAGCAGGAGCGACGCATGGCCGATTCATTTCCTGAGCGAACAGACTGAGCCTGGATTTCCATAAAGCAATCCCCTCCATACAGCCGTGACTCACTTTCTGAATCCGAAACGTCAGGAGACACCGCGACCAACAGAGCCAGAAGGTAAGCTGACAATCGCAGAAGAAAACAATTGGCAAAAGAACATGCAGCAACACAATGCAGGGCAACAGCGGCATTGAAAGGCAGAGGGAGAGATGGGAGATTTTCCCCAGTTTAAATAGACCGCAGAATTGAGAGGCAGAGAACATGATTGGAAGAAGGTTATGACGAGTGGGACATGTGACGTGAGTAACAGCTCAGCTCGAGTTGTCTGCCTGAACTAGCTCGCAGGCGTCGCTCCATTTATCTAACAGGCTGAAATATTAGTAATGTTAATTTTCAGCCAAGACAGGTTGCAACACTTGAAAAATTAAAAGGTTGTTTTTTTGCATAATGGCTTCAGTATCTTAATTAAACACAAGTGTGGTTAAAAAAAAAAACAACTAAAAAACTAAACACTAAAATTTATTACAGGTAGAAAAAAACATAAAAGAATAAATGAAGGCTTTTGCATCTGCATTGTGAAAAACCCAATTAAATAAATTGGCTGTTTGTTTCACACCTTTTCTTTTATTTCCTGGAGTTGGAAGGTGCTGGGTGTTACACACCGTCAGCTCCAAACGTGCTCAGCCTCATATTTGTCTAATTGGACACTCCTGGGGACCTCTGAACACTCTGCAGACATGTTTTTCTTTTTTGTCTGGGTTAACTGTCTCTCTCTGTAGCCGCTGTCATAAATTGCACTCAGCAATTGTGTTTCTTGCCCTTCAGTCTCGCTGCTGTTTTACAGGCTGGTAACTAATTAAGAAAAATCGGTTTCTGTGGCACATGCTGAGGGATTTGATTATTGCCTGGGTGTCTCTTTCTTTATGACATTGTCATCTGACAAAACACATTACAAAAAATGATAGAAGAATAATTTCCTTTGTTTACTTTGCAGTGACTGCTGTCAGAAGCTGACATTGTTTTCTCACTCACATGTTTTATTCAGCACCGGGCCTCTCCTGTATTGACTTTGGGACTGATTGAAAATCTACTTTTGTTTTATTGTACTGTTTGTTTTCACTCAGAAAACAAAGCACACATTTGCAGCACCTCTGATGTAAAAGGGCTGCAGCTGTAAAGGGAATATCAGGATGGAAATCTGACAGTGTTTGAGTTGTTTTCAGAGTGGAGTGACGACCCTCTTTGTGCCGAAATGTCATTATGGAGCAGCAGGAGAATGTCGGAGCACTGATTAGAAGGAGACATGTGAATGTTATGTCACAACAATGTTCTGGGGTGTCAGAAATGACAGGAGACATTTCTTTTCTCGAGGTGGAATCTAAAGCAGTGAGACAGGCCATAGAGACACTGCAGTTGGGATGAAAAATGAAAAATGAATACATTTAGGCCAAAACTGACAGTATAGTTTTTTCTTTGCGGGGGAAAGGGCTTCTGCTGCTGAAGGTTCTATAATACACAGAAAATGTTTGTGTCTCCCTGTCAGAGTTTCACATATTTCACATGGACTTGACAAACAAATAATGAGCTGTACCTTACAATTTAAAAATATATTCTGCACTGTAAAAAAGAAAACTTAAATTTGTTGGCCTGAAAATGATTCTCTGGTTAAGTGAACAAAAAATGTTCTGTTGTGTTGCAAACTACTTCGTAGTAGTTGTCTGAACTACTTATATGATGTTTGTTGTGTAAAGCTGGTCTCATTTCATTAAATAAGTTGGCAAAACTTCAAATTATAGGTTTGAGGCTACAACTGAATTCTCTGAGTATTCTTCGGCAAAGAACGGGGTCTCCTTCTCAAAGCTCCAGGGGTCTTCATCTTCACGTTAGTTTTTCACATGAGCCACCTTCTCTCCTGTTCTCCTGTCCTGTGTAGATTCTATCATTGTAAAGGTGAATATTTTTGAGTATTGTATCGAAGCTAAAGTTTACAGACTGATCATGTGTTGGTTACTTTGTGTGTCATGGATGTGTGGGGCACCTTTGGCTCAGTTGAAGAGTCATTGTCTCCCAAGCTCCCCAGCTGCCTACAATCACAGGAGGATACCCACATGTGAAAGTAACGGCCAAGGCTGGCAAACCCATAGTATAAAAATATGTGGGTGGGTATAAGACATTAAAAATGAGAAGCCCTTATTCTGAACAAACAGTAGTTTGTCATTATGTTTACTTTCCAGAATTCTTAGTATGTAGAACCCAAAATTTTAAGTTATATCAACAAAAAGTTATAAGTTGGTTCAAATGTAAAATTCTTAGTTGGCCTCAAAACTCAAAAATCCAGTGCAGACAGTTGCCTTGAAATTTTGAGTTCACACAACTTTTTTGTTTTTACAGTACAGTGTGGTTATCTCCATCAAATACTTTGTTTATATTTGATGGCACTGTGAGGAGTTTTTAACTGATTTTAAAATAATCTCACTCATACTCTTCAGAGTAAAATGGGTAAACACTTTTGGTCAGACGATGATGTCATACACTCAGTGGAGAACTTTCTGAACGGTGAAGAAAAGGACTTCTTTAAAAGTGGCACTGAGGCCCTTAAACATCGCTGGCAAAAGTGTACTGAAGGGGATTATCTTGAAAAATAATGCAATATGTCAAAAAGTCTAACCCTTAAATTTGAGGCTCACAACTTGTCAATTAGCCCTCGTATAAAATGCAAAAAGATATGGTGTCAGTGTTTTGAAAAAGCAGAAATAACCTTTTTTATCTGGTGCATGTGGCTTTTAAATCATTTTTCTTCCATGGCGATACATCAGCTGCTTTTGATTTTAAAAAGTATTAATCTGCCATACTTGTACCAAGGATTTCCTTTAAAGGCTTTTTGAGGCAAGTTGCACCTGACGCACTCTTTCCGAGAAGCTGTACAGGGAAAAAAAAAAAAAAAAAACTTCTTTATGTGAAAAAAGTCTCCATTGTGTACATCAGGGGAGCTTTTAACTTCATCACTAAATATCAGCAAGGTGGAAAAGTCATGTTCTAACAATCTTAGACACCAAGAACTCCTGTAACCACAAACCATTTGACATGACCTCAGAGGCAAAAAGCTGTGGCTCAGTCCAGCAACACCTCATGAACCAGGTTTCACATCCTGCTGGTGTTGGCTGGTTCTGCTGTCCACTGGGTCCTCTCTAGACCCGCACAGTCTGCTCAGTTTCCGTTAGCTTCAGATCACACGATCTGAGACAAGAGGAGCTGCTGTAGCCCTCATAACCATGTGTCAGAGGGCAGGAGAGGGTCGGAAATTGCTTAAGTCTCTTATTACTCACATAAAAGAAGCAGCTAGAGATGTAATTACCCACAAGCACCTGAGGATATGTGGAGGTGGAGAGGAGCGTTGGCCCGTTGTTAATCATCCATGCTTACTTTGGCTGAAGAAATGTACTTGAACAGGTTGATGACATGTGACGCTGGCGGAAGAAATAAGAGCAACTTCTATTTTCTTCCAAACACAACTTTCCATTTTCTCATTTCAGTGCAAAGATTCATATGGACCCTGGCGTTAGTGCATGAGTGGGCAGAATGTGAATTTACTATTCAGAGTTTACTTGCGAACTGGAGACGGCAGCACAGCTGTTTCATATGCAATTCATCATCATGTCAAATCACAGCACACACACTTTTCTGTACAGAAATGGATTTTTGCCCTTTTTTGTGTTCTCAGAGTGTGTGGACACACATTCAGAGTCCTCTCTGGCTTTTGCAGTCTAGTGGAAACAAAACAGTGTTGTCACACAACATACTGCAGCTATGCAAGAGTCCCCAACCTGCTCGTAAATCACCAGGAGAGAAGAAGAAATGGGTTATTATCTTTTTGTTGAAGCCACGCTCTTGGTCATGGATGTTACTTTAGAATTCCAGCGAGCACATCCATGGTGAATTTATTCCATTATGTTGCCATGACCATGCGTGCTCGAATTTGTGTGAAGATCAGTGTGCACATGCCTGCTTTTAAGGTCTGGGTTTATCAGCACTGCTGCTGAATTTCTCTCTCAGACCAGAGATAAAGCTCTGAGGCCTCCAGGCTCAAAGCCGCCGTCTAACCACAGCACGCGAGCTGGTTGTCATTCAACCACAGCTGCTGTTTGGAGAGAAAAGGCATGCAGGGGGAGATTAATAGCAAGAACCACGGCCAAGTGACTCAGAAATATGCATGTATGAATTCTGTGCTCGTGCATTAACAAGCGTGAGTATGATTTGTGTGTGTTTGTGTGTGTGCGTGTGTGTGTGTGTGTGGAGGCAAGGATTCAGGGGTCATAAATTATTGTTGTTTGAGGGGAGGCTTCAGAGATTAGAAAGGAGAGAAAAAGGAGGGTTTTCAGGTATTTTAAGGGATTTGCGCTTGACGATTTTTCCATTCTTCATTCATGGTTGCTCTCGAGGCCAGATGAATGTCATTCTGCTTTTAAAGCCTGGCTCCACACCCATATAATCAGAGATAATTTCACCTTTCAGAAGTCCTTGTGAGGCTCTTATTACTTGGGTAACTGCTTTTCAAATGTATTATTTTAGCTGATGTCTCTTTCTAGGACACTTGAGTGCTTGCTGTCCATGGAAACTAGGATATGGCTTCCATTGTCCAAAAAAACATAAATACTTTAAAAGAACACTCTGGCTATAAATTCAGTGAAAGTGCTTTGGTGACAGAAATGTCAGCTGAAGACAAGTGAAGAGGGTCTTGGCACAATGATGGCTCTTGGGAAAAATTTATGAATCCATCGATACATGCTCCACAGCGTCCCCTAGTGAGTCTAAATTGCAGCCCCCTCAGGCTACTTTCAGCTACGAGCCTGATTTTTGGTGTGCATAGCTACATGCCAAGACCTACAAAAAAGTCTAAGACCGTGATGAATTCCAAACAGGAAGTTCAGAAAATGGAGTTAAATGTCAGATTTTTATGACTTATAGAGTTTGTATTTCATCAAACAGTTTTGAGTGACGATTAAAAGTTATCCCCCAATTTTTCGTAACTCAATGGGCGTGGCCACAAATGACCACCAAAGTTGACGATTTTTGGGAAAAAATGAAAACCTTCCTGTCTCTTGGATCTGGTCCAAAATGCACACACATGTTCAGTCACACAGCCTGAGTGCATCTATGTGCTTGGTTTCATCTTGAAGTACAGTGCCTCCTACTGTCAATAAGAAGTAGTCTTTTACTTTGTTATTAAAGCCACAGTTCTACTCTGCACTCATATACACATGTGCATGTGCAGATCTCGCTGCACGTGTGATGGTGTAAACATTTCCTGACTGGTGCAGGCAGTCGGCGCGGGTGTGTGTGTGTGTAAGTGACCACCTCCTGAGTGTTGCCTGGTGGGCATCTGGTTCCTGCGGGTCAGGTTATAATAAGTCGAGACACAACAAGGTGACACTCCTCCTTCCCTCTGCCTTCTCCTGCCCTTTAATGAGTCCCTCTGATGTCACCCTGTGCTTCATCCCACCTCCATTATTCCACCAACTTGCCTGAAGATGTTGGGTGCATAGAGCACCCACGTCAAAGATGGACCCATGTGTCATCACCCGCAGGGGGAGCGCCCTTGGGGAGAAAGGATACAGCTTTCTAATGATACAAAGATGGAAACTGTTTTTCTTCTTCGCTTCAACAAAAAGGAGATATAAAAAACTGCAGGTCTTATTGAAGTAACCCCGTGCTTTTAAACTTTAAAGATATGTGCAGAAAGCCAGATGTTGGCCAAAGGCTTTTCCTGTATCCCGAAATCTCTAAAAACTGCATTTGAAATAGTGATTTAAATAGTTTCTTTTTAAAAGATTACCTGAGGGCGATGGAACTAAAGATAGTGACACAGAAGAGAACAAGGAATGCAAATCACTGAAATAGGGGACATTTTATGAGCACTTCTTAAGTTCAACTTTAAACAATGCTTCCATGCTGAACTTGGTGGGAACTTTTTGCAGATTTACTATCATTAACCAGCTGCAAGAAACCAGGATACAGTGGAGACTTAGTGGAGAGGATAGCAACAGGCATCATACTGATAACTTTGCAGAAACACATCCTCCCATATTTACTAGAATTCTGAAACAAGGAAAAAGGAAGCACCTGATTTGAGGAATCTATGACTGAGCAAAGGCCACCGCAGCATACAGATTATGTCACTATACAATGACAGATCTTCGCCACACCAGAGGCCTGTATTACGAAGCTGGATTTTCTCTTAGCGAGGTAACTTCAGGGTTAACCCTGGATTTTCTGTCCTACAGAGCTGGTTCACTTCGTACCGGGATGAATCACCGTGGTAATGTATGCTGAACAGCTAACCTGCTCTGGAGCAGGTTAAGATCTGGATAAACGATCAAGTAGAAAAGTAACACAAAGCCAAGTAGTTTCCAGTTAGGCCCATTTTAAAATCCTCATTTGTACCAATGACACCAAATGGGAAAGTGAAAAGTTGCATAGATTTTTCTACAGTGTTTGTTTTAAGTGCTTTGACTCTTCATTCTTTCTAATGGCCAGCTGAGGGTTGCAAAAAAATGAAACATGAAAAAAAAAAAGAAATTTAACTCTGTATTGACGAACGTATCATATTTGATATATGCGTTTCAGAGATAATACATCATAAACTAAATGTTATAAAAGTATTGTTTTGTGGATTTTGTTAAGAGGGTCACTAAACATCTCAGAAACTATAAATATTTCAAAAGAAAAATAAAATTCTGTCTATTTTCTGATGTATTTGGCTTTACAGGGTTAAGAATTCTTCCTCAAGCTACTCTGAATAAATTTTAGTAAACAATAACTACTTTACCAGTCTTGTTCTTTATCTGCTATAGTAGTACTGTTGCAAAAACAAACAAAACAAAATAAGACAAAACAGAACAAATGTGTCAATCATGAAGAGCAGAAAGCTTTCTACAACATGTTGTCAGTCATCTACTCTATTGAAGTGGTTTCAGGCGGTAAGAGTTACAACCTAGAGGTTGTTGGTTTTGTCTGCTTTTATTGGTCATTCGTGATTCAGGGTAAATGTGAAAATATGCACAGCCGATCTGCACCTGTTTTGTGGTCTGGACTTTATTTTTTAAACTCTTCCTTTACTTATTTTAACCACTCCTAATGTTTCTGATTTAATTTGCTAAATGGGAATACAGTGTGGGAAGTAAACACCCGACACAAACAGTTCTGCTGTCACAGAACTGCATAACACATTGTTTCCAGCTCGAGGCTTGAATTTTAACTCACATAAGTCTTTTCTTTGTCAAGCTCTCACTTACTCCACATTTCTGTGTTTTTCTCGTGTAGAAGCTGCAGCAGACGTTTGGGAGGTTATCTCAGTCCGACAGATGACTTTCATTAGCAACACAAGCCTCCGCCAAAATTCCCACACACCATGATCGTCACCAGATTTTCAGACAAAAGCTGATTTCTTTCCCTGTTTGAGGCAACATGTCAGTGCCTTTATGGACAGGGATGAGCACATGGACAGCACCCTGCCAAATGGAAATAGCCTCACAGGAAATATCACCAAACTTTTACTTATCATTCATCACTTGACAATGTGAAACCACTGATGAGTGATGATTCTGTGTCCTGATCAAACCCAATGACAGTCCAATGAAGAGGGACTGAATGTTTGTTATTCTGCAGCAGAGTGTGTCTCAGCTGTTAATTACACTTCCTGTGTTGTCCTGAGAGAAAAAAAAATAAGCATTTAAATTAACAAAATAAACAGTTTGGTCTCTCCGAGCATAGAGTAGCCTGTGAAACAAGACAAACAAATCACAGACTGAACTGAAGCGGACATTACAATAAAGTTTTAGTATCCTGTTCACCTGCAGTCAAGGCAGATAGATGGATCTGTTTTCCTTCAGGGATGTCCAAATCAAAGTACAGAACACACTGCCCTGAATGAACCAATAAGAGTCACAAATCTGTCCAATACTCCAGTATAGTATAGTATAGTATACTCCAGTGTTACATCTTTTTTTCCACCCATCATTTCAAGACTTTCAGATGACAGAGAGGCATTCATTTCACATAAGACCTATATTTGATTATCAAAATGTTGAACATGCAGGTTTTTGTTACCTAGAGGCAAATACAGTGGGTTGTATTAGGCAAATATGTACTACTGGTTAGATCACACTGCGTTAAGAGTCATGTGATACTCTTGCCTCAGTTCATCTAGATTTTACATGCCCTCTTTCCAAACACCATGCCATGACTGAACATTTACCTTCAAATTTCTTGTACAAGACGCGTTTATGGTACCCTCTGTCTAAAACTTGGCTGTGTATAAGTTTCTTTAGAAAGGAAACAAATGCACTTTTTGTACAGACACCTATCCAAAAAATGTCAGGATGAGTACATTAAAACTAACAAAAACAATGATTCAAGTTTTCAAATCTACATGCTTTCACTTGTTCTTGTGTTATCTGTGTGGCAACATTAAAAGGGATGGCATGTATATTAGCTTCAGGGCCATTCCAATGAGTTGGTGCCATTTGCCTGTTGTAACTCTCTAAAATCAGAGTTAATATTTTTTTTCAACTCTAAATTGGATAATACACAAATTGAGCTACTCCAAATATGTGCTGGCCCACTCAGGCAACTTGCGTTAACTTTCGCGAGGTTCCTAAACCGAGGATGGTTGCATTTTTCTTAGTCCTGTTACCAAAACTCATGTGACATCTAAAAAGAATGTTAAAGAGTTGTTTTTCTGCAGCACTTTGTGGTAGCTTGGTTCCCTGTAATTATTATATTCACATTGAAAAATTGATCTCAAATCTCAACAATTAAAACTCTAAAATGTAAAACTCCTAAAAAATAAGCATTAGTTTAACTAATATTCACACTAATAAATCAGTTGACTAGAAGACTAGAGGACTCTACTCAGTCCTGTTTCAGGTACTCAGTCCTGTTACTCCTCATTTGAGTAACAGGGCTAAAAGTAATAGGAATGAGTTTTTAGCATAGCATTAGCAAAAACATGAAATATAACTACATAGCATTTATACAAATAGCATTTTGACACTAAGCACATTACAGTGATTAAAAAAAGGACTGAGCTGAGATTTTATTCCCCTGTTGAAACACCATTGAATAAACAGAGACATAAATGCCTAAACTTTTGGCTTTCCCATGGCCTGAAGAGGATCTGAATGATGCTACTTCCTGAGGATCATGTGACTTGTAGAATATTCTAAATTTTTCAGAGGGGGTAATGTGTTAAGGTAACAGGACTCAGTGAAAACTAAGGGACAGGACTAAAGTGCAAATTTGAAATATTATATATATATATATATATATATATATATATATATATATATATATATATATATATATATATATATATATATATATATATATATATATATATATAGTTTGTTTGTTTATTTATGCATTTATGCATTTATTAAGAAAACATACTTAAGTAAAGTTCAGCTAAGGAGTAACACAAATATATATGAAAAATATTACATTCCATATTATATTCCAAATTAAATATTTCAGGGTAAAGTATAATTTTAGGAAGCAGGGACAGGCAACAAATGCTATTTTTCCAGTGTTCAAGGTACTTTAAATTAATCTTTAAAATTATTTGTATTAAATATGCAGTCAGATCAATGTGAAGGACACTTTGCTTAATACAAAAAAAAAAAAAAAAAAATAGTTAATCACAGTTAATTTTCACAGTTTCACTGTGCATTCATACATTTTATTTCCCGGGGTCGCAAGTGGCACCAGTTTAATGGAATGGTCCTACACAAAAAGCTAATAATACTTACAATTTACTTATTACGCTATGTTTTAAAGGATCAGAATCATTTTAGTTTGTTTTGTTTTGTTTGTTTGTTTGTTTGTTTTTTGTTTTGTTTTTGCTTTTCCTCGTGGATCAAATGAGCTATGTCTGGTTTGGTTGTTGCACAGAAGTACAGAAACTGACAGGCTCTCATCTTTCTGATGGATCACAGAGTCTGAGGCTAGTCAGGATAGGTGTATAGTTAGACCTTTCTCCTCCTCCTCCTGAGAGGTATGAACACTGTAGGTATGTCTAAAGAGGACAAAATAAAACAAAATAAAATAAAATAAAATAAAAACCACTGTGTACATTTCAAGTAAAATCTTTAAATAAAAGATTGATTCATGTAAACCCTAAACTTTCCTGTGGACCATGTTTCCTCACCTCCTCAGGTGACCTCACACTCTTTGATGGAGTAACAAAAGCATGTTGCAGAGAGCTCACCTCATCTACAGTCTGGGTTTGAGGATAGTCTACTTCTGAAGAGAAATGCAACAATGAAAAAATCAATTTCCCATTGACCCCCCGTCCTTTCTCTGTGGTGTTCTCGTGAAGTCTGTCCACACAGTGCATAAAAGAATGAAAAAAAAAAAAGATCCTCTGAGTTTCTTTCACTTTGAACTTCTGCAATGAAGTCCCATTTTTTTAATCTCAGATGTCAGCAGAAAAAAAAATCCTTTAAGATAAAAAGTATTCTTTGTTGCTGTCACTGGTCAGTACAGCAACAAAATGGAACTTTCCAAATGATCTGAACTGTCGGTTTTCATTTTCTCGTTAGGCTTGATTACACAGAGAGATGAAAGGATGAGGGCAATTTAACACTATTTGAGTCTCCTTCTACTACTCCCATGGGTGGCACACTCCTGCTTTGACCTAACCTGACATTTGGATGGAAGTGGGCACCTAGCTTGAGTTCACCTGAATCTCATTCATCATGGAGAGTAGAAAAAGCCAGCGAACACTGCTGCCAAGATCGTGAACACACACACACGCACACACACACACACACACACACACACACACACACACACACACACACACACACACACACACACACACACACACACATGTAAACAAGAATTCTTTTTTTTCCATTCATAACTTTATCCATCTAAGTCTTAAGGATAAATAAAGTAAACTACGGAAGCATAAAGTTTTATATGTTTATTTTTCTGAACAAGGCTTGAAGAAATAGTGGAAAAGTATCAAATCAACGTTTTCAAGAACTCCTACAGGAAAATACTCTTTTTCTAAACAGCCACAAATAGCGCTCTAAACAAAGACTCCTCTTAAAACCGTATCTTTTTGTTAATAATGGTCTCTGCCGCCTCACACAGTGAGAATAGTCCCACTCCTGGACTCCTAGATAACCTGGACCAGTAATGAGCCATAACCTGGCTGTAATTAGATGGCTATTCTGTGCTAACAGCCTTTGTAACTGCTTGATGCGGTAAATTCTTAATATTCAGGCTGAGAACATTTATAAAACTACCCCCAGCATATATATGCAGTTATACTTGGCTGCAATGGGAATGGGTCTTAGAGGCTCAGTGAGCAGTCTTCAACAGCAGACTTTGGACCATGTAAAAGAGCATTTCAATAAATATTCTCCTTGTTTCTGAAGACACATAAAAAAATTCTAATTCCTCTGTCTATTCTGGTCATTCATTTTTTTTTCCATTTTGATCCCATCTAAACCTGATGAAGTCTACAGAATAATGCTGAAATAAAAACTCATTACAAAAACAAAACAAAACAAAAATGTGATGAAAGCCCAAGTCAGGGGTGGGCAATTAATTTTTGTAAGGGACCAAATGAGAAACCTGAATTGTGTCAGAGGGCCGCACCAACAATTACATGAACTTAATTCTGCTCAGTATGAACTTTTTTCCCCATTGGAAAATGCACTTACTTATATTTTGATTAGCTGCTATTAATAACCAGAAGAAAAATCAGTGTTTCATTTTATGTGTTGCTTTTAAGTCTACACATATACTGAAAACCTTTGAAACAACTTTATACAAAAAAAAAAAAAAAAAAAAAAAAAAAAACAATCACTTGAATGTTTTTCACTTGATTTTGACTCTTCACTGAGAGAAATCTAGTCTGTCTTGGACTTGACATGCATATTGAAATCTGGCTGAATTTCTGAGAAGGCCACGCTGATCATCAGTGATGGAGGATCTGTATTTGGATTTGTTGCTCATGCTTGCAAGTACATCTGTACAGAAATAATGCAAACATCACCCTTTTCAAAATAAAGGCAACACAGCTGTATTGCATGCTCAGCATACATTTTCTTTAAAATTCATGTTCTAATTTATGATCGACGTTGCACAGGCTCAAAGGGCCGCATATGGCCCATGGGCCGTAATTTGCCTAGGTTAGGATGGTGCTGGTCTTTAGCTAGAAAGACTTGTTTCTAATGTTATCTGAAGACATGATATTATGAGTACGAGCTGAGACAATGTAATGACTATGAGGAAAAGAGATATTTGTAGAAGTAATTTTGAGAGCCCCAGA
Organism: Labroides dimidiatus; assembly: GCA_030710495.1. Taxonomy (NCBI): domain Eukaryota; kingdom Metazoa; phylum Chordata; class Actinopteri; order Labriformes; family Labridae; genus Labroides; species Labroides dimidiatus. Next base: position 8,883,129 of record CM061157.1, read on the forward strand.
GATGTAGAAAAGACGCTCTGATCTGGGCACCGAGCTTTTCCCAGGAGGTGGGGTTGAGCCTGACCCTGCTCGGTTGAGCTCCAACAGGTTACCCCAGCGCTGCCTTTTCCTGCTGTCTTTCCATCATCTCTCTACGCTCGTTTCTCTCTTGTTTCTCTCTTGTTTCTCTCTCTTTTCCTTTCTGTTGGAATGGAGGAGGGTGGTAAACAGGATGTGATGCTTTTTAAGTGCTGTGGACTAACTTCACAAAACGTTGATGAAGATTTAGTGATTTAAGTCACCAAGCTCTGGCGTGTCTAAAACTCCTGTTCCTGACAAATGTGGCACCATTAAACAGGTAAATAAACGGTCTTTCAAACAATGTAAGATTTGTTGCCAAGACACACTGTTACAACAAACAAATAATCTACCGAACTCAAATTGCTTTACTTTTTGTGGTAAGTTTACATGTGCTTTGGGGTCTTTTGAAGGGGAATGTCAAAAAAGCTCCACAGGTCTGACACAGACAGGAGAAGACTGACCAGGCACTTTCTCTGCATCCCTGGTTACACATCACCAGTTTACCTCGCAGCGATAATGCTCTGCAGGTCTGGAGAAACACACTCTTCTCTGGGTGATAATGTTACACTTCTTCACTGAGTCACACACAGACATAACACACACAACATCCTGGATGCACCTTCTGACGCACAGCCAGTGTCATGCACACACAAACACACACTCGGGCCACGTGACCTCTCACATTTCAAACAGACACCCATCACGTTCTTTGTTGCCCATCCCGCTGAGGTCTCCGTCAGCCGTGACTGACGGGCTGACAGGAGGATGCTGTTATGAGTCATGCCTGGGCTGGTGGCCTCACAGCTGGGTACCTCCAGCACCACACCTGGGTACTCCAGCTGTCAGCAGCACCAGCTAAACCAGGCAGTGAAGAGAAAGACGAAGGCACAAGTATCACTCATAGGGAGAGGCTCTAAAGAGATTATATAGATAGAAGGACGTTGAATATGGATGTGACACACTGGTCAGACTTAAGCAGCTTGTAAGGCAAAAACTTTTGTTGCAATCTGTAGACGAACTGCAGAGACAGAGAAAAGGACAAAGGAAAGTCTGTTTGAGGAGGGAATTTGGACGGAAGCTGCAGAGCTTTTTGGTCCAGATTGTTGGATTAAAGTAATGTTGAGTAAATCTAGTCTGTAAGACAGAGTGATTGATAAATGCAAACGGCAACATTCTTACAGCTTACAGCAGCCAAAGAGATACCTCTAATGGGTGCTCACTATGTGTGCAGAGATGCCTCTCGTTTACCTGACACACTGCAAAACAAAGTAATGCATCTTAAGTACAGACTGTTATGTTTGTTTCACTGAAAGAAAAAAAAAGAAAAGAAAAAGGTTTGAAGCAGACAGAAGGCAAGAGTAAAAATCACATCTTGAATAGACTTTTCAGGAGCAGAACAAACAGAGCCAAGACTCATAAAATTAAAAAAAAAGAAAAAAAGAGAAGAGAATAGGATGCAGTAATACCATGAAAAAAAAGTTGTATGAAGCAAAAACAGACCTTTAAGTATGTTTATGTTAGCAGCAACGTGTGCTGAAGTTATGTGTTCAACATATGACTATCACTGTTTACATCAGGGTAATTCAATTAAAATTCAAAGAGGTCCAGTCAGAAAAAAATGTATTGTATCAAGGGTCCAGAACATCATACTGTGTAAAACTTTATATTATTTTTTGTCATGTTAAATGAACATATATTCGACAATGTTTATGGTGGCCTAACATTTAAGTAAACAGAAATATTTACAGCAGACTGTTAAATCGTTATTATATTATATTATTAAATTTAAGAAGAGTTGTATTGAGATAATAAATCAAAACAGTTGTTTAGTAATTGTGCACGGTCTCTGAGCATCAAACAGTGATTTTGTGCTCTCAAAGGTAAAAATGGACATAATTGAGTTGGTCCACTGGTAATTTGTGGATGTTATTCTCTCTAACTCACTCATCTTTGTCTTTTCATTCTGTGTTGTTTTCTCAATTCTTTTCTCTATCATCTTTTCTTCTGCCCTTGGTTTCTAAACTTTCGCCCGCATGCCGAGCGGCAGTATTTAGAGCCGGGAGCAAAACCTTCATTGGCTGAGAAGCATCACATGGGATGGTTTAACTCAAATGCAATTGGTCCGCACGTTTCCAGCGCTACTCTGCCGAAACTGTAAATGCTGTAAAAGCTGTGCTGATGAAAATAAAAAATGTATTGTCAAATTTAAAATCCCCTCGTAATTTACCGATCAGGGGTTTGGGTCCACATAGCATGGCGCCTGGGTCTGGACCCGGACCGCAGTCCGCCATTCGGTGACGCCTGGTTTACATGAATGTTTGGCTTTTTTATGACTGAATGTACTCCTGGTTTGCAGCATCCCATCCCCTGTGCTGCCCACTGACTCCACATGAATGTAAGACATGACTCTGACTCTGCTGACAGTGGGCGTTGCGCTACTGCAGCCAAGACATGCACACAAACCACCTGGCTGGTGGTCATCATCTGCTGCTGTTGCTGAGGGCTTTTGTCCAACCCCTTCTGCCTGCGGAATCACACTTTTAACTGATTAAACGTGTGATCACTCAGGTCATGCAGTCAACAGCAGACCAGATTACTGTGTTGATTTGAAGTTATGGAAAATTAACTGACTTTTGTGTTTGTTCCTTTTTTAGTCACTTAATCAAGTGAAGAACCAAACAGGAGCCTGAAATCTTCAACAGAGCTGTCAATCATTTGTACAACTCAATGTAATATCTAAAACTAGAAAAACTTGCACATAACTCTGCATGATACCAGCTAAATGTAATAACAGAAATAATCTTTGAGACAACAAATTACTCAATTTGCATTTTAATTTTTTCGTTCCACCCATGTTTCTTCTGTTATAATGAAGGAGGCTTTTAGGACACATCAGGGTGGAGTAAAAAGTTCTTACCTTATTTTTCACGCTCGTAGAAGTTTTACTGGCATTTTGAACCACCAGTGTTATAGTCAAATATTCACAGTAACTTCCCCTGAAAATTGACTTTAGAAAGAGCCAAGGACACTTTCAACAATCTGAACCAAAAATAAAAACTCTGCAGTTTTTGTCTCATTAAATCTCAAACAGGTGCTTTTGTTTTCAAATTGCACAGGAACTGCCTGGGTGGAGTTTCCAATTATGCCTGTATTTAAGCAGCATGACATATTTCAGCCTTGCTGCGTCTTTCTGAAAACTGCCAAACTGCAGTCATGGAATGAGCACTGACTCAACTCCAAAAATAAGGATTTCCACTTTCTGATAGAGCCTGGCACCTTTGTGAGGTCTCTGGTTTGGCATCTTGGCTGTTATCAGTTTATCTGACTTCCTGGTAATGACCTTATTTGATTAAAGATAGTTTGTTATCATGATTAAGACTGACGTGGTTGTGTCTTTTCCACGACAGTAGTCTCATCTAACTTACTCTAAACGGGATCCAAATGCAAATGAAACTTATCATGCTGGTTTTTAATGGATCTGATGAGCTGAGGGGTTTCTCTTACTAAAACCATTTTTTTTTTTACTATTTAAAAAAGTCCCAGGATGATTAAATCCAGTCAAAGGTGGAGTTTTGGATGATCTGTGGGTAGTAACCTATGCCATGGTGTGCAGGCCTCTCGGTGGAACACAATAAAATGGGCTCAACTGGAAATCATTGGTGTTCATTTACTCCACTTTCCAAACCAGTAAAACAAGTCCATCACTTGGCGCTCCTGCAGCCCAAGAACACTTAAAAGTTTTGCAGCAATAGTCTTTTACAGTAACTTTCAGATAATGACTTGGGCTTTATTTATTTTAAGTGTATTATGTTTTTCAGATACCTTTGCCATTCGATTTTACGTTTTTTTTTCTTTTGATCATTGCTAGTTTTCTGCACCTTTTTGGCCACTAATACCCCTTTTCCACTAAGCTGGTGCTAGAGCTGATTTGGTGCCGGTGCTCGTGCTACTACCCAGCTGGTTCTCATCCCGTTCTTTCAAAGAACCAGTTTGGTTTTCCAACGGCAAGGAGCTGAGTTGGAACTATGCTCTGGGGGGGGGGGGGGGGGGGGGGGTGTCGGCGGCGGATGCTGGGGGCAAGAGACAGCAACACTGACGGTGCTGGGAGCGCTTAATAAAGGGCAGATATTTTCTTTTTATTGCATATCCTGTGGTAGTTGTGACGTTATTTATTTTTCTGTCCACGACATGGAGTGTGCTCGTCTCTCTCTCTCTCTCTCTTTCTCTCTCTCTCTCTCTCTCTCTCTGTCTGTGTGTGTGTGTGTCTGTGTATGCATTGGGGCAGAACTCTGCTCTGCGTGATGCAGAGAGCAGAGGAGAAATGTAAGCACGCAACCATGAAGCAGAAATGACATCCCATCATTTAAATAAGATAATAAATATAAAGCTAATTTGTCTGTTAAATGAAATCAATTATGGACCTGATCTATACGAGAGGCAATTCATTGCTGCTTCAGTTTCACCTCCGTTTCAAGTTTTTAACACAACAGACAACTGGCTTGGCAGCTTTCTTTTTATGAATGGCTGTTTTCCCGCTGATTGTTGGCCACAGTAACCCCGCCCCTGCCTCCTGGCTTTGTCGGTGCTTTGCTCTTGCCCAGCAAGGAAGTGGGGCCGGCTGAGCACCAGTTTTTCGCACCTTGGGCCGGTGCTTTGTTGGTTGAAACGGAAAGAGCTGGTGCGAAAGACACTGGCCTGGAACGAGCACCAAACAAGCACCCATGGAAAGTTGTTTAGATAAACCCACATCCATTGAAACTTAAGCCAGCCAGTTCAATATTTGATGGTAGGCAAACATTGTTCATGATTAGTGTTACATATCAAGCCCCAGGTACGAGGGTCAAGTTTGTTTTAATAATGTGTTGCAGGTTAACTGTTGTTTAAATCAAACTACAGCAGGAGCCTTTTAAAAGAGCTCACTGTAGCTGTTTCTTTCTTTACTGTTCCTCTCTCAAAAACATCAAACTTTTACATTAAGGCCTCCTGCTGTTTTGCTAAAGGGAGGATTTTACCTCAACATTACATCAGTCATCCCCAGATATACAAGGTGTCATTTTGTCTGTTTTCTCAATTCACCTTGTATTTGATCAAAGGTGTTATTTGCAGTAAGTACAAGGCCCACAGAGATAAATTAGAGCAAATGGCCATCCAACCAACCAATCCCTCTGTTTGTACACCGATCAGATAAATCAAAACCAGCCAGGAAACACACAGCTCTGAGCTCATTAATTTTCGATAAGCAGAGACATGTTGGCAAATGTGGAACACGGTCACCTTGTTTACGGGGCATAAAAGTTGGCTCTGTTCTAAGTTTTGGATGACTTCACCCATCAACAGCTAATCAGAGAGAAGCCGAAGGTACAGTGAGAGACGAGGCCTGACCCTGCGACAGACACCATGCCAAGCACCCAGGCCTCAGATGCTGCTAATCTAATCACCCCATCCACATGGCAGTGCACCCCTCCCAACCTCACACACACTCAAACACACTCACACACTTCAGGGCTTGTCGTGCCCCAGCTTGGAGCGCTGCCACCCAGACACCCAGACACAGCTCACTGGAGCAGGGACCAACCAGCACCTGCTGCCTGACTGGGAGGACCGCACACTCCCACTGCTTTGTCTCCCAGGCCTTGTTTGAAGTGAATTTCCTTCCTTTCCATAAGAGATTACTTTAATTTGGGTGATTGCTCCATTTATTTCTCATTACCTTCCACTCCTCTGTGTTTGGGAAGAACATTTCAACAATACTGCCAATAATAATAATGCCAAAGGAATTTGTGTAATATTTGTGAGACATGTTGGAAAACAAACAAACAAACAAACAATGTTCTCATAGTCATGACAGTGTTATGTAGGCACAATACCAAGTCCGCCATCATTTTTCTGCTGGGGTAAATCAAAAGCCGTTTCTCAATTCAAAGTTCACTGGTTCAAACTTGCATTCTCTGAAAGTTCAGACTTGACAAGTATGTTCCAGAGTACGGACTTCAGAGGTACGGGAGTCCGCTGAACAATCCTACTACTACTGGAACAGCAGCGGACTTATGTACGTACACGTCACATCCAGTTGTGTTGCCGGCAGTTTGTTGATGTATAATTTAACCCAACTCATCCAACGTTTCAAACAAAATTCTGTCAAAAATAAGCATCTTATTCCTATTTTCAAACAGTAGAAATGGTTACTTACAGTTGTGCATCTTCTGCATTGTTTGAGTTTTCTGCTGGACGGTGCAAATTGCATTGTGGGATTGTAACTGTGAAAATTCTGCTCAAGTTATGTCTGGCAGCAGACTTGGTAAAAGGGGCAGGGCAAGTCCACATCCGGGTACTTGGACCAAACTTGTTTCAATGCGGACTTTGAATTGTAACAGTACTTGGGCTGTGACTGATGAAGTTACACAAGTCCATCAGAACGCAAGTACAAAAAAAATAACACGTATTGAGAAAGTCCTAAAATGTCTCTGAAACTGAGCTTGCAAAGTTTAAGTAAGTCAATGCATTAGAAATGATGAGCGAATCACACAGGCAGATTTTTGTGTTAGTTGTTTGTCTGATGGCTCACAAACCCCTAAACAAGGAACTTCAAGCTGCCTCTAATGTTGATATCAGAGTCAAAGTGCAGCGCACAAGAACAACAGGACATGTTGAGGTTGCTCACTCCTGGTCTCAACCAGGGCGAATTAGTTGCACACAAACACCTGAACTAAACCGAGATGAATCCATCGTCAAACTCAGCAAGTGCCCCATCACAGATTCAAAAAGTTCAACCTCGTTAGTCTTTTTTTACAGTCAGTCTGGTGTTGCAGACTGAATTATCTCATCACTTATATTTACTCATATGACTTGAGCTTCAACCCATTCAGCAGTCGATAGTGGTATGTTTTTCAAAGTGTTGACAAAGAAAAGGTCCACCATGGCTTTGGTCATCTTTTCCAAGTCTGTGAATCATTCTAGATTTAATATCCCATACATTGTCTAAGTTCTTATGTCACTTTTGTCTCCTGGCAAAAGCTCTCTGCCCACACAGCTTAGCCTAGAAAACCCTCCTCTTGTTCTTTTCTTGATAAATTGTTTGATTACTCATCCAAACTTGTTGGAGCAAAGACAAATTAAACTACAACAAATTTGAGGACTTAACTACCTAAAAGAATGGTATTAACACAAGAAGATGTTTGATTGTTTTTCTGCTCTTATTTCAATTAAGTATTGTTGGAGTTTAATTTAACTTTTACCTCATTATATTCTCTCTGCTGGGCCTGGAGTCCAGGTATTTTTATGCAATATAAACATAAAAAAGATTATTTCAGTCTTGTAAAACCACATCCCTGACTGAAACAAACAAATCTAGAGATTTAATCTGATACTGTCCAACTGTTTCATTCAAAATGAATATTTAAGTGCCTGGGGTTTAAAGGTAGTAAATACTGCATTTTCACTTATTTCCCGATCTCAGTATTCAGGTGCCAGAAATAACTGTCCCAAAAGTGGAGCTGGAAGCAGGAGCTAAGACTAACTAATCAGTCACCTCTCAGTCTGTTACCCGTGGTATTGAATGAGGTGCTAATTGCAGCTAGTAGCTTTTTACAAGTCCAAAATTGGTCTCACAAAAAATTATCATCAGGCTGCTGAAAGTGTAGTCATAGAGGTGTCAATACTTGTCACTCCCTAAAGCACAGAAAATAAATTACTTAAATTATAGTGCGAGAATGAAATAGATTTATAAATATATATATATATAGAAAAAAACTATAATCTATAATAATAATAATGAGAACGTAGTAAAGTGTAATTGATCTCAAATGTAAAGGGAAAGCCGGCTCCTAGCAGTAACAATGGAAAGTGCTTCATGAAAAAAGGGTAATTACAGAATGCAGATGTTGTTACTTTGCTGAAAAGGCCTCATAAAGAATCCGATTGGGGTGTTAGTTTCCAGAGCCTGTTTCAGAAAAATCTCATCCATCCATTCAATTAAGATGACACACACAGAAAAGATGAGATGCATTCTGCTCTCATGCGTTGAACTGATCCTTTGTATTTCAGTCAATGTGCAGCTGTGACACCTGAGCCCCAAACCAAACCCCTACTTCTCATTAAAAAAATGGGACCAAATCGTGAAATGTAAGTGTGTTTGATAATGTAATATAAACCCATCAGTGTATATATATAGCCGGCTTGGTAACCAAAGACGCTATGATTCTAAATGAGGCGTTGGAAACTGAAGTAGAGCTGCAGAAGTAGAGCTGCAGACCATGGTGTCCCAGCTGCCCCTCGTTTTCTTCATCTTATAGAAGCCAGGGGATTTCATGGCCACTGTGATATTCACAGTCAGTGGTCCAGGGGAAAGGCTGAAGTGGTCCTGCTGAGCACTCTCTGTGGCATACCGCTTCTGAGCCTTATGCACTAACATGCACACCAGAATACTGCTAAAATAATGTAAGCACAGTTTCAGTTAACATTTTCAAAGATAATGATGCTCATGCAGAAATGCCAAAAACTGCAGTTCTTTGATTGGCCCCTTGAGGCAAGTGCTACAAGCAGGTCAGTCCCCAGAGAGTCCCATGGAGAGATGTCAAGAAGTGATTTTGTTTACATCCATGCAGACATGATAAAGTATTTATAGTAGCAGTAGTGAATTTGTGTTGTTTGCCTGTTCAAATAATATTTTGGTTTCATATTATGTATGATCAAAGACATGGGTGCATTGAATAACATGCTGATTAGAACAATAAAAAATGGCTGATTATATATCCGCCACTCTCAGCTTTCTGACCCGTTCTGTGGATGTCACTTATTTACTTAGTTTTATTGACCTGTTTAAGCCTCTGACTTCAACTGGGCTCGGGATTGTCTTGTTTCTCAAGCTCTGGAGTGCGTTCCAGAGGCACAATGGGACACTATGGGCTCTTTGAGATATGATGCATGATATTTAAGATCTTTGTGGGTCTGCTGATTCAAAGACAAAGTCTGTCAAATCTGTTACAGTCTCTCGCTCGCCCCTTTCATCCAAACATGATCACTTAGGGCTCCAGAAACCCCTATTAGCAAAGGTCATAATGCAAACTTCAGACACTGAAAGTACAACAAAAAGGGACAACATCACATTAGCAGTCACGGCTCAATACATAAAGCAAATGATAAATACAGAGAGTGACAACTATCATGTTAAGAAGCACAAAAAAATTCAAGTGTGTTTGATTTGAAAAGAATCCATATTTTTGGATGTTACAAACACCACATTAAAACAATAACTAAAAACTAATGCAGAGTTACAAGAGCAGGGAGTCCATTAAGCACTGTGAAGTCATGTGACGGGAAACAAAAGGTAGACGCTTCTCCGACTAAGAGCTCACAGAAATATCAGAGCAGACATCACTGATCTTACTCACACAGAGGCAGGCCTGGCAGCTTAATTAGAAACCTCCTGTAAATCACAGCAGCTACAATATTAAGATCCCAATGTGACTGCAGAATACCCTGCTGGTCATATTCTAATAATAGAGGTAATAAAATAAATCTGAATGTCCAGCGTAGATATGACCACTGTCAAGGCCAGAGACGGTTTCCAGAGAATAATGAATATTATAAGTTTGAAGTTGTGAAGCAGTGCTGCTCATGACATATTCATGTCATACAGGAGATGCCATAATTACTAGTTTGACTTGTAAATAGTGTCCCCTTTAAAATTCAAGTTACAAATTATGAAAAGGGAGATTGAAAGCCCTGAAATGACCAACTTGGCTCTTTACCTGGCTCTCACAGGGACTTAAGAATCAACATCGACCACATACCACCTGAAGGGCTCTGTTTCATTCTGGTCATTGTAAAGTCAGACATGGGAAGGAGCATTTACCTTTAACCTGATTTTCTCAAACCCACTTCAAGCAACCCCCATAAGCCATTTAAATTCCATATCCTTAAACTGTAATTGACCAATGGCCATTATGTCGTATGTTATTTCTTAATGTTGGACAAAAGCTCATACCACAAGAGTTATTAGAGAATATGGCTTTGATTAGCCTTGATGACCCATTACTGCCATTTGAATGCATTGTGAAAGAAGCAGTCATTATTGAACAATGGAAGTAATGGAACCTTAAGGAGCTGCTATTGATCAGTGAGCTGCCACTCTTTCAGCCTAATTTAATAATAATTCAGTCTCCGCCTGGAAAAGGATATCACTTCCGTGCATGTGGTGTGTATTGTTCTGACTCCTTTGTTCAGGTACACCTGTGTGCAAATCATTTCTATTTGTGGGACTGCATAGCTGCGTATTATTAATAATAAAACTGACTAAGAGTGATTTTCAGGGAAAGACGGGTGTGTTGCTCAAGCAACTAATCTGACATTTAGATCATCGTGGTGAAGGAATGAACTTATTTAAATCATGTTGCAATGTCTGATTTACTTTACCTTTGAAATATCGATGTTTATTTTTCTCTAACATTACCTGACACCTTCCCCAGTGTTTGCTAGACAAGTAGGATCACAGGAAGGACAACTGAGAACAAATGTGAAACATTTTTATGACTTTGTTTTAAAGAGCTCAAATCATTGATGAGCTCCCATCGTGCTGACTATCATATTTAACTCAAAGTAATTGTTAAGTTTTTCCTAATTCTTTTGTCTTGAATTAAGTCAATGAAGAAGTTCTAAAACCGTAAGTTTTTCCAGTGCAGGCTCAAGAAACGTGAGAAGCCACATACATATTCATTCAAAAAATCACATCATTACATTAAAATGAACACGTGTGTAGCCCGGTGGTATTCATAAAGATATGGGGAGATACATTCAGCATTAGCAGTGGTAGAATAAAAAGACTCCCTGTGTTTGTCTCCTTGGTCGTCCAGCTGGTCCTTGACAGTCAGCCTCAGTCTCTGCCAGGAACACCACCCGGTGTCACAGATTCTCTTCACATAGTCATCACTCAGGCAGATACCCAGGGTGGGGATGATTCTTCCTGTCTTCCTCCAGTTGCTCTTTTCTCTCCTTATTATTCTTTCATTCATGTGTTCAGTCCTCTGTACTCCTGTCGCCTCAGTCAGCATTAGCAGTTAAGTGAAGGTTACAGAAGGTGTAATCTAGACTTGTGATGTGTCATGAGAGGAGTTCTGTTATGATTTGGGAAAATGTAAAAAAAAAAGAAGGAACTTGGTAAGTTCAGTTTTATCATAACTACATTTTGCAAAACTTTATTACATCAACATTGTTTATAAATTATTACATTTTTTTTAAGTTAGGAGTCAAACTGGCTGCTAACAAGCTAAAGTCAAGTCCTGAGCGAATGTGTAATGGGAAGTAGCAGCTAAACTTCATATTTTATAAGATAAACATACATTACCAAAATAATAATAATAATAATAATAATAATAATAATAATAATAATAATAATAATAATAATAATAATAATAATAATAATAATAATAATAATAATAACACTGAAAAGATATTGTTTCATCGTTCAGTCCATGTTTTACTGAAGCTGAGACTGAACATTCTCTGGTGAGTATGTAAAAAAAGCACTTCAATCAAAACTGAATTAGCCAATTTCCTTTTTTTTTTTTTTTTTTTTTTTTTTTACATTTTCCCAAATCATAACAGAACTCCTCAAGTTTATCACTTAACATACATGTTTAAGTCATGACATGGTAAAATAAATATGAGCTGTAATGTTCTTAATTTCTTCTCACATGCTCAAAAGTAAATTAGCAAATAACATGTTAAGTACATTTCACTACATTTCCCACACTCTGACAGGCAAAAAGGGGAAATTAGCTGATTTATTTATTTATTTATTTAATTAATTAATTATTTATCTATCTATTTATTGATTTATTTATTTATACACAGAAAGTACTAGGGTTTTATCTGTTACATGAAATGGTTGGCTACACTGAAAAGAAATCTACACATTTTTCTTTTATAGTTATTAAATTATTTTTTGTACCATATACAGCAGCTGGTTTCTTCACTTTGTTTACACCAGTTTCTACTCATACTGTTAAAAAGCTTTGATATCTCCTATAGAAAAACAGAGCTCCCTGTGGTCCTTCTTTCAGTTTGTATTCTAATTACTGCTTAGAGTACAAACCTGTTAACCTGTTTAGGTTCAGATCCATTTCTATACTCCATGCATCTCTCCATTCATTTCTTTTTCGTCCTTTCTGTTGCTCTCCCCTTCTTTCTTTTGCTTCCACAAACAAAAAAAAACAGAGATAAAAGGACTCAGGAGGGTGCTTGTTTGCACACAGATGAACAGACAGGCAACTAACAGCGTATTCAATACCTCATGTACCTACTTCGGAATAAACAACAAAAAAGCCTCTTGGTGTCTCAGTGCAGGTTTGATCAAGGCTGCTTTTGACATTATCAGCCTCATGGGTGTTGTTACTCCTCTCAGCTCCATATACCTCCTCTTCAAACTGCACGCTCCTGAAAGAATCAGCAACCTGCAATAACAGAGAGCCGGGCTCAAAGCTACGCTCTGCTACACAGCGGCAGCTCCACAGCGGCAGCTCCACACTGCACTTCAGCTGCTTATAAATCTCCTAATAAACATCTGGGCTTTCTATAAAAGGTAGACTGGCTGAGCATGTGCAGCATACCTGACACCAGATACTCCCCGTGACACTGGGCCTGCAGTACACCTAGAAACAGCTCTGTGCTTTTTTATTGGCTGAGACGTGCATGAATGCCCCTGTGCTAACCCAGCTGAGTTTATGAAGGGTTGTGCACCATGTTTCCATGCCTTTGCCTGCACCTGATCAAAATTACTTTTTATGTGTGAGCAAAACTGAAAACATATAAAGCCTGTATCTTTGTCATTAACCCTGAGTAACACTTTATTTTTATGCTTCAGGGATTATTCAATATGCTGGCCTCCCTCTGAACTGTACGTCTAGCTGTTTCCGCTTTGAAAAACTTTCTCAAGGGTCTGTTCGAACTGAATGGTTTGAGTGTTTTCCCTTGTGTTAAGAGTGGGATTAAAAAAATCATTACTGACATATTAGCTGGTGACAGGATCCATGTCAGAGATCTGGTTTATGCTTCCAGGGCTGCTGATCCCAAAGCTCAGCTGAAACCAAGTTTATAGGACCCAGGGACCTGCAAATTTCCAACATGACACGCTAATGGCTTTATGTGTTTAAACGGTGTGCACTGTAGCATTTCATTGCACAAGCACTATCTGCAAGATCTGACATGTTGATTCCTCAGAGGGGAGATAAGAGCCAATTTGTTAGCCCAGTAGGATTAACCACAGCCCTGCTCTGGATTTTGGCCTCTGCTTTGGCAGTGACGGACAGACTCCAGCTGTCAGTCTGAGTCTGAAAATCTGAGAACAGTGATAGAGTTTGGTGAGGATTCATCACAGGATAATGATTGTTAATTCATTAATCACGCTTTATCCTATTTCAGCTTATTTCTAACCATCGTTCTGCAAATCCGTAATCCTCCAAAGTTCAGGTTTGACTCCAACGAGAAGTCGAAGTTTCTGTGAACTAAGAGCTGAATCCCAAGCCTCTTTTGGGAGTGTTGCTTCTGGCTGTCTTCTCAGTCCAGCCCGTCTGCTGAAATGTGATTATGTATACTACGAGACTCACAAGAGGGATTTACACAGAAATGCATTAGTTATGCACCATGTCAGATGGCAAGTGAAAAGTTACAAAATCCCCTAAATAAGTGAAAAGATTAAATTATTTCTCGTTGGAACTACTTTTCTTCTTACCCTGACATATCAGACATATTAAACACAGACATCAACTTTACATATTCATTTATGTGTAAGTATTTAAAATGCCTTCAAGGAAAACAGTTGACTTTATTATCATTTGGCCAGACAGCGCGTTATTATCAAGAACCAAATGTTTCTTTTCACTTCTCTCTCACAGGAAAGTTTGGAATATCTCTCCACATCTTCTGATGTAGCACTTTAATGTCTGTATTGGCACTGCTGTTACCGTTCTCTCTGCCAATCTGGTCAACTATTTACCGTTCCTTCCTGCTAAAGGGTGTCTGTGGTTTTTGTAACTGAGAGTGAAGTCTCATTTTGCCCCTCTTTACCTTGATTTATGTGGTTCGAGGGGTTCGGTGGATAAATATGAAATCACAGCAGTTTCGTTGGCTGCCAGCAGCAACAGGCTGACTGGTTTCCTGTGCAGGCTTAGATTGCCTTTTTTGCATGGACCACTGGGATGGCGAGGGCACTGAAGTCACAGTTTTAGGAAAGGTCACCTGAATGTAAATTAAAAGGACGAAAAAAGAAAAAAAAAGAGTATGGGAAGTAGATCTGGAGAGAATGATAAAGGACATTTCACATGTGAATGCAGCTGTTGGAACTCCAAAACAAAGACAAAACACTGCTAGAACAGGGTTCACTCTGAACATCAACAAGGACATGACCATGGGGTCAAGAACACAGGCAACAGAAGAAAAAAATGGGATTTGGCCAACAAATCTGTGTAGGGGGCTGCCCTGGTAGTTTCTGTGAGCATCCAACCCTCAGAATTTTGACTTTTTGTCAGTTTCTGTCAAAGAGACACTTCACAGAATAAACAAACTCTGAAAGACCAGGGATTCCAGGGATTCTGAAGCCATTTTTTTCAGGTTTCTTATTAAACTGTGATGTCCTGCTGACAGTATTCATGTCTGCTTTGACAACTGGCTGAGAATCCATGAAGATAATGCAAAAACAGAAAACTTGATTGATACTGTTTTCTTTTGCAGCTATAACTGTGAATTTAAAGGTATCTGGTTACTTATGGGTACCCAGTTTAGTCTAAACAGTGGATTAACTCTTTAAAACCTGACTCTAAAAATGTCTGCATGGACTTTTTTGCTTATTTTGCTTATAAAACGGGTGAGAAATTGCACAAATGTGTTAGCGCTGACACATCTGGAGATAAAGGGTCAATGCTTGTGCTGTACGTCTTTCGAATACCTTTATACTAACATCAGCTCTGACACCAGCTTGGCTAGCACATGCTAACTTGTTCAAAATTCTAGATAGAAACTTTACTTCCTTTACTAAATAACACTCGGGTATAAATCTTCTTGACAAGAACCAACCAATCTATCAAATCAAGTATCTTGATTGTAACATTTGACCCATGCTCAATCTATCAACACAGAGTAGATGTACTTTAAGACCCTTATGGCAGCCAACCAGAAGAGGGAGCTTTGACTTCACTTTTGGGGAGCTGTTAAGATATCCATCCTTTTGTAAAGTATATGGTCTGTTCAGTGGGTATCCAAACAGACGGATGTTTACAGTCAAAGCAATTTGTTGCAAACAATATCTCTTCATATTTAAGTGACAGTAATAATAATGGTCCTGGCTGCCTGTCCTTATCAAATTAAACTTAGCAGTTATTAGGAACTCTTTCATCCAAGTGTGCATTCAGACAGTGCTGCTTGGACACATCATCAGTGATAAACCCAGGGTCAAAGGGTGTTTCAGAGCTTAAGCTCTTTAGACACTCTCATCTGGGTGACCCAACCATGGTTGATCAGTCCCCACCTTGTTTCAAGCAGCAGGCCACACTTTGGATCCACAGCCCCCATGAAGCTCTTTAAGAAGCCTCACTGGTATCCTGGTGACCTTTCTCTCTGGAAAACCAAGAAGCCTCAGAGCTCAGACTGTCCTGGAAATCCCCTGCAGTCAAACTCAGTAGATTCACATTCCCTCTGCAGGCTTCTGCCAACTCAGGCTATTTGGCCCTCTTCTTCTTATACACCTCCTACATCTGCTCTACTCATAGAAAATCCAAAAGCACCTCTTGGGTGCTTGGTATAAGCTACTGTCTTGTGTACTGCTCATGGTGCTTCCTTAGTTAACTAAACAAACAACGGCCACACTTCTCACATAAAACCTGTAAACACTGCAGGTATAATTTTGCAACTTCATATTCTTTGCACATTCTTTCTATTTCTATTTTTTTATATATAGGGGTCATCATGGATTAGGGAAAACTCCTGTGGCAAAAAATGTCTGAGACACTGAGGCTGAATGGTTCATTGCTTCCCAACACAATCTTACAGGAACTGATAAATTCCTCTGGGTACTTTCTCTGCATTCAGTCTAAAGCTGAAAGTAAGATTATTCCTCATCAACTGGTTCATAGAAACAAAAGAAGTAATTATGAAAATGTCTGAAACGCTGTTTTATCTGCCTGAAATGTACAAAATGTAAAGAAAATGTATCAGACTTTAAATATTTCACTGGTAATATTTATACATTATGAATAATAAACTCAATGCAAAGAAAAGCAATGAGTCCGGAGTTTGTTTGACTTTGCATCTGCAGCATAAAAGGATATTTTTTCCTGACCAACATCTGTCTTTCAGTACATGGTGTGTTTTAACAGTCTGTTCCTCAAAAATGAATCAAACCCCTAATAATAAAACAAAGAAACCAAAAATGAGATCAAGTTCTCTTTGTTTCCCCTCAGGGAACATGATGTTATGATGATCAGGATCACCTCAGCCGCCAATAACTGCACAAGAGTTTATATTGGCAGAAGCCTGAAACCGAATAAGCCTTCACAGAATATGATCATGACACAAAAGGTGGAAGGACAACAAGCTCTCATGGCACAAAAGGGCACTGCGGGATATATTTATGATTCTGAAGATGTGAGTATTACATACATTTATACAGTATCTATGTGTTCACTGTGGTGAACAGTGCACGTGCAGCTGTGGAGGAAACTATGGTGGGTTCTCTTGTAGCCACAAAAGGATCATGTTAGACAAAAATACTGTCTTTAAAATGGAGATCTTTTTGCTACTGCCAAGTCAAAAGAAGTCATCAGATCTTTACCTTATAATGGTTTAGACTATTATTAGTTAAAAAATGAATTGTTTTCTCATCCAGAAGTCAAAGCACATTTGCAGTCTTCTTTTCCTTCTGACCATGTGACAAGTTTGATGACTATATTTTGCTTTCCTCTGAACTTTGTTTATTTGATTACAAGATTTGATGAACCAGTTGACACGATTCATGTATTCATAGCCTTTAAAATAAAGCTTAAGTAGTCTGCTATCAAGCAGTTAAATCAGGGTTGTTCTGAGGTGGATGACTGATGTGATTGTCAGCTCCAAAACAAGCATGTGAGCTCTTTACTGATAATAATTGTGACATTGGCTTGAATACTTTGATCATTGGTCTGTCAGCAGTTTTTTTTTATATACATCTTTCAAAATAAGAACTTTTCATGTTGTGGTGAATAAATATTCCTCCTTGTGTTTTTTCTAAAATCACAACAAGGTCTTGTCTTGGACAAAGCAATCTCGGAACCCATCGGCAATCAGTAGCAATCATCATCTGATGACAGGACGCGCTGTGCTTGTTGGATCTGTCCTTAAGAGGAGAAGAAAACGACTTTTCAAATGTTTGGGTTTTTTTGAACAAAGGTTAAACCAATCATTTCTGATGCACTCTGGAGAGTCTGGGAGTCTTAGTGTATGGAGATTTAAAATAAATAAATAAATAAAAAAGTTTTAAAATACAGTGACAAAAAAAGATTTTTTGGTGTAGGAAAATGGACAATTTTCTCAGTTTGTTGAATCTGTGGCTTTAACCAGCCTGGAATGCTGTAGTTGCTCCTGGAGTGCAGACAGCATGAGTTGCAAAGCCTCTGCAAAGCTCCCTGAGCATTAAACAGCTGTAACCACCATAACCCAAGTCCTAGGTCACATTGTCAGTGTGAGGTACTGGCTGCATCCAACACACTGTAGGCAGGGCTGCCCAGAGCACCAAACATTATTTCTGTCAAAAAATAATTCTGCTCTAAATTAATTATAAATAACTGAAAGCCTACATACCTGAAGGTGAAATGTGAGTTTTTAGCTGGTATGCACATGGGTGGGTGCACTGCAGGGCTCATGAGGTGTAAACATACCTACACTGGTTAACATGCAAGCAAGCCTGAGGTTCCTCCAGAGTGGGAGGCATATGAGCAACACTGAAATGGACTAAACAAAGCCTGTTCTAAATCCCTGCACAACTGCACGCTGTAGCCTGTGAAGAACCAGCAGAATTATCAATCAGAAAAATGTGCTGACGGCGAAGAGGTAGAAGTCGTTCATTACTGTTGTGCAGACACATACAGATCTGAACAGAGGTCCACACAGGTACATGTATGCTTACAGCAAACCCCTAGCGTCCTGCTCATTAGCCCTGCATTATGTAAACATTCATGTAAAGAGGCTTTTTAAGTAACTCTGGGATGACGGTGCTTAAAGGCAGAAGAGTGAATATACAACAGCGAGTTGCAGTTTCATAAAACACTTGAGCTAGACTTTTCTGTAACCTGTGTGGTGAATTTTATCCTTTTCTCCTATAAGTCTTCTGGCTGTAGCATAATATTGCAATGAATATGCGATACCTCAAAAAATAACATCAATCTTACACAAAAATATCTGATTGTAATTTTCAATAGCTCATGTTGTGCTTTTTTTTTTTTTGGAAGCTTTGCTGGCTGTGACTGTCTTGTGCAGGTCGCCACACCACAATTCTCACACTCTGCTTGTTGCTTCAATCTGAGGCACAGAGTACAAAAAATTGAGTCTTTTTTGATGAAAACGTTAGTTCATGCACACTTTAGAGATTAAGGTAGGAAAGAGGCAAAACTGGTCTACTTTCACATGACTGAAAATCCTTTATGTGGGGGACCAAACTCCTGACTTTTATTGGTGCATGGCACCATGTGTTTACCAACCCAAGCGGACATTTTTTTTTTTCCATTGAAAAGAGGTTTAACAGCCATGGCTGCTGAAAAAGTTCTTTCAGCATCTATTTGAGGCAGTGTTTGAAGTAGGCTGGTATGCACCAGTTCACCAGACTTCTTATCAGCTGCCTGTGCTCTATCTGTACTACGAGTTCTCTCAGGGATTAATAACAGCTCCAAAAATACACCAACAATGGCACACCATGGGTAATGAGAAGCTTGTCTGTAGTTCAAAAATGCATTTTCAAAAAAAAAAATCACATTAAAAAAATGTTGTGTTGCGGTCTGCAGCGCAACATAACGGACGAGTTTCCAGAGGACACTTAAAAGAGATGCACACATTATTAGCCAATATGCTAATATCTGAATCATGTGATCAAAATGTTAAAATAAATCAAAAACACTTACTTTTATCTAATTTTCCAACACCACTGATGGAAAGAGAACCTTTATTGGGTGACTCAAATTTCACATCAGCAACAATCGTGTCTGGACGTGTGCATCACTTTTAAGTGTCCCCTGAAAACTCTTCTGTTGTGTTGTGGTCTATGTACAGCATGTTTTTTTAATGTGTGGTGTTGTGGTCTTTGCAGCCTGTTTTCTAAATGCTGCACATCTGTTGTCAAATTGATGAAGATGTTTTCTTTATTTGGCTGTTTTGTCTTTTTTGCACGTGTTCTCTTAAGTTGCAGTGCTGTGAGTTCTCTGGGCCACTGTACTCCAAATACCTGAACTGACTGCATAGAACACATATCCAGCCAATCTTCTTCTGAAATAACAAGACCAGATTCTTTCTCCCACTTTGCTCTGACCTTGTTCGTTTTAGTGGAGTGAGTTTTAGTGGATTGAATCTCTGAATATATAACTGAGACTAGCTTAGACTAGACTAACTAGAGTCTTTGCCTTTGTACATATAAAAAAATATGTCAATATGGTCAATGTCAGGTTTCTCTGGAGGTTTCATTTCCTTATTAAAGTAAGCTCTAGTTTGTAAGTATCTGAAATAATCATGATTTTCTTGTCCATATGAGTCAGATAGTATCTTGAAACTGTCCAGTTGTCTTTTGGAGGATATTGAACAATAGGATGTGAAACCAGCTTCAAACCATTGCTTGAACCTCCTACCAATCTTTGCTGGTTTAAAGTTTGATCAGAAACAGTTCATCTTAGTTGTCTCAGCTGTCTCTGAAGTGATGCCGATCTACATTCTTTAAACCACAAATTCAGTGAAACTTTTGTACATTAATTTAAACAATTGTGTCTCAAGCAGGTTTTTTCTACCCAGTATAGATTGTAATGGAATATGTAACTCTGATGTTTCCGGATCTTTCCATTTTGCTGTATATTTTGGGTTACAAAAGCATGCCAGAAGTCTCACTTGAGGTACTGTTAGTTACTGTAGTAATCTAGACTCTGTTCATATCACCAAGAACTATCTAAATATCTACAGGCTCAGTTTGACTTTCATGGGATTGATCAGCTAAGATTGACTAGCATTTGTGAATGAGTGAGTGAGTGAGTGAGTGAGTGAGTGAGTGTGTAAAGTCTGTGGCTTGTGTCTTCATGTGGTGCCTAAATATGCTTTAGGCTTGTCTTCTTTCTTAGGCCTCCACAGTGCTGGCCACACACAGTTAATGGCAGAAGCAGAGGAAATGGTTTAATATCATTACCATTTTTCCACTTTATGGTTTGACCCCAGACTATGCTGAATACCCTATAAAGCAGCACAGATTTACAGTGCTGATTTGTGCCCACAGTCCG